>OZ021728.1:66561031-67246656 GCA_963978545.1 Linyphia triangularis
CATCAAAAGTTAAAAATGAAAATGTTCTTTTTAGTTTGGATTCCGGAAGAGATTTTAGAAATAACGAGTAAAACTCTCTAAAGAAGTTTAACAAGCTCAAGGTTTAAAGATCTTCAAGAATTTCTAAGCCTTGAGCTATCATTACCCCTATTCATTGATGTTTGTTTGCATATCGATCTTTTTCAAAAACTTGTTTCTTTATAAGCATTTTTTGTACTTTACTTTTACGAGGGTATAATATATTTTACATATGCTGGTTGAACAACAAAAGGATGAGGGAAAATATAAAAAAATAACCTTAGTATTCTCAAGATTTTCTTTAAAAAATTGTTTTATTCTACTGGTTTTGTTTTCAGTTTTCTTGTGTATTTATTTTAGACATAAATGAAAAATACAATATGCTAAAATCGTAAATTGACTGGCATTCAGAAATTGAATATACAGCAAGATTTTCTTATTTCATTTGTTTAGTTGTTATTCCTTTAAAAAACTCAGAAAAATGTTGCAAAATTAAAACTATAAATTGTCTTCTAATGGTTGTAAACTAAACGTTAAATTTCTGCAATGGGTAGTAGTTAAGTTTGTTTTTTAACGCTCTGTAAACAGTTATTTGTTCGTGACTCAGTCTTCTTTATAAGGCATTTTGCATTGTGTAAAATTCTGAGACCTTTTCTTTCTTAAGCTCTGAATGAGATACACCAATATTACGCTGTTATTATTATTTAAGTTTTTAAAAACTTTGTTTTTAAGAACTATATCATTTTATTCAGTATTAAAAACTTCTGGCATTCTACTTTTTTTTAATTAATGTTTATGTTCAAATGTGTATTATATAATTTTTATTGTTAAATTTATATTTTTATACATTATTTCATTTTCTAATTTATCCTTAAATATTAAATAAAATTTCCAGACCTTACTTCTTTGATTATCTATTCCCACACATCATTACGTTTACCGTATGTTCTGTAGATGAAAACAATACTCACTCTTTTTATTTATATTTCCAATTCAGTATAGCTACTTATAAATGTGTTAGTTTAATAAACGTTTTTCAATAAGCAGTTAAATCTTAAAAAAGATCAGTTAATCATTAAATTTAATCATAAACAATCTCTAGAAAGTAATATTAAAGATCCTAGTAATTACTCCTAATAGGAGTTGCACTACAAGGAAATTACTTACTGGCTGTTCAGATTTGAAAACAGCTAATACGCAAACTTGTTTTCGATATTCCAGTAAACTTTTTTATTTAACCTGATTAAAACCAGATTTTTAACTTATGTTCAAACACGTAAGCGGTATCTATAAAAGTTCTCCTTAAAAAAAGTATTTCAGTTTCTTTTCTCAATTCATTGAAATTTCAAATTTGTATGATTGAAGTTTAAAAATAAGTAAATAAAAAGGAAGAAGAAAAAAAAAAAAAAAAAACGAAAATTTATGATGAATTATTATTGTAATTTTCATAACTTTCTTATATAATCTATAATATCTTAATTGAAATGGATATTTAACAGTTCTCATTAACAATAATAATACCTTTTACGTAGTGATCGTCCTTCATTCTCTTGCACGGTAAAAAGCTACTGTTAAAAAATGGCTTTAGCATTTAATAGTCACTAGGGGGCTTCGCCCCCTGCTCGCTAACGCTCGCCAACCCCCAAACGCCTCGCTGCGCTCGATTTGAGCGGCTTTGCCGCTCGAATTTGTGGTTAAAACATCTTGCTGCGCTCGAATAGGTTTGCCAGCCATAAAAAATGTAACCAAATTTTTATAAATTTAATGTAAGGCCTAATAGAGAAAACACCCAAATTGCAGTTTTATAATAGAAAGTTAAATATACTATCCGCCAACATTCTGACTTAAAACTTCATTAGCTATGCCCTTACATTGAAGTCCCAATATCTTTTATTTATTCTGATAAGTCGCCCCGTTAGAGAACGACGTCCAACGCGAGGCATTTTCTGGATAGAAATACTTCAAAATAATAATTACTCTAATACAAAAATGCTTTAGAAAAACAGAAAAAATCAATTTTGAAACGAAGAGTTTAAAAAGAGCTTTAAAATTAGCAACGGATTTGTTGTTTACATACGTAAGGATGTTGCCATTCATATATTCAAAATCATTGAGGCTTTGTAGTAGCTTAATGATGAAAAATATTGAAATTTAACTAATTAATAAAGTGTTAATAAATTATTTTGGCACGTTTTGGCAAATCTACAGCTTATTTCCTTTAAAATGACACCTTGATCATTGAAATTGGTTGAGCAGTTTAAGCGGACGGACTAACCCCAAAAAACGTATTGCCTATTAAATATATAGATTCGATATAAATTTGATATAAACATTCAACAACAAGAAAATCATTTACATATTGATACAAAAGTAACTCAACATTTGAAACACAAAATTTCGGCAGTAAAACGACGGTATAAATGGATTTAAAAAAAAAAAAAAAAATCTATTAAAACAAATCATCAAAAATGCACTGTCAGTATATGTGAGCAAGTGCCCATTGTTGTTTAAGTCGATTGTATTATTCTTACGTAAAGATTACATGTTGCTAACAAAATAACTATTATTTTATGGAGGGAAAGCATACCTGTAAAAACAACATTTCCCTGCACCCAAATGTTCGTAAATTATTTTTCACACTTTCGGTTATTTTTAGATCACCTTGTGAATTCAAACATTCCATTACTTTTATACAGACAAGCTGCATAATACACTTAACATTCTCTTCTAATTAAGACTGACTCCTCGCATTCATAACAAGACTAGAGTTATGCTAAATTACGAACAGGAACATTACCCTGAGCCAGATAGGTGAGGTGCAGGGCGAAGATTATGTCCTTATGCAGCTAGAAATGTGCCGGTAAAGAACCATAAATCTTCATAAGGGCTAAATGAGGCGTTCACTTTTACTTAACGGAGCCTTTAATACTTCACTTAACTCCTTCCGCCAATGCTAGAGGATCGTAGAACTTTATTTATATGTTGTGTAGAGGTTTCCGCACGATTAGGGAGGGAAAAAACGTTTTTAGATGTGCACATATGTATATGATTGTTTTCCTTATAGTTTTTGGGCTGTGAAAACAATTCGATGCATTCACTGAAAACTAAGAAATTTAGGTATTGCTTTTATTTATTTAAATAAGAAAAAGATTTCGAAAATTGGTAAATCCTTAAAAAAAGAAAAAAAAAAAAAGAAAAAAAAATGTACGTAATCCCTTTTTCATAAGCGAAAAGGCTTCTACTTTTCCTTCCGAGATGTTTTTAAATTCTGTAAGTATAGAAAACATTAAAGTGTTAGCTTTATACTTCTCAACAAGTCAATGTTTGAAATTCTTTACAAAAGTACCTAGAAAAATAAAACTAAATACTTTACTAAATATATTTTCCATTTAACAAATAATTTTTAATTTTGAAGAAATTGCTTAAGAGTTTGCTTGATATTTAATTTAATTAAATTACTTTAATACCTTTTTATTGAAAAATTGTACGAAAAACGATAGGTATGCCAGCCATTAAATAATTAATGTTCTCATTTTTAGATGATATAAAGATGATAAAAAATGACTAAACTAAACTTTTCCATTTATACATAAATTATTTTTTATAACGTTTTATTATTTATGGAGAAATAATGAGATGCTATTTTTATTCGCTAATTGGTACTAGAATGCACGATAATTCTCAAAAATAATAATCATCCATTATCTGAGCAAAAGTTTCTACCTAGTTGAATCCCTAAAGATAACCACTTGGTTGTTGAAGTACATCTTAAAAAAGGGTAATATTTTATATGAATACATTAGATATTTCGTAGGTAACAAAAATGATGTTGTAGATAACAAAATTAAATGTTTTAATTACATAATATTTATAATCTCTTAAACATCAATTATTGAAAGATTCAAAAGAAGTGTATGTGTGAGGCAGATTCCTATGACATCAAAAATATATTTTCAACGTATATTTTATGCTTGCTTATCTTTTGAAGTTTTATAAACCTGATTACATTTGTCTCATATGCTGTCATAAAATTGTTTGTATTTTTTCATATACACAATAGCTTATCTTACAAAAAGTTATTACTAATTTTTATATTTATCACTTTCAATAAAGGGGTGTTGCTTTAATAAAACCTAAAAAATTGAACCCATCTTAAACGTAATTATCTTAACGAAATAAGGCTAAAATATAAAAATATTTAATTTTAGAATTATTCCCTAAAAAAACGACATCACAATTGGGAAGGTTTTCCAAAAAAAAATGTCTTTTTTTTTTTAAATTTTATTACCTAAGACGAGTTATCCACAATGTTGTGTTATTTAGAACACGAAAAAAATTGTAATAGAAAAATACAAATTATTACTTGTTTATTTTATTTAAGATATTGTGGATTTATTTTATAACGATTATTATATTTTTATGACATTCTTCTATATGAGAGTTTATTATAGTTTTTACAATAAAGTTACTGATAAGTCAAACATTGCTAAATACATTTTTTCAGATCATGTAAATAAATAAATTTGTACCTTCTATTTTTTTATTTGTACCTTCTATTTTAAGGTATACATATACGTTGGGAATCGCAAAAATTGACCCACACAGGCATTTTTGTTTTTTCATTCTAAAATGTTCTCCAATTCATTATCTTTAAAATGATACCAATAACTTTCTTATAGTTAAAAACTTTTTTAATTACATGCAATTTCGTAAAGGTCGACGTTTAAAATATATTGGAAAAAAGAAAATGTCGAAAACTTTGAACTCAATTTCTGGAGAACTGCTTTTCATTGTTGAGTTAATGTACTTCAACGGTGATATCTTAAGAGTTAATTAACTGATTTTTAAAATTTAAACTGTATAATTTAGATAACATTTCAGAGCACGGGCTCTTGTTTACAAAAATGTTGGTAAAAAATAGATTTTTTTTATGTATTTTAGAATATATTTTTTTATTTTTATTTTTTTTTTTTTCTAATATTTTTCATGTTAAATGTTAAATTTTAAAAAATATTTAAGTTATGCATTATATTTTGCTTGGGCCCGTGTATCAATACCTGGTCTTTAATTTCCAGTAAGAAATTAGTTTCAAAATAAATTATGTATTATTTTATCATCGTTGCAATTAGGTCTTAATTAGTGAATTAAAATTCCATTAATTAAATAAATATTTTATTTTTTTACTCTTTGTTACTGCAAATACATTCCATTTTTTGCTCTTGTAATTCTCACAAAAATTTGACACGCTGACATAAGAACTAAAAATAAAAAAAATGTCCAACGTATATGTATACCTTAAGTATTCTAATTCACTGTAACCATATCCGCTTTATTTACACCTAA
The DNA here is from genome assembly GCA_963978545.1 of Linyphia triangularis. Lineage (NCBI taxonomy): Eukaryota > Metazoa > Arthropoda > Arachnida > Araneae > Linyphiidae > Linyphia > Linyphia triangularis. The sequence continues at coordinate 66,566,393 of OZ021728.1, forward strand.
AATGTAACTATATAGTTCCTTTTAGTTTAAAAAGTAGATTTTTTTTTTTAATTTTAACAATTTCTTCTCTTTCTTTTTACAAATTTGAAAATATAATATTTAAGTATAAGAGCATATTTAGCAATTTTAACGGTTTTGTTACAGTCGTAGTTTAGCATTTATATAACTTGTAAAACTTCAGTCAAATCTGACAAGACCAGATACAAAAATGAAAAGAAAAACTAACATATTTTTAATTAGAAAACTTAATTAGAATTACAAAATAGCGTTAAAAATGAACTTACCAGAATTTTCATAAAATTATGTCACCTTCACCTAGGTTTTAAAGCTAAACTTGTAAAAAATAAAGTTTTTTTTTTTTTAATTATTTTCAGTAATTTGATCTTCTAAGCAAACGGTGTTCTTTAAACAATTTTTTTAGAAAACACATCATTGAATAGCTTTCTTTGATCCCTAGAAATCTCCCTATCAATTAAGATTTTTTCTTTAATTAGTATAGTAACTCATCCCGTTTCTCCCAACATAATTAATCATCTCTTCTTTTTATTAAGTAAAGAACTTATATGAAAATGTCATTATAAAATGTAGATTGACGTTTTTTTAGTATAATTTATAAAATGCATTGTATAATTGTTATCATTAAGCTTTCAATAAATGTTAGTGTGAAGTGGGTTTAATTTGTAAATGGATATTTGTGCGCAAACATGTTTTCTTAAAATGAAGTAAAAAATACTTCTGCCTTTGAAATTGAGATTGCTATTATATTTAAAAAGAAAAAAAGTAACTAAAACAAAGGGACTTAATTCAATGATTTGTGTGTAAGATATTAAAAATACTGAGCAAAATAAGTTATTCTAACTATATTAATTAAAAAAATTGCATTGTTTCTATAAATAAATTACCAAACCTCTTTTATAGATTTTTTTAATGTACATTTATGTATACAAATCACTATACACGCTATTTAAACCATGGATGGAAGTATGGCATTTAAGTCAGTATTGTAGATTGAACCTTATGGAAAAAGATATGAATGAAATTTTAGACAAAAAAAATTATTCAATGCAGTTTCAAATATCTGTTGTTTAATTGGTGTTGTCATTTGCTAAAACTGAAACTACTTTTATTTTAATTTCTTAGAGATTGTTTCCTCATGGCTTCATAGAAGTTTTACACAGTTTTACAAAGAACTGCTTATTTATACAATCTCTACAATGGATGTTCTTAAAAGCATAATTTTAGTTAGGTACATGATGTATTAATATATATGGTTTTGTAATTAAACATAACATAGGTCAACAAGTAGCATTAACACCGATGTATAATCATTTGACAAGCAATCCTTCTTTAAACTAGATGGAAATCATAAATACTACTACTCAAACTATGAATGTATTAAATACAATCCATAAAGTGCATTTAAACTTATTACGGTCTGGAAGTTTGTATCATAAGTGAAAACTCATTTTATTTCTAAGATTGCTGGATCCCTTTCAGTTTTTCATGTGACACATTTGAAATAAAAATATTACTCCATATTATTTAGATAAAGTAACTTTTACTTTTTTTTTTGCTATAATAAATTTCATAAGTACTGTTGCATTTCAGAAATTGAAATGTGTTTGGCGATTTTGAACTACCAAATAATATTATTAATATATATATATTTTTCTGTTGACTTTCGTTTATATTCGAGTAGAGATCACAATACCTTTAAATTCCTTTTTTAAGATTTAAGAGATATTTTTCTAAGTAAATGACGGTACACCAGCTTATAAACATCACCATAAAAATAACTAATTCTCTAACCAGCTCTCAAAATAAGAACACTTTAGACTTCTTTGCTTTATATGAAAATAAATTGTTCTTTTCATTCTACTGAACATTCAGAACTAAATATAATTTCGTTTATGTTATGATATAAAGTAGTTATTACCCAAATAATAGTTTACAATAATGGTTGCCTTAATTTTATTTTAAACGATGTACACAGATAAAAGATGTGGTATATGCTTCCAATAAAAATAAGGTTAGCATTTAGGCATACAAATCTTTCTTCAAACAAAATAATGTATGTTCTTTGGGGACACACAAATCCGCCATCATCTAACAATGATTACTTTCAATTTTATGAGATCAACGTGAATTACAGATAATAGCCATGTAAATAACCTTGAAATATTTAAATTACTATTTTCATAGTGAATGCTCTTATTAAAATCATATTACATCATTCATATTATGCTCTGCACTTAAAAACACTAGTAATTTGGACAAGATAAAAAAAAAAAAAAAGGGATATGTTAAAGTGCAGTTTAGTGTTCACATGAAACAAGAGATTTATAAGGCTTTTTATAATTAACTTCCCGGTGGGTATCTATTTAAGTTTGTGAGCTTTCAAATATTTTCTAATTAATATTAAAAATGATAAAGTAGAAGTTAATTTTTAAGGCTTTTATTGCAATCAGATAAGTGTAACAACTGTTTTTTTTTTTTGTTTTTTTTTTGTATTTCTTTCAAACAAATAACGTTCTTAAAATGAAAAATCTTAAAAATACAATGAATTCGTCAACGCATTTTTTTTTTGCTCAGACTGTAATATTATTAAATGATTTTTTTTTTCTTTTCTCACTAATTAAGATATTTTCAAAGTGTTTCTTAAGCTTTGTGTTTCAACCATTTTCTTTAATTATTCTAAAGTACAGCAGATTCATCTCTGTGCATTCTATTTTAGAGAGAAATTCTCAGACTGAGATGATTAAGATAAAAAAGATATGCGATTTTTTTAGCGAAAGGAAATGTTTTGTTCATTATTCTGCTAACACTTTAAATTACTAATACAAAATAAGTTATTTTCCTCGCTTGATTTTTTTTTATCCGTTAACTATTTTTTAATTAGTTAATTTAATAGATACACAGAATTTTTATGTTTTTTGTCTGCGAAAAGCGTATTTTTATACAATTGAAATTAAATTTTACTATTATTTCGATTTAAGTGTCTTACTTTAAAGTGTATGGTATCTATATTATTGTAAAAATATACATTCTTATATTAAATTCTTTGATTAAAATTTTAAATCTTTAGTTTAAAATAGAATTTTGTATAGGAAAAAAAAATAAAGACACAATTTGCAATTAAAGTTGTATTTATTGCAATGATTTTTGTTTAATTGAAATTTGAATATTTTGTATCAATTCATTTCTTTTTGAAGTGCTATTATTTGAAACAAAACTATTTAAATTATAGTATATTTACTACAATTTTAAATTTCTATGATTGAGAAAGTAATGTCTTTAATTTTGCCTTGCATTTTAAAATTTGCACAAGTGCAATTATTTGTAATAAGTTATCATTTTATAGTAATAATCTAAAAGGTTATCTGAGCATGAACAGCTTTCTCACATCTCTTATAAAAATAAGTTATAAGTTAAAAATAAAAAATAGTTTTGCAAGTTTTAGGGCAAAGAAATTGATTATCACTTCTTTTCCCTTTAAAACCTTTTCGCTTGAGCTATTGCTTCTATGTCATCTATTCTTATCTTTAAGCACGACGTGAAAAACTTAATTATTTCAGTAAATATTCATCTTCTTTATTTTCCAAAAATTCAAATAAGTCCTGATTATTCATTTGTAGTGAAAGATTATTTATAACTTTAAAGAAACACATTTTTTGTTTACACCAGTGCATTTTTCAAGACATTCAGTTTACTCATTCACGCATGGCAATCATTTTGCCCACAGAAGCAAATCACTTCACAAATTTGCACTGATAAAGATTAAAGAGATATTCTGTTAAAAGAAGTCACCCAACTATTACTACTATCATTAGGGTTTGAGTGTTTTAGCGTCTTCGTTAAGCCTAATGAGTGCGATAGAAGATCAACAACTCAAGGAACGTTAATTACTGTATTCTCCCAAAACCAAAGTTTTCTCTAAGAAATCCATTAAGTTGAGTGCTAAAGGATAGGGGTGGATAAAAACGAAAACACACTGTCTCAAAAAGAAAGTTGATTCTAAGAAACTCTCCTTTGAACTGCTCGTCTTTTTTTTAAACTGACTGATACATTGATTTCTCTTCAGTTTTGAAAGATGGACTAACTTTTATTTGTCTGGAGCTTTGAATATTTTTTTTTTAAATTGTGGTAACCTAAAAGGAAAACTAACTTTTAAAGTGGTACATGTCGTTAGTGAAAATTCTCACCAATATATAGGTTTTTTTCTATTACATCAAAATGCACATAAACTATTATATTTGTTTGTAAATGATAAACATTAGTTGGGCAATGGAGCTCAAATAGATCTGTATAACTCATAATAACTAATGCATAATAAAAAAATTTTGCATACAAAATGGCATGGTGAACATAAACTAGTTGTGGAAAAGAATGGTTAATAATGCCTAGTTATTAAGAGTTATACAGATCTATTTGAACTCCATTGTCCAACTAATTTATTGACACCCTGTATTTAATAGTAAAGTTAATATGAAGCATGGGCGTTCCATTTAATAAAAGCTCTCTACAAATAAAATAAAAAGCGATCACCATGCAGTGTTTTAAAAGAGATGTTAATACTTTTATTGCTATCTTAGTAATGGGAAACTTAAAAATTTATTTCACTAAATAACTAATTAAATATAAGTACTTAAGCATTTATTATGCTACTAAATAAGTTGACAACTATTTATTAGACAGTACATACAATAAATGTAAGGCCCCATGTTGCACACTTGTAATGGCTAACGTCAGAAACAGGGGTTATGGGAAGATTGGCCAATCCATGTCGATACTCGATCATTGTTCCAAAATACACCAATTTTTTAAAAAATAAACTGGTCAAAATAATCACAAAACATATTTTTTATCCCTCCGTCCTTTCTTATAAAAATATGTTTCAATTTTAAAACTCTGCGTCGACATTTCAACACTTCCAGTGTATTTTTCCCAACTGTCTACATCGGGATTGACCTGTGTTGAGCAATATTGGCCATCGTATTTGTGCTACTGAAAGGATCATATTGAAACTTAGCGAAACATATTTGTTTAACTCACCAAACTAAAAAGTTTGTTCAAAAATGTATTTTAAGGAAGAAGCACCAAATTAACTTTGTATGACAGTATATTGCTGATTTCTGCCTAATTTTTAAATTGATATGGAATATTTTCTACACTAATTTCTTGACTACTTATCTCCTAGTTCCTTATAAAACACATACGCTCCTTTTAACTTTATACAAAAAAATACTTTTTTTTCTAGCATAGTATGATTTCATGTATTAATGTATTTATTGAGAACGTCCCATATATCACACATTCTCCCAAGGAAGTCCCCATTCCTCCCCGGGATTCCGAATGTCACAGTGGAGAGATCCTAGGGAGAAATTTAAAAGAAGCTCCTAGGGAGGAACATCCCAAGAAGCTACCTGTGAAGCATATCCCATGGAGGTGCTTCCCAATGTTCTCCCTGGGTTGTCTTTGGTTTGTAGAAATGATTGTATTTACCAAGCTCAATTAAACTGAATACCTTAAGGTATTTTTATGATTCAAAATAACTATTCATGATCCAAATAATTAGAAATAAATTATTTGGATCATGAATACTTCGTATGTATAAGTCTTTTAAAGTATTTATGTCTGGGATATTTACGAGGCATTGAATTATTCCTTATTTATACCTTAAAAAAGTATTTTTGACTGATGTGCTGAATGGCACTAATTTGGAAACTGCTCTTTCATCCGGTTTATCCTTACTTTTTATGACAGGATCATAATATTGACGGCATAGAAATATCCTGATTATCTTCGAAAACTGCGAGATATCGTCCCTTTAGAGGAACATAGAATTAACCAAGATAATTTGTACCTGGATTTTTCTTAATGTTGGGTATACTTAGAAGGCCTCATTTCAGACCATATAAATGCATGACCACGTTGTCTTAAAAAACTCTTAAGAAAACTACTACGAGGCGAAGGTTTGGTTAAGAAGAAACAATGTCTATTGATCTCATAAATTATATAAAGGGTGAATCAAGTAATGCTAATATAAATTTTCTTTTAACTCTGATGGTTAGTGATATACTATCGGTGATTTGGAAATAAATAATTCGCATAACTCTCAATATTTTTATGAAAATATCTAGTTATTTCATGTGACACCTATGATTTGGGCAATTTAATGCATATTTATGCATCAAATATGCATAGATATTTCCATAAAACTTCCTCAATCAACGTACAAAATAAGTTTCGCCATAAAATGACGGACATTTATTTTACTAAATCTATGTTATAGTGAGATAATATTCGCTCCAACGAAATATGTATTGCGATCCAAATTATTTTTTAGAGTTAATGGATTAACTGTGACCTGATTAATAAAACTATTAAATTAGTTTTATTAATTAAGAAAATAAACTTCAAATAATAATTTGGATCCTATTAGATATTTCATTTCCCCAAATATTATCTCACTAGAAACATAAATTTACTAAAATAAAGATCAGTCATTTTATGGTTAAACTTGTTTTCCCTTAACGGTAATGGTTAATAGTATGCTATCGGTAATTTGGGAATAAATAAATCGCATAACTTTCAATATTTTTATGGCATACTTTAAAAGTAAAAAAAAAATTGTCTATATTAGTTCAACTCCACTTCTTCTTCTAATTTCCCTTCGTTTATGAAAAGATTACTTTTCTTCAAAATTGTGAGCTTTAAAAATTTGTATAGAAACTATACCTAAAGTTCCGAACATTACTAGCAAAATTAGCAGTACCTCATCAATGCATTAAGTACTAAAGTTTAAGTTAAAAATTGACATTTATATATTGCAAATATATTCAGTCTCAACAGTACCAAAGGTAATTTACACCAGGCAGAAAAAGAAAAACTAAATAATTAAGAACTCAATGCGTTTATATTACTCTTGTGTTGCTCTATATCTCACCTGCGTGTTACGCATAGTGTTATTTAAACTCTAATCTTTAACCAATCTTTATTTCTTTCATATTTTGGATCAAATACTTAGCAAATAATGAAAACTAAACTTTCGAAAGACCTGCGTGCCTTTCCAAATAAGCACAATTGCAATGCGTACTCTTTCTTCAAATAAATTGTAAGTTGTTTTAATCCGATGCAAATGAGATTCTGATATTCAGATGCAGTAATTCCAGCTTCTGTGAGTTGAGCGTATAAATCTCTAAACTGTGTTGTAAAATTCTAGAAGGTTCTCTGCTCACGATATGCAAATACTTGCAACGCAGACAATTTTCGGGAAATGCAAATGAGAAAATAAGGAAATGATTTTAGGAAAATTCTGGAAAACGGAAATTAAACCGCGGCTGTAGTAATTTATACTGAAGTTCAATAAGAAAGATGTATTTCTTGTTTAGTTACAGTAACATAACACTTTTATAAATAAGTAATTATGGAAGCCTTTAAATATGTTTACGTGCGTCAAAGCATTGTAAGAAACTTTTTGTTTATGTTTATAAATTGTTATTTTTATTTAATTGTTGTGTGGAAGTTTTTTGAAAAAAGTATGTCCAACATTAGGAAAAGAAAACAACAAATTAATGAAGTTATATGAAAACACTGTCTAGAATTTATCTCTTACGCTACATAAAACATTCAGCTCAAAAACACATATCTCTTGTGGAAGAATTGAGGACAAATATAAGCTTAAAAAAGCTGTAACAGTAATTATTTTTACAAGCATTTTAAGGTAAAAAATTCTTTGATTTTACATCATGAGACGAAAGGAAAATTTCTCACCGTTCATTTGGTAATTGTTATTTGTATATAGTTCTAGATAATGTTTTATATATTATTTCTATTTGACAAAAACCAAATATTTTGTGAAAATAAATTCCTAAATTAGTTTTTTGTTGATATCAAGTGAACATTGATAATGTTCTTTTCAAAACTGTAAATTGTTTTAAATGGTAATTTAGATTTTTATAATTGCAGTTTATTTCCAAGTTAAAATATTTACTTGTATTTGAACCATTAAGATCTTCCAAAATGAATATAAATATCCAACTCAAATTAAAGATAGAAGACAATCTTCATTTATAGCTCTGATTACAGACATTTCATTGCCGTTATGGTTGACAAAGATTATTCAATTGTATCTTACACTAATTCATTCCCTAACAAGAATCACAGGAAAGAAATCACATACATCAATGGCCTAAACCAAATACCACCCCGAAAGCATTTGTTGAAACCCGATCCCATCCTGGCAAAAAAGCAATACAAGTCTTCAACGAGTCAACCACTCTCCTTACAAAAGCAACAATCTTATAGACATTAAATTTCCAAAGGAAACACGTCCCTTTGACTGACATTGCGCAAGGAAACCCGAGCTCTACCATTCGAAAAATCTCGTTAGCCCCAGAATTTTATTTTCCTTTATTCGAGGACCAACCGATTCCGTCCACTTTTAGCATTTTCTCTGTTTCGTATCTTTTATCCCCTCTCTTAAATTCTCCCTTGATTCTAGGTATTTCTTTTTTTATTTCTTTTTGGAATAAGAGAATACCTTAGATCAAGAGTTCTTAGGCTTTAACTGCAGTTTTCTGTATAGTTCTGTCGCTATTAGCTGGAAACGATTGAAGTTTCGGAACACGACTAAGGTTAATTTTTACGTAGCGGAATTCTAGCTGAAGTTTTGAATTAAAAGTTTTCCTCGTCTGTTTTCAAAAGTACCGATTTTTTATGTGTTTAAGGTAACGGGAGTAAGATTTAGCGATCATATTGCAACATCGGTCAAAGTTCTGGTGATTGTGATAATTGACTATAATTTTGGCAAGGACATATAAACGGACAAAACTTTTCTATAAGCTTATCACTGTAGTAGTGTGGTGTGGAAGGTAAATAATTTACAGAAATAGTTTTTATTTTTATCATCTAATCTGATTTATCAAGTCTTATTCCAATAATTTTTCTCTAGTGTTATTGCTAATAAAATGATCAGTGTTATGATATCGAGCTCTCATTCTTTCGGAAATATCTTGAGTGCTATTTTTCGGAAAATTGTTACAACAATTTACTTTTTTTTAATGTAATTATGATTTTATGTGTCTATAGTGTGTGTTAATACCACAGAAAGATCAAGTAAAATAAAGTACTGTAAGTAATTTAATATCCAATTAAAATCACTGTTTTTTAAATTTCCACTTAACGGAATTTCTCTTACACTACTATAAGACATTATTTATATAAACCATTATCATAATTTTTTTTTACATAGGTTATGTAATTCAAACAATGTAATATGAGATTTTGCTCTGTTTATGTACAATAGGACAGTGTTTATCAGAAATGTTTTAACTAGGCTGGAAAAGAATTTCGCCAACCGCATTCAATAATATTATGTACTAGTATTAAATTATATTTTTCCATTAAAAGTAACTTTTTTCGCTAAATAACTTTTAGTTATTATAAAATAATTGCTTTCCGGCATAATTAATGTGTTTCTTTTTTTATTCACTCGAGATGTTTGCTTAGAAATCCTGTGTTAAGCTCATTTTACAATCAACGTATAAGAAAGACATTTAGATATAATATGAAAACTTTTAACACAATGCCTCAGAAATTAAATATCTTCGTTACATAATGAAGCAATATTTTTAAAAGATTTATAAGTATAATTATTATTTAAGTGAAAATACTTTTATTTTGAAAGAATAATATCTACCCTAGATAATGAAAGTAGAATATCAAGTTTCATCAGATCAAATTTATCTCCTCTAAATCTGTAGTTATAATTCTTTCAACTACTTTATTTTTCAGCAACTTAATCTGCCTCAAAACATTTTTCAGCACTATTAGATGTCGAATACTCTCTATAATTGAAAAAAAATTGTTTTGATATCTATGCATAATCAACCTACGAATTACAAATATTTCGATTGCATCCAGAACATTTTCTTGTAGTTTTATTTTTTATTTATAAGCATTATTCGCTTTATCAGAACATGTTTTTGATGCCGAAATAAAAAATGGGATATTTTTTTATTTTCATTTTGGCGGTGATTGATTTTCTACCAAATATGAAGAAAGCCTTAATGAAAATGTGCGATGAAAATTTACTGAAAATTTAAATTATCAATCGGATTATTTTTTTCAAACAAAAAAAAGCAACTTTTTTATCAATAAACTATAGTACAATATTTCTTTAACATCTTTACTGAATTTCTATGTAATATTATAAATCGGATTAGTAAGAACAATGTTTCATAAATATGCTTGGAAATAAGTGATAGTATTATATTTTCATGCTTATTATTCTAAGTGTATGACCTAATAATGCTAGGTGCATAATAAGTGCATGAACAGTTATATGTTCATGCACTTATTTATTTATTTATTTATTTATTATTATGATGATTTACTAACCTAAGAAGAGTTAATATGTAATTCTTCAGAAAGTACTTTAAAAGTAGATGTTTGATGTCGTGCCTTTTTTCCGCATACTGACAACTTTGCAATGCTGCAACAAATGTGTCATACATCCAAATGGCACTTCATCCTCGCTACCTTTCCTCTCGTGCTTGCAATCATATGCTGATTCTTGTTTTTTATCATCTGTCTATCCTCCAGGCTCATTACTGAAATATTGTTCTGAACCTGGAAAATTAACAAAGACCTTCCATCAAACAAAAGATACCTCTTTGCTTAAATAAATTGCTATCTAAGCATATAAAAGCAGAGCTTTATTTGGTTAAGTACATTTCATTGTCCTTAGGAGAAATGTCATTGTTTTATGGAATCTATGACAAATCGATTATGTATAGAAGAGCTGGGTGTTATTTTTATTGTTTTGATCTTATAAATGGAAGCTAATTAAGCAATGCATATTTAAGTGTGTTCTTTTATTATATGTTTCGAAAATGAAATAGTAAAGAATAAATCAACAATGTAAATTGTTTAAGAGATTTGATGGTAGAGTTAATTTGGGGAGCTGAATGGAATGGTAAACAATATTTGAATCCATATTTTTCAGAAACAAATTATACATAACAAATTTAGTACTGAAAACAATTTTTGTTTGCTCCGCAACTAACATGTTTCAAAGCGTAATATTGAACTTTGATGAATAGAAGGATTTACATTATAATAATAAAATAAAAGAATAATATTAGTTTTGTTCTGTAGTAATGTGTCTATGTTGCGAGATTCATTAATTCTATTTTATATTATGCTATGTTTAACTTTTGTTTTGTTGATGTGTATATTTCCTCCTTTAAAAGTAATGAAAGTAATCCATTGAATAATATACTACGCAACAAGGTAAACATTACAATTACTGTAAATAAAGTATGTCAAAAATATGAATGTTCATCAGTTTAAATATTTAAATATAGCTAATGACTAAGGGGGTGGATTTAGTTCATTTACTGTGAAAATAAAAATAAGATAACTATCTGTTGATGCTTTAGAAGTACTAATTGATAATAGATCATCAGGAGGAAGGAATAATAAGTTCGAGAGATAATTCTTAGAAAAGACGAGGCTCTTTAACGTTTTCCTATACGTTTATAAAATGTTAGCTTTCAATTCCTAGTGACTTTAATCATTCTTCAATTACTTATTCAATACATTATACCTTGTATGGAATAATAGACAATAATATGAGCATGGGAAAATCACACCAAAGCAATCGATTGTTTTAGAGATGTGTATGAAATATGACTAGCCAAATTATTTATTTTGTTTTTTAATATTTATGCTGTTATAACTATTCTATTTTATTATTTTGTTAGTAGTTTACATATTAAATAAAGTACAAGTTAAAATAAATTGTAGCTGGTTACTTCATTTTAATTTAGTAAAATTACTTAGACTTTTTATTAGTAAATTTTTACTATGATGATTTTATAATATAGTTTCTAAAATTAGAGAAACATATGTTGTTATAATCATTTATAATTAACATAATATGTGTTCTTAATGCTTTAATTTGATATATCGGCAAAATCCTAGCATATCTATCAGTGTCATATTTTTTAAATGTAAACTATAATTATAATACATAGTAGTAATATATTTATTTAAATATAAGTATTTATGTAAAATATAGTAGAGTTTTTAAAAAAATAACAAATCATAGAAATCAACAATCGGCCTGAATAAAAATAATATCTTTGCTAGAAAATTATTGAGGATTGCTCATTAATTTAGTGCACTTTCATCAGTTGAAAATTATCAAATAATAATTTTTAATAACTTCTTATTGCTGTGACATAAAAAAAAATACAAAAGTAAAGGCTATACACTAAAGGAGCTAATAACAAGGTATTCAATAAGCCCATCCCCTCTAAAACTTAAAATCTGAAGTTGTGACAAATCATAAACGTTCTTTTTTTATCATTTAATTGTCATAATTACTTTTGAAATCAAAACGTGGATCACTTGTTATTTAAATAACCATCATTGTTACAAAGTCGTTCAAAGAAATTTATTTCCCTTATATTTGATTGATTATAACACTTTTTTACTTTTGGAGCATAACTCACCATTTTTATTAAATTTATGCATCCAATTAACAATATCTTGCACAGTCATCCACTTTAAACAAATGGTAGACATTCCAATGCATACAGCCCTGGCGGCCTTTAAAACGGAAATTGCTACAAGAACCAAAGACAGCCAGTGTGTGTATACTCATACTCAGCTTTGAAAAATGAACTGAAGAAAAACATTAACACCATTTGCGTTTATGCAAAAACACATCCAAGACTCAGAAAAATCTTTATTACTTTAACTTCTGACTTAAACTTTTAAACATAAAATTTGTAGAACTTATGTAAAATAATGCGAAAAATTGAATTAATTGTTTTATATCAAAGTACAGGAGAATCAAACAGCAAAATTGGAAAGAAAATGTTCAGATGTGTAAATAAGTTAGATGAAAAAAAAATCACGAGCAAAGACAACTTTTCTTAGAAATAAATTAACTATGTTCTCTCTTTCTCACCCTTTCCACTATGCACAGTGTATCAAAATAATTTTACAAACAACTAATCGACTTCTTAATAACATTTCTAGAATCAGTTTGTTTTAATTCGACATAGGTTTGTTGTTTTTTGCATAAGTTAAGAAGAAAAGAGAAGCTAGGCATAAAATAAAAAGGTCTGGAAAATGTACTGGGAAAAATAAGAAACAAGATAGCTTTAAGGAAAAGAAAATATAAAAAATGTAGGTGAAAAAGAATATTTTGGGACGAGTTTACTTATAGATAGGGATTATTTTTTTTAGTATGAAATCCTTACAATATTATTTGCAAATTTATGAAGTTTTGCAGGAAAGAATTTTGTTACTTACGTTTAATTTATGAAATGTGGAAGTTTCTTAGAAGTTATATTAAAATTCTGCTTAAAAACTGGGAAGGCGAAATCCCAATAACAAATTCTGCAACAGTTAAAAAATACATATAGGTTAAAAAAAAATGTGGATTCAATTTTAGAAAATTAGTAATTGTTTTGCGTATTATGCTTCTTTATAACAAATGCATATTATCTGCTGTCTAGAAAACATATATATTTAGTACCAAAAATAGGTGGCAAAGCAGTCAGAGGTCAATAAAGTTAAAATTGAAGGATGGTTACTGAAATCTTAAAACCAGAGGGGATACGCAACGGGTATATCTTTTTCAGCAGTGGATCGACAAAGAATGGCTATAATTCGGTAGGTGACATGCAAGTTTATGTACCCCATCGAACATCATTCTGATCTTTTTTTAATCGAATGTAGGGAAATTGTAGTAAATTATGAATATACTTGTCTGCCGGGGAAAATATGTCCGAAACTATTCAAAAATCGACATTGAATGAGTTGAGCCAAATCCTATTTCCAATTGCATCATAACTTGCCGAATGATGACCTTTTTTAGTAACCCACCGTTCTTTACTTTTCAACGAGGAAGGTTGCGGACAATTCCACTTCTCTGGCGTCAAAAAGTTGCATCTGTTAAAAATGAGCCAAGTTTACGTCACTTATGATGTAACTGATGAATCCAATTTGAATCACTTTGAAAACACTTTGTTTTCAGCACCAAAGAAGTGGAATCGTCTGATGCAACCTTCCTCATTCTAAAGTAAAGCGCGGTGATTTGCCAAATAAAAAAAGAATGCTCATTATTTAGAAAGTTCAAACACATTTTTAAATCACATTTAGTTCAACTTATTCAAATTAAATTTTTAATAGTATTAACTATATTTTTACCTCAGACCAGTATATTCATAATCTACTAACATTTTTCTACATTCTATAAAAAGTTCAAAATGATGTTTTATGGGGTGCCTAAACTTGCAGTCATCTCTCTGACTACCAGAGATAACTCTGAGAAGCATCAAATAGTCATCAACAAAGAACTCTAATACTAAGAGAAGATACAGGGTGAAGTTTATATTAACCCCCGTTTCGTGAGTTTATAGGGGAATTTAAGTTTCTGGGTAAAGAATTTGTTTACGAGGCTTTGTAGGCTTTAAATAACAATATAGTAACACATTTTCTGGCACCATCTTTGGAACGTGACCTATGAATGAAAGATAGTGAAACACAATGGCTATTAAAGTGTTTAATAACAGAAGTGTTCCGAGTAAGAATATCGTTTTCTAAAGGAAGAAATAGTGCCTTATTGAAAATGCAAACTCAAGTTGACATATAATGTTGTAAATACAATACACTTTGGGAAGATTTTGTATCGCAAAATTAGCAAATTACTGAATATTCACAGTAAACTGCAGTAATCTCCTAACAGCTATACTATTCTTTATAACTACCAATGCACTGCTCAATAACTAAAACAAGGTTTTCTGCTCTATCTTCATCGTGTCTACAAGTTTATGAAAGCAAAATTTGTAAATAGGTAATGTTGGTAAATAAATCCGTATCTTTCATTGTGACAAGGTTGCATTTTACATCTGAACCATGTATAAAATTAATGTAATGTCACCGTATTTTGAGATTGATTGATAGTTCTGTTTGTTATAAAATACATACCATGGTACAAAAAAAAAAAATGCTATTGTACATGGTTCTTAATTTCTCACATAGATGGTGCTGATTCCAAAGTAACATACTCTGATGTAAAATCTAAACCTTAGTAACAATTTATTTGCTCTTTATTTTATTTTTATACATACATCACCATCCTTGCGCAAAAGTTTGAAAATTATTGTAAAAAAAATATTCACCAAGACAAGCAAGTTTCGCTTGCTAATTACGTGCATGTTTAGTTTATATCAAAGAAATTGATTTGAATACAATACTGAAATGAATTGCTTATTTATACATCTAAAATCTCATATCCTGAAACCACTCGCCATTTATCTATATGTCAACATCAAGCTCATAAATGTCGTTATTTTAAATCAACCTCCCCCCCCCTCCCTTTTCCCCTGCTAACACATATATTGAATTCTTCATTAACTACCACTAGCCATGCTCAACTTATCGATATTACCGTGAAGCGATAATTAGTAATGAATGCAAGACACTAATGCGATGCAAAACTATTTAAATATTAAATGACTTGGGTAAGAGACATGCTTATTTCTAGTTAACAGCCTTTCTTCCGCTCAATTGAATCACAATGGAATTGTTGATGCATCATTCCTAAACTAACAGCTAAGAGTTTCTATGACGTAAAATGACGTTGTGCAAATGTCGATTGATGCTTGTTTCAGTTGAAACTGTGAAATTGTTTTTCTTGTTATAATTTGATGGCATAATCGAAATTGCATCAATTAAAGAATATGAAGTCATAAAATAAAATATTCTGCATTCTTGTATAATTACTTATTTTATGAATACGATATTAGGTTCTTTTATTTCTCTTCGAACTTGATTTGATTAGAATATTTAAAATCGATTGAATGACAATGACTACAACTTATACATTTCGTAAATTTAATTTATTAATAACGAAGTGGTATGAGTGAAATTTCTTACCGATTTATGTTGAATCTAATGCCTTTTTTGTTAATGTTGCAATATTATAATCTATATAAAATTGTGTTGATGAAATTTAATATGTTTCCTGAACTTTAAAGAAAGTCGAAATATAGGGCATATTTCAATAAGAGACATCCATTTGTAAATATAGTACAAAACTAAAGGAGTATTCATTTTTTTACTGGATAAAACAACCATAAGTTCTTTTGATATATTCAACAGAACTTATTTTCTCAAGTACTATAATTAACATATTTTTCAACTTGTTTAAGAGATAAAAGTACTTTTAGTAAAGTCATAGCACAAAGTTTACCTTTGCATAAATTAAAATATCTTCAGTACTAAATTGTGTTTGCTAAATTGTAAAATTTCACGAA
This sequence comes from Linyphia triangularis, assembly GCA_963978545.1. Lineage (NCBI taxonomy): Eukaryota > Metazoa > Arthropoda > Arachnida > Araneae > Linyphiidae > Linyphia > Linyphia triangularis. The sequence goes on from OZ021728.1 coordinate 66,582,733, forward strand.
TTTTTTTATATTAGTAGTAAAATTTAAATTTATGACACTCTTTTTAATTTTTTATAAAAACTTACTAAAAAATTAAAAGTTAAAATTAAAAAAAAATTAGTTATCAACTTTTCATAGCCACAATGTATCCTTAAAGCTAACATAAAAATGTATGCCTCACCAAATGTTTTGACAATTTATATCAAAATCAGATTAAACGGAAGTAGTCAAATATTTTGTTTAATGAATTTTCACCTTATTCAATTCAACTTGTGTACTTGTTTTTAATTTTCAACTACTTGAAATTTCAACCGAAAGAAAATTCTTCTTACTGGATCTAAATTAAATTACGGAGATCAATCTAATGTCTTGAATTAATCTTGGAGCTTAGACAGAAAGGCTTCCAAAAATTCAATTTGCACCTGGTGCGAAAATTCACACCAGTTTTATTCAAATGCGATGACCAGTGTGAATTTTCGCACACCAATCATCGCATTTGAAGAAAACTCAATTTATTTCTGCGTGTCCCCTACATTTTATAAATTATTTGCATTTTGTTGTTATTGAGTGTTGAATCACTGTAAATTTAAACATTTTTCATTAAGGAAGAAATGCTACTGTATGCAATATTCAGAAAAAAACATTATTAAATTATAAATATTTACTTTTTGTTAGTTTTAGATATATGTTTGTTTGATTAAAATAGATATACTTGTAACTCTTTTCATACAAGTAATCAAAAGTGAAATCCTTATTTATATACTGTGCATAAAAGTTACTCCCAATCTTTAAAAATAAATGTACTCAAAACCGTTACCGTTAGCCGGCCCCAAGATTTTAAGTACTTGTATTCTTACAGATGCTCAGTAAAAAAATTCTAATCATTTTTCAAAATTTTGTGTACATTAAAAAAATACGCAAGTGCCTTAAATTTCATGAAGGCTGCATTCTTGAAGATGTTGATTTTCAAAGATAAGGATTCCCTTTTGGGACATCCTCCAAAAGGAGACAGATTTAAAACATAAAAATTGTATAAATAAACAGTAATGTGGAACAAAACATAAACATGTGTAAGAAAATTGTGGTTTGGTATTGATATAAATAAAAAAGGCAAAGCATGCCCACAGTTGCCCTATGGTAGTCAAAAGGTTAATGGATGTAAAGAATCAACAATAACTATGACAGAAGAGAATGACTCTGCGGTTAACTCAACACATTAGATTGTTTTTAACACTTAAATGCATTAATTTTATTTTTAATAAATAAAATTTGAAATCAACGGAGAAATGGGTGTAACTATTGAGAAAAATGCGAAAAAAAAAAAAAAAAAAAGCCCATAAGAATTTAACATATAAATGTAGTTTTACATCGCAAACCTAAATTTTTCTTGTATAAATTTATCAGTATATGCAAAATTAAAAATATTATTCGTTACTTTTATCTTGTTTTATCCGAAAAAAAAATTTCCTGTGTGTTTTAGTTTTTATTACTTTTTATATAAAGTATCGTAATTCGTAACACCCGCAGAAAGGAAAGTTCACTCAGTCAACAACGCCTTTAACAATAAAAATTATCAATCATTAGGAAATAAACTGTCAAAGATTTTACATTGCATAAAAGCTACATTTTTCCTGAGTAAAGGTATCAGTGTATGCAAAAAATATTATTATTATTCGTTACTTTTACCTTGTTTCTATCCAGAAACAATTTTTCCTGGGTGTTTTTATTACTTTTTATATAAGTTAACGTAATTCGTAACACCCGCTTAAATTGTATTCACCGAACAGTGCCCCCAACAGTAAAAATTGTCACACATAAAGATATAAACTCAGGGTTTCCGCGCATATGAAAAGTCAGGAAATGTTATGGAAAGTCATGAATTTGGACATTGGGTAAATTTTTTCAAGGAAAGTCGTGATTTGGAGCAAAAAAAATGAAATAAGTCATGAAAATAAAGTGAATTTCTTAGATTTCTAAACATTTAAGTACAATCAAGTAACTGTGACGTCACAAACGCCATAATCGTTATTCAGCTCATCGAAAAGTCATTATGTGTTTATTTAAGTTATGACGGAAACAAAGGACACAGCTGAAAACCGCGGCCAATGAAAAAAATTTTGAACACCAAATTTGTGACATCACTCGAGTAAGCTCTTGTAGGTGAAAAAAAAATTATAATATGAGAACTGAAATGAACAGTTTTTGTAAGCTTGTGTTTACATTTTTTTATTTTTTTTCCCGTCTTCTTTCTTCTGTTTTAAATTGTTGATGTCAAATTATATCATCAAAAATCAAATGTTAACATTTGATTTGTCATGATATAATTTATTATTATTGACTTATTCTTTCTTCAAATATTTCTTTATTATTAAAAATTGATTAGCTTTTTTAACACTGAAATATCAAAGAATGGAACATTATTTTCTCCTTTTTCTTCTGATTTGGAAGTTACTGAAACAAAGATTTTTTGAAAAATTTAAAATAAAACTTTATAAAAATCATTTAATGGTACATTGATTTACTTACTATGTTCTTGTTGGTAAAATTCATATAAGTTATAAGTATTATTTTTTTGTGTGATTTGATTTCTTGAGTCAAGGAATATTATTTGCTTCAGTCTTGGAAAGTCATGGATTTGTGACACTTTATTTTGGCAGAAACCCTATAAGATTCAAGTTGCGTTCGAAAAGGATAAAAAAAGTTTTGGTAAAATTAAATTTAAAAAATATGAGGTTTTAAACATACGATGCAGATTTATATTGCAATGCATTTAAGGAAAAGGGTTAACCTTTTCTCCTGTAATGCAACAAAAAATAAGTTTGGCATATGTACTAATAGCCAAGGTTGTAGCCTTGTCATCTTAGGGGAATTACTAAAACTCATGGCAACATTGATTGTTTTTTCAACGTAAAAACTGTAAAAAAATTAATGGAAAAAACTAATTAAAATTTTAACATCTAGGCAGTAAAAATCAAAATTAGAGATCAAATATTACTTATCTTTGAAACTTCAGAATTCTTCGAATACTGGAGGTTAGTTTCTATAGACCCATCAGACATGAACTTAAAGACAGACTCTTCGTTTTATTTGTATATATAAGAGAATTATATTTTCAATAATAAGATGGTGTACTTTTTTAATACTTTAAAGTAAACTATAACTCGTATCAATGTTTCTCTTATTAGTGCCACTCTTATCATTGGTTTAACAATTAATTCTGCTATGAATTCCATTTTAATTCTACTATATAACAAATCATTTGTACATTAATCTTAATAAAAACTTCCACTTTTTTTTTCTAAAAAGGAAAGTAGAAAGGAACTGCTTAATTTCAGAGACATGTTCAAGGAGATTGTTTCATTGTACACAATTTGTGTGCTAAAATTTGTATATTTCTCGTCCAAATTCAGTGATACAAAAATAATTAGAATTTGTTTTACCACTTTATTTATTGAGAACTAGATCTTTAATATAAACTTTATTATCGTATCACAAATAATGTTGATGAGTAATAACGCTCCCACATTATTTGTGACTTTCCTAATTTTACCCAAAATCAGGAAACACTATATGTTGTTCAAAAACAAATTAGTTTAAATTGTTGTAAAGTATGAAAACAATATTTTATTTAATATCGGTGTAAATCAATTTTGAGTTTGGTGACTTTGAAAATATTTAGACTCATCATATTTCATACACTATGTCATACTCTAGTTCTTCGTAATTTTTCTTAATGAATTATTGAAATTTACTATATTCCTAATTTTGAAAGAAGAAAAAGAAAAAAAAAACAAGAAAAAAAAAACATAGTCAAATAAAAGGTTTTTATAACTATAAAAAGTCATTGTATTAAAAATTTATTACTTGCAACTTTATTTTTAAACTACTGCATAAACAAAAAATCTGTAAAGTTTGTGTATAAATAGTTTTTTTTTTTTTTTAAAGCAATCCATTATTCATACATTTATTATTTAAATGATTTTGTACTGATATTTATATTATTTTTTTTTTAGGAGACGCATAAATTTCCTGTGTGGGGAACCATAAATAAAACATTCCGGGTAAATATATATTCTATTCGAATTTCATGTTATATTTAAAGTCGACATTTTTTTTCATTATTGCCACGAAATAAAAGTGCTGTATTTGAACAACCAAAAATAATCTCATGTGATAAAACCGTCTTTATATTTTCTCTGTAAGAAAAGTAGTGGTTAAATAAATAACGAAATGGTGTCATCTATCTCTATATATATAAGGCAAAGCCCTCACTCACTGACTCACTCACTCACTCACTCACTGACTCACTCATCACTAATTCTCCCACTTCCCACATAGTCACAACTCTGAAAATCGGCACAAATATCAACAATGGTAAAAATAGAAAAAGTAAACTATTCCGATCTCGATTAACCCACTTTAAGGGGTCGAAAAGGGGTTAAACGTTCCAAACGGGGGACATTCGAATATCCTACTTCCCACATAGTCACAACTCTGAAAATCGGCACAAATATCAACAATGGTAAAAATAGAAAAAGTAAACTATTCCGATCTCGATTAACCCACTTTAAGGGGTCGAAAAGGGGTTAAACGTTCCAAACGGGGGACATTCGAAAATCCTACTTCCCACATAGTCACAACTCTGAAAATCGGCACAAATATCAACAATGGTAAAAATAGAAAAAGTAAACTATTCCGATCTCGATTAACCCACTTTAAGGGGTCGAAAAGGGGTTAAACGTTCCAAACGGGGGACATTCGAAAATCCTACTTCCCACATAGTCACAATTCTGAAAATCGGCACAAATATCAACAATGGTAAAAATAGAAAAAGTAAACTATTCAGATCTCGATTAACCCACTTTAAGGGGTCGAAAAGGGGTTAAACGTTCCAAACGGGGGACATTCGAATATCCTACTTCTCATATAGTCACAACTCTGAAAATCGGCACAAATATCAACAATGATAAAAATAGAAAAAGTAAACTATTCCGATCTCGATTAACCCACTTTAAGGGGTCGAAAAGGGGTTAAACGTTCCAAACGGGGGACATTCGAAAATCCTACTTCCCACATAATCACAACTCTGAAAATTGGCACAAATATCAACAATGGTAAAAATAGACAAAGTAAACTATTCCGATCTCGATTAACCCACTTTAAGGGCTTTAAAAGGGGTTAAAAGTTCCAAACGAGGAATATTCGAATGTCCTACTTCTCATTTCGTCACAACTCTAAAAATTGGTGAGAATATCAATAAAGACAAACGAAGAAAAAGTAAGTTATTCCGATCTCGATTAACCCACTTTAAGGGGTGGAACAGGGGTTAAACGTTCCAAACGAGGGATATTCGAATGTACCACTTCCCATATGGTCACAACTCTAAAAATTGGTACAAATGTCAACAATGGTAAACATAGAAAAAGTTAGCTATTCCGATCTCGATGAACCCATTTTAAGAGGTCAAAAAGGGGTTAAACGTTCCAAACGAGCGATATATTCGAATGTCCTACTTCTCATATTTTCACAATTCTGAAAACTGGTGTGAATATCAATAAAGACAAACGCAGAAAAAGTAAACTATTCCGATCTCGGGTGGATCAAGGGGTGGAAAAGGGGTTAAACGTTCCAAACGAGGAATATTCGAATGTACCACTTCCCATATGGTCACAACTCGGAAATTTGGTACAAATGTGAAAAAAGATTAAACATAGAAAAAGTAAGCTATTCTGTGGTCGATTAACCAACTTTAAGGGGTCGAGAAGGGGTTAAATGTTCCAAACGAGGGATATCCGAATGTTCCTCTTCCAATGTAGTCATAATTCTGATATTTGGTGCAAATGTTAAAAGGAAAAATGTTAAAATTAAGTCATTCCAATATCGATTAACGAATTTTTAAGGGATGAAAAGACGACGCAACATTGAAACTATACGAGGATTAACTTAATGTCTAATTAACTTAATTCCAATACAGCTACTACTTTGAAATTTAGAACTAAGAGCAAACATAAACACAATAAACTATACCAGTTTACTATTCACAATTATAAATTTCGTTTAAAATGTCAACAAAGGAAAGTTCCTATTTTGATAAATCAATTTGTCGGGATCGAAATGGGAGCAAACGTCTGAAGTGTAGAATACATGAATGTCTTTTGATCGCTAAAATGCTAATGGTAAAATTTCGTAGCGCAGCACGGGTATTCAGCTAGTATTAATATACTTAGTAAAAAAATTGTTGAAGGAATTTGTGATACAGAATAAATCATTGCTGTAAAAAGGAAAAACCCTTTGAATTAGTATTCACTAAATATTTAAGACTATTTATCAACATATTTATTTTAAATCAACACAAATGGGCATAAAATAGTTTTATATTTAATTGCTATGAATTTCCTAATCCCTGCCCAACCATATAACTTTAGTTTCTGCCACTAGAGTGAGACTGTAATCGTCTAATTTACTGTGTCTGGCACATTTTTTGCCTTAACTTCTCTCACCGAACAAATGTTCTTGTTTTAACTATTACTTCTATCTATTTTAATTATCCAATCTCAAATTACGCCTCAGTATAGATAGATACCTCTTTAACATTTTATCGCTGATGCTTTATAGAGAGTATTAAGGAAAGTAAATTTCTGGTGAGGATTGAATATTGCTGTATACTTTGTCGCTTAAGTATCGCTACCAATGGCTCGTCGAAGTGTACTTTAGTCGTTGAGTGGGATAGATATTACCTTCTCTGTAGGTCCTGGAGACAGGATTTTAATTAAATTTCTCAGCATATGCAGAGATAGTTTGGCTGTGAAAACAAGAGTTTGTCACTCATCAACTTCTGCATTGCATAATAGAATCTCTCCTGTATATTACTGCGTGCGGTGATTTATACGGATAGATTTAGTATAGGAAAATGTGGTAGAGTTTCTGAGACTGTTAGGTGTTACGGAACGCATATATTCAGAGTGTTCCAAAAAGGTGGTTGCGTAATTTATTTATTTCAAAAACTAGTATTCAATGGAGTAAAAATAAGTTACTTTTTTTTTCACTTTAAGTAAGATGGTTCTTGAAATCACATATAGATTTAAATTTCGATAACATCTTACGTGAATGGAGTTTTGTCAATATCAGCCCATGTCATGTCAAAATCCGCAAACCATTTTAGGGATTGCTGTTATAATTTACTTATCCTTTCAAATGTTTGGATGTATAATGGTAATGGAATAAACTTCCCAGCGCAATTTTCCATTGCCACTATATCTTCTATCTATTGAAGAAGGGTTTTTTTTGTTGTTGTTGTTGTTGTTGTTGCTAGAACAAGTTTTGGTCACAATACAATCGTGGTTCTATATCAAGTCAATTCTGTCCTCTGAAGCAAAATTTAGCATGGGAATGGTTGGCGTTACTATATCGTATGTCAAATCGCTTAAACATAAAAAAATTAATACTACATTTGAATGTAATAAATACAACACTTTAAAAAAGATGACGTGTACAATTTTAGAAGAGATAAGTGAAGCAAGAATATAGTAACTCTAACTGAATATTTTAGCTTTAAAATTAGGGCGTTAGAAGGACTGTGAATTATTTGTATCTAAGAAAACCAATTTGGAAGTTAAGCTTTTTTATTTTTTTTTTTTTTTTTTTTTTTATCGAATAGGTAGTTTTAATTAAAGCTTTAAAACAAATTATATTAGAACATATTGTATTAAGCTGCTATTAGCAGCATATGCATTTTATTTTTTAAATTAAGATAAGGCCCATCCAATTTTAAAGTCGATTTAATTTGGTGGGTTTTTTAATGTAGAGGGGTAGTGTTTTATAATTAACATGATAACCTCAGGGAATTTTTTTTAATTAAATTTTTTTCTAGATTGATTGCAGCTGCATTCACTGCAATGATTGCATTCACTTCTACACTCTGCTTAAGAATACCCTGCATTATGATTTGAAAAGGGCTCTCAAGTATAGATGCTAAACTAAAAATATTTAGTTAGCTTATGTAATGTGTTTTGAAGATATTACATACGTATAGGTACATGCAATCTGTGTAAATACTTAATAACAAAAAGCTATAGTAATACGCTGTATTTTAGCAAACAAACTCGTATCAAAAGTCAATCCTCCCACTAAAAATTACTTCGTTACATATTGATTGGATAGATCAATCAAACTGATCATTAGGTGATATATATTATTAAACTGATAAAAGAAAAAAGTTTTAGTAACGTTTTGTGCTCATAAAACTTTAATTATTCTAAAATGTAAAAAAATAAAAAAAATGCTACATATTCCATTTATTAGTTTGTTTTAATATTAGTATTTTATTATTCATATCATTTATTTCTACTTCATCTTAGCTTTGTGTTGCCACCTAAACCATATTTTCACGTTAAGTCTCTTGTTCTAAAAAAGAAATTCCCTCAAAAATCATTAGAGGATTAAATTAAACGATTTCATTGAAGTAAAGTGAAATAAAAAATATTATAAATTCAATATATGTTACAATCTGTATAGTATCAGAAAGGGTTAAAATTTCATCAAAATTGCTTTAAAATTTGTAAATTTGGACTTTATTAGTTAAAGACTATTTGCTTTCGAGGTTAGAAAATTCCCTACTAAACGAAATTTTTTAAAGAGAACTATTTTACTCCCTTTACTTAAACTCCATTAATACAAAATTGAGAAAAAAAAAAGGTACCAAACTTACTCCATTTGTCAAACAACTTCAAAGCAAAAATGAAACAGAAGTGTAAATGAAAAACACATGAAACAATTCCCCTTTTTTTCCGGCAGCAATTTCAACCCTTCAATAGCCGCTATACCTCCCATAGATCACGGATTCTGAAACTACAGAAATAGATAAAGCATGTCACCATATCGTGTCCAGATCTTTCATCAACTCTTTTTTGCTGGCATTTTCTGTATCTGCAGCATGACCCATCTGATGGTAAATCATTGACGAATGACTTATTTTAAAGGGCTGTTAAATATCTTTAATGGTAGCTATTGGAAGAAACTGTTTCCTGTTGCTAATTTTTTTTTTAATTAAATAAATAAATAGATAGTTGGTTGGTTGCTTTCAGATTATCTGGCACCGTCAGCAACACGAGGGCTATAATGCGCCGAAACATTCGTCATTAGACAAGCCAACGTACATTTACAAACACCCATGCCTAATACGGGACTCGAACCCTCAACCTCGCTGTTTAGAAGCTAGCACGCTAACCACTATACCGTTTGGTCGGCAGATAGATAGATAGATAGATAGATAGATACAGACTTAAAGACGTTGTTTTAAAAACAGACTTAAAGACATTATTTTAAAACAGACTAAAGGCATTGTATTTTGATGCGAGTTCATAAATTCACGTTTCTTTTGATAAATAAGTTTTGAAACTTAATTTACCGCAAATTTTGCTGATAGAAATGTTTTTGATAAAGACGCTGTATTAATGAATATAAAAATTGGCAATGAATATACAGAATGGGCTATATTTTATGGATCATATTCAATGCATTTATGTAAAACTAATCTTTTAGCTATTTCGTTTGTTTAATAGTTTGTTCATTAAAGTACTATGTGTAATGAAATTGTAAACTTAAGGAAATAATACTCGAAATTATTTTAAATATCGTAGAAGAAAGAAGCAATATTAGGAATATGACAGTGATTATCTTTATGTTAGTTATTTCTTCAATATATATATATATATATATATATATATATATATATATATATTGGAGTAGAATTTCTTGAGTAGTTTAAAATAGAAATGTTATGCTAACATTCATTCTAAGTCAGTGAACTATTTTTAAATAGGGGCAACAGATAGTTGTTCAATAATTTTGATTATAATTTTTTTTTAACATGAAGCCACCAATATATACACACAATTTTAAATGTTAATCTTAAAATATGCATTTTAAGATTATTTCTTAACTTCCTAAAACAATTAAAATTAATTTAATTATCAGCTTGTCTTTCCAAAAAGAATGCAACAGTGAAATTGTTCAGTTAAATTAAATTAATCTCTAAAACCTTTTCCAGAATTTCTTTTCCCTGAACTTAAGAATTTTTTGCAACCCAAAGACCACCTAGAAAAAAATGCTTTTTGTTGAATCGATAGCGGATTAAAAATGTAGAGTGTGAAGTTTCGAGAATGAAGTCGAATTCCACTCATTTTCTGAATAAGATTCAAAATTACTTTCTGCCAAGTCCATCTTTAAAAATAGTTTAAACGTTTTCGTATTCGTTCCCTCGATTGTGTTAAAAAGTTAGTACTTTTTACATTTAACAGGAAGTACCAGGTACTGATGATCATCATAATGGGAAAATACAATCATTAATGTGTTTTTTTTTTAATGTACTTGTATTCTTAAAAACTATTCTAGTGATTAGAGCATTTTTAAACAAATATTCTTCTCGACCCTCTTATGCCTGATATAAATAAAGTGTAGGAATTATGCTTTTCTTGCTGCTACTGCAAGATGTCAGAGCTTGCAGACTTTTAGAAATACATATTATGGAGTACATATGTTTGGAACAGATTATACACTTGATGCTAGCATTGTATCTTTTTTTCTTTTTTTTTCTTCAAGGTTATAATTCTGTAAGATTTAAATGTTGTTTCTCATACAGCTATACTGGTTAAAACTTAGTTTTATTCTCATTAAAATGAAATAGAACATCTTTCCTGGTCAGCCTACGTTGTATCCATAATGCTATTGAATCTCGACTGAAGAAAATTTAGATAATAGAGCAAAGAATCTACATCGGCTGTCAACATTTTTTCAAACTTCTCACCATTTCTCACTGAATTATTCGTATTTTCCTTCATCACTTTTTATGATTGACTAAATTTTATTTTTTTTATGAATTCAGGCAATAGTATATGGTAAAAGCATTATCTTGTAATGTTAACATAAAATTTTAACATAGTTTTTCTATAATTTTGATAGCCACTTATATGGTTGAAGTGAACATAACTTTGGGTTTTCATTTACCAACAATTCTATTTATCAACGAGTAATAATTGTACAATAATTTTTCAGTCAGAAATACGAAATCAAAAATCAGCTTTGAAGCATTTTAGACTTTAACAAACTAATGAAAACTATTGAAAGAACTCATGAGAACTATTAAAAGAACTCATGAGAACTATTAAAAGAACTAATAAGAACTATTGAAAGAACTAATAAGAGCTATTGAAAGAACTAACGAGAATTATTAAAAGAACTAATGGGAACTATTTAAAAAACTAATGAGAACTAATGATATTAAAAGAACTAATGAGAACATTAAAGGAACTATTGAAAGGGTTAATGATCAAGAATCAATCATTTTACAAATAATCATTTCACACTACAAACGATTATTTATTAGTTAAGATGCGAATCAATTGATATTTATCATTTCATTCTGTTACTTATTAGACTGATTCCAGAGTAATAAAATTGTTTAAATAAAACTCAGTCGTTACATTCTACCATCAGTAGTTTCTTAATCCGTAAAAAATTATATAAGTTTTTAAACGACGTCATTTCCGATTACTCCCATTTTTCGCCAAAGTGCATTTTTCAATTGACTTGCTTTTATGTGCCCTTAAAGTCTCGTTACAAAACAAATCGCATCATTAATTCACTGACAACTTAGGGCTCGACCTATAGAAGGAAGAAAAAATTTAAAAAAAATGTTTTATAATCTTTTGTTGAGTGAAAGCAGAGTTCATTGTTGTATCTTTGAACAGCGTTTTGCATTAAAAGGCGGAGGGATTTTAAAACCCTCTTTTATATTTCCCATTATCGGACGACAATGCAAGAGTAATTCGATTTAGTTAAACCTTTATGCACCGAAAATATATGCATTTAGTTTCAACAAAAGAGCTATTAAGGAGGAAAATATTCTAAAAAGAACATGCATTGCTTATTATCTATGAACATACTTATTTTATACTGAATTTATGTTATATTAACTTTTTCTTGTCATTTTATTGAAGAAACTGCTAGTTTTAAGAAAAATGCGTCCAAAAAATGCAGTAAAATTCATTTAAGTATTAGGACGAAATATATAATTTTATAAAATCCTAAAAAAAAAAATTAACGAGTTTAATAAGACAATTTGAATTATATTTCACTTAAATTTAATTTTTAAACTATATATAAGTATCCACAAAGTTTTATTTTAAAAAATATAAGAATTTGTAAATATTTTACTAAAACATTTTAATAAACATTGACAAATTTGTATCTTAAAATAAGTACTATTAAGAAATTATGTAAATTTTTAGACATTACTTTATTCCGATTTAAAACATTATTGAACCATATTTTTTTTTATATAATTACCGTCCTACCACTGAATTATTAGTAAAATTACATTATTTAATCTCTATTTTTATTAGTACAATAATGGTACCAAATTTTAAAATAGTTTAAGGATCACATGTTTGACAACGAAGACAAAAAATTGCCATCATTATATATTTAGCTATTTACATGAATTAAGAGTTAAATAATGTTTTTATTAATATATTAAACATTAGCTATATAAACAAAACTTTACGTTTCTGTTATTTTCTGTTTCCAATTGAAATTTGTTGTGTGGACATTAATATAAAGTACTATTCATAAAATCTTTTTTTTTTCTTTTCAGCACACTCAAACCTAAAACAATTTACTCGTACCCCAAAGTGTACGCATTCAGATACGTGGTACCCATTACTCTTAAAAAACTTTAAACAAAAACAAATTTCAACTTTAATAAATCCAATTCAAATATAGATCGTATTATTATTAATTCAATTTTAAGCATTTCGAGGGCACTTTTTGCAGGTGGAAGAAATTGCGAATTTAAATAAATACTCAGTCGTATTAAGTTTTATACATAAGCTACTTTTTGTAATCCAGAGGGCACATGTATTATTTAGTTAGTTTTATTCAAAGCATCGTCATTACATTTAATCCTATTACGATATGTTAACTTTAAAAATGTCCTTGTCGATTTTTCCATTCGTTGCAGAGATTATAAATCTAGCTTACTATGCGATGGCCTCCTTCTATTTTCGTTAAATCCCTATTCATCATAGGATTTACTAATTTCTGTCGTCACAACTTTGGGACCCGTTCCGTTAATCTCGTTTGAAAGACCACCGAATCGGAGGATTTGACCTTTTGCAACGAAGAAAAGATGTAAGACCTCGTCATTGTCTTATTGATTGCATGACGCCAGCTTCATTAGAAAATGCTGTCGATGGTAATGCTTTTGGCAGTGTTTCGCGTCCAGTACATTTAATACTATTAGGCTAAACCTGTTTACTTTGATCTCGAAAATGTCTCTAATTTTAAGAATTTTTGGGAATATGCTGGAGAAAATGCGAGAGTGGATTTCTGTACTGTGTTATTTTCGAGAAATTTAGGGGTCTACTGTATTCTTTAAGTGGTTTGTTAGCTCTTGCTGAGATAAAAGCTATAAGTCTGATTTTAATTCGTTAGTTTAGAGAAAAAAAATTTCAGAATATAAAAGGTCTTTTTAAATAAAGCCGATGAAGGACTGCTTTGCGTATAATTTTGGGTTTAAAATTAAGACATCGTGTCAAATAAACGTTTTCATGATTCAATATTTCTAAAGAAAGAACGAGAAATTCAAAATTTTAAATTATTACTGTATTTTTCCTAATAAATGTATTGATCAAATAAGCGTGATGGTGCTTAAATGATACACGAAAATTTCAATGAATGTTCATCCATTATTCATAAGAGAATGAATTCTTGATTATATCTGATATGTTTCATTATACTTAGTGAATAATATTTAATTAAGAAATGAAAATTGTGATTGTAAAGTATTTTTAATTTTCTATATCTGAGAAAAGCCGGATACAAATCCATTTAATTATTCATCTCCTCTCCAATAGTTATTGATAATTCTAATTACCTTTATTCATAATACATTCCGAAATATTGCCTCAAAAAAAGATTAAATTTTGTACCAAATGTAACACTTGTAATGTAAAATAAAAGAATAAAATTCGACATAAAGTTAAAATGTGGATTTTTTGTACCATGACATTAATTTTTTAATAAAATCAATTATTTTATTTCAATATCAAAACTTTTTGAAATAACATGACAACCTTTTACTGTTTTCATTTTATTTCCGAATTCAAATTTTAATTTTTTTTTAATTAAAACAAATAAAGTAAAAGCACACACATTGTATAAAAATACACAACTTATTTTGGTTTTCGATTCTACAAATTGTAGATAGCAAAAAATCACGTGTTTAATTTTATATGTCGGCCCGAAGAATATAGTCTCTTGCAATTTCGATCACTTATCAAGTTATATAAGAACTCTTCAAATACAATATATTAAGATTTTATGGTACTTTTTCTACTCGGGGAAAATGACCGAATTCGCAATTTTAATTAGTCTTTACAATATATTATTTTGGATAACAATAAAATTTTGGGATTTTTAATTAAAAAAAGTTTAATCATCAGTATTGCGATTTCACTTATATAGGATAGGTTGGGAGAAAATGGGGGTATTGGGTAAAGTGAGGGTTTTATTTAAAAAAAAAAAAAAAAAAAATTACCATAAGCTTAGATGTTTAAAAAAATTCCACTTGAAATATATTTTTAGATTAAGTCAGGGTATTAGGTTTCAGGATCTAGTAACACTACTTATTTTCTCAAATTTATTAGATTATGTAAAATGCATGGCGGCGATTAAGATTTATTGTTCAGAATCTTTCTTCTATCTTCCTTTATAAATGCATAGAATCCTTCTATTTTTAAAGATTATTACTCATTTTACCACCATTTCACACCACCTGACGCCAGCAAGTTATCTAGGCAAGTTGCATATCCATCAGAAAAAGACTGTCAATCATTCTTAAGCGCAAAATTCATCTTGGAAAAAATGGCATTTCCCTATCAAAATGTCCTTTAAAATCTTTACAGTCACCTCAATCATTAAACTCATAAAGCTCACAAACATGTCCAACTTATCCTTCTTTCCCCGTCACTTTTCTTCATTCATGCTTAAGTTTTGAGGTTGGGAACAAGCCACATCCTTTTCTGCTCAATTCAATTCTCTCCAATTCACATACGCTTTCCGAATACTCATCAAAAAGAATGGCATCGGAAGGAATTCTCCATATCGTCTGCTACCAATCGATGGAGAAGAACACTACCACAGGGACAGCCTTCCCCACGAGAGTGGAAAAGAACATGGAACAACCTTCGAAAAGCTGATTGAAGACATTAATTTTCCATGACAGGTTGTATGTGGGGGAGGATATAGCTAGTAGCGATTGACTCGGAGTTCGACAGTTCTTTAGAATGCAGTAAGAAAATTTGTCTACTGAAAAACTGCACTTGACGACTTGTCATTGAAGTTTTCATCTTAGGTTCGTTCTATTACGTTTTGGAGTTAATGCAAAGGAATATTTTAAAGTTACTGAACAATCGAATATTTTTTTAACAATTGATTTTTTGTGGCTGAAATTATTTTTAAATAAGTGAACTCTTTGGTCTAAGGTTGATGTCTGTAAAATTCTGATTTGTAAAAAGTCGTTTACATTTTTTTTTTTTTTTTTTTTTTAATTAAAAAAGTGGCTATGTAATAATTGTGTTTGGCATAGTGATTGCATTTTTCTTTAAATGGAAAGTTGGCTTAGGTTGTAATTTTTATTTGCATTGACATTCCATTAATGTACTATTTAAAGAGAATGTTTACAGTTAAAATTGTAAAAAAATATATTTTATTTCTTTCGAAAAAGTAAATGTTGAAACTTTTCTCTTCTTTACAGTAATACATACAAGTCATTAAGGATTATTTTCAGCTCAAGTCTTTAAGAAGTAAATCCCTTTTGATGTAATGTTTTGAAATTCTTGTAAGATGTTCACTTACATAATCTTTATCATTTTTTATTTTATGAAGTAAAAAAAGAAAGCTATATTTAAAGTTCATTCTATTTGATATTTTAAATTGTATTTTATTTCTTGGTACTTAAGGATTTTCCTTCCACTTGGCTTTTATCACAATTTTTTTAATCTTTATTAAAATACAGGTTTTGTAGTTTCATATGGAACGGGTACTCTTTTTTTGCGTTTCTCTCTTTTTACTATTCTCCTCAACTTTATTAATTTTATGGTATTTTTTAAATGTAATTCATTCTAGTTACTTATAATAAGCTCTAAAAACTTGGCAATAAGTCATAAACATTAATCTCTTACTTTATGTCTTTTGTAATAAATAACTTAAATTTTTTTCCATTACAAAATGATGCCTTACATGCATAAATATATTTAAAAAAAAAATTTATCTGTCTTGCTTCATAAAAACCTTTGGAATTTTTTTTAAATGATAACACGGAAGTAAATTCTTTCTCTTTTTAGATTTTTTGTTTCAATACAAGCTTGTCTTTGACTATGTGATAATAAAATTGATTAGTTATCTTTGTAAAGTTAAATCGGGTTCATTTAATGCTTCTGCATGTTTAAAGTTAGTGCATATATGTTTCCCGAAATCTATTTCTCTTATTTTAATGCTTTGAATAAATTTCTATTCAAATTAAATTTGTCGCAGTGCATAGTAATTACGAAATAACGGTTTATATATTAATAAATGAAGATTGTCAGCTTTCCATCATTTTATTTGCTTTGATTTGCATTACTCGACTTTGCTTTTGGATAATATTTCAAATCCTTGAAATGTTACAGTTTCGATTCAAACTAAAATACCTTTTCTATTTATTTTATTTTTATAACTTACACTACCTATTTAAAATATCAAATCTCCATAGAATGCATTCAACAGTGTATTCGTAAACTATAACCTAAAGTATTTAGTTTGAGAATAAAACAAGTAGTTTAAATCACAAATAATAAGCAAAAACATTGTATGCATGTTTTTACCCACCTTTGGTCTTCTTCAATCAGATATATTTTACAAACTTACAATAGGGCAGTTTTAAAATTTGAAACATTTTTGAAATTGAAATGGTTTTGGAAATAAAATTAAAATTAACTATACGTGGTGATTAAAATTATATTTTGTATTTGTTTTGTACATGTGACGTGATCTTTAGCGTAATTTGGTACAAAGCGTTGAGCCGTAAGACGTTAGTATACTAATTAACAACTCCAGATAAATCAAAGTTATACATTACTTAACATTTTAAATATTCAAACCAAATAACCAGTCCGGCAAATCAATCTACCTGTTTATTCACATACACTATAAATGCACAGATATATTCCTCCAATGACAGTAACATTAGCTTACTGTCATGTATCCAAGTATTAATAATAAAAATAGGGTAAAAAGTAACATTCTCCAAATAGATAAAATTCAATTATTTCTACAATTAGGTATTAAATTCAGACATTGATAAAGTTACTTAAATTGAAACTGGCTGAGGATAGAGGAAGAAAGATAAATCAACTTACTAGAATTTCAGGGTAAGCAATGGGCAGCGGGTCATCATCTCTCTCTTCCGATCTCTCTTAGTTTTCAAAACCCTAGTCTTATCTCTTCTCCACCGGAAAAACGTCCCTCCCTTTACTCCGATTTCAGATTCCTCCAGACCCTCTGACATCCGTCCCATCTTTTTAATTGGTTGACTATCTGCCCCCTTCTCACACATTTAATTGCTACCAATATTCAGAGATTCCAATTGGAGCAAAAGGCCGTGCGAAAATCCCTCCTCCGATTTAATATGTAAATATTGGGCAACTCAGCTTTACTTGGGGGAATGTATAATAATTGCTGTGCTTTAATCCCTCAAGCAAAATAGTAGGAAATGTCAGATTGCATCATGACAACATGTTTTCATAACCAGCAGCAAGCTTAAATTAAAGTTTAGACCTGTAGGGATCTTATAAGTTGCTAAGAAACAACAAAAATGCCAGGTCTGTTACCTGACAAGTGTTTAAAATTTTAAAAGTAATTAAAAAAAATTTAATTGGTAAATCAGCTTCCATAATAGGTAATTAGTCGAAAATTGAAATTTATTTCTTAGTTTTGTAACAGCGAAATATCTTCTATTTTGAATACATTAAAAATGTCAAGTCTGTTACTTTAAATTATTATCATTATAGCTTTTATCTAAAATGTATAAAACTAGTGTATATATTCAAATAATATCATAATTAGGTTTTATATCCATCATTTGCTCTCACATTAGTAATTCTGAGTCAAAAACTCTATTTTTAACAAATATTTATTTTTTCTAAGTAACAGACCTGACATTGGTTTCAGGTTTGACATTGAGTAACAGATCTGACATGATTTGGGAGAGCAGATGTTATGTGTTTATTTTTCTAATATTAATTTAATTGTTAGTTTTTATTGTATATATATATGTACTTGAAACATTTTAAGATAATTTATTTTTATATTTTTTAAGTTTTCTTATTTAAAAAAAAAAAAAAAAAAAAAAAAAAAAAAAAAACATGTCAAGTCTGTTTTCTCACACAGGTTACAGATCTGACAAGTAACAGACTTGACAATTTAACGTTATTGATTTTTTCTCAAACTTTTTAGGCCTAAAGCACCATGGATCAAATATAGTTTACAGAGTTAATTTGTATGTGTTTATGTATGTGGGAAGCAGTTAATAAGGCTACATTAATTAACTTTAAGAAGTTGGTAACATTGCTGACAACATAAAAAATGCGTAACTTAAGAAAACCCAAAACTCCTTACACTATCCGCTCAAGATTTTATTTAAAAATGCTTTCGCTTACATAATGAATCATGAAAGCTATATTAAAAAATGATGGCCCTATTTAGCGAGTAATTTTAAAAATGATTAACTTTACTAACAGACCTGACAGTAACAAACCTGACATTTTTCTTGGACGACACAATGCATTTAATGTGTACCAGAAAATTAAATAAAAAATTCAAAGATATTTTATAGATTTATTACAATATAGATTTTAAAAATAATAAGTTCTTCAATTCTTCAAAGTTTTTTATGTATTGAAAATTTGTAAAATATGAAAGAGGAATTTGACATTATCGTTTCCGACATGGCATTTTCTAGGTTTGCTCTTTGTAGGATATCTCTAAAAATTTATATATAAAAATCCTCAATGTATATTTTTATAATATTATGCATCATAGCTGTCAATAGTATATATTTTTAGAAAAAACAAACATATAAGCCCCTCAGATTATTAAATTTCAAAAAAAAAAAAAAGCTCTTTGTTGGATATCAAAAATGCCTCAAATTTTAAAATCAACCAAAAAAAATATGTCTCATTTATTTGTTTGTTTAATATTACATCCCCATCATTTATTTAAATGGCCAATTTATCATAATAAAGTTAAATGTGACTAGTGTATTTGTATTGTATGCCTTTAAAACATATTACAGTTTTTTTATTGCATTAGAGAGTTTAACTGTGCTACAAAATTCTTTAATTGATAAAAAGAGCATTTATCTTTGCATAAGATAAATGTTATAAAAGCTGCAAAAGAAAAATTATCATCGAAGTTTTGCAACAATAATCATAGGTAACTTGTTTTTAAAATCTAAAGAAAATCATTGAACTAAACTACAAAGGGGCTTCATTTTGATATTACTTTATAACAAAATTCAATGAGCTGTGGCGTTTGAATTCGTAAGTAGATAGGCGTTTTAAGAATTTATTCGAGATTGAAAATGAACTTTATGTTTCCAGAAATATTGCTTTTTATTTTTCTAATTATAAACCTATAACTTTGTCAGCATTACTACTATTGCAAAATATTGCAACTCGTTTTATTAAAAATGCTAAATTTTACCCTGGTTTCCTACTTGATGCTTCTTGAAACACTTATCTTTGCCTAGCTAAAAAATATGCCATTGATCTCTTTGCGTTGCTTTTTCAACATAATTGTCTTCTTTCAGGTAAAGATGGCACACCGTTCCTCCCGATGCTCCAACGACCGGATTCAGCGGTCGGCTGAAGTCAGGAGCCCGGCGCTTGCCGCCGTGCGGAGCTGGTGAGACCGATCCTATAGATCCAAAGAGAGTGGCAAAGAAGATGCCATCCCAACAACGTGCTATTATGAGCCTCAAGTGGGAAAAACTATCTCCTGCCGAGTTTCAGCAGTTGCAGGACTACATACAATGTAAGTACTCGGAGAGTCCACATTATACTGAAAATACCCGCTCAGTCTTTTATTATTTAATGCAGAGTTTCCCAACCTGTGGTACCGTGCCCCCGTATCAGAGGGTACCTCGGAAAAAAATATATAATGGTGGGTATTGTATATTTTGCTGAAAATGGAATGACGAATTTGGCGATATACTTTTCGTTAATTCTTACATTAACCTTTCTTGTAAGTGAAAAGTTACTTGTTGCAATTCTTGCCGATGATGTATTGGTTGCTGTGACTGATGAAGAAGACTCGAGTAACTTCATAGATGAATTGGTAGATTGATTAAATATAAAAGAAAAGATAAAAACTTGCGTTTCAAATCCAATTTGCATTTTATTTTTAAAAATCAAAATAATACAATTAGATTCGAAATAATTTTAATTAAAAAAAAATTAAAATTAGAACATATTTTATCTGTAGGATTGGAACCAGCCGAGAGGGATAGAACCATTGGCCCGCACCCAACTATGTATATAGATGTTTATAATTTTGCGTAATGGGCTGAGGTTGGAGTACGTGGATCAGTGATGATAACTTAAAGAGGTGCACCCGTAAAAAAGGTTGAAAAACACTTATTTAATGGTATAAAGAAGTCAAACCCATTACATCGTGATTCACTGCAGTTACTGATAATTGAAAAAAGGAGGTTATTTTTATTGTGACCTTATACTGCACCATTTCTTGAGTGTTCGATGGAGAGTCCAAAATTTGATCCTATTTTTTTTAGCATGGACATCTCAAAAACAGTCACTCTCAAGGGTTTGAAATAATTACTTGTGTTTTTATTGAATGTAGTTAACAGAATTCAAAAAGCAAAATGAATAAAAAAAAACTATCTAATCAACGTACAGACACTTATTATCATCTGTCCATGGGCGTCTGTCAGGCATATTTTTTTTGTGTGTGTAGGGGGGGGGGGGAGCAAATCACACTCTAAGGGGTGTAAGGTGGTGAATTTTTTTTAAACCTTGATTTTTTTATTGGATCATGTAATGAAAAATGAAATGTGAAAACATTATTATGCAATAAATTTCTGTTCCATCTAATGCTTTAAAACCTCTTTCATACCCCTATTATCCGATGATTCATATCATTTTTCTATACTGTACATTTAATTTTCAAACTCCAGGGAGGTAAATGTACATTTCTTTTTGCGCCTTCCTGGCAGCACCCATGGTCTGTGGCTTACGGTTATTGAGATTGTAATTTTTAAAAATAGAGAGTCTGTATGCATCAGATTTGAAAGAAATAATATTGGATAACTGCGCGATCATCCACAAAATTAATAGTTGATTTTAAAAATTGATTACTTACGAATATTTTAGAAAGGTCGAAGCGGTTTTCTCAGAAATATTAAATCCAGAACTTTGACAGAAATACTAAATCAACTATCGAATTGTTTCGCTATGTGGAAAAAAATAATTTTTTCATTAACACATGGCATTATTGACATCTGTGAGCTCCTAGTATTTATTTAAGCTCAATATTAAAGCGGGCTTAAGGTAAGACTTTTATGTGAAGCTATTGATAAAATGATTAACTATTTTTTACTTTCTCATTTTAGGGGGTGAGGGGATTCTTTCTTGACATTTTGTAGACACGGAATCATATTACTCTCAATCATTCGTCAATTATCTCTATCTGACACACTGTCAAGTATTTCGATCTAGTAGTATCGTTTGAAATTTTGTGTTCAATTCATTGACTAACTTAGCGGAGATATTACTCGTTACAGTATCATGTAACGTTCCTGTAGAATTTATAATTTAAGCCCTAGAGGTTTCGGGGGAAATTTCAAAATGAGTTACAAAAGTTCTTTTCGATTTGTCAAAAAGTAAGTGCAATTGAATGTGATTAACCTATTTTTGTACAGTACACACAAAAAAAATAATCAAAAAGATGGCTATATCTTCGGTTCTAATTATAGTAGAATCTTGCGGTTTGCACCAAAATGTTTTGTTAACGATTTTCTATATATCTGGTGCATTTTTTTTCTTTAGGGGGTTGTATACTAAGTAAATTTAACTCTTATCTTTAACATTTCAAAACGAACCTCTATTTTTTATGTTTTCATTCGATTTAGAATACTTCGTTTAGCCTAGATAAAAAGTTTCAGTTCAAACACGTCACTTATGAGCGAAAATGTTTTGGCCGATCTTAAGAGCAAATTTATTTCAAGTGCGGAAGAGGCAAAAATTTTGCATGCTTCAAGACGGTCCTTTAAAGTGAGCTTTTTTAAATTTTTGCTAAAATATTGAGAACCAAAAGTCAAAATAGAATGAAAGAAAATTCTGGAGAGGTTTCCGACAGTGATAATTCTTAAGAAAAAAAATTAAAAAAAAATCACATATGTTTCTATATTAAAAAAGTTTAAAACTTGTTTCAGTAATTAATAATTAATTATTAAAAAAGGCTTTAATACAAAAGTTGTATGCTATTTATGTTTAGCCTTTTACAAACTATCGTTTGAAACAAAAAAATTGTTAAAATATATTAACTATTTAAGAATGTATGGATAAAAAACAAATTTTCTTTTTAATATTAATTTGCCATTTTTTTAACTTCATTTAAATTAGTAACCCCTCATTGGAAAGTTATGAAATTTCGTATTTAGACGGGTTTTTTTGGATTCTAAATTTAAATATGGTGTACTATTATGAGATTTCCATTGAACTTTTAAAAGTTGGTATTAGTTTTAATATGTAGATGACCCCTCATAATAAAAAAAAGCCAAAGCTCGATTATTTTTTTATTTTTTTGCTTACTGTATTTTTAATTTATTACTAGCGCAAAAATCAAACATCTCTTTATATAATCTTTTCTCAAGAACAACTACTATAAAATACCTTTCTTCAAATTTTGCATTTCAATTTTTATCGAATGTAATTGTATCGAATCTAATAACAAGTGTACATGTATGAAACATTTTTATAATAAGAACTGATTTTAAAAATTAAAAAAGCTTCATTTTATTTTTCTGCAGTGAAAAATTTTAAGTGAGGTATTGTTTTGCTCACCCAAACAAAAGCTTTCAATCCTTCTTTTATAAATATTTTAATTTCATTCCTCGAATTTTCTATTTTTCTTCTGTCCTTTATCTGGTTGAAAAGATAGTGTGTGATTGAAAGTGCGCTATCGTAATGAGAAAAAAAACGAAAAAAATGGACTGTTGTATAATCATAATACGTTTCTCAAAATAAATGAATACTTACGAATTAAATTAAATTTTGCTTTGTTAGTTTAATAAATGCTTCGCAAGTTCAGTTCAGCATAAACCTGGATTTATTAGTTCTTTCTTTATTGTAAAGGGTAAAAAGTTATTTTTTTGTTTCACATACCCGGTGAGGGGGGGGGAGGGGGAGGAGAAAATATTTAATGTCTACCAGAAAGGAATCCCAATCCCAAGTTTTGAAATGCCATTACTGCGAGACAGAAAGAAGTGCTAAGTAGTATGTTTGTTAGCCTGGTATGGAATTTGAAATGCACCGGTTTGCAAAATTCATTAATAAGAGTATATTTGAAAACGACTGCACGTGATTTATCAATGAGGACCATTTTTTCATTAGTACGAATATGGTTAAAAAAAAACAAAAAAAAAACTGGTGAATATGTGATTCTGACTACCCGTCTTTCAAAATCATTACAGTCTGCAAAAATGATTGTTTGGGCTGAATTATCCGGTAAGGGGATCATAAGGCCCTTTTTCCATGAGGGAAACGATAAACTCAAACCGCTTTATTCATATTTTACAATTTGTTTCCACATTTCGATATGTAATATATATATATATATATATATATATATATATTGATACATGGCATTTCAAAGTAAGTAAAATACATTAGCTACAAAAAATACAAAAACAATATCCGACTGACACAATACAATGTACATAGAAAAATTACAATGTGTCTTTAATTATCGTCCTCTATCAGAATCATCTATTATTGGAAAATTAAGTATGTTTATAGGTATCTTCAATGTATTTAATAAAAAAAAGCAAATGAACGTTTACTAGAAATTAAGCTGTTAAAAGCTGAAAGCCAGTTAATGTTTAATTTCTTCAAAGGTAAATTAAGGACATTCCTCTGTGATATAAATTTTGAACACAGAAACAGAATGTACTCGACGTCCTCATCACCTCCGACACTGCAGTCGCAAATTACATTCGAACTTAAATTCAATCTGTTGAGGTATTTTTTAAAGTTACTGTGACCTGAAAAAGTTGCATAATTTTAAAATTAGTAAAACATTTCAATATTGTAACTAATTTTGCTAACCGTTGTATTTGAAATTCCACACTTATCTAACCGTATCTTCTTTCTGTCTCTCACTGTTTTGCAGTTATGTTATTTCAAATTTAAAAAGTCGTTTCTAAAAGACCCTGTGTAGTGTTATATACCTTTTTAATCAACTTTAAAAAATATTACTGTCTTCTCGTTTTACATGTTTGTTAGTGTTTTTTCCTCAAAAATCACAAATTGCATAACAATACTAGTGTAATGTTGATAAAACTCACTAAAATGTCAAGATATAAAACACAGATTTAAATGTACTTGAAAAACTTTAATATTGCTCTGTGCTTTAAAACTACTTGTATTCATTCGTATTAGAACAAACATCTACGTAGACAGATATGCACTTAAAATAAAATAAAAAACCATTTAAGTTCAAAAGTATTTCTTAATTTACTGTCACTTTTTTACGTGAAGAACTGTAGGTAGGATCCTTATTTTCGATTTCCGATTCGTATATCAAGTGTTCATAGTTAAAATGAGCCAAATCCGTAAAAGTCTATTTCTATAAAACTCTTAAAGTTGAATATAAGTTTTTTCCTTACGTGTAAGGGAATAAATAACTGTTTTTCATGTGAACTATTCATTGTTATGAGCTACACTGTAGTTTTTAGTGAGTAACAATTCCCCCATTGAATCTGTTGACCATAGAAAAGTAAATACTTTTCTAATAAATCAAGTCAACTTCAAAGTAACATGCTCAAAACAGGACTTGGTCCACTTTTACTATAAATACTCCACATCTTACTCGGCAATGTTTTCCCAATATCCTGCCAGAATCGGATCCGAAGCACTCACAAGGGGTCTACAAATATTCTTGTAAATTCGCATTTATTATGCTGTTCAGTTTTCACCGAAAAGCCATAAAAGATACTTAACAAGCAAAGGGCTAGTGGAAGCGATAAATTCTTAAAGTTTGAAAGAAAGAATATCTTAAATAACGTTATGCGCAGTTAGTATTTCATGCTCCCTATTTACTAACAATATATCACAGTTGTCATTAATTTTATTAAAATAAGCTTTTTCAGGGTAAACTTTTTACCTTCAGATGCAGTAACTATAAAATATAAGAGGTATTGTTATGTAAGGTATATAGAGTTACATAGTTTTAATATCTTAGTTACTTTACGGTAAGCTACAGTATACTCATGTACCCGTACATATACTTAAAACAAATGAATTTTTTAAAGTGAAAACGTTTCCTTCACTTTGAGATTTTTTTTTACATGATAGCTAGTTGGTAATTCAATCATACTTTAACTAAATAAAAGGTTTTTTTACCCAAGTAAGATACGTAAAGGTATTTTTTATATATAAGCGTATTGTGTATTTCTTATTAACAAAATTATAAGAGAAAATAATTTATTTTTTTTCACACAAAGTAAATAATAATTTGTTTATCACTCAATAGATGGAGAATTACATCAAATATTAAAAATTATAAGTAAGCGATCTTCTTAAATTACACTGTATAATTGCTCAGAGATACTTAAAGCTCCATCCGTTGATTAATTATTTTTTCTTGATAATACTTTTTTTTTAGTATTTCTATTAAAATCGCATATTCTGTGCATACTTTCAAGTGTTCCTGAATTATCATTTTTCAAATAACCTGTTAAATTTAAATCCTTATTCATTTAGACCCGAAAAGAAATACTCAAGAGATAATTTTCAAGTATTTATTAAAGCCCTAAAATTATAGGCATTGACTATTCATAGTACAAAACTGATTTTAACAACAGAGTTTAAAATTGGATAAATTAAGCTATACTGCCATTTATTTTCAAGAACTGAAGTATTTACGTTTTACTGAAAAATTATTAATGATGAGGGTGTAGACATTAATTTTACTTACCTCTTTCACTCTCTTTCTCTCTCTCTCTTTTATAACAATGTGCTCCATTACCACATCTGTTTGATTAATTACATGACTATACGAAAAAAAAATTAAGTCCATGCTTCAGTTAGTCGCGTTCACCATGCCTAATTAATTGTTAAGACAACCATTTTAATGCATGTTACGGAAACTGTTTTATTTTTCAATTAGATATCGCTGAAAACATTTTGGTGCCTTGTTAAAATAAGTAACTGAGATTTGTTATGCGTGTCAAATTTAATTTTTATTCTTCTACAAAGTGTTTTTATCTTGATCTTCTAAATAATGAGACTCTTAGACGAATGAAAAGTAGCTTCATCCGTTTTTATTAAGTAGATATACAAGAAGAGGGGGGATGCATTTCAGCATGGTTACTATTTCAGAAGGTACAATATCTTTCGACTTTTATTTTCATAGCTAGCAAGAAACACATTAAGTTTTATAACACTACAATAGCTGATAATATATATTCTAATATCGTTAAAATGTTGTTGGCTAGACAATTAGCCCTGTTTGTACATTTACAAAATATGGAATTTTGGTACAACGTCCACAACTACTAACACTACATTCATTAAGAAAAATTAATTTTCTGTACCCACTTTATTATCAAATTCTGCATCTAAATTAATATTGTGTTTCAGTAGTAAGGCTACAAACTTTTAAGGACATTTTGCACCCAAGGCAACTCAGTATTACATTAGAATGCAGTGTTAA
Organism: Linyphia triangularis; assembly: GCA_963978545.1. Taxonomy (NCBI): domain Eukaryota; kingdom Metazoa; phylum Arthropoda; class Arachnida; order Araneae; family Linyphiidae; genus Linyphia; species Linyphia triangularis. Next base: position 66,609,760 of record OZ021728.1, read on the forward strand.
AACTACAAGTAGATACGGTAGTGTACACAATGAGGCTTCTATGTGCATGCCCCGACCGTTGCTAATTTATTCCTAAGTCATAAATGGGCGATTTATCAAAGCAGTATGGAAGTGGGTCTAAACACCCTGTATGATACTGATAAAAACTTTAAACTTCTCTTTTGAAGAGAGTTGAAGCCCTTTTATCATTATGGAAACACGTTTTCTTTGAAACACACAGTATAGGTTTTAACACTTTTGAAATGTGCTACCATGATTCTGGGTATAGCAGTAGGTAAGAGACAAATATTTAAATAATTTATTTTAGTCGAAATTAAAAGTTCAGTGTTGAAAAGAAATTAAGAATTTGATCCCAAAAGACTATTTCCTAATATGTAAAAATGCTGAAGTATTTGCTCTTAAAGGAATGTACTTTGACCTTATATGTCGATGACTTTCCATATTTAATTTAAAAGATATAGTTCTCGTTCCTTAGCATAAACCTTTATTTTCTAAAGTTTTAAATAAAGTTCAAATATAAATTAAAATAGACCTAAGGAGATTAAAACATGGGATTATTAGAACAACTTTTATGGTGTCTAAACTAAACAATGTTAATTATATTCGGTTCATTCACCAATGAAGCCTCTTTCATTTCATTTAAAAGGGCTACGAATATTGCAAATGCATATTATAAAAATCTGTGATTAAAAATCCAATTTTTCAGATCAAAAATATATTGTCTTTTTATAATTGATTTTGACACTTGGGATTTTTTTAAAGCAAAAATGTGCGTATTGTTTTCATAATCCCACATTCCAATGATTATTTAAATTAAGCTTAAAAGAGATTAGCAAATACTTGGATAATGTGATTCTGGATTCATATCGAATTTTCGTTTTTACAATTTTTCTATAAAACTTCAAGGTTTAAGAGAAGGAAAATAACCAAAACTTGGAGAGAGTATATGGTATTTTGAAATAAATCTGGTGACTGTACCATAAAACTGAAAGGAGGTATAATCCTGCTTAAAACAAGCAACGTTAAGAATATTTATAGTATTTTACCGAAAAATAAACTCGAATTTATTATATTTTGAAAAAAACTTCCGAGTCACATAAAATGTGTTTATTTCAACCGTGCCGAATATATTTATTTGAAGCTTATGTTTATCGATGCCATGCTCTTAGTTTATATTAAAATAAGTTACTTTTATTCAGTATAATTAGCTTTTGCAGTTGAACTAAATAAAGTATGAGACTATTATTGTATAAAGAATAAAAGAAGGTAAAAACGTTGTGCTTGGATTATATTAGAAATGTTACATCAAATATGTATTAAGCTATTTAAGTTCAGTTCTATGAACAAAAGCATAATTTTAGCATAATTGTATCGGTTATACAAATAATCTTTTCTGCTAATGTATACCATATAATGGGATATATTTATACCTGTGAATAAATTGTAATTAAAACTTATAAAAATATTTGTCTAGACTGAGAAGTGAACATTCGAAATTCTTTCTTGTTTGACTTTATTTTACAATTGAAAATATTAGAAAGAAAAAAGCTTTTGATTTTTTTTTTCTTCTTTTCTTCTTTGATAGTTGAGTAGAAAGTGTATTAGCATTTGACGCTACTTAAGCTTTGGTTGTAAATATCAAACATAAAAGCTTAATACTTTGAAAATTGCTAGTAACATAATGTAGTGTCTCTTTATTTAAGTAGCCTTTTTAACTTTTTTTTTAAAGTAACTATTGATGAAACTTCACAGATGCAATATTTGAGGCAAACAGAAACACTAGCAAAAATGTATTTTTCTTTTTATCCCAAGACAACTAATTGCTCTTTATCACAACAATAACTCCCGCCTAGCTGTCTAGTGTTATCTGTTGCAGTGTAAACATGACTAGCCAGATTTTTTACAGGGCATTCCTGGAGAAATATCTCTACTTTTGATGTATTGTAACATTTTTGAGTGCAAATTTCAAGCTTACGTCACCCCTGTTTTAAATCGATAAGTTTTGCTTCTATCACGACAGGCATCATCTATACAATCTGAGGGTAGGTATTCCCCTTAGAGACAGACAGTACTACATTCCTCAGATAAAGAACACTCTTTTAATTTCTGGTAATATTTCAAAGATTAGATTTTAGGAAATTATATTCTCTTAAAGCTACTACTACTCTTTATAAATGAATTTATCCAATATAGACCCATTATTATGACCAAAATTCGATAAAAGGTTACCTCTGGAGTACAGAGTTTTTCTTATTTAAAATATTATTGTTTTTAGACCTCGGAAATAAAATTCGAGACTTGAAATAATAAGGAGACATTGGCAAAAACACAGAAACAATCTCAATGTTTATTGAATGCCCTCATAAAATTAAAAAATTAAGATGCTTGGAACTAGGGAAACAATTTAAAAACAAGTTTTCTAATATTATAAAAATCTAAAAGCAAACAAGCACACATTAATTTGGTAATTATCGCCACTGCTGATATCTGTAAATGTTTAATAGTATCATTTTGTCAAGACCAAATATTGCGATTCTGAATGCCCCATCACACACACAATTCACTATAATAAGTCTTATAACCTCTCAAAATACTGAAAGATTAATCCTATCAAGATTAAATATGTATATGTACTCTTATAATCAGGACCTGCTTTCCCATAAAGCCTGCAAGGACTTTGCCTTTGGTCCCAAAATTTTAGAGACCCCCAAATTGACTAAAAAATTCTGAATTATGATGTAAATATGCTCAGTGCACTTGATAAATGTCATAACATGTGAATATATATTTTAATAACTCTTATTAGTTATTAAAATATTAATATCTCAACAATTATTTAATCAAAATAGTAATAGATGGTGATCGAAATTTTCATTAACAATCGTCGATGGGGTTCCCGTTTACTATGTTGCACTTATAGTAATTGGTTTTCTAAATCGGGCCATGTTTGTAACGGGCCATATTCGAGTTAAGTAATAAAGGAACATAAACATTGTTTTTTTTCATTCAAAATAAACTCGACTAGATTATATATGTAGCTAATTTACGAAATATTAGTTTTTCACCTGGAAACCAAATAAAGGAAATATATTCGGATTTTCTTTAACTCTTTCTGTTTACACCTCATTAGACGGTGAATAGAAATAAGCAGTTTTTACAGAAAATTCTTGACTCGGAAATACTTTTTAATATTTACATGTGTATTTAAAGTTTATAATAAGAAGGCAAAAAAAAAAAAAAAAAATTAGAAGCCCCCCCCCCCCCCCCCGAAAAAAAAGAAAAGAAACAGAAGCATTTAAAAATTCATTAGTGCTTTTATTTTAAAATACTAACTTATGCATCCTAACAAACTGAAAATGTTTTTTTTACCACCATTTTCCGCTCCTCAGATTGTACTACATTCTTATTACTGTACAGTCCTGCGCACATAGATCACGCTAAACTTTTAAGATAATTTATTATTATTATTGTTATAAATATTTCTTTTTTAGTTGCTGCAGTTATTATAGTTATTACTTTTTATAATATTGTTATTATTATTTTATTATTATAGCTGTTTTTGTAGTTGTTGTGTTTATTTCTGTTTTTATATTATTACTATTATTTTATTAAATATTTATCATCAGTGTTATTCTTTTTTGGCAATACACAAACTCGCTTCAATATGGCAAAACTAAATTTCTAACTTCTAATAATCAAATAGACCGATAACATTTCATATAGACCAGTGCCAAAACCCAAATACATTCATTCAATCTTAGATAAAAAAAAAAACATATCTGAAATTTATTAAAAACTCTCCAATTGCGTTACATTTCAAATGAACAGGTTTATGGGTACTCCTCGTTACATTCCATCCACGATCACATTGTATCCTCAAAAATTCAACACATCCTTCAGATCTATATTTTCTGAAGAAAAATCCTCAAAGCAAATCCGTGACAGGTTTCCATTTGATCGAGGTTGACTTCGCCAACTAGAAAATCATCTTTTTCATGAATTTCTTCTCTCCTCCCACAGCCATTTCCGGATATGGTGTTCATATTCCCCGACTCTGATCGGAAATGATATCCAATTGGGGCAGATCTCTTTTATTACCGCCCAACTATGGGGTGTACCCATATTTCTGGCTTTCAGATAACAATGTCGGAATCGTATTCCAGAAATTTGAAATTCTCGGTGAGAAAATTGAGTTGAACATCACGTGTTTCAATGGAAATCTTTGTTAGATTTCTGTCACATATGAAATATTTCAAGTTTTTTGAAATTTTTAAGTTGGGTTAAGATTTAAACTCTGTTATTATTTAGATCACTTTTATTACCGCCCAACTATGGGATGTACCCATATTTCTGGCTTTCAGATAACAATGTCGGAATCGTATTCCAGAAATTTGAAATTCTCGGTGGGAAAATTGAGTTGAACATCACGTGTTTCAACGGAAATCTTTGTTAGATTTTTGTCACATATGAAATATTTCAAGTTTTTTGAAATTTTTATGTTGGGTTAAGATTTAAACTCTGTTATTATTTAATCATACTTATATCTGTGAAAGTATTATAATGAGATTGAAGTTCAGTAGTTTTTTTTTTTATTTATACAATAATAAGGATGATTTTGTTATATTAATTTGCTTATAACACATGTTCATTGTAATCATAGTAGATAACTTTTCTCATAAATGCCGTTTGATAAAGTTATTACAAGGCAGTTTGTGTATAGCCTTTGTAATGATTTTGGGTAAAGTGTTTAAATTTTTCTTGATCAATATTATTTTGTATGTTAATTTTATTATTTATTTTAAGCATGGATCATTATAAAGTGACTAAAAAGGATTTAAAAAGTTCATTCAATTGTTAATATTCTCATGTTAAGTATGCAATAAATTTACATTAAATGATATTTAAAGTGAAATAAATCTGCCGAAATAAATTCAATTTTACTTTTATCACATCGGTCATTAAAATTAGAAATCTATCCTTATTTCTTTACAAATTACTCATTCTCTAAAAAGAATATTTGATTGCTGAATTCTTAAATAGTTATTATTGAATCGTTAAATTTCAAAAAGCTAATTTCCATTCTTTAATAACAACGTCTTACATTTTTCTTATATACATATACATATATTTTTTTTCTAATTTCAAAAAGGTAACATCAAGTACCGGATGTTTACTTTTCATTTTTATTTAGAAATTCAGGTAAATGCTATGTTAATGGCAAGTATTAAAAATTATTAGTTGGATTGTAAGCAATTATAACTATTGACATTTGTCATTTCAAAAACAAACAATTCAATTTTACATGTTCCAGTACTTTTCTAATGAAAAGTTAGTTTATTTGATGGACGATTCCTTTAAATTACTCTGACGTCACTTCATATTTTAAAGAATTTTTGGATAGCAATTCATTTGAAATGTTTTTCTTTTTCTTACAAAGTTTGACTATAGAGTAGAGACTTTTGATTTTAAAATGTAGATTGTATATGATTATACAAACTATGTACTTTATAAAGTTACATTGGTCTCTTCATTACTGAGGGTATTTGAATGCAGGTTGGTTTAGTCAGAGATAATTTGACGGTGAAAAATCTTCAAATAATGTCATAGTAATAGAAATTAACACATTCTTGTTTCGAAATATAATTTTCAAAATCTTTTTTTTTTTTTTTTTCTTCAAAATAGCATAAGAATGTTAAAAAATTATAAAATGACACGTAATTGTTAACCGTTTTATATGTACTTTTCATTTGGTACCAACACAACGATATTAAAGGGAAAAAAGTATTTATCCTACTATATATATATATATATATATATATATATATATATATATATATATATATATATATATATATATATATATATATATATAATGATTTTTAATTTTCAAACTTATTCGTCTACTTGAAAAGTGAATTTTGCATCTTAATTTAAAATGATTGTATTAAGCTAAAATTAAAATTTTAAAAAATAACTGTATTGAAAAAAAAAATTTACATGATTAGACTAAAACTGAATTAAAAATTTAAAAACTACACTTTATCTTGCTTTTATTGGTTATTTCTGTATTTCTCACCTTGAAAGTATTGCATCACATTTTATGGTATTCTCTTTTAATATTTTATCTTCTCAAAAATTGAATATCAAAGAGGACGTGTTTAAAAACTATCAAAGTTTATACGTAATAAAGTTAAGATGATTACAAATAACATTATTCATTTGAAAGATTAAAATGACTAACTCAAAATCTGAATAAATTAATTATAAATAACATTATATAATCATCATACAACTTAATAAAGATTTACAAAAAGAAAAGTGCTCAAATATTTGATTCCATTGAAGTTAAATTTTGAAAAATCTCCATTAGAAAAATACAAAAGATTTTCATTTGGAGAAAACAAATTAGACATTGTTTTCGTCCTTATCTAGATTTTTTTTTCTTTACAGCAAGTTATGTAATCAATTACTTAATCCTTATTTTGTTTCTTATGAAACATGCCTGGTATTCTAATAATATCTACTCTATCAAGCATTCATCAAAAAGTAATCAGACTAGTAGGTATTTCCATGAAACAAATGCTTGATAGAAGTAGACATTTTGGAATTGACAGCTGACACTGTTGTGTCTAACATACAAAACACGTAAAATAGGTTGTCAAAGTGTACAGTTGACGTAACATGGGCTTGAGCAGTAAGAATGATGAGTTTTCGACTAGATTAAATATGCATGTAATTAAATTATGCTATTGTCACTGAAAATCATCAACAACTACAAATCAACAGTAAAAAAAAAAAAAAACTTTTTTGTAATTAACCAGTTGAGACCCATATTGTTTTTGTGACTCTTTTTTGCCCTAAGAAATTGTTTACTATATTTTCTATTTATATTATATAATTTTCAACTATATATATACACCACACGTGTATATATATATTTCATTTTAGGTAAAAAAATAATATATATATATATATATTATTTTTTTACCTAAAATGAAATTTTAAAAAATATATGCATCCCTAAGATTAAAAAAATTAAAAAAAGTGTTTGTAATAAAAATTTCATGAGTATGGTACACGTGTTTAAAGTCAACTTATTTGAAAGTTTTTAGATGAACTATTCAATAGACCTGATCTATATTTGGAATACGTTCAGTAAGATTATTAAACCGCACGCAACAATTTATCTTGGCATATTTATTCATTTCAGGTTACTTAAAATACAATTTTACAAACGACTGGAATTAACGTTATTGGAAACCATTCTCTTTTCAATATATATCTTTTTAGTTAAGTGTTAGAATTCCGTGCTAAAAAGAGTTAACGGATTTGTTTAATGCATTCATTATGTACACAGAACACCCCACAGAGCATACGATAAAAACTCTAATTTATTTCAGATGAAGCAACTTGGGAAGGTTGGAAATTGTCCAATGTTAACTGATTTTCTTATTTTCTCCGTCGTCGTTTAACTCATAGTTGCATTTAAATTTAGTTAGTATTTTTCCTATTCTTAAAGTTTTAACTAAAATTGCTTCTTTCCCAAAAATAAGTTGTAAAATCGCGTGATTAAACTATAAAAAACTTACTGTATGTTTTAATAACAGATCGGTGGTATTATTCTTGGATTAAATCAAACAATACCTTTCTCTTATTTCAGGAAAGAAAATAAAATTAAAGTCTACAAACATCTGTGACCACAAATATCTATGTTATTTTAGTCGGCATAAACGATATTTTTAATTTTACACTTTGTATGGCGTCGTTTATTTACTTTGAAGTTCATAATTAAAGTTCTAATTAGCGAATTGCTATTGGCAAGTTTTACTTCTAACAAATGAAACCTCTTTGGGATCTATTGCGTTACTTGGTGCAAGTAATTTAGCTCGCATTTTGTATTACCTTTATGTAATTTTGTTAAGTTTGAGTATTCAAAGAAAACTTTGAATTATTTGGACTTGTTGAAACAACAATTGCATCAATTAATGACTAAATTACATAACTTTAGGGAAATATTTTTATTATTAGACTTATAGTTTGAAATCTGCTGTAAATGTACCGAAAGTAGCTATTAATACCCATTGTTAAAAGATTCTCAAATGCATTATGTGCAGAGTAGACATGCCCACCTGTTGATTGTGGGGTTTGCTCTCAGGCCTTGCATGCCAAAGGTTCCAGGTTCGAATCGTGGGTTAGGCATGAATGTTCGTTGTGGTTCGAAATCAACATTAAGTTATAGACCACGTTCTTATTAGTCGTCAATGTGCAAAAAAAATAAGTCGTATAGAACACAAGCCAACCAACAGTGAATATAGTGAATATTTTTCAAAAAACTGTAAAAAGTAACCACCGACACTGGTCAGAATGATCCGAAATTTGACCTGAATCCGACACTGGTCAGAATGATCCGAAATTTGACCTTAATATACTCAAAGAAGGGAGAAATATTATGACAGAATAAAAGAAAACTATTTCAAATTATATATTTTTTTTTCTTATGCTATAGTCAACTGTCGCATACATTCAGATCAAATTTCGAGTCATTCTAACCACAGTAGCTCTTTTTTAACATCCTTTTAAAATTTGGATTTTATTTATGATTACCATGTATTTTAATTTCTTAAATTTTTCGCAATACACCGCATACGAACCTAACTATTTATTACAAATAAAATTATAAATTAATTATTTTTCTTTTTAATATTTTTAGATTCCTCGAAGAAATTATCTGATGTCCTCCAGGAATTTAAGGAAGAAGGTCCACTCTCGAAATACAACCCAGAAGGAGTGAGTTTATGCATTCTTTTCATTACACTAACCTGTTGCCAATCAGAAAATTAACAAAGGAAGTGACTGATAACATATAATCCATATTGTATTGTTTTTCAATAGCTTTTTGTAATTTAATTTCAAGGCATAATTTATTTGATATTAAAAATTTTAGTAAAAGCAAAATATTGCACAATAAAAATACATTTAAATATTCTGTACTTGTAAATAATATAAAAATACTGGCTAATGTATGGTAAAAAAACTGTAGCTGGTTCAAAACGTAAAATATTAGTTTCTTTTTGACAATATTATTACTTCTTTTTTTTTAATTTTAAGTAAATAATAAATATTTTTATATTAAAATCTACAATAATAATATTTACTATGGAGTTTAAAATTTAAAATCATCTAAAAATCATATAACCTATGTAAGCCTGTAGGCTTTCATTTCCACTATAAGGTTTTTTATAAATATTTTTAAATATATAATGTTCACTTATACACACAAAGATTTTTCAAGTCTTAAGTTAAGTTATTGCCAAATTAAAATATTTCACTCTCAAAATTGCAGTTCTCAGTTAATAAATTTAAAAAATATATAATAATATTGTTTGTAATTCATGAAGAGAAAAGTAACCACCATATTCTACTTACGATACAAATAGAAAAATTTATCATACTTTCTTACAACTTCATTGATTTCTCGAATTTTCCATGAGTTATCAAAATGCTTTAAAATATTATTAAACCCTAACTCTGTCATAAATAAAAGCATTAATAAAAATGACTTTAATTAATATTCGTATTCTAACGAATCATAACTTACTAAAATAACTTTAAAATACTATATCGTAGGTTAAATTATTGTTTCGCGAAGAATGCAAATTATTCCTGATAATTTACAATCCACAAATGATAATTGTCTCCTACATGACCATTTTATCTGATTACTTAATTTAAATATTTTCCCAATGTCAAAATCCCACTTTAGTAAAATCATATTATTATATTTTTAAATCTCAAAAATTCTTAAATTGTTTTTTTACGCAGTGATAAACAATCGTTCTAGTAATGTGTTCACAAACAGTCACTTGGTAGTTACTATTTAGAGATTAAAAAACTACTCTAGTGATCTTATTATCGGTGAAATAGGCTTAACTCACCCGTACCAGAAACCAACATTTTGAAGCATAACCATACCAGGTGAAAAAAAAAATGGCTACATTGTTAAAAGTTATTCTCACCGAACTTAGATTCTAAATAAAGTTGTATTAACATAAATTGTTTCCCCGCAACAGAAGGCACTAACAGGATTTTCAAAAAAAATAATTTTGTATGTAATGTAAGAATTTTGAAATACATTTTACACTTTTTGAAAAATGAGAATTCGGGGAAATATGTAAGTTTACATTTTGATTAGACTGTATAAAAATTTACAATGTTTCTTTTTTGTTTTCATTAAGATAAAAATGCTAATTTATATAAATTGATTATGCATGTGTGTCTGTTGGTATTTTAAATGAAAAGCTATATATTTTTTCTATCTTGATGAAATTTTGCACACTTGGTGACCGAAACAAGAAGAATATTCCTGACTGCTTAAATTTTTTAAAATCCCTACACGTCTCCCCCCCCCCCCCCTTCTTTTTTACCCTTTAAAGGATATGATAATTTGAGATCTACTGAACCTATTTGAACCCGGTTTTTTTCACTACATATTTTTTCTAGTCCAGAATATCGAAAACACAATTCCATTCCGATGTTTTGCTGTTAAGGTTTTTAAATCGATGATCAGTTGCTAAGTGAGCATATTCTTAACATACAATCGACTGAACCATTCTGAAAAGTGCTGTACTGGGAAACGCTGTAACTCAGCAGTTAGAGCCCGGGGCACGTTGGCTACCAGCTAGTAACTTAATAAATAAGTTGCTACACATCTCTCGTAACAACTATTATCTTATGGTTACTTATCTTTCTCATGCTTCTGATGTACCCCACAATAGAACTATCTACTGATTTAAATAAGGAGTAGCATGCATGTTCAATATTGTTATAGTTAATGACGTATTTTGTATGCCTATTAGAAGCTTCCTGTTTTCCTCCTTTCATTACTATAATACGAGGCAATTTTCCCATGAAAAACCTCCTAAAAATGGTTCCTACTTTACATTCGAACTACTCTACAAAAGTAGCGCAGCAATACTGGTCAATTTGCAAACAGGTGTTCTGGAAAATTGGCCAATTCTATCCAAACCTCAAGCATAATTTTAAAATGCATGATGTATTTTTTTCAAATAAACATGTCAAATGCCTCACAAAACATTTTTTTGGCTCACCATCTCTTTTATTTATAAAATAGTTCAATTTTAAAACTGCGCATTGACATTTCAAAACTTCCAAGTTTATCTTATCCAGCATTGGACGAGAATAGCTAATATATGTACCAATGACCGGTTTAAAACTTTCTGATTGACCAATATTGACCAGTATATTGCTATGCTACTGAGGTAGTGGTCCAGCTTTTGTTTTCAACTTAAATTAATTATTATGAATATCAGTTATTTACTTTGCAGTCATTTTCTTGAATTTTAAGGAGAATTATTTAAAACACGATAGGAGCTCGATGAATTGAACCCAAAGGTTTCCATAACTCAAATTTAACCCATTAACGACAATTGGCAAGAAAGTAAAAGTTAAAAACACTAATTGTTTATCTATTTCAATATTGTCTTTAATGGGTTAGAAATGTGGCCCTTTGTCTGGTTCTTGTATATCGTCGTCCAACTGAAAAGTGCCAACGGTATAATTACATAGTAACCCTCGTTATTAAAATACGAATTTTAATAAATTAATATTTTAAAAACTTATTAAAAGCTCAAACATTATTCTTTCTGAAGCAATTAATCTGACATGACTTATTTATTTTGTTTAAGATTAAATTATTAGTGGGTATTTTTTATAACTAATCAAATTAACGTGGTATAAAATTTACACTATTTATCCACCATTAGTTAAACTAAATTTAAAAGCATTGAATTTTTAGTGACTACACGCTCTTAATAAAGTAAATTTTTCTAGTATATATATTTAAATAATAAATATTGGGAAACATTCTAAAATGAAAAAAATCTTGAATATATTTCGAGTATCAAAACTTGTTCCTGTAATCAATAAACTGTTTCTTCACTTGTTTGAAATAACGAATTCCAATAATATTCTACGTCTTTGAGTGAGATAAAGTATTCCTAACCAAACGGCTGGACATGGATAAGATCTTCAATATTTATAGGTTATGTAAATTCAGGTAGTTCACAGATGTGACTTTAAACATCGTGTTTGTAGACATACAACTGATTGTAGAATTTCTATTGATTTTGCAACATTTCAATGCATAAGATAAATCCCATTGATTTAAAAGTTAGCGAATACTTCTAAGGTAGTTATAAAGTTAAACTTTTCAGATTTTCTATTTACTGTTACTCTATGAAAATATAAAATCTAATGAAATAAACGATCTTTAAAATATATTTTTGTTTTAGAAAACTTTCATACATTATTTTACTATTGATGCAGATAATCCAAAGTAAACTCTTTTGGCTTTAATAGGGTTTTTATTCTGGGTTCCCACGGTCATTGAAAGTCATTAAAAGTGATTAATATTTTTAACTTGTTTACAAGGCCTTGAAAATGCTTAGAGATGCTTAAGAGTCCTTGAAAATGCTTTGAAGTCCTTAAAAGTCCTTAATTTTTGCAAATGCTGTGTGCCCAACAGCAAAATTTAAAAAAATACATCTCTGACTTGTTATCCCCGCGTGACCTCCACTTAACCGCACTGTATCGGAATTCTCTGACATGTTTGTATTATCCATGCGCCAACTTGTAACTTTTTTGGTAGAATATACTTTATTAAATTTATAAACTAACATGATGCCTGAAAACAAATTTTCAAATGTCCTTAAAAAAATTGTTAGGTCCTTAAAAGTAATTGAAAAGTCGGTGATTTTCATTCTGTGATTTGAGTAAGAACCCTGTTTTTAGAATGCACATGATAAAAATTATGTCTCGTATTACCATAGGAAACAAATATTGTGAATCATATAAACTGTTTTCATTTTAATATTTATAGTTTTAGTAGAATACACATGTTAAAAGGAAATTTCTTGTTACACCACTGAAATCGTCTAATCAATAGAAACTCACATATTTACATATAAGATTAAAAATATTCAATTAGGAATAAAAATAACAAATTTTGAGAAAACGCTACTTTGTCCAGCGTGCAACTAATTAAAAATTCAACTTATTAAATATTTGGACGCATATGTCCTTATATTGGCTAAAATTCATTTGCTTTCCCGAAGAATAAGAATTTCAATGGGCTTTGAATCTTTTAATCCGATTAGAAGACTATCTTTATAAGATTTCTGAACTTGAAAGAAAATTAAAATGCAAAATAACGTTAAAGTATTTGATCAAAGAAAGAAGTAACACAAAAATGTTTGCTAGAAAAAATATATCATAAATAATGAAATCCCTTAATTTGAAACTTTTAATTGAATTTCAGATTTGTATGGATGATGTAGAAATTCTTTCATCTTATTTGAAAGAATTAAAAAGGTTACGTACTTGAACGACCGCAGATGAAACTGACGTTTGTGCTTGCGAATCAAATATATTTTTAAAATAAATTCAATGAAACAATAAGTTAATGCACATTAGCTAATAAAGTAGCTTATAAGTTTAATTTATCCATGTAACTCGTTACTCATTTTTGTTCAATTAATTCGAAGCTACCTTCCATTTCATAATTTTAAACATCCTGTAAATTAAATTGCCTTACAACAACTATTAAATTTGTTTAAATTTTAATTTTGAAATTGTATTGCAATACATTGCCAATCCTTAATTCTCAAAAAAAAATATGAATATGTTAATTAATCATTTGCTGTTAAAAGGCGACTTCGGACCGATTCAAAATTTGATAGAAGGGTCAAGCTGTCCAGCTTCTAATAGATATCAACAACAAATGTAAAATTTATAAGTCTACCACAACCCTAATAAAGGACACAAATCTGTTTTAAAATTCAATTTGCCTTTGTATTTTTACAAAATATAAAAAAATCCATTTCGGGGGAAATGCAGAAGTCCCATTTTAACATTAAACGATTCAAATAAAACGCATCATAGAAAAAAAGGGAAAATCGAAAATTATTCAGTCTGCTTCCGCCTCAAAAATCGAACTGTTTCTGTCAATAATTGTTAAGTGATATCGAATATAAAATTATAATTAGGAGCATTGATTTTCATTTTGCCATATTTGAGAGCAAATTAGCCTTAAGAAAATAAAGTATTAAACAAAATGCATTTTAATTCATTTGCATTAATTTAGACATAATTAAATTTCTTAAAATATTCAGATATCTAAATAATGAGTGACAAATTTATGAAAAATAATTGCTTAATTATAAATATAATTATATATTATTATTTCATTAAGAAATTTAAGTCTGTTAGGAAAAATTATAAATGGTTAACTCCATGCATAAACAATACTTCGACGAATAACTAATAGATCTTCAGCTTAAGGGATTCTACTGTGAAAGTATTTATTCTTGATAATCCCTTTTTATAATTCAGAAGAAAAAAAATATAACATTTTTATTTAAACTTAAATATATACATATTTTTATTTTTACTTAAACCAAATATATATTTCTGTTGATAAAAACCATAACGAAAATGTCATTGAAACCTAATCTTTAGATCATAAATAATATTGTGAATATTACTGTTGTTTTGTATTGCAAAATAAGTAGTACATTTGTTAAAAAATACACTGTGAGAGCTATAAAAATATTTGAACAGTATGGACATATAACTAATTGGATTTAAATTAACAAAAGCTAAATACCATTTTTTTATCAATTTGTAATAAAAAAGAATATAGAAAATTTCAATACCCAATACATGTCTTTGTAAGGATTACGACTATTTTATTGTTGGAAATTAAAACTGGTGTATGTATGTGTGGATTTTGATGCTACAAAGCAAAACACTTTTTAATTTAAAACAGTTTTAAATTCCGAAAACTGACACAATGTATTTAAAATTCAAATATAACTACAATATTCATTTTGAAACTAAGGGAAATTTTTGTATAAGATATTTACTTAAATTTTAGGATAGTTTACGTTTATGTGAATAATAATTAAAAAAAATTTCACCAATTTTCTTAAAATAAAAATTTAATTGTTGTTATCTTGCAATTCTTCACACTAAACTCATTAAAAAAGAGTAATGTAAGTGTCCTTTTTTAGAAATCCATAACGCTTTAACAAAAAAGTAAATAAATCACTTCTGTAAGAAATATTTATATTTACTTATCTCTTAATAATAATAAAACCTACTGTTACTCAAACATGAAATTCCTTTGAACCCATTTTCTTTTAAATCGACAAGATTGACATAATGTAATAAATCCATCAAAAGTATACTTGTCCTTGTAAAACATTCAAATGTCTGGTTGCGTTACTTGCTAAAGGATATATGTATTTACTTTTATTCTCTGTGTGTGCTCCACTAGATCCATACTGGCAATGGAAAGATGATGGAAAGACTTTTAAATATGCAACAGTAGGTTTCAGTAAATAAGTTTAGTTTCTTATGCAACTGGCAGGTAGCTTGGTGCATCAACATTTTTATAAAAAGGATACCAGTGGTAAACCTCATCTAAAATGAGTCGTATCAATTCCTAAGAGTGGCATGGAGTGAAATATGACATGGTATGAATTTCAAATAGAAGCTCATGAATTGCGAGGAAATATATATGTATAAAAGAAAAGGACTAGGTTCCTATTTTTATATCATATTCCATTATTTTCACCTCTCTCATTATGTGTTTTATTATATAAGGAACTTTAGAAATAGTGTATAAATAAGCCTTTGTGTTCTACTGTAAACTCATAATAACATGAAAGTCCTATTAAAATTTTAATCACTTTGAGTAAATTACGCAAGTATATCTTCATAGACGTTATAGACAATGCCTTCTCAAAGTCTGAAAGGAAAAAAGGTGTGTTTGTGATAAGGTAATTGGATTTAAAAATATGATTTTTTTTTTTAATTTGTCTTAGTGGTTGCTTAAATGATTACAGGTTTTGGTACAGATGAAAATATCCTACTCCGAATCAAGTTATGTACAAATTCCTTTGATACATTAAAAATTATTCAACCAAGGCATAGGTTATTCTCGTAAGAAAAACATTTAAAGATGCGAATGTGAGTCTAGAGGGTATGCCTTAGTAATTAGTGACTAAGTAAAAACTGCATTCTTGAAAACATTTTGCCGAAAACGTTGATTACAATTAGATTATTCTAAATAAATATATACTATGGTCCATGAGCAATCGTTTTTTTAAGCTTGCAAAGAGAAATTACTTTTTGGGAAGTTTATCATACTTAGATATTGCATTTTATTTCTGGGAGTTTTAATTGTCATTATAATTGTTTAAATAATTACAAGTTTTTGTATAATCGAAAAAATCCTATTCCAAACAAAGTTATGTACAAATTCTTTTGATACACTATAAATTCTTGAACCAAGGCATGGATTATTCTCGCGAGAAAAACATTAGAAAAGGCGAATATGAGTACTTAGATATTGCATTCTATTGTAAGATATGACTCCTTAGTTTTTCTCAACGTACTTAAATTGATATATTCTTTTACTATGGTGCTGGCATCTACGTATGTTATGATTCTGTTTTGGATTCAATTTCAGACCTAATTTATAAACAGTAAATTTGATGTGAGATTTTAAATATGTGATATTAGATGTGAGATAGACATCGGTTTTTCAAAAATAATAACTTTTCCCCAAATATTGCGTGGCATAATTATACGCATACTCGTACGTTTTAAAGTCGTCTTTCTTGATATTTCAATTACTTCTATTATATATTTCAAACCAATCGTTTTCATATATAGAACTTGCAAGTTTGCTTATATTCCAAATACCAACCCACTCATATCTCTTAACATAAAATCTCGTTCCTTTTACTATAGTTATAACGTAACCCATCCAACAAATCCTCTATCTTATAAAATATTCAAACATCTTGATTTGTTGCCTTACTTTCCACAAGGAACACTTGCTTCAATTTATCCGAAATGTGATGAGAAGATTTATACGTCTGGAACACTTCAGTAAACAACTTTAGCTTTTATGTCGTGGATGACTTACTGGGATGAATAAACAGTTTGACCATTCGAGCAAACACACCTCACATAGAATATAAGCTATACCATATCTCCAAGTAAGGTACAGAGATAAACTTATTCCCCACTGAATGTGAGGTGGGTATTCGAGGTTTATATGAAAGGTCCACTTATAGGAAACCATGGATTCCATGAGTATTCTTCTGAAGGAATAAATAGAAAAACTATGTGTTTCGATGTATATGTCAAAGACATATAAGAATATTTGGTATAGTTTCACCAAAAAGCAATTTGCTACTTTGAATATTGATGAAAGCTTTATAATTGGTTTTAGTAAAACATATTACGCCAGAAAATTAGAAATCGTTTTTAGATTAATGTATTTAAGATAACTTTTTAGTACGTTGTGTTTTTATTAAAGAATTTACCATTTACGCATATTGTATTCCTATCAATCTAATTCCTTATTATCCTAATCATTAATAGCTAATATTGTATGTTTATTTATATAAATAATACTTATCTTAAATGTATAGATCTTTTATTACCTAGTTTTTAAAAAGTTGAATAATAATAAAAAATTTCAGATGTAAGAGAACCCTTTAGAATTAAGTATATATGCAACTAAAATATACTGCAATTAAAGGGTAATGTTGTTACATATAGTATTTAATGTAAGCTTTCAGAAATAAATTCCTTTTAGAGTTTATGATTCGTACCTTTCAATTCCATGATTTTATTATTATTTAAACTTTTATAATATTACCTTCATTAAATTACACTTTCGTTATTCTTTAATACGTCATATAAATAAAAGTAATTGTCAATAGAATAGAAACACACCTAACTTCATTTCTCAATGAAAATTTAATCAAGGAGTTAAGTACTTACACTAATGAACTTTAAGTTATAATTCATAAAATAACCCACCAAATACTCAATCTATACATTAAAATGATTATTCTAGTGCATTTGATATTTTTAGATAGCATTATCTCCGTAGTGTTCAGAAAAATTTGAACATTAAGCTTTTATTAATGCATATAAAATATATAACTTGTATTAACAAATTTCATCTGTGTTTTATTTAAAGTCCTATGAAAACAATTCTTCACTTTGAGACAATTGTAGAATTCTATTATGAGGGGTATATTATTCTAAATTTTAATTAACTTTTATAATATATTAAATAAACATCCATAAAAAAAGAAATAAATCAGAAGTTTATCATTAACCTTTGATTTTGGTTGTTTAAGTTCAGATTACAACCCAAACAAAGCAAAGTATAAAATGAAGAAAACGCATGTAAAACTAATTAAAAAAAATACATTTAAAGTATATCTAAGCAGCGCACAAATCAATTTCTCTTAATTAAAAACAAAATTTGTTTACAATAAGCAGATTTCTACATTAAAATAACAATCAAATTCTATATTCTACTCCTTAACACGTTTTGAACAGGACTTTAATAATTTACTTTTAATTACGAAAGAAGTTTAAGTAAGGCCTTGTTATGAATATTCCAAAGGTACTTTTTCGTTTACTTTTGAACCATATTTTTTACTTTCAAAAGAAAATTTTCGGAAGCTAACTTAAGAAATTTGGCTATTCTATAAAACCACATTTTGATTACATACTTAGTAGCTATGATTTCTAATATTAAAGTTTACACACTTATGGAAAATACAAATTATTTGTCCTATTCTAAACAAACATTATTTATGTAAGATTGAATTCAATAACTTCTTAAAATAATTATCTAGTATTTGAAATAAACTATTTTGAGACAATATAAATTTTTTAAGAGGATTTTTTACGATAATATTTATGGTTATAAACAAAATAAATTCAAAACTGCTCGTTTACTTTTTTGGATACTTTTTCAAATTAGTAAGTTTATACTGAATGCAAATCCTTGTAAGGTATGATACCATTACTGTTTAGAATATCCACAGCTAATGTGAGAGATATCTTCTTAAAATTTTTAACATTGAGAATTACCAGGCATAAAACCCAAACTAAATATATACCTTGTTCACCAATATAATTCATTTTATTATGTATAAAAAAATAGATACAATGTTATTTTATTTGTTTCTGTGAAGAAGCATAATCTTACCGTAGATAATTCAAGAATCATCAATATTTTAAATAATATTGAATCACTCACTAAAATTAATAGTAAATGTAAATCACAAAAGGATCTTTATAATTTACTTCCAAAAAAATAAGCTTGAACAGTCTAATACATTTAATTTATTAACAGCAATAAATAGGAACATAATTTAATTTAAAAAAAAAAAAAAACATATTTTAAGACCTTTGTTTCTAATGAGATATTTTCACGGTATATTTTTACTATCCTTTGAGTTGTTTCCTTTTAAACTAATCACAATGCATTGGGAAACCTATAAAATTAGGTTTTGTATAACTGAGCGTTCAATAATTTGATATATTGTAACAACTTTTAAACCGAGAAACTTTCCAATTGCATTTTTTTTAAAGGATTAGTTTCGTAAATATAGGGAGCCATGGGAATTGATATCAGGCATCATAAAAAACTTCTGTGTATATGCATTTGATTGAAAAGGATTAGCCTACGTTGTAACATAAAAACTAAACAAAGCAAACATATTTCTCGAGATAAATAAAATTAGGCCGCCGTACATGACTTTCATTCCTAAAACTGCTTATTAAGTATAAGGTTTACGCTCCAGAGAACTACGAAGAATACAAATACTATAACGACTTTTAAGTTGTAAAATTTTCTTAGGAAAACTCTCTTAAAACAAATGTTTCTTTATGCTACACTTCATCCCACAGTAGCTTCTTTCATAATTTGTCTTTATTTCTTAGAATTTTGAGGAGGGGGAATTAATAATGTATAAGAACAATTTTACAACAAAGATAATGCCGTGAAACATTTACAATTTAATTTCAAATGAAATGAATCAAAATAAATTATTTAAGAACGTAGACATGGGAGACGGATTAAAAGCACAATTCATGGAAATTAATGTATAGTACAAAATCATTCTAAAAATATTGCAGTACGTATTTTTCATAACGAATGTTATTAGTATTTACTAATTAGAATACAATCATATTTGAACTTCTGACTCAAGAAAATATATTTTGGATTGAGTAAAATAGTTAATTTCATTTTACAATTAGCCTGAGATGTGTTTGCTTGGAGTAATACATAATTAAAATACTTATTTAATGGAATTTATACCTTAAGAATATATAAAAATGTATTATATATTCCATTTATTAATTTATATTAAACTTATTAATTTATTTGTGCAAATTAAATTAATTTCTCGTTACTTTTAGTTATTTACTTTAAAAGTGTTACATATACATAAATATAAATTTTAAGTATAATTGTTGTACCAGTTTAAACTCTGAATGACTATATACATGATTTGTGTTATAAACCAAACATTTTCATTAAAAACTAAATTTATACAACTGTATCTTCATTGCATTCAAAGTGTTAAGTTTCAAACATTGAAATTTAATGATAAGACAGTTTAGTAATACAGCGTTAAATAAATTGTGTAATTAATAATATTATATTAATCATAAATATAATTTTCTATATTCATTGAAATACAGAAGCAGCACTAATACATCATATTAACCTACAAAAGAATCCTTAAGGAGAGATGGTACCCTTTATACCGGTAATTTTAATTTGGCATATTTCATGTACCTTTTTCTCAAAAAGTAACTGACATAGAAGACTAATTTTTTTCAGTGCATTTAGAAGACACTTGTTACTCTGCTGAAGTTAGCTTTTGATTTTAATTCATTAACTTTTTTTTTAAATGAATTTTCGTGAAAGTCACTCAAATTTGTTAAAAAATACAAGGTTTTTTTCCGAAATAAAGCAAAATAAAAATCATTTTTAAAATATCTCACTTCAGTATAAACATATACATAAAAGAAATGTGTAGTAAATATTTTAGGAAGACAGTTTGTGCAGTTTCTGAGGAAAAGGTACATTATTACAAACGAGATATACTTCTAAAGGGGAGAATTTAAATTTCGATATCATAAATTTTAGAGTACCAACTCCCCTTAATGAAACCTTTTTCGACTTAAAAGAATTGTGTTTTCTCTTGACCATTAGATAAATATTTTCCCATTGAACGTCCGTCCTCAAAGTCACTCGTTGAATTTGGAACCAAAGTGGATCTTCACGTCTATAGTATTTGTCAAGATCTCATATCCATCTTCGTCACTCCAAAGAGATACATCAATAAGAACATAACTCGAAAAATTGGAGAAAACTTTGACGACAAGAGCCCATTTTGTTCCTTTTAGGCCTAGCTCAAAAAAAGGCTTTTAACATCCAACTTGATGTTACGGAAGCAGGAAAAAGAGAGATATTTTTCTGAGATTCTTTGAGTAAAAAAATAAATTCTATGATGTGGAAATAAACAAATATATTTTCAAACAAGAAATACCATATAAAAGTTATATAGTCTGTGGATCCAAAAAAGGAAAGTTGCAATTTACCCACTCTATAATCGTTCAATTTCAAAAATAACATTTAGAAATACGAAATACCTTTAAGCTAAATGTTTCTTTACAAAAATTCTTTAAAATTATAGTTTCGCAGTTGTTTTCATTCCGCAAAATATTTGTTTCTCTCATGGGCATCTGTTATATTCTTCTTTCAAAATTTACCTTCATCCCCGTAGCAGAATTTTTGATACCTTACTTCGGCAAGCTATTAAATACCAAAATTAAAACTCCACCAAAATTAGCTCGTGATTTTAAGTGAATACTCCAGTCAATATTATTATAAATTTTAATAATTAAATGACAGTAGGCCGCTATCACAAACTGTATTTAGTGCATGGTAGTTTATTTCTTTCGTAAAACATGAGATTTTTCACTTTTTATTTAATGGTTAGTTATTTCATATTTATGAAAAGATCATGTATATCGTACTTGAAATATATTAATGTATTTCTTTAGTTGAGTGTTTTTCAAAGAAACGCCAGAGACACAGGAATTATTTTCTAACTTAAATATTTAGTAAAATAACCAAAATAAAAATTAGTAAATAGAATTAAAAAGCTCGCGTAAAATTTTATTTGCTTGTCAGATTAAATTGTCTTCTTATTTCTGGAAATATTTCGTAATTTATATTTTCTACCATACTTCCACAAATAAAGTCACAAAGCGCATTATAACCCTTTCAAAAAGGTTTATTTATAATCAAAGTATTACACCAATAGACATTGACGGTGATTAAAAAGAGGAACCCTTGTGCACGAACTTTTTGTATTTCTTACTGTTATATCGCAAAAAATTACAACCCAATTTTTGTCACTTTTTATGCCCAATTGTGCTATTGTAAAATGAGGAGGTTTGCTTTTATACTGTCGCGCTGGTACCAATGTAAGAAAACCCGAATGTTTAAAAGTTAATATGAGGTTTATTTCAGAACAATCAAAATATATTGAATTCATACAGTTTTTTTATAAATAATTGTTGCATCAATATTTGTAAAAGTATAAAATGCATAGCTTAAATAGTGTTTTTTATCGAAGTCGAAATACTTGATAGGAATTCAGACCAATCAAAATTACAACACTTAAAATTCATTTACTTTTTTTTTATCAATAATTCATTATTGTATCAATGTTTATAAATGTAATATGCGTAATTTAAATAGAATTTTATATAGTAGGTTAAAAACTAGATAGAAATGGATGTAAGAAGCCAATCTACAGTGCGTTGGGAATTCACATCAAATTGAAAAATATATTAAAACAATGGAGCCTCTAAAATGGAACAAATTACGGATATTACAAATAATTCATTTCGTTACTTAAATAGAGTATAACTAATGTTTCAAAAAATTTACCTCAAAAAGTTTTAAAGTAAATATAATATATATTTATTATATTGCCGATTAATTATCAGAGTCGTGCTTTGTTAATGAAACGAACATTGGAAAATGGTATGGTTAAATAAAAATTCAATCTAGCCAAAGCGACAGTAATTTCTTTTACTACACGTGGTATTTTTGTGTCAGGTATTGTTTTTCTTTCCAAGATGTTTTAATTATCGTACTGTAATAATTTATAGGGTGAAAATTAATTTCTTACTCCTTTAATTGAGTCATCCGGCACCTTGAACTTAGGGACGAATGAAAGGCGAATAATTACACTGGCGCAAGAAGGTGCAATTACACCATCCTGACTTTTGAAAAATAAAAATAAATTGGTGAAAATTAGTAAAACTCACACTTTTCTCTTGAACAGAAAAAAAATGAATAACTATTATTTGAAACATATTTCAATATTCTAGTTCCCAAACAATTTTTTAAGAAAGCTATTTTAGTTGATGGAAAAAATTATCTTTCACAATGGAAGTAAAAACAAATTTCAGATTGAAAGTTTACCAAGACGAGCAAAATAAGTTTTTAAGGAAAGAAAATGACATTTTGTGTAATTTATGTAAATATGCGTCCGTAACGTCTTAAAACGTAAACATGTTATCCTGCATCTGCTTCACTTATTTATACGACTGAAAATGATATGAAATATTCTTGCTTCTTTCCTAACTTCGTAAACTCAAGTTCCAGATGACAGAAATGTAAATCGGAAATAAGATGACCAATGTAGCAAAAAGTACGTTCGATGCATTTCACGAATGACAAATATTTTTTTTCTATCATGCGTCAGGAATAAGAATTTCTGGACACATATTTGCGAATTGGTAATATTGACATGGGGACCTTTCACCTTCTGTGTTTCCTTCTATGTAGGTCTGCTGCTACGAAATGAGTTTGCACACAAAATTATCTTTTTCCATCAACATGATACATTTCAGATATTAATTCACCCAGCATTTTATTAAAGTAGTATAGTTAAATCTGAAGTGCATATGTTAATGGCAGTTATCCAAAAGAAAACTGTGAACTTTGAATTTGAATTGACATTATGAGTGTAACAAAATCGATTTGTATTTCAAAATATATTTTCTTGCTATTACTTATTCGTAAATTACTTATACTTCAGCCATAAAATTTATATTTAGTATTTACAAAATTCGATGTAGTTGTCGGCTTGATTTCATCGATGCTTTTATTATATACTATATGATGTCTATTGCCTCGACTTTTATGCTCTATATTACCTATCTTTCGGTCAAAGTCAACCATATATATTCTTTCACATTTCTATTTTATTTTAATGGTAAACCATCCTTATCTATTTTAGAAATGTTAACACTGACTGAAGATCTAGGAATTTTTTTTATTCGACTTTAAGTTACAACCATAATATACCTGGGGAAGTTTTCAAACAAATCTAGTGGTGCTGACTAATGGAATAATGGACTAAAAAAAAACAATGGTGCTGATTTATTTTTAATCATTTTGAGAAACTGAAAAATATTCTACTGAGTAATTTTAAATTTATTTTACAATAATATTAATAATTAATAATAATAATATTTGCAAGAATTTAGTGACTGTGAATTCTATTGTATGAAATTTCTCACTAATTAATTGAAGATTCTGCCTTTTTTTTTTTAAATCCATTTAAAAAAGCATTTTATTCGCTCCCTTAACGTAAAATTTTCTATGCTTTTATCCGTCCTTCTATATAGCCAAGTTAAACTTTTTAAACGGAAAAAGGTTAAAGCCACACTACTAGAAGTAAATGCAGCAAGATTTATAAATAAGGCGTTAATAGAAACTGCAAATACACTTTTACAGTTCAACATTTAGTTTGAAAGCTAAATATACCCCCGTTAACACCCCCTCCCCCCCATATACATTACTACACAATTTTCAATAGTTATAATCTTATTTTTCAAAACTATCTGGCTTCAGAACAAATTTGTGATCATTTACAGTTCTAACAGTGACAGGATTTGATTTGGTTATGATTTGGTGTATTCTCCAATTTTGAGCACCGGTAAAACTTTCACCATTAGTGCTTCCAATTCACTTGGTGACCAACCCCTTTTTATCACGCTATCCCATCAAGACTGTTTCAGCATCCGAAAAGTAACATCTTTCGTTCGCGTTGACCCCTCCAGGCCTCACAAAAATTGAAATTCTCCTTCGGCCGGGAGATACCAGAAGTTAAACGCTGCCTGCCTTTGAGATTCATCTCATTCCGCTTATCCCGTTTTCCTGTTTACTCTTTTTCATCCGCCTCCGTGTGCCATTTTCCCGTTTTATTTATCGGACTGTAAATCATGCCCGTAATGTTACTGCCGCACCTCCTTCTAAGGTTTCAAGATGAAAGAGACGGTTGACTCTTACGTGTGAGAGACAGTTTTTTTTATTTTATTTTTTTTATTTATTGCATAGACAAATGGCATACTTCTCGTCATCGTACATCACCTGCCGAAATGTTACCTAAGAAAATAAAAGCATTAACCAGATGCAATTTGCCAGTCTTCTTGTTTTAAATATATAGAATCCAATCTTTTCAAATCTAATTTTTTGTCTTATTCAAAAAAAGTAAGGAATATTCTGAAAGAAAATCGTCATTAAATATTTAGATATTATTTTAAATTCAGATATTGTTTTATCAATAAATAAAAACTTGTAACTTGCATTTTATTTTTGTGATAATTTGCATTAATAATACAAAGAACAAAATTTATCTCTTCCACTAAATCTTAGATTATTGTACTAAAAATGAAGAGCTAAAAAATTAATTTTCATCCTATATTAACGTTTTGGTTCAAGTTTTGTTTAGTATTTCACATATTTAAAAACATTGCAAACAAATGAACCGATTAATTAAATTTATGGTAAGGAAGTTATTCAAAAGTTGATTTGAAATATAGTGGTCTCATGAAAACTTAGAAATAAGGCTGTATCTCTAATTTCAATTTTTAAAAAATCTTTTTTTTTATATTTATAAAACCTTTTTTTTTTTTTTTTTTTTTTTTTTTGTGAAAATCGACTTATAAATTGAACACTCTTATATTTATAATCTTATATTACTTTGTATTCTTATATTTTAAAAATAGTATAGATTTATTGAAAGTGTTCAAATTACTTTTTTATGTAACTTTTTAAATAATCTACTAATTGCACCGATTTTAAATACAAAAAAAATATGATTTAGAAATTTTTCAATTTATATTTCTTTAAACTCTTTTGTATGCGTGAAAAATGTCATAAATATATTTAATAAGTTTTTAAGTAACATATTTGATAGACTTAAATAAAAAGGTACACGAATAAGCTCAAAATTATCATTTCGAGAGACCTTTTAGTATTCAAATCAATATTAGACTTTTGAGTATTCAAATCAGTTTTTTTATTGAATATCCTTTTTTAAAGAAATAGTTCTAATAATCTCATAACATCTTCGTAATTTCCTAAAGTTTTGACTTTGTTGTCTTAAACTCATTATTAACTAGAATTGTGGCTAAATTTTGGGTGCTAGTCATGACTATATGAAAAAAGTAAACTTACGAGGCAACTCCCGCTTTTCTCTAGTTACCTTGTTTTCGCTCGGTATTCTAGTGTCCTCGCAGACTTTTTAGCAGAATATACTTTTTTTTTCGGAAAGAAAAATGTCGCACGTTCGATAAAACTTTATTTCTTTTTACCTCCCGGCCACCATTCGAAGCGATAAATGGTGTCTTATTGGACTTTTTTGACAGATAGGGTGAGTGACAGAATGCTTTCCTCCTGTGATTTACAAATACAGCAGCATTCAGCTCTCCAGTCTGTATGAAATATAAAACCTAGTATAATATGGGCTTGTGAATAAACTGAAGGGTGGGGAAATATTTAACCTTTTATGAGAGCTGCCAGTCTGAAGCGTTCACCCAGACAAATTTAGGCATTGTTTTGCTAAACTAAGATACTGCTGATGTTTTAAGCATAAAAGATCATTCAAAAAGAAAGTCTGGTTTCATCGTATCGAACATTCTGTTTCCAACCTTTAAAGAAAGAGAACAATGATGGAACAGGCTGGTCAGTAAGTTGTGCACAGTTGAGTCCATGTGTAAGTGGTGTTGAATGAAACGGTGAATAGCGGTGGGTGTGGGTAAACCGTGAGCATTTGAATTCAAACCCAATAACCAAAACTGTCATAACTTTCCAAATAATGATGATAATTTGAACATGGTCTCAACTGCGATCAACCAACCATTATCTTCATCTCCAGTAGCAGAATTCCGAAGGCCAATATTACTCGACATTGGCTAATCCCAATGTGGACCGTTATAAACTAGCCGTTGTTTCGGACCTTGGTCAATCTCACCCAATGTTGGATAAAATATACTGGAAGTATTTAAATGTTGATACACAGTATTAACTGAAATATGTTTTATGAGAAAGGACGGAGATCTGAAAAGTATGTTTTGTGATGTTTTTGACATGTTTTTTAAACTAATCCTGGATTGAGTTCCAGCCAGGATTGGTCAATCTCACAGGACCCTGTTTCCAACATTTATCAATACTTTTGTGGTACCTGATCTTCTCCAGAGTTACGATAATTGACAGTTATTGGCATCATTAAATTTCAAATCAAATTAGCTTTCTTAAACAACTTTGCTTAAATCTTTTTCATTGCCGTGTGTAATCATTATTTATAAATGTTTCCCCCCCCCCTTTTTTTCCCCCCGTGGCAAGTTTTAAGAACATTAGGATCGAAATACTACTTGAAATGTTTACTTATTTATTAAGCACATTCCTTGCAGATATAAGAAAAAACAGACTAGAGATCTTAATTATTTATTTATATTCTGCCCCCCAGTGTTTGGATGTTTTAATTAAAAACAAATCAAAAACGATAAAATATCTTGCAAAAACATTGGTTTCTCTTGATGATAGAAACGTTCTATAGTGACCTCAGGTAATAGTTATATATATAATTCGCCTAAAATCACCAGACAAAGTTTTATAATTCTTTATTTTGTTTTCTTATGCATTTAAAACTTTTTTTAATTCGTTTAAACAGGCCAATTGATGTCTATATTTTTAAAGAATAAGTTTAAAAATTAAAAATTAAATCATGAGTTATTAAAACTTTCATACAAAATTGCGACTATGATAGAAGATAAAAAAAAAACATAAATAATAAAAGGTGTATAATTCTAATAGGACAATAAGAGCTCAAGAGAACAAAAGTAAATTAGGGAGATACAGAAAAGAAGATTGTAATATAAGCGAGCACTCACCTTTAAAGAAACTTAAACTATACTTTAAAGTCCCCTTTTCTCTGTTTGATTTTCATCTCCTGAATGGTCTTCATTGTGAAACCTTTTTGGAATATATTGAGTTCTTTCTTCTTTATACTCGCCTCAAAAAGAGGAAAGTGCTCTAGAAGAAATATATGACGCATAGGAAAAATAATGGGCACCTTATGCGATTCACATTTGTATCAGGACAGAATTTTATCTATTTTTCTATCGAAGAACTGCAGCTGGGATTGGTCTTAGTGTCAAAATACGGGGGGAGAGAGAGATACATTAATATAAAATATTTGTAGAAAGAACATAAATTGTCTTGAAAAATTCAGATTCCAGGACAGTTTAAGTATATTAACAATTACTTCACTTTTTACCATTACCATACTTTTTTCGTTTAACGAGTTGAACTTTCGTCCTTGAGTTTGTAAAAAAACCGGTTTGAACGTAACCTCAACTACATCAAACTTAAATTTCTGCTTGATAAAAAAAATATTCATTTTAGTGGATTACCTTTAACGGAACTTTTTAAGTAAAATTCCGTTTTACATTGTGAGCCAAATATGTTCAGTTTGTTTGAGCCAATTGTAGAAAGCGGATAAACACAGGTATATATATTCCCATCCTCTTTTTTATCGCCTTAAACCTTACATGTCCCTTATTACAGTCCAGTAGTATATATTAAATCAGATCAAAATCCGAGGTTTTAAGAGGCTTCGTGACAATTCATGGTCTGATGTCCTTAGTGACGGAATTAATAATTAGAAAAATAACAAGGTTCCGAGACTTCCATCTTTTCCAAATACAATATAATTTTTTCTCTAAGTAACGGAAGCTGTGCTCTTTCAGAATAGTAATAGTTTCAAAATAGTAATAATTATAATAATTATAGTTTCACAATATATGATAAAACGTTTTATTGTAAAAATTGAAAATAGTACCAATAGCTGTGGCTAAATACAGTAAAACCATATATAAATTAATATTTTATGTATTTTCCAATGAAATAAACTGCTTAAACTTTTTGTAACATATAATAAATACAAAAAGCATGATTTATTAAAGAAACCATTAATTACATAATTACAAAATGTTAATATTTAATATTTTTGTCTAATTAATTTAATATTTTTGATTTAATTAAGACCAATTGTTTCCATTAATTTTAAACTTTGGAACAAGTGCATGAAAATATTGTATAAATTTATTATGTGTTTCCATTATAATAAACTACTTAAACTTATTTTGATATACTATACAATAGGGGTGTGGAACATCGCACAACTTTCAATCACACTATAATATTGATGATTGCATTAATTTGATTTGGTGTTTTTTGACGTTTTCCTATTTTTGCTCATTTAAATAGAAATGGCTAGAATTGAGGCCAGACAGAAGAAAAAAAATTATTGTTAAGAATATCGTTAACGATATTCTTAACAATAATTTTTACATGGGCAAAAAAAAAAAAAAAAAATGCCAAAATGGTGAAATTGGCAATGTTGTTTGATAGACAATTTCATTGTCCTTTCTTGTGCGTGAAATAGAAAAAAAAAATCAATCGTTGATTCGCGATGCTCGAAGACAGAGAGCTCTGTGTTAAAGGTACTTGATTTTCAGCTTTTTATGTTTTTATCGCATTTCTACTGAAATTTCAAAGGTGGCGACGACTAGAACAAAAGGCTTTAGCCCAGAAATTTTTATCAAAATCGTTAGAGCTGGTTTTTTTTTTTTTTTTTTTTGCTTGCTGAAAAACATTTTTTTATGATTTTTCATGATTTCAACCTTATGAGCATGCGCGATTTTGACGAAAACCTTAATGGTAGTTCCTATGGCCACCATTAACCAGCAGACAAAATTTAAACATCGTAGGTCAATTTGTTCGGGAGTTATGCGTACGTACACACAGACATACAGACACATTGACAGATACTTTTTTGAAATCAGGGTGTTCCATAACTTAGAGAAAAACAAAAATAAAAAATCGTTTCTTTTTACCGAATGGTATACGTTTATTATCCTTTGTAAACATTTGTGTAATTGAAAGTACAAAAGCTGGATTGCGCACATGAACTAACCTTTTACAAACCGCAAACCGTGTTTTTTTTTTTTTTTTTTTTTTTTTTTTGTCTTTCTCGCTGTTTGATATTTCTAAAATAATTTTTCCTATGTTCTATATGATAACAATATAATAATTCAAATAATTTTAGGAAAATATATAAATATATTCTTAGTACATTTATTTTTAGAGTCACAATTTGTGTATTTTGGAGACGCTAAGAACTTTGAGGATTTGCTAAAGGATATGCTTATGTTTCTTTGAAATTATTTAAACTGTTATATTGTTGGGAAATATTTTTAACACTTGTTGCCATGAGAGGCGTCAAATAAGTTATAGCAAAAATACTTAAGAACCTTTTGTTAAATTTACTCTGTCATTTATAAAATTTTGGAAAATATAACTCAACACCCACGGTATATTATTTATCCATACGTATGAATTATTTAGAATTAAGATGTTCCATTTTGAATGTGAGTACTGAAAACTAATGAATCACTATTGCCAGATAAATTCCATATGTTTAGGCAAGGAGCCAATAATATGAGATAAAATATGTACAGCTCCATTATTCAAGCATCTTAGCCTGTTAGTATCAAATGTGAAAAGGAATTTCAAAATATGTACAGGAAAAGACATTTAAAAGGAATTTTAAAGAGCTACCTTTAACATTCCGAAACAATATATTCAAGTAATTCAATTAGTATTCTGCTGATGTTGGAAAGTTATTGAAGTCAGATAGTTTTTAAATTTCGTACTTTATTATAGTTGCGTTTCAAACTAATATAATTTTCAAAAGGCATTCTTCATTTCTATAGAGTATTCTGTTCGATGTTACACAATTGAAGAATATTTTGAAATATTGTTAAATATACATTGCCGTAAGGATAATACTTCCTAAAGATTTTATTGTTTTTTAAGGTGAAGAAATTTATTCAACATGTATTTTTAAACCAAAATAATATATTAAGCAGTTATTAAGTATGGATACAGTATATAGTACAGTCGGAGTAATATATAGTGCATATTGGTAATATTGTCGGGATTCGTTATTCGTACTAATCGTACTTTCCATAAGATTAATTTGGTTAATTTTTTCTCAACTCAAGTTATAATATTTTCATAAGGTTAGGTTTACATATAAACTAATGTGTAACTATCCCAAAATATCAAATATGCTGATACAAATTTTATTACAAGCTTGTTCAGAAGTAATACTGCCATTCTAGTTAACAGAAAAAGTATAAAAAATAAACATATTAATACTATGGTTTTATTTAGACAACGAGTCAGAAAAAAAAATTCAAATGTTAAAATTCATAGAAGGATAAAATGAAAATCTGACAAATTTTAACTCATTACTTACATTTCCTGCAATGCCAAAATTTGTAAATTAATACTACAATACTTGATAAAGTAGCGGAAATAAAACTACGAATGCAATACAGAATAATTAATTGTAATACAATTTATTATAATAAAAAGCAATGAATAAAAACGATAAGGAATTAATTTGTAAAAATTAATTCTTATTCTTTCAATAAAGGATTGAATACAAAATTAGAAAAGAGCAGTAATATAAACACTCTCATAGGCAACCAATTACAGTGCACAATAGTTTTCCAAACACCTTTTTTTTTTCCACCACCAAAAATTAAGTATAATTCAAGGGGGAAAAACATCCCTAAACATCAATTCCAAGCTTTCGTTGTTGAAATGAAGACAAACAAAATCATCATGCATTACGACTGCAAAATCATCATGCATTGCGACATACTCCATTACTTAATGCCTTTAAGCAAGAGTACAAAGAATTTTAATGATTTCCATGGTTAGATATAAATATTTTAATAATTGATCCAATTTAGTCATAATTTATAAGCAAACAAGTTAATTCTAAAATAGAATTTCTGCAGCAACATACATAAAATTAACTCTTTAGAGATAAAATAATTCATTGCTTTCTTAGCAGAAATGTCATGGTATTTATAGACTGTAAATGCAATACATTTTTCTCCCGAAAACTACTAAAAACCATTTATCATATCAAAACTATTATTTCTCATAAAAACGTAAGTGACGAAATGATAAACAATAAATACCCCCCTCCTCTCCAAAAAAAACCTAATACATAAACAAATAATAAGTTTTCTTCTCACTGATGGTATTGATGGATCGTCTATCATCTATGCCACTGCTTTTTACTATTACGCTCATTTCATATTACGAAATACAATTTTGAAGCACGAGATGTGCTATTCCAAACTTGAAGATAAATGTACCATGTATGGGAAGGTTCGACAGATTTGAGCAAACCAATGTCTGCAGTTGTTTGTTAGAAATCGAATTGTGTAGTTGCGTAAGTGATCTGTTTTTATTATCTGTCCCACAATGCAATGTTATAAACATAGATTTTTAATGTGGGAAGTTAAACGATAGGAATTATACTATACTAGATTGTTAACTTAATTTTAGGAATGAATGAATTATGATGGGAGATGGATATATATATAATAAATTTATATATATATATATATATATATATATATATATATATATATATATATATATATATATATATATATATATATATATATATATATATATATATATAATAACCAGACGCGTTTCATTTACTTAAAGTTACATTTCTACACAAGGTGTGGTTCATTTCTATACGAATCCAGACCATACGTTTTCAATATGATTTCAAAAAATGCAACCCAAAGAAACGTTCCTTCCATTCTAGAAACAAAAAAGCATACTCATAGAAAGACAACAAAAAAAGCATTCTGCTCCCAGCAATGCACTGATAAGTAACCGCTAAGTACGAACATATATGTATCAAAACAAAAAGTAAAAAAGATTGAAATTAAAAATTAAATAATCGAATACAAATGCATCGATTACATAATTAAAGTACTTATTTAGGTGTAAGAGTCATTACCATGACGTATGATCTTTCAAATGGTATTCTATTCCGTCTTCTTGCTGCCTGGTAAAAAATTTGGATTCCATTCAAACTTTAAAAATTAGTTTTAATAACCCCATTAAAATTATAACTTCTGGTTGTCACATTGTGAATTCGAAGGCAAAAGTTACATATTTTTAAATTTTCATAGTGCTACGAATATTGGAAGTTATTATTTTTTTTTACTTTCACTTAAATTCTGTTTCGTTATTATTGATTAAGTAAAAAGAAAGTCAGATAAGGACAGTCACTCATGCGTAATGCTTGTACATGTGTTTTTTTAAAGCAGCGTTCGCCATTAACTTTTAGAGGTGGGCCGTATGCCTTAAGTTGGAGCTTTTTGCGGGCCAAATACACCAATATATGTCGATTTAATTATTATTTATTCAGCAATATATAGCATTTCGGAAAATTAAAAGGAAACAAATTATTGATATATTTTTTTTTTATCTTAATAATATTACAATGTGGATATTTGATGGGCAATTCTTTAGAAAACGCACGAGATATTATCGCTCTTTTTTCTTTTAGTAAACAGATTAGAATTGCAAAATTATGATGAATTTAATAATTATGTGGGTTTTTTTTGGTTTTTTTATATATATATAAAATTAGTTTGTGACAAAGTTACATGGAAAAAATAATTATGACCTATGTCAAATATTCATTTATAAGCCAATGACGGCTCGGAACACGGACTTGCGGTCGAAATCATTCAGTTTATTTTACGTTGGTGTCAATACTAGTCGCAGTATTTATAGCAGCCAATCTTAATAAATTGTCAAAATGAGATTTAGTAAAGTTATTCAAGAATTTATTCTTGAAGAAAACTATTTTGCTGAAAGCTTCTTCATATAGTTCCTTCGGATTCATAGGAAAGAATTCTATTCTACATAGTTAACACATACTGTTTCGGATAAATTAAAATTATGATGGGGGGGGGGGGGGATACTTTAACCGTTTTTTTTTTTTTTTTTTTTTTTTTTTTTTTAATCTTATGTGGTGCTGGCGGGCCGTAGAAAAATCTGTCGTGGCCAAATCCGGCCCGCGGGCCGCGTAGTGGCTAACGCTGCTTTATAGCCTCCGGAATATTAAAAAAAAAATGTATCGCTCCAAATTGTACACGCTTGGCATATCAGATACCAAGCTTTTATAAGGTGGCGAGATTTAACGAGAGAACCATTTTTATGTTAAGTTATCAGCATCGCATATCAAAATCTCTGACATTCTAAGTTATTTTCTTTAAACATCGTCGCAAAGGTAGTGATTTTGGAGGGAAACTTGGTGGGAAAAGTTTTCAGCTAATACAAAAGTCCAAATCCGACACCTTGAAAGCACTCTTCCAGTCAAGTTTTTAAAAGAATTGTCTTTGCGAGACCTTTTTTTAATATACTACCACACTCAATTTTTTATTATTAAAATTACAAAATTTAGATTATAAAAAGTGTTTTTTACCTTTTGAATCCTTGAATACCAATACATGGAGCTATGTAACAATGTAATATATTCCTATACTAAGTCTCCATAAACTAGGACTTAGTATAAGTGATCATTTATGTTTCAGGACATTGACTATGAGGGGTTCCAGCTGTTCATGGACTCTTACCTGGAGATCACGACGCCCAGAGACCTGGTCACTCGACTCTTCCTGTCCTTCGTCAAGAGACCGACCACCACGCAGGTCACGCCACAAGTCGACGGAAGACTCCTCAAGGCAAGATATCTTATATCTATAATACAGAACTATACTTGGTTTTCTCAACGTGTATCGATGCTTTACAAAAATCTTAATGTATGTTGCATATTTACATCGATTTTAGGACTAACTAATTTGGATAAGATCAAATTAGTTTTTCCAAAAGTAATTATACATATGAGTAATTGGTATATATAGCACAGGACAGTGATCGACAAACTTTTCATCAATGAAAGGCCACACAAATTAATTTCTGAGTTGTTTTTTTTTAAAGTCGAAACCCGAATCAAAATGTATATTAATTTTTTTTTTTTTTTTTAAATCAATATTGAGAACCAAATTTGTTATTGTAAATCTAAAAAAAATAATTCACCTATAATTTTCAGGAAACAATTGTTGACCACGTATTAGAGGTCGGAAATATCGATCAAAATAAATATCGGTACTATATCGTTGCATTGAATAAAATATCGATTTATTGATACATGATTTTTTTTTTTTTTTTTAATTTATTTATTTTCAATTTTGCCAGAAACGAAGTTTTTCGTGGCAAATTTCTACTTTTCATGAATACATGTCGAAATTGGTTTAGTAAATAAAAATTGTTTTAATGAATAAACTATAAATTATCAATCAGAATAAATAAAATACATTTGGATGTCAATGCATAAATTCGCATTTATTTGTAAAGAAAACAATTTGAAAATTAGTTTAAGGCAAATTTTCTGATAGAGATTTTTTTAATATTTAAAATTCGATGCAAATTCCAGGCACACGTTGGCAACAGAAAGGCGCTATGTTAATGACTACTAATAAATTATCTTATCTTTTCATTACATGATTTTTTTCTTTTTGGTTAGGGTGCCATTTTAACTGTCTCTCAGCCAAGTCCAAACTTTAGTTTTGAAGTTTTTGAAAAGGGAATAAAGAAAATCGAAAAAACACATGGAACTGCAAAACGATCATCAAAAAACTAATATATATATATATATATATATATATCAGTGACTTGTATCGATATTTTTTTTGAAAATATCGATAAAAATATCGTCGTATCGATATATCGTCGACCTCTAACACTTATGCATAGCTTTTTGTGTTTACTAAAATTTGATTAGAAGTTTCTATGTTAAACTGAAGTAACTACAAGTACATTTTCCTCGATAACAATAAATCCTGATTGCAAATCACTATTGCAATCAGGAATGACAAAATTAAGTTTCAAAATTGAGGCATGAGTATTTGTGTATGTACACATCTTCAAAACTGTCACTAACTGGTCGAGCTCTACCATCAAAATCCTACGAGTCACATACATCTTCTAATGGAGTACAACCTCTGCAATGAACTTAATAAGCTGTCACGCAATATGCAGTAAAACTTGATTAGTATCTGCTTTTGAAATGAACTTTTAGCTGACTTTTTTTTAAGACCGTATGCGTCTTAGCCATGGATTGCCGACCACTGGTATAGGACAGTTGTTTAAGGTCACACTCATTCATTATAAACTTAGTAATAACAAATATTCCAATATGAGTATTAATTAACTTTATTATTTGAATAAATCAGTTTAGCTCAGAATAGAAAGTGTCTTATTTATTAAATTAACAACTGATACTGTGTATTGTTGCTTGTAATATATTTGATTACTATTTAAAGGTATAAAATTTTTATTTATCCTTTTTCAAAGTGTAACCTAATTTAGAAATTTGGTTATTAAGAAGTATAGCGTGAATTTAAATTTATTATTTTACTCGAAAGCACAGAAAAATAATTGGATTTGGATATAGTTTCTCACGAAATTTAAATCAGAAGTAACTAAAATTAGATTATAGAAGTTGTGCTTCTAAAGAGATATCTGACTTGAAATGAAAACCGATAAAAATTTTAACACAATCTTATCTTGTTACTCTTCAAAAGAATGAATATCATTCCTTTTGAAATGATATCAAACAATTTCCCCTAGCGAAATAGTTAAAAAAAAAGAAAACCATCATATTTCATCTGAATCTCGAGATGACACGTTGAAGAATAATTTATTAACAAATTCCATTAATTCCATTCAGAAAAACAATCCCATAACCCCTCAGCATGCATCGAGATATCAGAATGAAAATTTCTCCTTGACTGCAAAGAGAATAAAATCCTTTTCGGTATTTTCAGATCCGAGAAAAGCAATTTCCATCTCCAATTAAATTACTTTAACGCTCTTTACAAGAAACGAGATAAGAACACGCTCCTCCGCATCAACTCCTCAACTCCTGAGTCACGAACAAAATCAGCCCCCAACTCTCTTTCTTTAAAGGACAATAAACCGAAAAGACACGCTCGATAAACAAAAGAGAAACCCTTTATTTAATGTCCTTCTTCCGCCAATAAAGTTCCCCTTTCCAGACTCGTACCCTTTTAAAAGTTCTCTTAAGTCTCCCAAAAACAATCTACTCGCCACACTTATTGCGCAATCTCCAAAAAAGAAAGACAAGCGTAATGGACAAAAAGAGATATAACTCCTCCCAAAAAAAAAACTGAAACCACTAAACTCTCGCGTAGTAGCTGTAGTAGTTCCTATATTTCCGATTAGGCGCCACTGCCGCTTAGCCACAAAAAACAAAGACCTATATCCCAAGTTTCTTTTTTGGTTGGGGTGTTCTTTCTTTTCCTGTAAGAACGTGTCGTTTCGTGCTTCCATTAAGGCTTCGAAAAGAAAATGACCAAAGACGTGAAAGGGTTCTGTTCCATTCGGCTTTCTAACGTATCGCTCTGAAGAAAGGGAATCTTATTTGGAAGAGCGGCAAATGTTTATCTCCGACGTTAATGAGAGACTAGGAGCATCATCAAATCCATGGTTAGAGCGAGTGGTAAATGTCCGTAAGTTCGTTTAGGGAATAGATGAGAAACGGACTGAATGTTGTTTTCTATTATGTATAATATAAGTGGCTGATTATTTGCGTCGCAAAGTTGCACTGTATCAGCATAAGTTATCCTTACTTACTTTAAGTTAGCAGTTTCGATTAACTTAAAAATTGAAGAGGAACTCTAAGTAAAAGGGTGTTGATGAAGGACTTTAAATAGAAGACTAATCCCGTGGTAAAATCGTTAAGTTGTTTTTTAGTTTTCTGTCGCAAGCGCTACACTAGGTTGGTTGTTGTTTTCAGATTATCTGGCGCCGTCAGCAACACGAGGGCTATAATGTGCCGAAACATTCGTCATTAGACAAGCCAACATACATTTACAAACACCCATACCTAACGCGGGACTTGAACCCGCAACCTCGTGGTCTAGAAGTTAGCACGCTAACCACTATACCGTTTGGTCGGAGCTACACTAGGTCCATCCTGCGCCATAAGATTGTAACCATTTAACTGTAATTTCTGGACTCATAAGCAGTTTCTACTATTCAAGCAGATCAAGCCAATTGAATAACCTTCACTTTGTTCCCTATCTAAAGTATATTTAGTAATACGTTGACCTTAGTTGCTAACAGACACTAATCAGATTTTGAAGAGAATTGCTAATATATCTCTCTCCATGGTAAATGTTAAAACTTCTTGCATTTGAAATCAATAATCAAGCATGCACTATAAGTTACAGTTATAAATTAGTAACTGTAACAAACCACATCTAAAAATAATACTTCGTCATTTTGGATTCTGCCAGATGACTAGGCGCCGACATTTGAGCAAGCACATCTGCCTCCACATTCACCACCGAGAAGACTTTGAAATCTTGACCTATTTAACGTGCAAGAGTTGCCATTATTGTACACGCCCACGAGCTAACGATCAGGAGATTGACCCCTTATTAAACTGAGCCAACTGTGGTAAAATATCAATCCGGAGTCGAAAGAAAAATATCAACAATACGTTAACATTCAATAATCGCATCCATAAAATTTGAGTACCTAAAATATGAGAAGTGTGTTTTTAATAAAATTTCAATTAGTAAGATTAACAATCTAAGGTTTAATTAAAGTTGAGATCTAAAAAGAGATTTAAAAAATAGAAATTAAACTAATCATAGCCATACATTTGAATAACTGCATATAAAAGCATGCTGATATAACTGGACCTCATAACAGAGCAGGTCTACGTCACAATTGAGCAACTTTATAAGTGAGTGAAAAAACTGAATCCTACTCTCATTGGACTCTATATACCGCTCTATTATAACTCTTACTAAATACTTTAAAAACTAGAAATCAAAATAATTTCTTAAGCATTTAGCGATTGTTATAAAAGAGATATATACAGAAAATCTAAAGAGAGTAAGATAAAGTTTTTTCGCTCTCCAATAAAGTTGCCCTATTGGGACTTAGGCCTTGTATAATTATGAGGTTCAGTTATATGAGTATGCTTTTACTGATCAACAAATTTAAATGTGGCAAAATAAAATTTTACGTTGCGATAGAAAAAGAACTTTTAAGACCTAATTTGTTACAAAATAAAAATTGCCAAATTTTTACTCTGACTCCATTTAATTATCTCTGATGCACATATAATTAAAATGGGGAAAAAACATACTTAAAATATGTTTACGTTCAACTGAGAAACTCAAATAGCTAATAAACCTATCGCTAGTAAAGTGATGAAAGACCTAACCCCGTGTATAAATAAATATCCTAGTTATAAAAGGAGTAGTGATAGTTTCTTTACATTAAATATAAGCTTATAGTAGGCAATTACTTTAATTAAATCAATGAATATTTAATTATTGGAAAACTCACATTTTAGCAATAAGAAATAATGTGCTAAAAGTTTTAAGTATTTGCACGAACCGGGAAATAAAACCTTCTCAATACATGCAACCTTTATTTAAACAGCATTCTAATAGGGTCGATTATAATTACTCAAAGAAATAATAGTTAGTTAGAAAAATCAATGTACATTTATATTAGTTTTAATATTCATATTAAGTTGATTAGAAGAATAAGAATTCGAACCTTCTTTCTAAGGAACCGTAGGGTTTTTTGGGTAGATTAAAGTCATACAGTTATACTTAATTAACTAATACTCGAACAAAATAATTTTAATGAAAACTCTGACTAACTTTGCTTTCCCAAATAAAAATAAAAAAAAAAAGTTTTTACTTCATCATTGGATAGTAAATGATAATTGTAAAAATATAAATAAAAAAATTTGATTTAATATTTTCCAATTGTTTTATACACTTTTTCTACATAAAAAATTGTTCTTTATTTATGTATACTAGTGTCGATACCAATAAATCATCAAATGAACTTTTCAATTGTGAATGTTG
The DNA here is from genome assembly GCA_963978545.1 of Linyphia triangularis. NCBI lineage: Eukaryota > Metazoa > Arthropoda > Arachnida > Araneae > Linyphiidae > Linyphia > Linyphia triangularis. The sequence goes on from OZ021728.1 coordinate 66,649,927, forward strand.
TTTAAACAAGAAACACTTCAACATATATTACACATTTAAAATGTTAGTAAATGTTACTGTAAAACTGTTTCAAACATCAAGACTACGTAAATATAAAATGTCTTAGAAATATGACGTTAGCCATAAGACCGGAAGTTAGTAGTATCGAGAAAGCAACCTGCTACAACACTGAAGTGTAGAATAATGGTGGCTGTTGTACGTTAAATCCGTCGAGGCCAAAATATTACTCGTTAGCATAATGTAAAAAGATTTGCTTGCTCAGGTGTCGGGCCTCATCATTCGACCAAATCCAAAATCAAGAAGCATAATGCAGGTTCCGTTGTTACAGTATCGTGTGGTCCTCGTGCAGACCTTGCACAAAAAATTTAAAAATTCACGATTAACAGTAATAATTCTCTTAATATGAATTAGAAATAATGCCTAGAATAAATGTTTATCATTCAACAATTCTAGTACAAAAACTGCTGTTTACTTTAGAATTTTTTCTGTAACGTAACATATTTTTAAACTATTAAATGTCAAAAGGTAAATATATTTCATAGTTATTACATTATACCATTCTCTTCTATGTGATTTCAATGTTATTATGGTACCTTATTCAAATTTTGGGATTTATGATCCGTATTGTACATGGAAGATAACAGTACTTATTTAAACTAATTTTCTAAATTATCCAATTGTTCCCATTTATTTATTGAATTATCCCATCATTGCAATTATCCAATTATTGTAAATTATCCCATTTTCAGTGATATCTATTTCCAAAAGCTGAATTTTATGAAACTATAATGGCATATAATTGCATTAAAATGCTATAAACATACAATAAATAGATATAATTGTCAAAATTGCCGAATGTAATGAGTTCTCAATAAACAATAATGGCTAATACTCAGTTATTTGTCGCAAATAAAATCAAATTTATTTTTACAGTAAATAAACTAAGTGCTATTATGTATTAAACTGTAAACAGAATGTTAGGGAAATAATTTAGTATTGTTTTAATGTATAAAACTCCTTTGAAAATGTAATAAGTTTTTTAAATTTGAATTGGCACTATATGATCTGACATTAAGTGATATCTACTGCAGAATGTAACACTTTACTGCCAATAGATTCGAATTTAAATGAAATAGTAGCAAGCTTACTTCATATGATTTGAACGTATTAGAATAAATTTTTAATTCTCTTATTAATTTCCGCATTTAAATGTAACATATTTGAAAATGCCTTGCCTAAAAAAGAGTCCCAATTGTAATTGAAAATGGCTGTAATTTAATGGAAGAGGGGGAAATGAAATATGCTGTAACGTGGAGCTAGAGATAATTATTGCAATTGAAATAATAAGGATGGAATTAATTTTGATCAGTTGGGGCATTTTTCTTTATTAAGCACACTTTTAAATAGTTGATTTTCAATTAAGTATAATTCTATTTAAATTGAAGGAAACAAATGAATACTGCCTGCATTTAAGCCTGTATTCTGCATCTAGAATTTGCTTTGTTTCCAACAGTACTGAAAAGTACTTACGAAACCTGATAATTATCAATTTATTACAGATTCAATTTCCATCACAATCTATTTTTACCATCATATTCTGCCTCCTACGTTCCTTTAGCAATTTTCTCTCCTAAATAATTATAAATTTATTATGAATGAAAAAAGAATCATATATTTTATAAATTGTGTAACGAACATTTCCATATATCTGAAAATGAAACCCATTCATTATTTAACTTTATGAAGATTAAATATACTGTTAACTTTGATATTTAAGTATCTAAACTTATAATTTACACCATCTCAGAAAAATAATTTTTATATAGTATTAAAGGAACACAAACACTTTTAATAATGTTTTAATGGAATGATTTTGAATAATGGCGATCCCATATATTCAATCTCCACAAAAGCATATTAAGAGCTTCAAGTTTTGCAATTTACAAAATATGTTTAACACGTAGATCAGAAATAAAGCTCTTACTTTTCCTCACACAGGTCAATGGAACCAACATTGTTCCAACCTAAAATAAAGAAAACGACGACCGCCTATTTAGATTATTATTTCAGTGCCTTTTAGCAAACCTTATTGCACAAGGAAACAAATCAAGGCAATGCTTTAGCATTTCACATTCAATAAGTGTAAAATCCTGTGAATTTTTTATGCGGCGTTGTTTACAAAGCTAAAGTTCTCTAGTTTCAGGAACTGTTTGTAATACAGATCTTCTTGACATTTTATTTACGTACTACTGAGATCGTATTATAAAGTTACTCGAAGGAAAAAAATAAATATTAGTTCGAATTCCTTCCACCATATGGATATGGGACACTTAAAGCATTTATATAGAATCTAACTTAGTCGGCTGAATCTTATTGGAATAATTGAGAACCAAGTTTTCTACTACAACTTTTTAATGAAGTTTCGAATATCTGTCATGTAGTTGCTGTAATACTAACGTCATTTCTATATGTGTTCGTAATAATACAACATTTTTGAAGATTTATTGGTTAATTACACAGTCTCCAGACTTCTATAAACAGTATTACTTTTAAAAAATATTTTGTATACTCCTTTATCCACGCAAAAAAAATTAGTTACGCTGTCTAGGCACGCAAAAAAATAACAATTGTGTATAAATTGTTATTAATTTATATTTGTGTTTAACAAAACTTAATAATTGTAATATTAAGTTTTTTAGACTTTTATGGGAAATAACACATTTGTGGCTTGTAAATCGATTGGTAGCAAGCCAAACTAAAGTTTATGCTTGATCACAAACACAACCGGACCTATAACAAACTATTGAAATTTGATAAATGTTTGTTTTTGTTTCCCCCAATGCTAAAACAATCGGTACACGAAATTAAGAACACTATTGGCAAATTTTGTTTACCATTGCCAAGAGAAATTCAGTTCTATTTCAGATACATAATAGTGTAGTCATTTTCGGCGTTGATCTTGTGATTGCTGGAACAAATAATCGAGACACAGGGGCGCGGACCTAATTATGCTCGTTTAGATTAATAAAAGCTATTATATCCGTTGAAGTTCTAATGTCCCTACGTTGTTGTGGGATGAATGTTGAAAGAGTGTTACTAACACAAGTGATGACTTCATCACCTGAAACAATTTGAAATAACGATGGTATCATATCAATTGTCAAGCCTTATATAAGCACAGTACGCAAAAAAAAATCGAACAATGTTCATTATCTTGTATTCTAATTGATAAAATAATAAAAGTCAAGTACCGTTGTAAATCATGGAAAGATTTGAATAATTGTACATAGTGTTTTTTTTTTTTTTTTTTTTGTTTTTCGTCGTAAGGGGGGGGGGGTCATTTACTTATTTAAACTGAACCAAAATTTGAAAAGTTTAGTGACAACCCCATAATATTATACCGTATTAAAATTTAGAATTAAAAAAAAGTGGCGAAATACAAAATTTCATAAATTTCCAATGAGTGGTTAGAAATTTACATGAGATCAAAGAATTTTCAAATTAATGTTAAAAGAAAAATTACTTTTTTGGCCATAAATTCTTAAATAATTATTATATTTTAGTATTTTTTGTTATAAACGATTTGTTGTTAATGACCAAACATAAATAGCAATCAACTTTTGCACCAAATAGTGTTTAAATAATTAATTATTAATATATAAAACAAGTTTTAAATTTTTTTTAATTGAAATATGTAATTTTTTTTTTTTTTTTTTTTTTTTTTTTTTAGTTTCATCATAATTGAAATTTTCATTCCATTTTGACTTTTGGTTCTCAATATTTTAGCAAAAATGTAAAATAAAAAGAAAAGCTCGCTTTAAGGGACCCTGTAATAGATTACGTCTTGAAGCTCCCAAACGTCATATTCTTCCCCGCTTGAAAGAAATTTGCCCTGAAGATTGGTCAAAATATTTTCGCTGAAAAGGGAAGTGTTTCTCAACATAAAGAACTGAAATTTGGTATTTAGAGTAAACCAAGTATTCTAAATCGAATGAAAACATAAAAAATAGGGGTTCGTTCTGGAATTTTCAAAGATCGAGTTAAATCTACTTAGTTAAAGACCCTTAAGAAAAAAAAAATTGCACTAGACATATAGAAAATCGTAGAGCAAAACATTTCGGTGCTAACCGCAAGATTTTATTATAATTAGAACCAAAGATATAGCCATCGTTTGGTTTTTATATATTTTTTTGGCATAGTGTACAAAATAGAAGCTCTGGCTGTTTCATCCTGCACTAATTTATTAATGGTTATTCATTAATAAGAATGTAAATTCTTACAGTGTCTCCCAAACTTTCTCTCACGATGCATGTGTGTTTCAGATGGCAGCCGTGACGTCGACGACTGCGTGCGCCCCCATCACGTCCCACACGACGACTGCGGGAGGAGGTGGGGGCTCCCTCCCCGAACTGCCACCGAAAGAGGAGAAGCAGCACAGCACACTGGCAGAGAAGCTACACGGCTTCACTGAGAAGCTGCACTCCCTGTCACACAGATGCGACTCGGAGGCCAACTCCAGGGGTAGGGCAGGTACATATATGTCACACCCTTCCTTCCGTCTGTTCCTTTGTTGTAACGAAGAGAGGTTCGATCTTGAAAACCTCATCACCTGACACGAACTCATCAATTTGACCTATGAGTCTTTAGTTTGTATAGTTTTCATTATACTGCACGGCTTCACTGAGAAGCTGCACCCCCTATCTCACAGATGCGACTCGGAGGCCAACTCCAGGGGTAGGTCAGGTACATATATGTCACACCCTTCCTTCCGTCTGTTCCTTTGTTGTAACGAAGAGAGGTTCGATCTTGAAAACCTCATCACCTGACACGAACTCGTCAAATTTACCTCTGAGTATTTAGTTTGTATATTTTTCATTATACTGCACTCCCTGTCACTATACTGCATTATACTGAGAAGCTGCACTCCCTGTCACACAGATGCGACTCGGAGGTCAACTCCAGGGGTAGGACAAGTACATATATGATGTCACTCCCCTCCTTTCACCTGTTCCTTTGTTGCAACGAAGCTGAGATTCTGTCTCGAAAGCCTCATTACCTTACACGAACTCATCGATTTGACCTATGAGTCTTTAGTTTGTATATTTCTCATTATACTGCACGGCTTCACTGAGAAGCTGCACTCCCTGTCACACAGATGTGTCTCGGAGACCAAATCCAGGGGTAAGGCAGGTACATATATATGTCACACCCTTCCTTCCGTCTGTTCCTTTGTTGTAACGAAGCTGAGGTTCGATCTTGAAAGCCTCATCACCTGACACGAACTCATCAAATTGACCTCTAAGTCTTTAGTAGGGATGGAACGGATATCCGGCAAATATCCGATATCCGGCATATCCGGCTGATTTTTCAATATCCGAAACCCCGTCGGATATCCGATTTGAAATACCGGACATCCGATAATTTCATTCGGATATCCGGATATATATCCGGCCACCAGGTATCAACAAGAAATAATTTTTTTCAAAAAATAATGATCTTTTTCGGACAAAGGGTACACCGCATCCTACACTTTTTTTTAATTTTTTTTTTCTTGGACATAAATTGCTGTCAAGTTTGAAAACGAAAAAGTTCCTTCGTGAGAACTATGCTTTCGCATATCCCTAACTTCAGAGATGAGTTAGAAGATGCAGGTGCATTTAGTTTGAATTCGAAGAAAGAGGCACCGTATTATTGGCTCCGAGTTGATAAGCATAAACGATTCCTCCAATCTTTTTCCATACACATCCTTCATACGTGTTTTGCAATATGTTCTTTTCATTCCAAGTTTATGATCTGATTAATTCCAGATGTTATATTTGAATGCCTCTCCATAAAACACGAACCGAAATACTAATAAATAGTACTTTTTTTCCATAACATAAGTCTTCCCACTTCCTCCTTTTTTTCTGACATTTGCTAGCGAGTAAAAAGCAATAAATAGCCAATGCACACTCCCCAATGGTTTTTTTTTTTTTTTTTTTTTTTTGTTCTATCGACCCCTTTATGATGTGAATGGTATGGTCTAATTTCTGATTTTTCATTGGCAGAAGTTGAAAGCTGGTATATTTTTTCTGACGTAAAATGAAGTATTGTAATTTTTAGGTCTTTAACACAGCGCCACAATGTGGAATTATATTTAGCTCTCTAGAATGTCTTGAATCATAGTTTTCTCCAATTACAATCTAATTTATAATTTTTAATAACGGTTCATTTAAAGTCACCCATTTGGAAGTATTTTAAAATTAATGGAAATGACGAAAGCAAAGCCCTATGTGTTACTTGCTCCACAGAATCGTTTAAAAAATATATTGTGCGCGGCAAAAGCTCAAAATCCTTTTCCACAAAACCCTTTTATGGAACCATTTAATGAGTGTGCATAAGGAAATTCACCGAAGCTTAAAATACTCACTAAATGCATCAAATAGTGATGAACAAGAAAAAACAATTCATCAAAACAAGAAATGCACGCAGACAACATTGGAATCGATAATATATGTACCAGAATTGTGGAGTTTAGATGATCCTAAAGCAAAAGCCTTAACCACAAAAATATGTAAGTTCTAATTTTGTTTGTTATAACCTTGCTGTGTGTTTTTCGGGTAAAAGCTATATAGGATATTTATGCAGACTTGAGGAAGATTATCTTATGTTTACATTACATGATACAAGGTAAGAAGAAGTTGAGTAACAATTTACAAACGTATTTCTGAAATATTTTCATCACATTGCAGAATGTTTGGTACAATTTTAAGTAACACACAAACAAAACGGTGATGAAGTTTCAAAATTGTTCAGCAAGTGTAGGTATTGGCATCACTAAAACATCGTTTCATCAACTAAAGTTTAAATAAAAAAAATTAACTCAGTGGCGTGACAGCCCGTGGGGACCAAGGTCTGCTGGGCCCAGCTCAGCTTTCTTGACTGTGGCATTTGTGTGTCACATAGCAGATGTTCCGGTCAGATGGTCATTCTGACCCCGAACCCCAGTGTTTAGATCCCAAGCATGCATGGTCCTCCTCAGTTTATTTCTTTCAGGTATAAACAGCTAAGTCAACCTTTCCCAGTTCGCGAATCAAACCATGGACCTGTGGCATACAGTGCGGTGCGCTAATCACTAATTATAATTTACTTGATACTTCATATCATGACCATTTTTTTCGTATAGCATATCGTATAAATATCGTTTTTAGTATATAGACCGAATATCCGGCCGGATATCCGGTGAAATCCGTTTCGGATATCCGTATCCGGTAGACATGGTACCCCGGATATCCGAAATCCGGTATCCGGCAAAACTCACATCCGTTCCATCCCTAGTCTTTAGTTTGTATATTTTTCATTATACTGCATGGCTTCACTGACCGTCTGTTCCTTAATTATAACAAAGCTGAGACTCAATTTTTAAGGTAATGTGCCTCTTTACCTGTAACGACCTCATCAATATGACCTTGGAGTCTTTAGTTTGTATATTTATCATTAGCACGGGAGAGAAAAAAAAATTATAACATTTAACTCTTTATGATTAAGTTCTGTCAACTGGGGTCACATTAGCCATTTGGGTAACTTTGCATATTTTTAAAATAACATTTTTGGGGCTTATGATTATTTACTGAGATGACCACTATTACACTCTCATGGGTTATGGTAATTAATGAGAATGTTGGCTTTGCCTAGAGATTGTATAGATCGTGTTTTGATGTATAAACTTTGAATTTATTTAAATCTAGATAGGTTTTAAGTGTAGAAATTTTCATTTATGATATATACTTAAAATAAGTGCTGGCAGGTATTTTTGATTATTTCCACTTAATGGTTATATAATGATGATTGCCGAGAACTATTTATTTCTATTTTTGTGCTCAATGGAATTTTTCATTTACGCTTGGCAATTTTACACCATTAATCGTTAGTAAATTGGGACTACTGGTACAAAATGAATTAAGTTGCAATGCACGCCTATATAATGTAAGCAACTACATAATGTTTACGAGTAAAACCAACTAAGACCATGACAACTTTTCTGCTCTTAACTTCACTAGTCTGTATGAAAAAATAGGTGGAGGGGTACTTATATTTACAAAATAGTAGAGGACATAACACAAATATTAGCAAATTTAATTTTGAGAATTTAGTAATAAAGGATTTTAGACAAGATTTTAATCACTTATAATGATTGGTAAATATAGATTTCATTATCATATTACGAAAAATACAGTACACTCATTTATTATTATCTGAAAACTGGATTACAATGAATCAAGGAGTTCTCCACTAACATCGTACTCAAAACTTTGCTTCTAAAGGGACGACGAAGAAAATTATTTTTTAAAACTATTTCAGATTTTATAGGTAATTCATAAATTAATCTTGGTTGTTAAAGCTGGAATTAAAGGCTCTGTCTCTTTAGATGCATGAAAAAAAAACGCTTTTTTTTTTTTTTTTTTTTTTTTTTTTTTTTTTTTTTTAAGAATACTGTTATGTTTATTGATTTAAAACTTGTTAGGCTTAACAAAAACATTCGTAAATTACAAAAAAAAAAATTATTGATTTTAACCACTTTTTAATGTGAAAATACCAGGTAATCAAGAGTCCTCAAAATGTAGGTGGGTGTGCGCTATTGAAAAAATCTGAACAACGGTTCATCTGAAACAAGAAAAAATTGGAATGGTTTTAGATTTAGTGTGACAGTGGCTATATCCCCTACCTCTTATATTAATTTATTTTCAAAAATAACAAAATGGCGGACAAAAAAAAAGTTGGTTTTTTTTGCATGTTTCTTGCCAAAAAAAATAGTAAAAATTAAAATTTTGCAATAATTCTGGTGCGGGATGTAGCGATAAGTGCGCAGAATATGCGGTTAAAATTTCATAAGAATCAGTTCATTAGTTTCTGAGGTTTTTTCCACAAGCGCACACCTACATTTTTATTTATTTTAAAACTAATTAATATTTTATATTTTTGAACTTGAATTTGAAAATTAGGAGAAGTAACCCCAGTTGACGATTTGTGAACTAATCGTGCTCCTTAAACTTATTCGTAAAAGTATTCTTTATTGTATTTTTAGCAAGAAGAAATTTTGTAAGAATTACTGTTTGTTTCCAGTACTTGAATGTATAACATTTAGTTGTTTTTGTAAATAAATCTAATATTATTTCTTAAATCCGTTTGTAAACAAACTCCTGATTTATTTAGTGCATGTTTGTATACATCCTATGCATGAATCATCATGCCTTTATGATTATTGTATTTTTGCATATTTCACATACATCCGGAGATGGTTTTATGTTCCTGCCTGAATTACCTTTGTGTATAAATTCCTCTTAATTTAATAACCGATTGCAAATTTTAGTATATTATCAAAACTATTTCTGAAATTTGTATGGGGTATTGAGAAATTTCAGTACTTCAATAATGTCTTAGAATGTTCAATCTCAGTAGATCTACAGACGACTGAAAATTATTCCAAAAGGATAAAGGTACAAACTAGAAAAAGAACTTTATAGAACTTGTCAGAATCATGGAGAAAAACTCACCTTCACCATGCTTAAGTTATCTTAAAAAGTAAGAACGTTCACTAACTTGACTCAAGCGCAACTTTAAAAAAAAAATAAAAAAATGCTCGTGTTACTTAAACGTATCTTTAAAAATTATGTAACGTAAAGTATTTTCTATCCCATTTATCGGGTAACTTTTCACTTGGATTAATAATTTTATATTACATTTTATTTTATTTTTAATTAGAAAAACAACTTTCTTTGTAATTAAATTTTCTATTTTTCAAAGAAAAATCGACAGATCTTAAATGGTGTTTTCAATATAGCAACAGGCTTTTAAATGGACTGTTCATCGTTACAAACTAATGACTGGTGCATTCTTATATTTATTCTACTTAATTATAAATGTGTACGCATCTGCTTCAAAATTAAAATAGCCTTTTTCGAAATTATGATAAGCGTCAAATGTTGTAATATTCTTGCTTATTTGTAAGTTCACTATTCCGCTTTGGGAATATTCTGATAGTCCTAAGATGATCAATCAATTCCTTCACGAAATTTCTGCCTGCGAAATCAATATTTTTTTCAATCTCGGGGGAAAAAAAAGAAAGAAGGAAAAGAAAGAAAAAAAAAAAAACTCCCCACGAGTAGGCATTTACAAAATGAACCACCGCATTGTTGTATTTTGGCAACGGAAATAAAGTTTTGCAAAATTAAAATTAGTTAGCGAAATATGTTACATTGGTTAATGTATGCTAATTAAGTTTTTTATAAGCACTAATTTCATTAGTAAAAGATTACCTTTATAGTTCAAAGAATGTCAACTCGATAATCCAGATCTGACTTTGTGACACTTGACACATAATTAATTTTCTGGTCAAAACATAACAAAAATTGAACCAACTTGATATTCTCCAAGTTACAAAGAGGACGCTTGTTGAAGTTGACTAAATTGATGGTTTGTTAAAGGCCAAACATAGATAGCATGCAACTTTTGTGTTAAACAGTTTTTAATAATTAATTATTAATTAATAAAACAGTATTTTAAAAATTTTGAATAGAAACGGATATTTTTCTACTTCCATTAGACTTATCATGTTCGAAATCCCACAGAATTATTACTATTATTATTATTTTTTTTCCTTCATTTTGATGTTTAGTCAGTTCTTAATATTTCAGCAAAAAAAAACACCTTATTTAAAGAGACCGTGTACTAGATTACATTCGAAAGTGAAAACATTTGAAATAAAAAATAGTTCAGTGTTAAAATTTCAAAGTATTTTTTTTTTTTTTTTTTTGTATCTTTGCTAAGTGTTGGGAGCAAATATGATAAACTTAACAATTTTAATTTTTCAGTAGTAGATTCATATCGTCACAAACGTACAGGATGTCCACAAGTTCAACTTTCAAAAAACGGCAAATGAAAAACTACTGCTCAGAATTACCTGAAGTTTGAACTTTAGATATTCGAAGAAGGGTGAAACTTTATGGTAAAAGAAAAAATATATATATTATTTTTTTTTCCGTATAACATATATACCTCTTCCCCCCCCCCCCCCCCCTTTCGTATATATTCAATTAAAATTTTAGATAATTCTGACGAGTGTTTCTTTTTTTCTTTTTTAAATACACTTTGAAAGTGGAACTTAAGTGATAATCCTTCCGGGGCGAATGGAATCACATCAGTGTGATTATAATTAAACTTTAACTTCCAAAAAGCATGATATTTTTGCCTATTTCAAATCAGGGTTCTCAAATACTAACGGTACAGAATAAGCACACACAAAAAAAATCTAAATAGTTTGTGGGTTTTTTCCCTTGTTCCTTACCGTTTCCCTCTTGTTTGAGCTCATACAGGCCACATTTCCTGAAATTCTGAGAAGTTTTTTTTTTACAGCTTTCTGAAAGTTGAAATTCGTTTGTGGACTTCCTTTATATTGAAATGAATTATACATTTTGCAAGTAGTAAGTTTTGAGAATGTGTGCATCAAATTCATTCTTCAATAGGCTCTATTCAGTGATCGAATCCAAACTCCTGGGTCAGGGGCAACACACACGCCTAGCATGTGAAACAACTCAGGTTCGATACCAAGATTTGGCACTCTTGTAAGGAAATGTTAATCTTCACAATGGGTTTGATCAAATGTGTGGAATTACCATTTCGTAGCTTCTCTCATTCAATTCTCAAAACCAAAAACTGTTATCGAAATTTACACGATAAGTTTTAAAAAAACAAAATATTAGAATTTTAGAACTAATTTTTTTACTACCAGGCTATTATATAGAAGAGTAATGAAATATTCAATCCTTTGATAGTTTATATTTTTTCCGCCCCCTTGCGAGATGGTTAGTAAAATTTGTGAGGGGTTAGATCTAGTTAGGTAGAACATTAGGAACATTTTATTCTAGTTTCAACAGCATTTCTGTATTAAGTAATAATAAGGGGTAGACTTACAACTGGATTATCTTTTTCAATCACAAACTGAAAAAAAAATTTAACCCTATATATTATTTAACTTTTATACATAAAAATGAAATATAAAGCATGATTTTTTTTTACAAATAATTTACACAAATGTCATTTTTTGGCATAACAGTCTAACCCTGGGTATTCTTTACTTAAAAATGAGTACTTTTCTCTTTTCATTCAAGTATTCATTTTGAAAAGTGTGGTAATTACCTTGATATAAATTGGGAATTATAAAAAGTATATTTCTTAATAAGTGAATAGCACTTAGTAACACTCAGGCCAAATTATTTCACGTCAAATATATTAAAATGTATTGAATAAAAATTTAACTCTTGTAAATAGTTCTACACATAATGCCTAAAGAAACACATTTAAAAATCTAGAACATGTTTTTGGATAGTCTTTGAAACATGGACGAAACTATAAATAAAGATTATGCGTTCAACTTTCTAGTTGAAGCACCAGTATCCTATAAAAGCTATGCAACTGTTGAAAAGAGGGAGGAGGATTTCAACAAAAATCATTTGCATACCAAATGAGAAAAAGACTCTTACTTTAACTTGGAAAAATTAGTATGCAGAACCACAGTTGAGATCAGTTCTCACCAGTGAAACTCGAAACCACCGAACCGTCTTTCTCCTTTTTTTGCGTATCCATCTCTCTACTGCTTTATGATTGCAATCTTCGTATTTTGTTCCAGAATCAAATATTCCGCGATACTTTATAAGCCAAACACGCGCAATTTTAAAATAAAAAATACGATGCTACTCAATTTTCTTGCTTACTGCTGGCCTGACCAAGGAGGAAAATAGAGATCGAAATGCGAAATTCTTTCAGGATTTCTTACTTATTGTTTGATTTTGCTACTATGGAGGCATGTTTGTTGAAAATTGGAAACTTTCTGACGAATACACTTTGCTCTAGATTACAAAATGTTTCTCGTTTTCTGGTCACCATGGGAGTTAAAATTGTTTTCGGAATTCTATCATAAGGCAATTTATCTTAAATCTCTGAAGGAGATTTTCGTGAACTTTAACAGCAACATTCGGATAGCATACTTCGCTATGTAAAAGTGAGTGCGCGTCTAATATAACTATTAGTTTAGTTTCTGATATAACCATTAGTTTTAAATTGTTTTCTGAATAAAACTCAACTTGACACTCTTGAATATATATATATATATATATATAAAATCTTTACTGAACAATTTTAAATAAAATTTAGCACCCCTCAAACATATATTTCTTTCAATTCACATTATCTGTAGTAGAATGTCAGAGAAAATATCGAATTAAATTGCAATAAGTAATTTGAAATAGATACACACCCCTATAAAAAAAACTTTCTCAAACTTGGATGAAATCCTTAATTCAACCATGCTCCAGTATTCAACCATCGACAGCTAAAACTTTAAAAAAGAATTAAAAAAAAGCAGAACAAAATCATTTTGTAATGACTCTTTCAATACGTTTGTTTTGATATGTTAGCAGCTGCGAGTTTTGGTTGGTAAATAATAATACACAAAATAAAAAAATTCTGCTCTTGTACGAAATTCAAACTTAATATTTCTTATCTAAATTATTAAGGGCTTCGTGAGTTAGAACTTTTTTATTTCTGTATAAATTTATTTCTTGTTATCATAAGAAAAAAAAATTTTTACTATTGTATTTTAAGATTTTTGAAAAATGAAATCAAAATTAATTCATAAGAAAAGTTTAGAATAGGTATGCCAAACTTCATATTGGTTAGCGTTCCAATACTCAGAACTCGTGGCAAACATTATAGTTTCAAAAATATAAAATTCACCAACATTACAAAAACCTGCAAAACCATTTTAAAAATTTAACCATCCAACGAAAAGTGTATGATAGATATTTAGATCTGTTCATTAATGAAAAGAAAACCTTTATAATTCACTCTCAAAATTACTTTGCTTTAATGCATACTACATTAACTTGCAAATAACTACAATTGTCACTATAATTAATAAAAGAAATCATAACAATTAAGAAAACTTTTTGAAGGTAACTTTTTGTTCTACAATTTTTCCTTTTAATGCGTTATAATATAAAAATAATTTTGTTGCACATTATTTGTGCTAGGCTTTAAAAATTTGATACCATGAAAGCCTCTATAATTATTTTTACATTGCGACTTAGCGCTAGTTTTAACTAGAATGATTCAAATAACGTTCCGTTTCAAAATAAACGTTAATGTTTACATTGAAGTGTAACATTTCTAAAGAGATCGAATTCTTTATTTAATTTATAGTTAACATTATGCGAAAAAGTTATAAATGCTTTTAATACTAAAAAGCGTGAACTGAAATTCAATTTCCGACTTTTTTTTTTTTTTTTTTTTTTTGTAAATTCTGGTACCAATTAATTTAGACCGGGGTAACCTTTGGACCTTTTTCCTTGTTTTTATCAATACTTTCAACATATATTAAACTACGTTGGTGATACTGAATTTATATGGTTTTAACCTTCTTTCAAAATATGGACATGATTTTACTGTATCAACAATGATACCCTCATAAAAATCCTTTATCTTTATCTTATCTTACCCCATGAATCAAGGTAACTTTGAAATACTCGTATTGTTTTCGATTAGAAACTTTAAAGAAAAATCATTTTGTCCCAATGTCAAGAGGAAGAACCATTTATAAAGAGGTTTTATTCAAAATTTGTATAAAAACTCTATAAGTTACAGTAATAGTTATAAAATATTTCGATTGAAAATAAAAGGATTGGTTAGGAAGGATAAACATATTTTAATAAGAAGATAAGAAACATTTTAACATAAATTATTTGTTTAAATAAATTTAAAACTTGTTCGTACACAGTATTATTTCTTCAACTATGAAAATTTCCTGCAAACTTGATTAGGCTGGATGAATTCCCAGGTCGATTCCATCCTTCGAATAAAAAATTTCTTCGGGCTTAGTTAGCCATTTTCAATTTTTTACTTTTTCATCGCAGAGATAAGTACTTATTCGTCATATTTTATCTCAATGATCCGCCCTGGGTTCCTCATATCTTACATAACGTAGTCGCCCACCATAAGGTTTTCGTGGAAACTTTAAGATTGTGAGGGAGGTCTTAATAGAGTGGGCTGTTCTTCCAAAACTCTAAAACTTGCGCCATCTTCAGAGTCTTGTCGCGAAGATATAGCTTTCGCATCATCGCTCTGCTGTATGCATACTTGTTGCTATCCCTTCTTCGTTTTTTCTGGCCTACTTCTGTGTCTTTATGCTACACCACTAAGTATCGCTAATTTATAACGTTAAGGTTATTAATATCAGTAAAGTAATTAAAGGCATAAAAAGCACTCAAACACAAAATAGATGCCAAATAATGTGCATTTAAATGCACATACCTGCTGGTAGTGAAATGCTTTCAGTTTTTCGAAGACGAATGAAAGTTTTAACTTGAACAAAAAATACACCAACTGCGATAAAAAGCAAAATTGACTGCCGTCGGACGTCAATACAACTACAGCTTCAAACGTTTGCCACGAGATAGCATCACGTACCAGAGTACGCCGTAATAGCAATAGTCAATTCATTAAGTATGTTGTTGGCACGAAATTCAATCGTCGAAAATCATGCGATGTCCCAAAGTTACTCAGATGTACGTTTTAGTGTGTTTTACACATTAAATTTAAACTATCTTGTCTTATCTATGATAAAAAAAAAATCGTAATACTGATAACGATAATCACTGCTACATTTTATAACATTAATTAAAACTCCATGAATTTTAACTCTTTCAAAACAGAAGCTTCTTATGCATCCTCCAATACAAAAGAAAATTGTGGGACGAGCAGTTCGTAATCGACTCATGGGGACATTATGTTTCTAAATTAAATAAATCATAAAAATATGAAGAGATACTTCTAAAAATATGTATCAAAGTAGCAGTTTGAAACTACATTGAATAAGGTTGCCAAATCCAAATTATGCTTTATTGAAGAAACTTCCAGAGTTAGGACTAGTAAAAATACAATGGAATAATTTTTATTTTATTTAAAGCATCATAAAATGCTTGCGTTTTTACCTTCTGGTGCTTTTTAGGTGTAAATGCCTTTCAGCATTTTCTGTTCAAAGAACTAATTTTTAACTTTACCAGTTAAGTAGCAATTATGTACAATACTGTCACATGAAAGTCTTTCCTATATTAACCTGCTAATTGTAAAAATTCGTCATGTCACATTAAAATCCATAGTACAATGACCCCTTTTTACATTTAGCTATTAACATTGTCAATTTAAAATAAATTAGATAGTTCTAATCACTGTCACTAAACCAATGCTCCAAAATATTTCTTGTACATGGATGAAACTTTCGCCTGTATTTTGCACTTTATAAAAACATATTTAATAGTAGGAACTTTCATATTTAGTTTAAGCTAATAGTCTTGAGTGATATTTGATGTTTTGGAAATTATAAACAGGGAAGCAAAGCTTACCAAGGATAGTGACTTGACATTTAAATGATTCACTATAAATCATAATTAATTGTACTAGTGGAAGATAAAAGGTAAAATAACTTTGTGACACTTTCTCCAATTTGGAAAGTTCAGTGACATTTTTGCGAGGATCTTATTATAAAAAAATTATCTTTTAAGGTATATGGACATGGATATCTATTTGTAACAACTTTAGTAGCCAAAACTTTATCCTGATATGCCCTCTCTCCTCCCCATTTTGAAACCAAGACTCGAATTTTTTCTCAGAAATGCTAAGAATGCGGCTTTCTTTGGATGTAAATCCCTTTACAGGACATCGTATTGCAACTTTTAAAAAACATCCAATTTACCTTTAATTTTATATAGAAGAACATAATATGGGAACAAAGTTCAACTTTATTTTTTTATTTCTAACTGTATCGGTCATTTATTGCTAAAAGGTTCATTCCCACAAGACAAACAATTCTCAAAAATATTTTTTAAAAATTTCCAAAGTCAGCAAATTCATTCTCGCATTTCTTATAATTTAATGTTAAAAATTGGAAATTAATTATTATTTTATAAAAATAAACTGTATTTCTTGGCGAGCAATTTTAAATACTAAACATGATTAACAATCATGCAAAGCAAGAAGAGCAAAAAAAAAATATTCTGAGGGTGTTTTACTATTTATTTTAGTCCTACCAGTTTTTCTTAATAGTGAAAGTGTGTGACTTGATATTTGTTTGACAGGAAGTGCATCTGTCCATCCGATGGTGACGGTGACGGCCAACTATAATGATCAGAAATCCTCCGACTCCTCCCCTAATCACAGCCAAGTCTCTAGGAACTCATCCAGGAAGTCCAACAGCTCAACTCTTGTGCATAATGGTAAGTAGACAATGTTCATTATAAGTCTGGAATAAGTTTAATTGCATGCCTGGCAGACAGAGTTATACTCCATTAAAGATCGTTCAGGAAAAAACAGTGATAGAAAAAATTAGATAGCATACCGTGAATGCGGGCTACTTTGTCCCTGGGGTCCTTCTTTGGCCCAAACTGAGAAAAACATATAACATTCTCTGCTAACCTTCAGGAAGCAGTTTTTAAATTAATTTCGACAGCTTCCGCTAAAGATGCTGCTCCTTAGCGGAAACTGTCGAAATTAATTTAAAAACTGCTTCCTGAAGGTTAGCAGACTACATTATATTTTTTTTCTCAGTTTGGGCCAAAGAAGGACCCCAGGGACAAAGTAGCCCGCATTCACGGTATATATATAAAATATCATACCTACAAATTGCTAATGATGCGAATGCGGATTTTTTTTCTTGATATTGGTTACAAGTTAATGAATATTGCAAGTTTGTGATATGGCGAATTTCCTCATACTATTGCTTTTGGTGAAGATGAGAATAACACTCATTTGTGTAAGGCATCCTACTCCATTTATCTAATTATAATTATTCTAATTGGCATTAATCTTAACTTCAAAGGGGACTCTTTAATTTTTTTATTTTTTTTTTAATTTACAAATTGGATTTTGTGATTTCAATTTCACATTGTTTTATGTTTTCTTGCCTTTCCATTGATGTATATATTTTTTACATTTTGTTTTAAAAAAGAAAACCATTAATATTTACTATATAAGACTTTTATCTTTAACTTTTTCTCTTACCGTGATAGAAAAAAAAAAAAAAAAAGAAAAAAAAAACATAGATAACAACATGAAATAAAAATCCCTTTATCGATTTTTTTTTTTTTTTTCTTATTTAAAAGTTACCGGGTCCCCTTTTAAACACCTACCTTCAACTATTCGATGGATAATTCGATAAATGAAAATGTCCAACCATTGAAAATATAAGAAGCAGTTCGTAAATATTTCATTTGTACTTTTAAAGACGCGTTTTAATAGCACTTGGAGAAAGGCAACCAAAGTTGTAATAGGGGATCAAATTCACTGTTGGGGACCACTTTTATTTGTTTAAGTTGGCTGAAATATTGTTTTTGTACGAACATGACTTAATGAAACTTCATATTTAATGTAACACAGCTGCACGATTTTATACGTGAAAAAATTCATTCGATACGTTTCTCCATTAGAGGTTTTCGCGAGAAAAAAAAAAGGGGGGGGGGGGTGGCAGGTTGAACATCGCATAACTTTTAGTTACATTATAATACTGAGGTGTATTTGTGTCATTTACCGTTTTTATATATTCATCATTCATTTAGAAAAATGGTCAGTTTGGCGATATTTTTGCAATAATTTTTGTATGGTTATTTAAAAAAAAAAAAAAAAAAACTCCTCCAAAATCGTGATTTTGATTGTACACTTTTCTATAATTCCTATATTATTTTTTCTTATAAGTGAAAGTGAGGAAAAGAGAAAAAACGATCGTTGATGAGGTGCTCAAGAAAAGAGAACTCAGTGTTGAAGGCATTCGTTTTTCAACTTTTTACGCCAATAAAGCGGTTTTACGGGAATTTCGAAGATGGGGATGTTTAGAACACCTTAAGAGGCATTACCGCAGCGATTTTGATCAAAATCTTTGTAACCGTTTTTAGAAATCATTGAAAATCATAATTTTTTCGAAGGCAGCTACCTTATACGTCTGCGCGATTTCGACGAAAACCTTAATAGTAGGTCTCGTGATTACCACTAACCCACACACCAAATTTGAATATCCTAGTTCAATTTGCTCGAGAGTTATGCTGATCACAGATAGGAATTTTTTCTAGACAACTTTTTCGAAATCAGGATGTTCGAAAACGTAAAGAAATGCCTTCTTTTTCTTTTTTTTTCTTTTTTTTTTGACCGAATGTTATACTTTCTTTACAGTATGTACACATATGAGTAATTGAAAGTAATAATACAACTCATGAAAACAAAGTTTTTAATTTAATTCCTTTACATGCATTGCCAATTTTACGTGTAATTGCAACTTAATGAATAGTTATTTGTTAAAAATTAATGTTAATTTATGCATTCACGTCAAAACTAGTCAAAAATCGACTTTTAAAAAGTTGAACTAAATTCGATTGCCAAATATGCAGTAAATTGCCAAAAAATGAGCATTCTTTTTTATTCGGTAACCCTTGCACTTTAATTTTCAATTAAGAAGGTTGCAGACGATTCGGATGTCTGGCGATGGCTTACTTGCATCTTTCATAAATGAGCCAAGTTGGCAATAAATGTTACGTCACTGATGGCGTAATTAATGTCGCCAATTTGGATCCGATCCAGAGATCCGAATTCGTTTGCGGTTTTTCTCATTGAAAATCAAAGTGCAGTGGGTTACCAGACGAAAAAGTTTGTTCAATTTTTGGCAAGTTACGACTTACTTGTCAATTGGATTTTTGTTCAACTCATTCAAAGTCGATTTTTTACAAGTTTCGGCCATTTTTGCCACGACAGACCAGTGGATTCGTAATCTACTTACTTTTTGTCAATTTCTATAAAAAATTCAGAATGATATTCGATGGAGTATCTAAACTTGCAGTTGTCTCTCGGACTAAAAAAAAAAAGAAAAAATACTTAATTTGAGAAACATAATTTCGTCATATACGTGGTGTTACGATTAAAACCTCGAGGTTGTGGATGTTTCAACTTTGAATATGTGTTACAGTGGACCTGAAGCCCCTCCGAAAAGCCAGCAGTCACGTGGATGTCTACTCTTTACGTGTGCCTCTCAAAGATATTGTCTGCTACTTGTCACTTCTAGAAGGAGGGAGGCCAGAAGACAAATTAGAATGTAAGTTATGATACATATGTTTTAAGTTCATTGAAGGATCTGTTTTATTGGAAATAGATTTGTAATTTTTGTTATTTGGATCATTAATCTGTTTTTTATTATTTGAATAATTGAAAGATTATCAATATTACAAATATATTAAATATGAAGGTTTTTGATGTTCGCAACGTAAGTACCAATGCAAATATTTGTTCAAGATGTTTTGCAACAAAGCGCTGTTTGTATAATAATAACAATGGGACAATCTGCAACAGGGCCACCCTTTAAAAAATTAAACCCTTAGAAAAAGTTGCAAAATTAATTAAGAAAAAACTTTTTTTTCCCCCCTTTCTTCAATGAATTTCATGTCTTTCAAAATCTTGCTGATATCTTTTGACAAAATCTACAAAATAATAGTAAATGAATTAAAGATTATTTACTTTACATTAGACGAATTAATTTAAAATATTAGGTTACCTATGAAATATCTCAATAGAAAGACACAACTATTATTAAAATTTATTTACTTCAAATAGAAAACTAAGTTGATAAAATAATAAGAAAATCTGCACTATTTCTCTAATAAAAAAAGTTAAGATCTTAAAATTTAAACACAAATAGAAAAGAATCCTTATATTTATTTAGAAATCGTATTATATGTATGCAATGAATGGAAAAAAATAGCTAAATTTATCTTACAACGCAAAATTTCCCGGAAAACCTATAACCACATTAATTATATCAATCCCCTTAAGGGCCATCAATAGAACAAAGTTATCAAAACTGAAGCCACAGATTCGAATACATTATTTTCTGCCAAATTAGAGCAATGAGAGTCGGCACTTTTCCGTCCTGAGGCTAATTAATTCTAAGGAAACGAGATTGAAAAATAAAGGGCGAAGCACTTGTTAGCCACGATTTCGGTTATTTTGCTTTTGAAAGACAGGAGAGCTCGAATTAAGTGTCGTTGGGAAGTTAAGTGGCGCTGAAGTGAGTGCGAATTAAATTCCCGGAAAATCGTTTGCTTTTTCAATGGTCCTCTTCGTAATTGCGTCACAGGTGGTTTGCCAGGTTTCAATTGGAACCTGTAAAGGGTTTTAACAGAGGTGAAAAGGTCGGACGGAATAATTCTCGTATTACAATTCTAAACGTTGAGCGTTCATGCTAGTTTCATTTGAGCATCTATTGTAGTCATTACAACAATATACTTAACCTGATATATGTGCTTCCTTAATTGAATAGTTGACAGTCATACGAATAAGTATAACTTTGTCATACGTCATTTTTTTTTTTTTTTTTTTTTTTTTTTTTTTTTTTTTTTTTTTTTTGGTAATATATATCCTGTTTGACAATTGTGAAAATTGAATTCTTTAAATGAAGTCAAATTTTATAGCAATAGAACAGTTCCGTTCCAAGGAATTATAGTAACCTTTCTCTTAAAAATTTTATCTAAAAGACATTAAACTAAAATTGTAGTAACAGTTTATTCCCTAGCCTGGACGTGAAATTAGGAATTATAAAACGCAGGTACATTATGAATTAACTTAATTGATGATATTCTATAGTACACTAAATTTGAGAGTATTGCAAATGACTACTTTAAACTAATCCCAGCTTTTATGATTCAATGAATGTTTGTTTGTTTGTTTTCCTTTCGTCTGTTTATTTCTCCTCTTTCAATGAAAATAAAACGTTTCCACTTTTTTTCACCTCGGTCAATTCAATGCTAAGGGCACTGCTGTAAATTGTCACATGATAACTTGTAATAGTAAATTAAAAACTGATTTTGTATTCAAGCAGTATTTTTTATTATTCTAGCAATAGGTTTTATTCATGTTCTTAGCATCGCCACAATCAGGTCAAAACGCAAGCTTAAAATATATTTTTTTACATATTATTCGCTTTAATCAAATCTCATTCTCTAAATCTCATCTAATGTCAATAAGTCGAATTTAAAGTCGTAAACAGTTTTGTGTTATTCTAAGGGATTTAGTTTAATTTAATTAACTTCCATGAATTATTTTAATAGTATAATTTAAGTTTAAATAATTGGAATACTTGGATATTTTATCTGCTGTATTTATTTTCATCAGGGTTTGTGATTAGTACAAAAATCCCAATAGTTACAAAGTTTTTAATAAGAAATTATTTAATGTAAGAAAAACTTTATTAGCATTTTCTTTTTTGCCAAGAAGAATGGAATATGAAAAATGTGAATTAAATAACAAACTTTTCGCAAATTTTTTAAGCCTTGTTGAAAGAGTAAGTATTATGCTCTTAGGTATTATTGTGTTGAAATTGCTCGGGTATGATTAATGATTTATTTCAAAAGTACTTTGAATTTCTTAAGTTTTCAAAACGATAAGATATAAGATTTAGAACCTAGCAAATTAATAATCTATCTTATAGAAAACTTAAAATGGCGGTATAGAAATAGCCTCTTTCTTGATTGGTCCTGAAGAAGAAGAATTTGGCCTTGTCATTTAAGCGCCAATTTAAAGGACACGGGTCATTATCACTTGCTTATGACGTCATACCGATTAACCGTAGTGACAGGATTATTTCGACATTTTTTTAGTTGATTAAAACATTAATTATCCATTGCGCAATTTGTCATGTGTAATTTGTCATGTGTAATTTGTCAAGAATTTCGTTCTTCTGACATTTTTAGAAAATGTTTAATTTTTTTTTATTCCTTTCAATTATGAACTTACCTTTAAAGAAATAATTGCATCACAGTAAATCTATTTTAATCCCAATACTTTGGAGTGTAATCGAGATAGGAAATCTGTATCACAAAGTAATCTTAGATGGAGCATTAACATTGAAAATTGTATTGAGACTCCCATTTCCGTCCTATCTTCAGTCCATGTAATAATAATGATAAAAAAAATAATTAAAAAAAAAAAAACTTTTGGCGGTTAAAAAAAAAAATGTTGCGAAACACAAAAAAGCGCTCTAATGTCATTAGCAAAGTTACATTACTTTCCTTCTTTAAGTAATCCTTTTTTCTCATTTTAAATTTCCTTCTTTTCTTGAAGATCTCTACAAACTATTTAATTACCACATTTGGAAATCTTTTTGGAATTCTTTTCCAATTAAAAGTTCTATTTCCTTCACTACACAGAACATTATCACACAATTGATTCTCGTTTCAATTGAAAGCGTCCCACAACCGAACAATTTTCCCTTTTGAAGTCACCATTTTGTAAAAAACCTATATTGGACCCAATCGTACCGAAAATCCAACATTACAGAAGATGAAACACATCCGCCACCCGAATAGGATTTATCTCAAAAGGCCGGTTTCCGCACCTCTTGATTAAAGTCGGAAGTACTAGATATCCAACTCCGTCTAGATATCTAGAATGTGACGACAATAAAGGGCTCATTTAGGCCTCTTGGCACTTGCTCTATATCAGGCTTTCTCTTTCATTTTAGTGGTAAAGCGTTTATTACTTTGTCCTGGTTTAATTCATTCTCTTCACGTAATTGAGTTGGTTTGTTTGCCCAAGAGAGAAGTCGACGACAATGTTTGGACAGTTTAAATGGTGAAGACCACTGCAGATTGCACGAGAGGATCGATAGAGGTGTATGAGAATAACGAAATTAGTGTTTGGGGGATGGTTTCATTGGGCCAGTGCTTGTAATTAGATTGAAATGTAAAGGAACTTTAATTGGCTTTGTCGGAAAAATTACTTTTAATGTTCTGTTGTTATTTCTAAAGTTTTTTTTTTTTTTTTTAATTGTAGGGAATAGGAAATTATTTTGATAATTGCGATTGGTTTTAGAAGGGGTATAACTTTTGGTTTTATGAAAATCACTTATATTTTCGTTAAAAGTCTTTCTTAAATCGTCTTTCAATTAAAAATCGTTAAATTGTTTTGTAATTTGAAGCTATCATTATGGGATTTGTTTTTGTTTCCCATTTTATAATTAAAGTGGTTACATTATTCTATTGTTTTGTGATATTTTATTGTACAATCACTATGTTTATTTGATTAGAGCAGTGTGTAACACCCTAGTTGGGATTTACTAGGTTTTGAAGTATACTTACTTGATGCCTGGCATGGCCACAGGTAACAAGCACATCGGTATTGGCCAATGGTGGAAACATGGGTTCTGGGAAGATGGGCCAATCCATGCGAAATCGCGAGCAACGTTCCAAAATACACGATTTTTTTTAAAAATAAGCATTCAGTAACCATTACAAAATATTTTTTTACCACTCCGTCCTTTCTTGTAAAAATCTATTTCAATTTTGAAACTCTGCATCAACATTTCAAAACTTCCAGTCTATTTATCTATCACTAACCGAGATTGGCCAAGATCCGTAGCAACGACCTGTCTACAACGATCCACATCGAGATTGGTCTGTGATGAGAGATATTGACCAGTATGTTTGTGCTACTGGGGACGTTATATAAATACCTTTTTTGCACGTTTGAAATTTAAAATTTCGTAAATGATTTAACAGGTGGCGAAATCAAAACTCAAACACACAGCATCAGAATACTGTACACTTATTATTTGAAAGATACAAAAGAATTAAATTAAATTGTTAAAATACGACCAATTTTTTTCGATCGAAACACAAATGTAAAGAAATACTACTTATTGAAAATATTTCTCAATCCTCCTTATGATTTCAAAGTACTGTGAATAAAAGGGCTTTATCTCACCTTCTCTCACCCTTAATTCATTTTTTCAATCATCTCTTATTGCCTACCAAATTATATGCATATAGTAAGATTCTGACCTATGTTTCAGAAATGTGCAGAGAGATCAGTAACACAGTAACAAATAAGAATCGTATATGAACATACTGTGCCCGTGCTTCTGTGGTGACGCAATAAGTTCATACAACTTTCTTTATGTGTCAAACATTTTTACTATGTGAAACTTTCGTTTTTAAAATAAAAATAAAAATGTCAATCAAAATCCTTAGCAAATGAAAGCATTTCAAAAAGTTAACTTAGCCAATCATTTAAGTAAGAAGCTGGAGCTAATTCATTTTCCCCAGAGATTCGAACCGAAAAAGTTAAAGTGTATTCAGTGAAACAGACTGCATTGATTTAAAGCTTGAAGAAATCAACTTAAATTTTAACTTGTCAACAATATTGTGCCCTTTAACCAGATTCAAGTACCACAGTCCATTTTTAAAGGGCTCGGTGATTTTAGACTATGACACATTTCGGTTTTTCCATTAAATTAAAAAGTCCCCCCCCCCCCTCCTCTTCTTTTATGGATACTTGTGTCACTTAGTTTGATCTTCGTTACTCACAGAAAAGCTAACAACTGGTATTTTAAGTCTATGATTATATAATTAAACTGTCTCTTCAATGTTTTACGGTGTATTGAAAACTGTGTATTCATCCACACATCTGACTCTGGCTATTTGGTTGATTTGGGAATATGACAATTCCGACCTGTTCCACGCAATTACTTTTCAAAACCAGTTGACCTGTGCTTTCCTTCCCGCCACATTAACAAAGCTCCACTATACGCTGTCCATCAAGAAAAAAGCCAAAAATTATTTCATGTTGTCTTTACCGAGAAACGAGCGATTTTAAAAAGACTCGGGTGGTTTAAGGATGCAATCGTTTATGTAATTTTGATTTTTTATTCATTTATTATGAACTTTGCATTGATCTTTGTTGTATTACCGTATTAAAAATTAATGATTCGTACATTACATTACCACAAATAAGAATTAAAATATAATTACATTTTAATAAATTAAAATATTATTTTTAAGGAAATTCCGGCAAAATCTGTGTTCTTTTGTTGATTTAAGAGTTTAATTTTTCCAAATATAGTATGTAAAAAAGGAATATATAATTCTTTGTAATTATCTTCATTGAAACACCAAAGATTAAACTACATGGTTGCACTAAAAATTAATTGAAATGGTTGCTACATGTTCTGTTCTTTATACAATACGTAATATAATATATTTTGGAAAAATTATTTATCACTACGTGGAGGAAAAATATTAATATTTCATCTATAGAAGGCTGTTTGACATTTTTAATAAGAGTAGTTATTGCTACATTTATGTTCCTTATTAAAAAAAAAAAAATTATTATGTAAACATTCCTTCGAAATAGCTCACCTAAGCAAAATTAATTGAATAATATAAGAACTATAGAAATTATTATGAAATTCTAAAATTTAATTTACCATAATCCATTTGGAACAAACATTCAAGTGTGTTTTCTTTCAATCTTTAATTCATCTACTCGTCGAATTTTTCAAAAAAATTCCATTGTCATTCGAAAACTACATATTTTTGAAAGAAATATATCTCTTGTAAGGCTTCTATATTAAACTTAAAAATATACTTTTTCTTATCGAAGAACGAAAGTAAAAGTCATTAATATTACTTAGGATTAAATTCATTCTTTCATATGTTTGTTACTAGCTCGTGGAGGGGATTAATTTTCATCTCTGAGCGAATACATTTTAAGATACTTAATTATATTCTGTAAGGTTTCTTACTTTCTTTTTTTTTTTTTTTTTTTTTTTTTTTTTTTTTTTTTTTACTTTTATTCTGTATTTGAAGATCTTAGAAAATACGCTTTCTTAAATTATAAAAATAAAGTATTATAGGGTAATTTTTAATTAAATATCAAAAACATTTTTTAATTCCGCGTGCGTCAATTAGTAAAGTATTTTATTTCCTTCTTTGCAGTAATTTTCTCTCGAAAGAAAATCCTTGAAGATGAACTTAAAGATGCTTCTGTATTTTAAATGAATGTGACTAAATTTAAAGTAAAAAGTATTTTTAAAAATTTGTTAAACTAAGCACATGCTCAAAATAGGTAAATTACCCCAATCAAATCAAATAGCAAATTGTATCAAAGTGCCTTTTATACAATTTTAGCAGGGAGATCGAAAAGCCCATGGAAGATATTAATGTATCTTAGGAAGCATTAATTATTATATTTCTTGTTATTGATACAATTCTGCCAAATTAAAACGAGTCATAAAATGCTCTCGTTTTTGAAAAATTAAATTCACCTTGCGCCGCCTAATATCTAAATTAATTTATCTTTCACAAAATCTACATATTTTAACATTAAAAGCAGCACAACAAAGAAAATAATATATCTTTTTATAACAATGAGCAAAAAATTAAACTTTTCTTACTCGTAAGTCGTGGCAAAAATAAAGCTTTATCGCGACTTTCCCACACTATGGTGAAAAAGTACTT
Source organism: Linyphia triangularis (assembly GCA_963978545.1). Taxonomy (NCBI): domain Eukaryota; kingdom Metazoa; phylum Arthropoda; class Arachnida; order Araneae; family Linyphiidae; genus Linyphia; species Linyphia triangularis. Next base: position 66,677,283 of record OZ021728.1, read on the forward strand.
TCCTACACACCTAGTGCACAAATTTTATACAGTTTTGGTACAGAAATGACAATTTTAGAAGATATTCATTGACTGGAGTTGAACATATCAGTTTTTGTCTGTACTAGCAGTGTGGCCCCGCGCTGCTGGGGACCCGTTGAAAGAAATAGAAGTTTACATTTAAGAAAAAGTGCAACAGATGTAGTACAGGGCATTTGGCGATTTTTTTCACTTAACGATCAGAAAAATCAAAAACACGAAAACTGAAAGGAAATTAAAACATAAATAATAATAAAATAAAATTAAAATATAATTATTAAGGGTTCTCTTAATATTTATTAAGAGACTCTTAATATTTATCTAGAGATTGTTAATATTTATCTAGAGACTCTTAATATTTATTAAGAGATTCTTAATATTACTACCTTGCGTTAGGCGGTTACCATTTGGCTATAAGTTTAAATATTGACCCATTTAAATGGCGTGTATATGTATTGCCAATTCTAAATACAGAAATTATAAATTATTTGTAAGTTATTAATTTGGATTACTTAGGTCTTCAATTTGGCGATTTTTACATGGTACCCGGCTAACGGATTAGTACCAACTTAATTTAAAATATGAATAATGATAAAAACTGAAAGTAAAAACCGTTGCTACCACATTTATCTATGAAGCACCAAATAAAATCGCGACAAAGAAATGTTTTATAATACATCTTAACCCAAAAAATTTTGTACTCTTCAAAATTTTTTTAGTTCACAGAGAAAAAAGAAGCCCATTGCCCGACTCCTTACTAACTTCATAATTACAACCAAAATAATCAACAAAGAAATAAAATCGCAAATGAAATACTACGCTTCTCGTGTAAATTGTAAAATAGTCTAGCAATAGTAAAACATGTATAATACAAAAAATTTATTGAAATCTATATTAAATAATATGGAACTTGGGTACACAATACAAAAACTCTATACTAAAAATAAAAACAATCAAAAGAAGGATTTTTGATAATTTGGTTAATGGAAACGAATAAAAATTTACTTGGAAATAACAAGTAATATTAGCAAATGTCAAAATAATTTGAAAGTTTTCTGTGGATTTCAATAATTTTAGCCATTTTGTTTACATTCAAATTTCAAAATATTATAATACATACAATTTCGTTTTCAAACGACGCATGCGCCGCAGAGCGTTGTTTGACAATAAATATATGGAAAATTATAATAATATTCGAACCGCTTTTAGTAGAGACGATTGTAATACATAAAAATAATCAGAAAAATATGAAGGACTCATTAAAATGACTTTTGTTTTTATTCTGATGTAATAAAAAAAATATCGTTGCCATTCCAAGAATTTTTTTAAAAATTCAATAAATTTTAATAAAAGCAGCTTTTAATTGAATTTAAAAGTTGTTCTCTTCAATCTCCATGTACTAAAGCTTCTATAAACCAAATTTCGTACCTCTGGGAGCAAAGCTATGGATTTGTATAAGGTTCAGTCGTACAGACAACTTACTTTTATATATAGAGATTAAAGATATATTTGCACGTGATTATAAAAAATACTTTATGTAACATCGCTTACACTTATGTGAGAAATACTTATGTGAGAAATCGCTTTTTCAAAATCTGCAAAATGTTTGACTGGTGCTTAATTTACTCGCGTGCACTCGTTAAATAAGCATTTTGCCTCGTTTGAAAATTTATTTATTTCCCAAATAGTTGCATAAATAACTATTCAAGCTATAAAAATCACAATTGAGAAATGATTAAGAAGTTAGTAGAGATACGTTATTTTTGGAATTGTATATTGCAACGGTAACCGGGGGGGGGGGGGACGGAATAGAGCGGTTTATTACTCATGGGTGGAATATTATCCGTGAAGATCAATTCAGTCAGAGCAACATTATGGATTGCTAATGTGTTACATGCATGCAACACTTTTACAATCCACAATGTTGCTCTGATTGAAGTACACTTTTATCGTAAGGAATGTTGAATGAAAAATCGTCGATTATAATTCTAATCGTAAAGAATTGAAAGAATTTGTACTTGACTGTAAATAATATGGAGACTTTATGAAGTCATCATATTGCGTACAGTTTTATTATTGAAGTGAACAATCGCCTTTTAAAATGATTTGGTACTGGAGTGTAAAAGAATAATTATTAAAAAATAAAAAAAAAATAAAAAAATAAAAAAATAAAAAAAAAACGGAAAAAATTGTATCCGAATATTCTATGAAATATTAAAATTTTGTCTCGTTTATTACCTCAGGTTTTCAATTTTCATTTCAATAAAACACGCAATTATCAAAATATCACTATAATACTACAGTACAATTTGTACTAGTATAATAGTGTAATAATATCAATATATACTACGATGTCGTATATGAGGGATTTTAGCAAGAACTTAGCATTTGTATGACATTTTCAACAAATAGAGATTAGATGCCATGATTTTATTATTATTTTTTTATTATTATTATTATTTTAATAGAAAGTAGCTATTAAAATAAAAGTAGGTGGGAAAATTGACCCCAAATAGACAGGCAGAAGAATTTAGCATATATGACATTTTCAGCGAATAGTGTGTAGAAACTTGGATTTTTATTATTATTATTATTATTATTATTATTATTATAGAAAAATGTTTACTTTATCAGATTCGTGTGCATCTTTTCATTTATTTTGGATCGTGTAACCTAGAAATTTCATTCTTGGAAAATGACTGTTACGGAAATCTTGGTTTTCATTGTTGAAAAACGAAAATTTTTTTAACTTTTTACACCTTTAACGAATTTTTACGGGTATATCGTGATGGTATGATGTTAAGAATACATGAAAAGACAACAGAACGATTTTTATAAAAATCATTACAACTGTTTTTTGGCAATTTCTGAAAAACATAGCATTTTCATTAGAGTATCCTTTCTGCGCATGCGTGATTTCAAGAAATATTATTGTCATATGGTGGTTAGTGGTTACTACTGACAACACAAAATCAGAAAATCGTTGCACTCTTCTTTCGGGAAAACAAAGACACACATACCATCTTTCAAAACATAACTTTTTGTACCATGTTGGTTGGTTGTTTTCAGATTATCTTGCGCCGTCAGCAACACGACGGCTATGATGCACCGAAACATTCGCCATTTGACAAGCCAAAATTCATTTACAAACACCCATGTCTTACTCGGGACCCGAACCCGCAACCTCGCGGTCTAGAAGCTAGCACGCTAACCACTATACCGTTTGGTCGGCCTTTTTGTACCAGGACCTTTCAAAATAAAGACCAGCCAAAATGTTGTGTTTTTTTTTGTTTTTTTTATTATCTCTTATAAATTGTGTTATTATTCTATATTAAGTATTTTGAGTTAAATGTTAGCAACGTAAAAATTCATTTCGAGCAACTAAATTAAAATTTTAGGCAATACTCATTTAAAATATAGAAATATATAGAATACATTTAATTTGTAGTTACACTTTGTATGAACTCTAAATATTTTTAAACGTATAGTTTGCATCGATAAAACATACATATAATTTTAAGAAAATGGCAAGGTCTACTACAATGGAACCAACACACAAAATAAACAATAAAATACAAGCATTTTTTCTTTACCAACCACAAAACTCTCCAGAATCCAAGCATATCCACCTTTTCAACAGCTCCACCTTGAATTATTGAATTCCACCTCTCATATTATTCCTCACACTTTTCTATTTCTTCGAACTTTCCTTCCTAAGACCAGAGTTTCTCTCGGATATATTATCACTATTCTCAAGGTTTCGAGAGAACTGGAAAGGTATCTCTTAACTTTTCCTTATTCCTTCGTTATTGTGTCACAGGAAGGCCTTTCAAAAAATAACCGAGGACATACGAGCGAAACACAGGAAACGCAGTCCTGAATAGAGCAATCTTTTGTTATGAAATAATAACTTCAGTCCTGAGTGACAACGGTCTCTAACTTCATAAAAATGATACTTAAGTTCACAAGACATTAAAAATGCATTAAGCTTTCAAAAAATTCAAAAACTTTTTGGAGGACCCTGCATTAGTGTTAACATATAGACTGAGAGGCGACTGCAATTTTTGGAAACCATTGAACATCATTCTGAATTTTTTATAGAAATTAGAGAAAAGTTAGTAGATTACGAATCCACTGGTCTGCCGTGGCAAAAATGGCCGAAACTGGTCAGAAATAGACTTTTAATAAGTTGAACTAAATCCAATTGCCAAATGCGCCATAACTTACCAAATAATGAGCATTTTTTTATATTTGGTAACCCTCACTCTTTAATTTTAAATTAAGAAGGTTGCAGGCGATTCAGATATCTGGCGACGGTCTACTTGCATCTATTAAAATGAAGCCAAGTTGGCAAAAAATATTACGTCCCTTATGACGTAATTGATGTCGCCAATTTGGCTTACTTTTAAAAGATATAAGTTTTCCCAGCCAAAGATCAGAAATCGTTTGCGCTTTTTCTCATTGAAAATCAAAATGAAGTGGGTTGCCAGACGAATAAGTTTGTTCTATTTTTGGCAAGTTATGACATATTTGGCAATCGGATTTTAGTTCAACTCATTCCAAGTCGATTATTGATCAGTTTCGGCCATTTTTGCCACTGCAGACCAGTGGATTTCTAATCTACTCACTTTTCTCCAATTTCTATAAAAAAATCAGAATGATGTTCGATGGGGTCCAAAAATAGCAGTCGCCTCTCGGACTAATATACTTGACAGTGAAATAACCCAGTCAGATTATTATAAATCCTTTCACGACCACGCTATTTGGATGCAGGTTGGTTAATATTGTCTATTTTAAATAAACATAAAAAAAAAACGGCTCAAGTTATAGAAAGGGACTCTTCGCTCAATTTATTTTTTAAAGTGTATTGAATATTTAAAAAAAAAAAAAAAAGAAAGAAAAAAAAGAAAGTAAAAGTTCCTGAAAAGTTTGAAATTTGCATGATGACACTGGGCTTCACTGCTACCGAAATTATTCAATGTGTCCTCATGACAATCTTGTGACGTAATGTTCCTTGAAAAGAAAGAACTAAAGTTTCAAGATACTTTTGCTTTTTCTCTACTCACCTTATACCTCACCTTACTATATTCTTCCCTGTTCTTCCCTGCTTGAATTCTCTTCAATTTCAAGGAGACTCTCCACCCCTAACACACCTGAGACCTAAAAAATGCATATTTTTTAGTTATGAAATTCTGTTTCATTCCGAATGGAGGAATATGGAACAGAAAATTGTGCTGAAGTAAGTGTGTGCGCTCTGGGAATAAAGGTCTCCGAATATATTTCCCGACCTGACAAATTTCATTTCTGGTATCTGCTTGAAAGAAGATGGATAAAAGCGCAAGACACATGCAAGCTATGTGCAATATTAGAATGGCATATTGTATGCATTTGAAATAGGCGAAAACATAGTTTTGCCTTATTGTGAACTTTATGAATACCACTTTTATACGTTTATCTGTTATATTTACTTATAGTACAAAATTGATAGTCTTCACCGTGTATTGTGTCTGTAATAGAGGCTGTAAATGGTGACATCAAATCGAGCCTAAACAATTTGCTACTATACTAGGTTCTGTGTATTTTTAAATTTACTCTCATCGAGTAAAGTTCGTTTCGTAATTAAAATTAATCCAGCCCGCAACATTTGAGCAATTAAAGCCTTGTAAATATAGATATAATAATATCGTCGTTAGTTGGCATTCTTTAAAAAATTTTGTATCGGTTTACAGATTTCTATTTTTGTATCGATTTACTTATTTTTATTTTTGTATCGGTTTACATGATTTTATTTTTGTATCGGAAAACATAACAAAATACGCCTAGTGACTATTATGCATCTGTAGCATATGTGTAAAAAAAAATAATCCCGAAATTTTTTTTGCCAAGTTCTTAAATTTTGTTTTAAGATATCAAAATTAAAAAAAAAAAAAAATTAGCCAATATTGTGAAAACCTCAACATTAATTAATTTAAATTTTCCGCTGAGCACAATACTTTTTTACCGAAAACACAAAATATCAACAAAAAAATATTATGAACTTGAAACATTTAAAAACAAAATATTACATAAAAAAAAAAATTGAGTGTTAGAAAAACATCTACGGAAAAATAAGACTTACTATTTATTTGAATACAATGTTTTAAATGCTTAAATATTGCTGGGTAAACTTCGATTACGAATCTAACTACAGTCGAGAGTTATTAAAAAATACAAATAGAAATAAAAGAATACAGAGCAACGGATTGCTTAAACTCAATTGATGAAAGTGACGTCACACTTGCAGTCTCCATTTGACGTAACTAGTGTGAAACAGTTTAGTTTAACAATGTGATTTGTACTTGCTACTTTCATACATTAACATAATATATTTACTTATGCATCTAACTAACATTTTCAGGAGAGTACCCTCTATACCGGTAATGCTAGTTTGGCATATTTCATGTACCTTTTTCTCAAAAAGTAATTAACATAGAAGTCTAATTTTTTTTTCAGTGCATTTAATAGACAATTGTTATTCTACTGAAGTTAGCATTTGATTTTAAATCACTTTTTTTTTTTTTTTTTTTTTTTTTTTTTTTTTAAATCGAAATATGACAAAACAAAAAGTATGTTGAATATAACAACACAATCTCACTTCAGTATATAGATATACATAAAAGGAATATATGGTAAAAATTTTAGGGAGATGGCTTGTGCAGTATTTGAGAAAAAGGTACATAAATAATGAAAAATGTAGTTTTGAGAAAAACGCATTTTAAAGAAAACTTTACTTACACTAATAGTTAGCAATTTTATCTTCAAAAAACTATTAAATATTCATCTATATAGTTGAGGTATTATTATAAATGAGGTATCCTTTTAAAGGAGAGAATTTAAACTTTGATAAACAATAATAAACTCAAAATCGATTATTTGTAAATTTTAGGGAGATAACTCCCCTTAAGTTTATCAAAATTAGCATTTTTAAGCAATATGGCATGAGTTGGCTATAATTTAACTGACGGTAATAGTGTAAAATTTAAATCTATCTAACGTTATACTATATAAATACTACTTTCATAGCTTGGCCTATTTTTTTTTTACTTGTGAAACTGACATAAATTGTGATTTTCAGTAATATAGTACACAGTGGCAATAGTTGAAACATATCATTATGAACTACAGAAACAAAGAGAAAAGTATCTCTAAAAACTAAAAAAAATGTGTAAAATATATTTTTTAAAAATTCGTAAAAATAATTCACACTTTTTTTTTTTTTTTCAAATGATGCATCAAGAACCAAAATTATAAGACGTATAATAAAAACTTTATAGGACTGTTTTGTCTTTTGGTTGTTACTGTAGATACTTGATATGTTACAGTAGAAACTCGATAATAACTCAAAACCCATATTAACCAGGAAAAATGTTTTAACTAGAACGCTCAGTTAGAAAGTATTTTCCCTAGTTAATTCTGATTTCGACTAATTTCGGATTTTTACTGTAACATATACATGTTTAAGTACAGTACGTTAAAAAAAAAAAAAAAAAAAAAAAAAAAAAAAAACGAACGATGTCTATATCTTCGGTTCTAATTATCGTAGAATCTTGCGGTTTGCACCAAAATGTTTTGTTTACGATTTTCTATAAGAAACATTTCTCAGGGGGCTGTATTCTAAGTAAATTTAACTCGATCTTTAAAAATTTCAATACGAACTCCTATTTTTTTTTATGTTTTCATTCGATCTAGAATACCTCATTTACCCTAGATACCAAATTTCAGTTCGTTATGTTGAGAAGCACGTTACTTATGAGCGAAAAAATTTTGGAAGGTCTTGAGGGTAAATTTCTTTATCATGGGGAAGAATCGAACGTTTAGCATGCTTCAAGACGTAATCTATTACGTGGTCCCTTAAAGTGAGCTTTTTTGCATTTTTGCTTAAATATTAAGAAGCAAACGTCAAAATGGAATGAAAAAGGGGTTTTCGACCATGATAATTTTAATGGAAACAAAAATATTATATGTTTCTATTTAAAAAATAATTAATTTTTTTTTTATGATTTAATAATTAATTATTAATTATTAAAAAACTGTTTAATACAAAAGTTGCATGTTATTTAGATTTGGCCTTAAGCAAATTACCCTTTGAAATAAAAATTGAGAAAATATATTAACTATATAAGAATTTATCGCCAAAGAAAACAAATTTTCTTTTTAATATTAATTTATCGCCGACCAAACGGTATAGTGGTTAGCGTGCTGGCTTCTAGTTTGTATGGTGTTTTTATGGGTGTTTGTAAATGTATGTTGGCTTGTCTAATGACGAAAGTTTCGGCGCATTATAGCCCTCGTGTTGCTGACGGCGCCAGATAATCTGAATACAACCAACCAACCAATATTAATTTATCATTTTATTTGACATCATTTAAATTGCTAACCACTCATCGGAAAATTATGAAATTTGGTATTTAGAAGTTTTATTGTATTCTAAATCTAAATATGGTATACTCTTATGGGGTTGCCATTTAACTTTTTAAAGTTTGTTTTAGTTTTAATATGTAGATGACCCCCCATGATAAAAAATTAATAAAGACCTTTCACAATTTACAACGGTACTTGACTTTGGTTAGTTCATCAATTAGAATACATGATACACATCGTTCGGATTTTTTTTTTTTTTTTTTTTTTTTTTTTTTTTTTTTGAGAACTGTACGATATATCCATCCATAGCTGAATATTTGAAGTCATGATTTTTTTTCCAGTTATTTTACTTGAGTCTTAATAAATACATACCATTTTTTAAAAGGCTACAGACAACATCAAACAGCACCAAATTTTTCCATTTATCAATTATCTCCACCCAGTATTCAGATATTTATTCTAGATATAATACATTTTAACTTTATAAGTAATAACTTATGCATCCAAAAAAATAATAATAATAATAATAATAATAATAATCTTAAAATCACTAAAAAACTTTCTTGCAATAAAAAATCATGAACATGAAGAAAAGTTGTAGCTACAACACAGTGATATATATTAAAAAAAGGGGCAATCACTGATTATAGCTCTTGACTGTGTCTTATTTAAGAGTGTATGCTAACTTATTTTATTTTAAAATGTTAAGTTCCGTTCCCATAAAAATTCACGCTGTTTGGGGTTGGAATTTTAACAATGTCTGCATTTAAACTAATTTACGACTGTTTTCACGAAATATGGAGCAAATGCCGATTTCATTAGGGTAAGTGGGAAATACACAGCAGCATAAATTTTCATGTTCGCGTAGATTTAACTTTACAAATATTTTTAATTTCAAGAAACTGTACGATCATTTGAATCTTTAATAAGAATTTTTTAACTATAGGAAACTAAAGTATTTGTGGTAAACTTTTGTTTGGTTAATATATATATATAATTTGGAGAGTTTTACTTGTGTTGGGGGAGGAGATTAAAAGTTAGGGATTAGGACGAGCTCCGACCTTAAGTAGGGCAAATTTTTTTGGAGGTGGTATTTCAAGAAAGTTTTTAAAGTTGGCATTTTATTTACCTTCAAAAGTTTTTTGGGGGAAAATCAGAACTTTATTGAAAACACTTCTTATATAATATGAATTTGTTATGAGTATAACGGACAATATTTTTCAAAATGCAGTTAGTTACGTGTTTTTCTTCCATGTTAATATCCAAAGTAAAAATTAATATTGCAGTGAAAACCCAAAAGCTACACACAAAATAAAATCTTTATAGTTAAGTAAAATTGCAACATAAAAATACCTATGTCCTCAATTACTAATCAAATAAATATTATTTTTATTTTTAATAATTGTTAAACTTAAAAAATAATATTATAAAAACACGGTTTCTAATATCTAACACTTATATTCATTGCCAACTTTTATGTGCAATTTTTATTTATTTAGGACATTTTCAGCTAAGGTTTTCACTTTTCATCGTATATGATCACTGCGAAGAAAACTATTGATTCCGCCCCATGGACTAACCTTCTTCAAAAATTTAATTATTTCAATTTTAAAGATGATATAAGTCATATGACTCTTTTCCAAATCATTTTTCATGTATCTTAACATTGCAGTTGAGCTAAATAAAGCCTAAAGTGGAAGCAAGATAAATACCTATTTAATACCGAAATTATGCTGAACCCATTTTGGCGATTTGTGAGGTATATCTGAACCTTAATAACAAGCTAATCACCTCTATCTATTGCTAAATGAGTTAATTTAAAAAAAAAATGTTTTTAAATTACCTAATAATAAAAAGAGTTATTTAATGAGATCAAATATTTAATAAAAGAGTTAAAAAAAATGTTTTATTAATTAGTTAATTTAAAAAATGTTTTTAAATTAACTAATAATAAAAAGAGTTATTTAATTAATTCAAAATAACTTTGGATATTAAGTCGAATCATTCCGAATCATACAATCTAATACTCTTCCAGATCCATAGCTAAAGTAAGGTCTGGATTTATGTTTATTTTTTTCCGGAAATTTCAATAATTCTTTTCTCCGTTATTTTTATCAATGACAACCCATTTTTTTTTTCGGAGACTAGGGTGGGTGGAGGGTAAAGATATCCCCGGGACTTATATGAGACATTTTTTGTATTATTATACAAAGTTCCGTAAACATAGTAGAAAATAAAGTAATTTCAGCTTCAACATAGGAAGTTGGGCCGGAAGCAGTGTCGTTTCTGCCTTTTGATGTTGACAGCGAAACGACCGTTTCGTTTGATAATGTAGAGTTTTACTTTTGATATAACCTACTAACATTATATGCTAACATTAATTTATTGAAATACCTTGCATAATTTGAAATTACATTTCATTTTTATTTTTAACCAGACAGTTGCAACTCTTCTATGTAAAATTTACAAAATCAATAATGAATTTGCATTGCATGAAATAATTCTATGTATTATTTAATTTTGTGTTTGTTTCTTTACAGTTACATTTCGCTTGTATGATACCGATGGTAATGGATATTTGGACAACAATGTAAGTATATTCATGTAATTAAAAAAGTCATAAAAATACCATATCCCCTATATCTTTCCGCAAAAGTTAAAATAGATAATAAAGCTGTGGCTAGAAAATTCTTGATAGTTGAATCTCAATATTGACAACAAAAAAGTAGAAAATATATTAAATATAGAGAGTAAAAAAATTAAAAACTCGCTTCTAATAAATGAAGTAAAAAGTAAGAAATAAAATAAAAATATATTTTCGAAATACATCCTTTATTAAATGCCTTATCTTCAATTATTTTTAAATTTACTTTGAGTATATTGTTTATGACTGGTAAAAATGATGGCTTACGACTTTTATATAATATGTTTTGGAATAGTAATAGTATTCCACACTTTTATCTTTAGTAAGTTATAACATTACATTCAATATATATTTAAAAGCATTTGAGGGGGAAAAATACTTTTAACTGTAGTTATTTAAAACATTTTTAAGTACTTCTTATATTTTTTTTATTTTATTATTTGTTAGCATTGGATTCATTTCAAAATGTATTTCTGAACTTTTTAAATTAATGAAGTGGTCTTAAAAAATTTAAAAAAAAAACTAATAAAAAAAAAATAAACTGTAAGAATTTTTTTTTATTACGAACTAAAAGATATAACGCAGCACGTAAAAAAATCCTTATGGTGGATGTAGCTTTATTTTCAATTCTTGAAGTTTTTGAATAAGGTTATTTGCACTTGGGTTTCATTTGTGATTTTTATAATTCGGTATAAAATATTTGTTTAGGGATCGACTTCTAGTTTATGTAAGGTAAAACTCTGAAACCTTCAATTCAAGCACCTATATATTTCACAAATTTATTTGATGCTGAATGTATTATTATTGTACAAAAAAATTATTTAATGTATGTTGAAAAAGACGGCATGAATAAGCAAAAACGTATTTGCGGTTTGTATCAATATTGAGAAGAGTAGCGTATAAGTTAAATCGAAATGAATGTTCCAACAATTAACATGTTCATGCGTCCTACTTATTGGTAAACGTCCCCCACATCCCGACGTTTTTAAAAATTTGTGAATATGTAAACATCTAATAGTCAGAATAGAAGAAAGAAATCTGGATGGTTTTCGACAATCTAATGGATAAAAAAATGGGTTTCTATTTATGAAATTCTAAAAACTATTTTATTAATTATAATCATTAAAAAAGTATCCCAAAGTGTCATGTTATTTATTTTTGAATTTGCTATAATATATTTATTATTTTACCATGTATGCCTAATAAATCCATGTTTCTTTTTAACATTAGTTTGTAATTGTCTTTCTATCTCTAAAATCATTTAAATCAAATATTGCTAAAATATATTTATTATGATAAAAAAAAATAGCTAAAAAACTCTCTTCTCAACAACAGTCGAACATTTCGTCATCATTTGCATCACTAACCGCTGATTAAAACCTATGGAATATTCTGACGTTAGCTTTTGTATCTTAAATCGAAGTATTAAATATTATTATGGAATAGCTATCGAACTTTTTAAAGTTTGCCTCTTTTATAGTAATATATGATCCCTTATGGCAAATAGTCGAACCCCGTTAAGGCTAAGTTAATGGAGCCGCTGAAATTTTTCGCGTTAACAAAATTTCGTGTAAACCGTCTAAAAACATCTTCATCTAATTAATGCAGATTTAAAACTTCTAGATATGTATGTATTTAATACTATTTTTCAGAACATTTACATTTCAAGGCTCATATTTTAGTTCAATAGTTTAACAAGATATTCATTAGAAACAAAAACAAAAGTTAATGTCCAATAACTTCTTATTTATTTGACCTATTAAGAAATATTATTGATTTTTGCCTTAAGTTTTTAATGAAACACATTTTTTAAATGTGTCTATCTTTAAAGCAGACGAGCCATTGTTCTTTTACGTTTGGGTGTTTGAATTTAAAAAAATATATAGTTTAAAGAGCAATTTTTTTTTCACTTTAAGAGGGATTTCATTATGTGCGATTTCGTGATAAACGAATAAATTAAGTTTACGTTTAAACTTCATCGTACCTAGAACTGCTTTTACTTCACGTTAAACGGGATTTCGTGTTAAGCGATTTCGCGTTAGCAGAGTTTAACTGTATATACATTTATAAAAGTAAAGCACAAATTACAACTGTATACTTCCAGTTTTTTTCTTTCAATAATAAGAACAAAATATGTATACAACGTTTAGATTTTGTCTCTGAGTTCTGTACATTCAAGTTTCACTTATTAATTAACGTAAGTTATAGGTGAAGTGGAACTTCTTTTCCTTAAGTTTCATCGGCGCCTCTTTTTCTCAATATTTTTAGAAAGACTGAAGTGGTGATATTGATTCACTAGAAGATTGTTTGCAGATTTCTAGGAGATAAAGAAGAATATAGGCTTTTTCTTCGCCTAGATCTAATTGAACGGAGATGGCATTCAGTATATACTGATCCTCACGTCTCAAAACCAGATGAACTAAGATTAAATTCGAAGTGCTTTAGGACGTACGTTGCCGTAAATAAGTTTTTCAAGAAATGGAAGCTAGGAGAAAAGAAGGGGGAGGGGGGAGGAGGCCTGCATGGAGTTTAAATTTAATCACTGTGTCTATGAAGCAAGCAGGGACTTCGACAATCTTCTGATGCTGTTCATATTCGATAGTATTTTAATCGAATAGTGTGCTTTCGAGTCGATTTTACTGTGCTTGATTTTTATTTGAAGTCTGTTCAAATATAAATGCTGAAAGATTCTTACAATCCAATTTTCGCAATAGTTCAGGGGTTGTAGAACTTGAGGAAAATAAAATATGCAAACGAGATAAAATAGGATTTTCTTTAAATATAATTTTGAACTTAAAGTTTGAAGTCCACAAGATGTTTTATTGTGAATTGTTAAAGAACTGATTTTTCAAATAGTTTTCCGCCAACCAAGTTTTAGATAACACATAGTAAAAAAGAAAACATGTCCGGGAGATGCAAAAATATTAAACTTTACTTCTTTCTGAAGCCATCAGTTATCAATGAATATTAATGATTACCAACATGCCTTTTCTATCTGAGGCCGAATCGCGTTATGAATGTTTGGTGGTAAAATTTCTTTGAAAAGTTCTCCATTTATAATTCTCATAACCAATTTAAATACGTATGAACGGTTTGTGAAAATCTAACTGCTGTCTCATAAAATGAAAATGCATTTATAAATCCATTCAGAGAATATATAATCAGTCTTCCATCTTCTGTAACTTACATAAATTAATCATACTAGTACTATATATACATGCCTATTAAAAGTTTAAACCCATTATATCTAGCAAGACTACTGAAAGTGAGAAAAATGAAATTGTGAAATTCGACAGTTATACAAAATAGTTTATATATGACCATGCGTTCCTACTTAGAGCATAAACCAACTGTCTTGGAAAAGAGAGGACTTAATATCGTCCTCTCAACCATGAGAAAATCAAAATTGAATCTGCCACCATCTAATGCTCCAAACGTTCTTTGAATAACCATTGAAAATAATACATCCTATTAAAGGATAGGGCGCACAGCAGAAGAATATGAAAACAAAGAAATAACATAGAATGCTAAGGATTTTCTTTTTCAAAGATTACAAATATATAAAAAAGAAATCACATTTTCAGTACCATGGTTGTTTTCTGCTTCTTTTGTACAATTCATTTCCATGAACTTTCATTTCTAGATGATGAAATGTTGACTAATCATTTAATTTAATAATTGGTTTGGTAACAAAAATTCTAATATATTTTTAAGATACTATAACTTGATTTTTGGGCTATAAATTTCATTAAATTCAGTTATTTGTACTATAAAGGAATTGTCAGATATATGTCAAAGAGATTCAAATGTTTTTCTACGAGCACCACCTGAATTATAACTCATTTTAAATAATAGACCACAGCCTTGACTAACCATCTACCAAAAAAACTGCCTCATATACATAAAAAATTTAATGAATTTAAAATATAATACCGTTCTTTTCCTCGCCACACCAAATGGGGCACAAAAATTTAAATTCAGCCAACTTCCAGCCAGTTCATACGTGACCTAGTAAACTCAGCGAAGAATATAATCCCAAAACTACTAGAATAATTACCCATAAAATTCTGTACTAACTTCGAAAGCGAGTTTTTTTTCCTTCTTTGAAATCTTCCTTGCGAAAAGCAATATTTTCCTGGATCTTTAGAAGATAGCCTTTAGGTATTTACTCCCTAGTGAAATATAGGCCCCGACTCATTGCATCACTCAGGACGTTTATTGACTTCGCCGTTTCTCTAAGTTTGCCGTCGGGCACGTATTTCTTTGGCTATCTCTATAAACAGGGAGGATTTGGAGTTTCATTATTCTTGTAGCCATCTATCAATTGAGCTGTCTCCGGAATTGTTCTTAATCTATACTTTTGGTGGTAAGGGTCACTAAAGCATAATTTACTTACTTATTTTCTTTTCACTCATTCATAGGATATTTTAAAGTTGTGCATTAAACTGAGTATATTTTTTTTTCTTACTAAGTCTTTAAGACGGTTGAACTTTTGGATGAGTATTGAGTATGCTTTCATTTTATTATTTCATGGTCTTTAAAAATCAACCAAGACTAACATGCTGCACTAGTCTTAGTTTAAAAACTTGCTAAACCAACACGAATGCCACACGAATGTTCTCAGTTTTTGAAATCACTCTTCTAAAGCTTTTCCTGAAATTTATTTTGCAACTTAGAAAGCTCAGTTCAAACAATTCCTGATATAGTTCAATTATTAAGTTACCTACCCTAAAGCAAGCCGATATACATTGATCAAGAAAACAATATCTTGATATCAATTGATTTATATAAAATAAAAAGTATTCAAACTTAGAAAATTACGTACAACCTTATCTGCGTGATTATACAATAAAAAAAAAATACAGCATCCTATCCCCACATCTGGTAATCTTAATTTCCGTCTTGTAATAAAAAAGAAGTACATATAACAGTATTCAAATCCATTTTTTGATAACTCCGAACAAAATATATATTGCAGTCAATCTTTCAAGCTCCTTATTAAAACTTATTTACAATCATCAACTCAATTTTGAGATATAAAGCTGCTAACCAATGCTAGTTGCAGTGGCTAAAATCCTTTTTTACTATTCCTAATAGTTAAAACGCTTTTTTTTTACTCCTATTCACAACTGTATATCATTAATATTTAGTACAAAATACAGTTCAGGGAGGAACAAGTTCTAGGTAACTCTCTAGAGCTAACGTTTCTTAGTTACTAACATCGTTTTACCATTATATTATTAGTCTAAAGTCATTATATTACAATTTTATCATGATTAAGATTGTCAAGTTTCAGTTAGATTGCTATGTTTCTGAATTACTTGTATATTCCTCAAATGTTTTTGGAAGAGAAAATTGCTAGCGAGGAATGTTTCTACATAACAAATCGACATCCAATAAAAATATTCCTCAATCATTTCAGATATTATTTAAATGAAAAAAAAAAAAAAATGAAGAAAAGAAAATACCTGAATATTAACTTTTCTGTTTTCAAAATTGTTTTCTTTCATCGTCATTTTTCGGGTTTGGGAGCATGTAATTCAATGACTTTTTCAATGTAAAACAAATGTAATGATATTAATTCGCATTTTAAAGGCTTTAAAACATTTATACAAATGTCCTTAATTTTTTTTTCTGATTCTTTTAACTAAACAAATATTGTAGACATGATTTTTTTAAAAATTGCATTTTTAGTTTTTTATTAAATCCTTGCGTTAAATGTGTTTAAACAAAATTGTTCAAAAGTTCAAAAACGAATTTGTAATATTACATCAGGGAGAAATTCCCCAAAGTCATTAAAAGTAACATACGCTATTATGTGGGGGATTTTAAGAGCGGTGAAAAAAAATAGACATTTTTTAATGAAAATCTCTTAGTTAATTTTATTAAAAGTGTTAAACAATGTTGTGCAGGAATTTCAGAAACGTACGTATAGTATTTCTTCGAGTGGGATTCTTTAAAGTCATTGAAAGTATAATGAATGTGAATGTTTATTGGGTGTTGATTGAATCATTGATACGATGCAGTGCCATCAAAATTGTTCACCATGTATTTCAAAACAATATGACATGGAAGTTGTTTGACATATTCTCATGATTCTTTGGAGAAAATGTCTTAAAATTCCGTACTTTTTAACTCTGCTTCCAGGGCTGCCACAGGCGACTAAAAAGGTTACTAAAGCGACTATTTTAGTGGCCAGGCGACTATGGCGACTATTTCAATGAAAAAAGGGCTCAAAACGACTATTTTTAACAAAACCTTCAACTATTTTTGGGCTGAGGCGACTATTTTTTAAGAAATTTGATACTGTCCGATAGTAGCACGAAAAAAAATCGGCACTAAGGTACTAACAATTTTCTCAAAAGGGTGATTTTTTTAAGGGGAGGGGGGGGGGAGAGAGAGAGCAAATACTAACGAAATAGTTGTTCCTATTCGCGGGTACAGTGGTCATTTTGTTAGTCCAACGATAGTAACTGCTCATGCGAGATGGTTATTTTTGACGGCTACCGCGGTCATTTTCGTCTGCCTGTTAGGTTCCTCCATGCAAGGCGAATTTATATTCCGAAATATCAAATTATTTCGCTATATTTACTTTACTTAACAAAAATGAATTTGTGGTGAACGCCGGAAGAAAATGCTATCAGTATGGACAGTATTGATGTTATATAGACGTTATGTTCGAGATTTGTGCCATTGTGGTGAACGATTTCGCCGTGTAGGTCAGTCGATGCAGAATGATTAGAATTTCAATGTTGTAGCTAAATTTATAAATAATAAAAAAATTTAAATTTTGAGGCAATTTAATTACTTTGAATGTAGCTTAAACAGGGTGGCGACAGAACCGGGAATTTAGGTGAATGTTAAGAAATTTCGTAAAATTACACTTTAATCGGGGAATTTTGAAATTTTTGAGTTTCCCTTCTCGCATTCGCTGTGCGGGTGCGGACATTTATCCCGGCTCGCGTCACACGAAATGGATGCCGTGACGTCGGTGCGTTGAATAATACAGGTTTTTTTCATATGCTTTTTCGTAAAAGTCGCTCAATATCTGGATAGTTGGCCGATTTGGGAGTACGAAGTTTCCGACCTTTTTCTACCCTCGGCAGCTGAGCCAAACTGGGCAATCCCCTCTCCTCGGCCCACAATCGCATGTTCATATTCCGCTTTTTTATCCCCCACCCCTACTTCCCGAGATCATTGTTATGCTTGGAACAATTATTTACGCAGTATTTCTGTTAGATTTTTGGTTATCTTATAGCTTCCCCACCGCCGGCTCATTATTGTTAAAAAAAATCCGCAAACTTAAATTTGACTGCATCCTTTACAGACATGATTGTTTTTCTACTTGACCTGTGTTTTTTGTCAATAGAATATATTAGAACCCTAAATTCCTTAATATTTTAAATTGGTTCCATCATATTTTTGTTTTGTTTTTAATAACCCTTTACTGCATTGTTATAGATGTACAACAAATGTATAGGCATTAATGAGCAAAAAGGGTTAGATCCTGTACTTGATTTTTTTATTTTTTTTTTGTACTTTAATTTTCATATTTTATTAAGCGTAATTTACTGAAAGTGATATGTGTTTTTGATTTGTATGTTTAATATAAATCAAATAAAGAATTGAAACACCCTCCTCCCCCTCCAAAAAATAAAAAATCTGAATGCGCTACTGCATACATTCAGGCAAAGGGGTCATGCCGAATGCTATGCTTGTCATGTTTTATGAAAACGTTTTTTTGCCTCATTTAATATGTAGTTTAGTGGTTTAAGATAATATTTTTGTTGTACAAAATTTTATTTCCATATATCTATGAGTAATTAATTTTTATAAGAAGCTATTAATTTCAAGCCTTTCTTTCATGCAATATATGTTATTTATCTTTTTTCAACTTCCAAATCCAAAGGACATATTTTTTTATGAAATATTATACCCAGTGAAATTTATGACTGAATAGCAAAACGCTGATTATTTAAGTTTCATGCTCATGCATGCCCAAGTTTAGTAAATATTTAGAACACTGTTTAAAATTTATGAATAGGATAAAGCCTATGACATATATTAAAGAAAATAATGTGTTTTATTTGTGATATTTTTTAAATTAAAAAGAAAAGTATTGTACTAGTTTCTTTACCTTGAAGTTAGTAAGTATGGGTGTAGTTTGTAAATTGGTTTATGTGAATTTTGTATTTTTTTTATTAATGTTTTCCATTTTTTTCATGCTCTAAAGATGCTTGTTTTGATTTTTAGCCTAAATTTATATTTTGGTGCAATTATACTTTGATAAGTAAATGTAATTGTAAATAGTCAAATTTATGTATTTTTAAACTGGTCATATTTTCTTCGTTTTTTTTTTTTTTTTTTTTTTTTTTATTTAATTATAACGTCGACAGAGATGCACGTCAGTTAATATTCTGGAAATTAGGGAAATGTTGGGGAATTTTATTTCTCAAATTCTGTTACTATCCTGTTAAAAATTTAAATTTTCTGGCCTTAATTAAATTCGCCTGTCATTGTCAATATGTAGTATAATTGTTTAAACATGAAACTTGTTTTTCTGCCCAAAAGTTGTTTGACTTTGGAAATTAAGAAAATATATATATATATATATATATATATATATATATATCTTGTTTTGCCAATCGATTTTTACCGTCGCTTTTGCATAAAGTGAAGTTTTTTTGCTTAGGTGCTGTCTGGGAGTAAGGTTCAGTTGCCAACTTCTATCGCAGTTACGTAAGTACGATAGCGCCTCCCCCAAGACACATGCCTTTTACCGTATGGGATGTTATGTATTAGACACTATTTTGAATTGGAAGAAGAGTGTCTCTGGGTTTTCGTGTTTATGTAAATCGACAGTTTTATTCCGATCTTGATGATAACTTAAAACCTTTAAAACAAGAGAAAGGTCTTTACCGACTTGAAAAAACAATCTTTATTAAAAGTTATGAAAAGTGAGGCTACTATTTTCAACGTCTGAGACTACTATTTTCAATGTCTGAGACTACTATTTTGGCTACTATTTTTAACATCTGAGGCTACTAAAGCAACTATTTTCAAAGCTTACAGTCAGTGGCAGCCCTGTGCTTCCCCTCATTTCTCATTATTTGTGTACCAAATCTTAAAAGTAATATTTCCCAATGCATGAATTAGAAGAGGTGGTTCCATGCCCCCTCGAAGCCCTGGTCGCTCACTCCCCACTGAACTTCTAATAATGAGGATACATCAAAAACACCGTGTGAAAGGAATAGGTCACATATCTCAGCCACCTGAAATGTCAGATCACATAGCTACGAAAATGTAACTCCGGACATCCTTTAGAAGATAGGGAAAGGAAATTATCGTTTTGACGTATGTAGAATGACTATTGACGCACATATCGAAACATACTAATACAAACATTTGTAAATATGATACTTTTTTTTTATTATTATTTTAATCCTTAGCCCATCTGTGTAGGTGTTTATTTTATTTTTTTCCCGTGGTACGGTTTTGTATTTTGGGTACTTTTTTAGGGCTCTGTATAATAAAAGCTCGTTATCACTTAGGATCATAAACTTAAATAGTCTTGGAGTTGAAATCTCCGCGACTTCTTGTATTATCGTTAGTGCGATTTTTAATGAGTCGGAAATGTCTCGAATAATGACTAATTTAGCAACGTCTTCGTGTTTTTGAATGAGAATCAAAAAGATTCATGAACTTTAGGCATTTGTGTCGATATAAAATGTTTAATAGTTTTGAAAAAAATCAAACGTGTGAAGGTTCTCAAAATCCTCATGTGGCAATGCTAAAGTATTATAATAAACCCAAATAAAAGTGAAATTCTTCTATGACTTGTTACTCAACTGAATATATCATTGGCTGTTCTTCTTGTTCCATTGTATAGATCTACTAATCAAGAAACAGAAAGAAAAATATCACGAAAAAGTAATAGTTTTATCTTCAATCTGATCTACGTCCCCATTACCTGTAAGGGTATCCAATCCCCACATCGACGAATCTCGGTTTCTGTCTTTTAATAAATAAGGACAAAGGACGACATCCAAATCCGCTTTTCGTTCGATCGATATCGCCCAACGCCATTTGATACATACCCAAGATCCAAACATTCAAGAAGAACACTCTCTCTCCCATGAGCCATTCAACAAAGATAACATTAAACATAGACCTTTGGTAGCTGAAAATAAGAACTTCCCAACTCAACAGAATGTCATTCAATTCTCCAGTTACTGACGTCAAGTATTTATCTAGGCATTTTCAATAAAATATGGCGGTCGCTTTTTGTTCGTCTTTTATTGCTTAGGAAATACTTTGGTCTAAGTGGTGTTTGACGGTTATCGTGTGGTTATTAAGAAATAACAGAGGGTGGTCTGTAGTTTGTGGGGAAGAAAACGGAAAACTAAATAAAATACTAGATTCTTTGTTAGTTGGTGCTTAGAGGGATTGTCCTAGATTGGTCATTGTTTTACGTTAGAGTTTAAAGAGTGTAGTTGCTGTCTAGGTTAGCTTGGGTTTTGGGAACGTTTTCCTCATATATTACCTTCAATTAGAGGATATATATTATCGGATATCGAAAGCTTTACATTGGAGTAAAAAAAAGGACGTCAGTTTTTCCTAATGCTTACAATTCATACTCTTATATAAAAATATATTGCATTAGTTTTTGAAATATATTATTACGATAGGTATTATAACATGAAATTTGTATTCCTGCTTCCTACACAGAACATTATTAAGCCCGCATAAAAGAAAAGACAATAAAATTTAGAACAAAATCCCAATTCGAAATCCGCACATTACACCTTCAATAGTTCCGCACACCCGATCAAACAAAACACCAAATAATCCAACACACCATGACTTTCCCTACTCCTCACCCAACGCAGCAGAAGCACATTCCCAAAGTATCACCAACCGAGATTTCTTAGCAAGATGGAACAACAAAACCAAGGAATCATCCCCGAACCGAGATCAATGTAGGGGGCTCAAGTGGAAGGATTACAAGTTCCCTTGATTGGGTTTCCTGTACCCTGTCCATCTGCTACATTACGCCCCATTGATCTTCATCTTGTCTTTGTTGTTTTCTGCTTCAGACGAATGTCCTCCTGTGGGCCATTCCCTTTTTAACCCCTCCCCCCCCCCTCCTTCCCTCTCTTCGAGATGATGTCCTATTTGTGGAATGCTTGTAAAAGGGGAAAATGCAGAACTTAGCTTTTCCCGTGAGATAGTATCATCTTCCTGCGCCGTGAATTGTTGCTTAGTTGTAAATTTGGTTTTGAATAAGCATTTATCTAAACATATATTTTTTCTATAGAATGAATTTTTTTTAACTTATAGAATAAAAATGATTGGTTTTTGTAACAGGGATTTACTGGATTTCATTTTCAATATATTCTACAAAGCAAATGGAAGACTTTAATGTTTTTATTCGATTCTTTATCAGCTATCTTTTGCAAGGAATTTTTATACTTCAAATATTACAGCCATGATAGTACGTTGCTAATTTTCACTTCCTATAATTACTTTGACAATATATTTAGAAACAAGTTGAATTGTGACAGTCAGTATCCCAAATGTAGCTTTCAAACATAACTATTGAGGTACATACATAACCAATATACCCCGCGAGAACATTGAATGATTGAAATCTCTCTCTTGTAAGATTGACAACATCACAAATGCACTACCAAATCGCCAAGTTGACCAGCTTGATGATACACTTGGACCTACACTTCCGATCCAATATCTTTTTTGTACATAAAATATGAATTCCCATATCCCCGACAAACGAGCACAGCTTCTGTATAAGTTTCTCTCTACATTAATACAGTTTAGAAGGTAAAAGACAGGGTGATTAAATTTAAAGGTTTGTATAGTATAAAGCACGTTTCTTTGAAATATGAAAGCGCATTAGAAAAAAAGAATTTAAAAATATATAAATATTAACGTTATTCACCTTTTGTTTTATAAAATTATGTTTGTGTTATATTTTTAAGGACTTTATATAAAACTGAAATTGTGTTTTACTTCTCGATTTTCATTAAATTTAAATCTATTTACGATACACCGATACATTTTTAATATATGTTTATCAATACTTTTTTTTATGATAAATATTTCTGATTGACTACTAAGACATTTTTTATTATACATAGATGGATATTAAGTAAATTATTTACTTGCATTTTATTTACAACTTCTATGAACTGCATTTGTGCCACTAATGTAGAATCTATCAAAATGCAATTAACATCAAGTAATTTTCAAGCTCATGTGCATAAGAATGAATATTCCAGCGATTGCATTTAAACTTATTTATTAGATTCATATCTTGCAGTTTTACAACTAATATATTGAATCTAACCAGTACAATTTTTATCTTAGGAAATGGATTGTATTGTCAACCAAATGATGACCGTTGCCGAATATCTAGGATGGGATGTAACCGAGCTAAAGCCAGTAAGTATGTCTAACTCTTTCCAAAAAATGTCATATGAAAAAGTAGGAATGGAATGAAGAGTGAAATTGGAAAAAACTGAATTGAAAACACCTCAGAGTTGACCCTTTCATTAAGGCTTTATTTTTTAACTAACGTTTCCAGCAGCAAGAAAATGTGGAGAAAACAGGGAAATATAGGAGAAATTGAAAATTCTAAAAGTATCAGGGAATTTTTGAAAACAAAATTAAATTATCGGTAAATTTTTTTAATTTTTTTCACATAAATGTTAAATAATAATTATTGGAGATTTATTTAATATTATATTTATTATTGAATTATTATGTGTCGTACTCCATGTTATGCAAATGTCATGGTTATTTCTGTAACCGTAATGGTTGTAAAAGGTGTATATATATACAGGATTGTGATGGTGATGAGGCTTCATACTTGTAAACTTAATCTTATTAAATTCATTTTGTTTATGATTATGGGCTGGCTGTGTTATTTGTGGCATCCTGAGTTTATTTTGGTGTGAAATGACCAATAGGGTTATGGGCCCAGGACAGGGTGCCCTGAATAGGATTCTCAGAGAAAGCCAGTAGAAAAGCCCAATGAGTTAATAGAAGTCAAAAGTATGTAGAAGTGTGTTGACGTGATAGAGTGTACTTCAAACTTATTTAAGATAAAAGCGTGCTGAAGATGACTGAACTATCCGAGTTAAGTTTTAATTTTCCGAAGCTAAATTCGACGAACTATGCTAGTTGGAAATGTGACGTTAAAGTGCTGCTAATAGACAGAGGTTCTTGGGAGTTTATTACCAACGGGGCGACGCCATGTCCGGATGAAGCATCAGACAGAGAAAGGCGAATGTACAACTGGAGAAAAGATCGAGCATATACAACAATATATCAAGCAGTGGAACGGAAGTATCAATCCCTGATTTCAGCTACAACAGACGGAAAAGAAGCGTGGGAAATTCTGAAAAAGAATTTTGAACCGGTTTCAAGAGCACGTTTGGCTGGACTTGTTGACGAATTCTATGATCTGAGGTTCGAACCAGAGAACGAGACGATTGGGATCTTTATCAAAAGAGTCGCGGAGAAAGCACAACAGACAAAAGAAGCTGGATTTGCAATACCCGAGTTGTTGCAGTGTTTCCAGTTAATCAGAAGGCTTCCGGCTGAATACGACAATATAGTTCAAGTGTTATATCGACTTGATGAAGACAACTTTAGGATGGAAAATGTGGAAGATAGTCTTATAAATGAATCTGGCCGCATATTACAGAAGAAGAAAGACAGTGAAGTTGAGGGGATAGCGGATGCGTTCATTGCAAAAGGGCCGAAAACGACAAAGCCTAATCATCCTCAAAGAGCTACAGAACGAAGAATTGTGGGGCCGTGCTGGAGATGCAAGCAAAAAGGACATATAATGCGAGATTGCAGGGTTCAACTACAGAAACAGCCAGTCACACAAAAACAGTATAACACATCGCGAAGACAAGACCGAAATTTTCAAAGCAACATGTACTATGTGGGGTCAGAAAGTGATTTGGATCCACATGTAGTTATTCAGGATAAGAATCTAGAAATGAGCGAGTGGCTCATAGATTCAGCGGCAACTTCCCATTTTTGTAACAAAAAGGAGTATTTCGAGGATTTCAAAAGTCTAGTATCGACAACAGCTTTTGTAGGAGACAAGAACACAAATCTAAAGATTGAAGGTACAGGTACTGTAAAGTTAGTTTTTACAGATGCTAATCGTAAGATAAATTTGATTCTGAGAAATGTATTGTACGCACCTAACATACGCCGTAACTTAATAAGTGGTGCATGCATTGATATAGCAAAGCATACAGTGTTTTGGGGAAATGATAAAATGATTGTATATAATGAATTGAACGAGTATTTTTATTCTGTACGTAGGAAGGGTAGATTGTATATTTTATATGCTTATTGCAATAGTAAAAGGTCTGAATGTAATTTTACTTATAGTACGAACATTGAAATAGTTCATAAGCGTTTTGGTCATGTCAATATTCCTTTATTAAGGCAGATGAGTCGAAATAATGTGGTCTATGGTTTGGAAAAGTTAGTTGGAAATCTAGAAAGCAGCGATGTATTGCTCTTAGCACTATGGAGTCTGAATTTGTAGCTTTGACTGAATCGGTTAAAGAATTAATTTGGTTTACAAATATTCTAAGAGAATTAAATTTATTTAAAATAGAAATACCGACGCAGTATTGCGATAATCAATCTGCGATTTATTTCACGAAAAATTCAGTTGAGAATTTGAGAACAAAGCACATTGATATCAAGTATCAGTTCATAAGACAATTGTTAGTTGAAGATAAATTTGATTTAAAATATGTTATGTCTTCAGAAAATGTAGCTGATTTTCTGACGAAGCCTCTTGTGAAAGAGAAGTTGAAAAATTGTTTGCATTTTATATTTAATCAAATGTATTGATGTTTTCTTTTAAGGTAAAGCGTTACGGAGATTATGTAAAGAAGGATTAGAATTTGCTTATGGAGTCCGATGGGGCCGAATATTGGAGATTTATTTAATATTATATTTATTATTGAATTATTATGTGTCGTACTCCATGTTATGCAAATGTCATGGTTATTTCTGTAACCGTAATGGTTGTAAAAGGTATATATATACAGGATTGTGATGGTGATGAGGCTTCATACTTGTAAACTTAATCTTATTAAATTCATTTTGTTTATGATTATGGGCTGGCTGTGTTATTTGTGGCATCCTGAGTTTATTTTGGTGTGAAATGACCAATAATGTTATATTAGCTGTATACAATAATGTTATATTAGCTGTATATGTTGATGATCTAATTTTATTTGGAAAAGAGATTTCAGAAATAGAAATTGTTATTTCAAAACTTAAGGCAAGTTTAGATGTTAAAGAATTAGGAAAGGTAAAATTTTTACTTGGAGTTAATTTTGATTGTAATGAGAAAGGAGTTTTTTTGCATCAACAAACTTGTATTAAAAAGTTAATGAATCGATTTGCTGGATTACCAAAATCTAATGTCAGTTTACCATTTAAAGTTGGTGTGACACTTCCAGATGTAGTTAAAGAAACTGAAATTGTAGAAAGTGATTTAATGTTAAGTTACCCTTACAGATCGTTGATAGGATGCTTAATGTTTTTAGCAGACCGAAGTAGACCAGATATAAGTTTTTCAGTTAATTTAATGTCACAATTTTATAATGGGTATACATTTGAGCATTGGAAAATTGTTGTAGATATTATAAACTATGTTTTTAATACTATAGATTATAAGATAAATCTTTCAGATGTTTGCAATGGTAATTAACGGCATATTCAGATGCGAATTGGGGTTGTAGATTATCAAATCATCATTCAACGAGTGGTCATATTTTGTTTCTCGGTAATATAGAAAGCAGCGATGTATTGCTCTTAGCACTATGGAGTCTGGATTTGTAGCTTTGACTGAATCGGTTAAAGAATTAATTTGGTTTACAAATATTCTAAGAGAATTAAATTTATTTAAAATAGAAATACCGACGCAGTATTGCGATAATCAATCTGCGATTTATTTCACGAAAAATTCAGTTGAGAATTTGAGAACAAAGCACATTGATATCAAGTATCAGTTCATAAGACAATTGTTAGTTGAAGATAAATTTGATTTAAAATATGTTATGTCTTCAGAAAATGTAGCTGATTTTCTGACGAAGCCTCTTGTGAAAGAGAAGTTGAAAAATTGTTTGCATTTTATATTTAATCAAGTGTATTGATGTTTTCTTTTAAGGTAAAGCGTTACGGAGATTATGTAAAGAAGGATTAGAATTTGCTTATGGAGTCCGATGGGGCCGAATATTGGAGATTTATTTAATATTATATTTATTATTGAATTATTATGTGTCGTACTCCATGTTATGCAAATTTCATGGTTATTTCTGTAACCGTAATGGTTGTAAAAGGTATATATATACAGGATTGGATTGTGATGGTTATGAGGCTTCATACTTGTAAACTTAATCTTATTAAATTCATTTTGTTTGATTATGGGCTGGCTGTGTTATTTGTGGCATCCTGAGTTTATTTTGGTGTGAAATGACCAATAGGGTTATGGGCCCAGTAGTTTTGCATCAACAAAAACTTTAGGAGGGAAAATGTATTTTTTGTCCATAATTGATGAGTTCTCAAGGAAAGTAGAAGTATATACGGTCAAGGAGAAAACGGAGGTTTTTGGTTGTTTCAAAAACTACTTGGTGATATCCGAAAGACAACATAATACTAAATTAAAGTGCGTGAGAACAGACAATGGTTTAGAATTTTGTCATAAAGAATTCGAAACTTATTTGCGTGAGTTGGGGATCAGAATTGAAAGGTCATCCGTAGCAACACCAGAGCAGATGGGAATTTGCGAAAAATTTAATAGAACTTGTATGGACGGGGTCAGATCTATGCTTTTTGATAGCGGATTAAAGCCACAATTTTGGGGAGAAGCGTTATACGCGTTTACATACATAAGAAACCGCTGTGAACATAAGTTGTTAAACGGAAAAACTCCAATTGAACTTTGGACTGGTCACAAGCCGTCAGTAAGGCATTTTAGAATATTCGGATCATTGGCATTTGTCCATATACCTAAAGTTAACAGAAATAAGTTACAACCAAGGGCAAAGATAGGTCATTTCACACCAAAATAAACTCAGGATGCCACAAATAACACAGCCAGCCCATAATCATGAACAAAATGAATTTAATAAGATTAAGTTTACAAGTATGAAGCCTCATCCCCATCACAATCCAATCCTGTATATATATACCTTTTACAACCATTACGGTTACAGAAATAACCATGAAATTTGCATAACATGGAGTACGACACATAATAATTCAATAATAAATATAATATTAAATAAATCTCCAATATTCGGCCCCATCGGACTCCATAAGCAAATGGTAAACTGACATTAGATTTTGGTAATCCAGCAAATCGATTCATTAACTTTTTAATATAAGTTTGTTGATGCAAAAAAACTCCTTTCTCATTACAATCAAAATTAACTCCAAGTAAAAATTTTACCTTTCCTAATTCTTTAACCTCTAAACTTGCCTTAAGTTTTGAAATAACAATTTCTATTTCTGAAATCTCTTTTCCAAATAAAATTAGATCATCAACATATACAGCTAATATAACATTATTGTACTTATAAACACAATTAACCCAACACAAACTTTCAAATCCAAGTTTCTTAACTATCGAATCAAACTCTGTTGCCCATTGCCTTGAAGATACTCTAAGTCCATAAATGGCTTTTTCTAGTTTACAGACCTTTTGTTCATTACCACTTTCTACAAAACCAGGTGGTTGTCTCATATACACTATCGTGTCCAATTTGCTGTACAAATATGCAGACTTGACATCAAGCTGAAAATGATTCCAACCTAACAAACACACTAAAAGTATAAAAAGAAATTTTAGTACAGAAAAATTTATCACAGGTGAAAAAATATCAGTGTATTCAAAAATATGTCGTCCTTGTCCCTGTTTGAAATCTTGTGCACAAAGTCTCGCTTTGAACCGTTGTACTTTATTGTTATCATCGCATTTAACCGTGTACACCCACCTACATCCTACAATCTTTGCATTTGGCGGCGGGTTAACTAACTTCCAAACTTGTCTGTCTTTCATTGTTTGAATTTCATCTAACATAGCAGAATCCCACTCGATCTTATCTTCACTCTTCTGTGTATCTGCAAAGCTCTTTGGTAATTCCACGTTATAAATTTCATCTTGAAATATGTCTTCTATGCAGTTTTCAAAATACATAGACTCATTACTTTGTTCTTCTGAATTAGTTTCTCGATTTTCATTATTGATATTCACAATTTCAGACTGAGCTTGAACAGTAGATTCTGGTTTAAAAGAACACACACTCGAATCATACACAATGTCATGCATTTCGCAATATTTTTGAACGTCATTTTGTGATCTTAGTCTTGCATTATCAGGTGTAAAATAATACACATAGACCCTATTGCCTAATGTATTCATCTTTTCCTCTCGTCTCCATGATTTAACATCCAGTTTTTGTTTATCTGCTCTCTCAGGACGCATCTCTTTCTTACCATCCAACTCCTCTACTTGAGTTTTATTAACCTTTGAGACTGAAATGGTATTCTCATTTTCCTGTTCATCTTCGCTAAAATGTTCACTATCAAGACTTCTAATTTTTACGTATTCACATGCTCTATCTTTACCAAATAAAACATCAACAGCTCTCTTGCCTTCGTCTATTTTCACGTGTATCGTTTCTACAATTTTCCTTTCTTTTGGTAGATAAATCCTATACCCCTTGGTTTGACTTGCATAACCAATTAAGATACCTATCTTTGCCCTTGGTTGTAACTTATTTCTGTTAACTTTAGGTATATGGACAAATGCCAATGATCCGAATATTCTAAAATGCCTTACTGACGGCTTGTGACCAGTCCAAAGTTCAATTGGAGTTTTTCCGTTTAACAACTTATGTTCACAGCGGTTTCTTATGTATGTAAACGCGTATAACGCTTCTCCCCAAAATTGTGGCCTTAATCCGCTATCAAAAAGCATAGATCTGACCCCGTCCATACAAGTTCTATTAAATTTTTCGCAAATTCCCATCTGCTCTGGTGTTGCTACGGATGACCTTTCAATTCTGATCCCCAACTCACGCAAATAAGTTTCGAATTCTTTATGACAAAATTCTAAACCATTGTCTGTTCTCACGCACTTTAATTTAGTATTATGTTGTCTTTCGGATATCGCCAAGTAGTTTTTGAAACAACCAAAAACCTCCGTTTTCTCCTTGACCGTATATACTTCTACTTTCCTTGAGAACTCATCAATTATGGACAAAAAATATCTTTTCCCTCCTAAAGTTTTTGTTGATGCAGGTCCCCATAAATCCATATGTATTCTATCCAGAACATTACTAGTTCTTCGTTCGTAATTTAATTTTAATGATGACCTAGTTGATTTCGCTATTTTACATGTATCACACGAGTCTAATTTACCAACTAACTTCTCCAAACCATAGACCACATTATTTCGACTCATCTGCCTTAATAAAGGAATATTGACATGACCAAAACGCTTATGAACTATTTCAATGTTCGTACTATAAGTAAAATTACATTCAGACCTTTTACTATTGCAATAAGCATATAAAATATACAATCTACCCTTCCTACGTACAGAATAAAAATACTCGTTCAATTCATTATATACAATCATTTTATCATTTCCCCAAAACACTGTATGCTTTGCTATATCAATGCACGCACCACTTATTAAGTTACGGCGTATGTTAGGTGCGTACAATACATTTCTCAGAATCAAATTTATCTTACGATTAGCATCTGTAAAAACTAACTTTACAGTACCTGTACCTTCAATCTTTAGATTTGTGTTCTTGTCTCCTACAAAAGCTGTTGTCGATACTAGACTTTTGAAATCCTCGAAATACTCCTTTTTGTTACAAAAATGGGAAGTTGCCGCTGAATCTATGAGCCACTCGCTCCTTTCTAGATTCTTATCCTGAATAACTACATGTGGATCCAAATCACTTTCTGACCCCACATAGTACATGTTGCTTTGAAAATTTCGGTCTTGTCTTCGCGATGTGTTATACTGTTTTTGTGTGACTGGCTGTTTCTGTAGTTGAACCCTGCAATCTCGCATTATATGTCCATTTTGCTTGCATCTCCAGCACGACCCCACAATTCTTCGTTCTGTAGCTCTTTGAGGATGATTAGGCTTTGTCGTTTTCGGCCCTTTTGCAATGAACGCATCCGCTATCCCCTCAACTTCACTGTCTTTCTTCTTCTGTAATATGCGGCCAGATTCATTTATAAGACTATCTTCCACATTTTCCATCCTAAAGTTGTCTTCATCAAGTCGATATAACACTTGAACTATATTATCGTATTCAGCCGGAAGCCTTCTGATTAACTGGAAACACTGCAACAACTCGGGTATTGCAAATCCAGCTTCTTTTGTCTGTTGTGCTTTCTCCGCGACTCTTTTGATAAAGATCCCAATCGTCTCGTTCTCTGGTTCGAACCTCAGATCATAGAATTCGTCAACAAGTCCAGCCAAACGTGCTCTTGAAACCGGTTCAAAATTCTTTTTCAGAATTTCCCACGCTTCTTTTCCGTCTGTTGTAGCTGAAATCAGGGATTGATACTTCCGTTCCACTGCTTGATATATTGTTGTATATGCTCGATCTTTTCTCCAGTTGTACATTCGCCTTTCTCTGTCTGATGCTTCATCCGGACATGGCGTCGCCTCGTTGGTAATAAACTCCCAAGAACCTCTGTCTATTAGCAGCACTTTAACGTCACATTTCCAACTAGCATAGTTCGTCGAATTTAGCTTCGGAAAATTAAAACTTAACTCGGATAGTTCAGTCATCTTCAGCACGCTTTTATCTTAAATAAGTTTGAAGTACACTCTATCACGTCAACACACTTCTACATACTTTTGACTTCTATTAACTCATTGGGCTTTTCTACTGGCTTTCTCTGAGAATCCTATTCAGGGCACCCTGTCCTGGGCCCATAACCCTATTGGTCATTTCACACCAAAATAAACTCAGGATGCCACAAATAACACAGCCAGCCCATAATCATGAACAAAATGAATTTAATAAGATTAAGTTTACAAGTATGAAGCCTCATCCCCATCACAATCCAATCCTGTATATATATACCTTTTACAACCATTACGGTTACAGAAATAACCATGAAATTTGCATAACATGGAGTACGACACATAATAATTCAATAATAAATATAATATTAAATAAATCTCCAATATTCGGCCCTGCCAATATTCGGCCAAATGAAATCCGCCAAAACGTGGAATTATATTTCACCAATGTATTTATTCCACTTTTACTTTTACCATATAGTTCACCTCACTTGTTTCTTTTATATTTTGTTGAAATTTTGAAGATTCGTCTGTCAATTGATTTAATTGAATGTCACTGTTTACCTAAATATTTTTAGAATATTAACCAACAAATGAATATTTTGTGAAATAACTTTTTTAAATACTTCATTTCCTTATATATGATATACAGTTAAAGTAGTATGAGTAACGGAAATTGTTAAGAGAAAAAAAATTTAAAACTTCTGTCTGGACACCTAGATGCAGTGACCTATTCTTTTAATTTCTCCCTCACATTTACATTCTTTAATTTTTTCCCCTAATCATTACAATTCAAGAACTAATACACATTAATATCTTCACAATTAGGACTTAAACTCTTTAATTGGTATTTTTTACTCATATGATGTATTATTTTACCCTCCACTTGCCAGCTACATAATACATAAAATGTCCACTTTCTTATGATCACCTGACAGTTTTAAGCACATAAACTATTGCACCACAGTGTGGCCGAAAGAAGAACAGGGTAAATAAAAAGAAGAAAGCTAAGTTTCTGAGTCAATAGTATAGGTTATTCGTTTGTAAATTTATGGAGAGAAAACAGGATTTGGCAGACGTTGAACGTGGAATGTCAGTAGGAGCTTGGAGTCATGGAGAAGTTATTAAGCGAAACCATCGCATTTGTGAAATGGTCTCGAAAGCCGACAAGAATGTCAAGCAAAGAAACTGATGGGTCGGAGCGGGCAAATCGTAATCGTTATTGAGTGGATCATGATCGAAGCGGAATGGAGAATTTCACGAATTGCAAAATAGAACAGGGCATCAGATTTCATTCACGAATCGTCTGAAAGTATCTCTGAGCCACACTGTTAAAAAAAAGGAATCGATGTTGTATTAAAGACAAATTGTGGTCTAAACGACATCTTAAAGAGATGGTCCCAATAAAGTGACCCTTCGGTGTATTTTTGATGTATATATTGTGTATATTTGTCAAAATATTTTGAAAAGAATTGATATGTAACTGAAATTCATAAACTTTTTGAAAAAGGGTAATTTATTAACTTGCTGCATGACTATACTGAACATGAAATCGAACGATATATCACTGTTAAAAAAATGATTGATGACGTGACAAGTAGTTTCGAAATCTATCCAAACAATGAAACGTTGTTGAAACCTATTCTTTCAGATTCTCCAAGAAATGATGGTAGAAATCGATTATGATTCCGATGGTACAGTTTCTTTAGAAGAATGGAAAAGAGGTGGTCTGACAACGATACCACTTTTGGTACTACTAGGACTAGATGCTGTGAGTATCAAATAGTTGTGTGTGTGTGTGTGTGTGTGTGTGTGTGTGTGTGTGTGTGTGTGTGTGTGTGTGTGTGTGTGTGTGTGTGTGTGTGTGTGTGTGTGTGTGTGTGTGTGTGTGTGTGTGTGTGTGTGTGTGTGTGTGTGTGTGTGTGTTTTATTATTATTTGAAAATAAATTGTATTCATTTGTTTAAATTATTTTGATCATTTTAGTGTGATATAATTTCTATTATGTTTTAAAAAAGATTCCAAGTAAAACATTTTCGGTGCTATTGATTACACAATGGCATCATTCTCAAACATTTCCGAGTTCATATTAGTTGAATTTTTTCTTCTTACTTTTTTTAACCTTATATTTCCTTTACGTTGTTTAAAAAACAACATTTTCTATTACTAGAAACGTATAAAAATGTTCATCATTCTATGATAACGTTTAAAATTACTAACCAACTTTTAATGCTTTTTTACCGATATAAACTCTTGCCTTTGCCATGGTCTTAAAACACTATATTTTAAATTAAAAATGCTAGTATCTTTATCAACATAATCTGTGACAGCCAACTTCAAAGTCTAAGCAGATAAAAAAAACTAAATAACCATTTGTCTGGATAATCTCAAAAAAAAAAAAAAAAAAAAAAAAAAAAACTGCTACCAATAGAATTAAGAGTATAAACTGAAGGATATACTTCAGGGTGATCAATTCAAAGGAGTGAGTGCCCTTTGGTATTTCGTATTACCCTTAAATCAGACGGATGTAGCAACTTCAAATGAAATTTAAAAAAAAAAAAAAAAAAAACTTGCTTGATACTTGTAGAGGATTTCTAACAATGTAGGCCTGTTAGAACTTTATTTGTGAGGTGAAACTGCAATGGAGATGCCTAATGTTACTTAATCCTGTGCTAATTTCTAATTGAAAAACTTTATTAAAATTCAAAAAATTTGTAGAAAATGTTCATAAATAAAAATTGACAATTGATTGGCTTTTTATGCAGACAAATTTATGTTCGATGTTTCCGCAGTATTTTTGTCGAGTGAAAAACTATAGAATGAATTTTGTGTTGATAACTTTTAACACAAAAGATCTTTCAATCATTTCATTCCACATAAGATTCCCTAACTTTGAAGGAATATATCTGCTAAACAGTGGGAGACAGAAAGAAGACACAAGTGTATGATGGGTAGACAGATACAGAATTTTAGATGAATTAGTTTGGAAATTTGATAGATGGGATTAAATTTGATGACGGTTGCATATGGTTTACCAATGAAGTCCATTTTCATTTGGAAGGATTTGTCAATAAACAAAATTGGTGATTTGTAATACTAAAAACAACATCTGTGTGTCTTTCGAAACAACTGCATTCTGCAAAGTAACCATTTGGACTGCATCAATCTAGTAAAGGGATTATAGAGCTATTTTTCTATAAACTCATTCCGCTATATTCATATTTTAAAGCAATTTGTTGCTACATTCCAATCTTGTAACTTATTTCGCAAACTGGTCTATTTAAAATTCCATACCTTTCTAGCCAACATTCCACTTGTCTCTTCTTTCAATCTAACACTGTTTCACAACTCTGTCAATTCAAAGTTACGAATTCCTTTATGGAATACTTTGTATAAAGATAATTTTAACACAGCATGATGACTTATAATAAAGTCATGAGGCTTTATAAAGGTCTCTTTGCGTAAATCCTCAATATAAGCTTTCCATTCGGATTATAATATAATTCTAAATTATAACCAAATCCTTCTAACATAGAAATTGCTTTGTTGTCTCAATTTACATCGCGTTTGCTGAAACTTTAAACGGATAAGTCTCAATAATCGCAGACTCAGCCTAGCAAACAGCTGCTATTTAATACATACATGTTGTATTCAATTACTAATTATGGCGAGAGTCACATTTTAAATTGGTGATGCGCTCAGAATTATCTAGAGGGAAATAGGAAGATTTGCCATGTAACTTAAGCCCTGCTAGTTCCTTAGAAATGGAAATTTGTATTAAAGGATTCTGCAATGTTTAATACTAAAGTATGGAAGATGACCTTTGGATTTAGCTTGGACTTCAAAATACTTAGATACTTAATGAAGTTGCATATATATGAGAGATAGACTCTCCTTCATTATAAAGTCGAGAATATGAGGATCGGTGTTTAAAATCTTAATGGCTTTCAATGCAATATCGAATTTCATTTCTCAAATTACGAGGGAGTTTTGGTTAGGGAGTTATTAGGTATGTGTCTGCATTCATTTCAATGTGGCTTTAGGAAATATGCATACACACTTTAGTATTTCATACTTCTCCGTCACTTTGATGTCGAAACAGACTGTTGCAGTTTTTGAAACATACTGTGTGGTATTAAAGAAACTTTGCCGATATATGGACCTCTAGATTCCGTTCCGTTCAACAAATCGAGTTAAAATTTCAGACATAGTTATGAAGAGGTATGAGCTCGGAATTCTGTGAATGGCAACAAAATAGCGTTCAAGGTTATGGTTATAGTTACAAAAACTCGAAATTTTCGAATAGCAACACCTACTTTTTCATGTCACAAAATGCTTAGCTCATGCGAAAACCTTAAAGAGCGTTGGAACGGTACGTGTATCACAAAAAACAGACGCGTAATGCACGCACAATAAACAGCTCTGCGAATGGCCAAACCAAAACACAATCGGGCGCATGATGGAAATTTGCATATGACAGAGACCAAAGTTCACATATGTGCCATCACAGGTAGTTTTATTGGTTTTCTATGCTGAATATCTGGAAAGCGGCCTCCGTGTGCTCCGACAGTGTTTCTGTTGGCCGCCGCAGAGCTGTTTTTTTGTGCGGGCATATAGCGTCTGTTTTTTGTATAAGAATGAAGCTTTAATTATTTAAAATACGAAATAACTAACATATAAACTGCAATTTTAACTTATAAAACGATTTATCAGCGTACAGTTATTTTTTAGATTAAAGATAAGACTATACTGATGTACTTGTATTACAATTAAGATATTTCAAATTATGTCTTCTCGTTTTATTTTTTAAATATAAATATTAATTTAAAAATATCCTTTCAGTTTAATACTTGCAAGAAAATAACTTTTGTAATAGTTAGTTACCATTTCCATAGTATAAATAGTTTACTGAAATTAAATACGTTTACAACGAGGATTCATCTTTTTAATTTTTATTTCAATTATTGCTTTTTTAAGATCTAGAGAAGTTTAATTATTATGTATTTTCTATTTAATTAACAAATCATTCGTTATAATATCATGGAAAATCTCATTACCTATTTCCATAAAGTTAAATTTAAATACTTAAAACTATGCGTTATTAGATGTTCGAAAAACGTTTTTTAATAATTTCTCCCTAATACGTCAGCATTCATAATTAGATATAAATATTTTAAACTCGTAAAGTGCTGACTTCGATTGTGAGCGAGAAAACCTGTAATTGCAATGTTGTGGCATTTGTTTTTTTAAATCTAAATTTAATTAGAGCATTTATCGCATTGCTTAGTCAGATTTTTTTTTCTTGCAACGTTAGTATTATATTCATTAATTTGAATATATCTTATATTTCTGGAAATAAATTTTATTATTTTATTTTATCCCCCCCCCCCCCCCCCAGGTACTTGCAAATCTTTAATTAATGAAATTGTAAATTTTAAAGATATATATTTTTCTTAACATTTAATTTTTTGAGTAGCTGAACTAGAAAAATAATTTAGTATACCTTGTATTATTTGTAAATGATAAAATTAATTTTAAACAAATATACGATCATTATCATTCATATTTTCCATTATTTAGGCATAAATGGAAGTTTAATCCATTAATGTGAAGAAAAAAGTAGAATTTCAAAAATTAATTTTGAAGTTTTAGAATTAAAAAAAAAATTGCAATGGGAACAAACATTTTCTTTTATGCTTGTCAGAATTATATAAAATTATTTTAATATTAATAAAAATCTGGTAACCCAAATTATAATGGACTTCTAATGAAAATGTTTAAAAAAATATGTATGTTTACTCAAGTTTCACTTAATTATAAAACGTTGACAAGAAAAAAAGAAATTCGTATTTTGAATTTGTTTATGAATATACACAACTATTTTAATTGATTAAAAATATTCCAATGAAACTTTTAGTTTCAAAATTTGTCTAATGGATATCTTTTGAATTATTTCTGGACGTTTTTTTATGACGATCTTTTATTCTCCCTTTATGCAAAACCAAAATTTATAAATCATATACCAATCATATCATAAATCATATTTAAAGGCTAAGACCTCTGCTTCTGAAGAATAGTTTTTTAACAAATTTGCTTTTAGTCCGAGAGGCGACTGCAATTTTTGGACCCCATCGAACATCATTCTGAATTTTTTTATAGAAATTGGAGAAAAGTGAGTAGATTACGAATCCACTGGTCTGCCGTGGCGAAAATGGCCGAAACTGATAAAAAATCGTCTTGGAATGAGTTGAAGTAAAATCCGATTGCCAAATATGCATAACTTACCAAAAAGAGAACAACTTTTTTCGTCTGGCAAACCACTGTATTTTGATTTTCAATGAGAAAAAGCCCAAATGATTTCTGATCTCTCGCTCAGAAAACTTGTATCTTTTAAAAGTAAGCCAAATTTGCGACATCAGTTACGTCATCAGTGACGTAATGTTTATTGCCAATTTGGCTCATTTGTGAAAGATGCAAATAAGCCATCACCACACATCTGAACCGTCTGCTACCTTCTTAATTGAAAATTAAAGAGTAAGGGTTACCAAATAAAATGCTCATTATTTGGCAAGTTATGGCTCATTTGGCAATTATATTTAGTTCAACTTATTAAAAGTCGATTTTGGACCAGTTTCGGCCATTTTTGCCACGGCAGACCTGTGGATTCGTAATCTACTTACTTTTCCCCAATTTCTATAAAAAATTCAGAATGATGTTCAATGGGGTCCAAAAATTGCAGTCGCCTCTCAGTCTATTTGTGTTAGTAGTTTGAAAATCGAAATTAAAAAATTCTGTTATACTTCAAACATTTTGAAAAGTTGTCATAGTATACAGTATGTGGCATTTTATTAGAAGAGAGAAAATCGTAAATTAAACATGTTAACAAAATTCAAGGAATCATGTATTTAACTGAATTATATATAAAATACAATACATTATTCCTATGAACAATCTTAAACGTGCAGGTTGCGCACGATTTCTTTAGTATCAACAAACTATTTATACACTAGCTGAATGCTCGTGCTTCGCTACGAAATTTTACCATGTGCAGTATTTTAGATAACTGTAAGGCCCCGCTTTGCGGAAATCCGTCTTTGGTGTATAGGTCCCAATTTTTGGTGCTTCGCTCGCAGGAAGGTTCATCGCAACGCAAAATCGAGTTCGCTTCGCTCGCTAAAACGATCAGTGACACAAAAGCACAGGCTTACTTCACTCGTTGAAAAATTCATTGCTATGCAAGCATGAGCTCGCTTTGCTCGCTGAAAGGCTTATTGCTGCATTGAGGAAGCTCGCTTCACTCACTAAAAACTAATCATTCACTCAAACCTTAATATTAGAAGCTCCTCCATTGTCCAGAAACAAAACAAAAAAATTACCTGTTAATACAATAATACAACACCCCTTTAAGAATATTTTAACACGTGAAGTTTGTAAAAGGTAAAATTAGAAGACCAAACTACTTATGTTGAAACTTTCAGAGCACTGTGCCTATTGGAAGTCGCTTTTTGTGAGAATATTTATTAATTAATTAAAAAAATTAATTAAAATTTTAAAGTTCTGTTTTTCTTAAGTCCAATTAGAAGGCTAATGCTACTTATGTTGAAAATTTCAGAACTGTATCTCTATTTGTAAAAAAAAAATATATATATATATATATTATGAAAAAAAATTAATTAAAAAAGAGCTAATTAAAATTTTAACATTTTGTTTGTCTTATGTACAATTAGAAGACTAAAACTACTAATGTTGAAAATTTCAGAACTCTTTTCCAATTTTAAGTAGCTTTCTATAGATCCATAGACAGACAGACAGCTTGTTTTATTATTATAGATTAAAAATCTCGATATTTTATTATTATTATTATTATTATTATTATTATTATTATTATTATTTTTTTTTTTTTTTTTTTTTTTGTCATTTTCTTAAGTTGGTCATAAAAGTTATTAAGCTCTAAAAATAGGCTTGTTGTTTATTAGCCTATCTTTACATTTTCAATTTAATATGTACGTTCATAAAGATATGGAACCAAAATCGGTAACTATAATTAGGATTTATAGTCCACTGATGATTCAATTGTACTTGTAGTAAAAAATTGTTCTCGAGTTAACCAATGAAAATTATTATACATTTTTAACTGTTAACATTTCAGCCCTGCCCCCTATCTCCTGAGAAAATAAAGCTTATAATCGATTAGATTGTACTTTTCTAAATTCTTATTTATTACCATACCAGAGGCGTGGTATCTTTGCAAATACCAGACATCTTGCAAAAAAGAAACTACTGCATAAACTAGTCGACCTGTATTGAATGAATGTTGAATTTCCTTCAATCGTAATATGATGATTATGACTCATCTATTTAGAATTATTAATGTAATTAGATAATAATAAATATTCGTGAAATAATTCGAAAAATAATGCTAAATTTCTGCGGAAAGAATGCAATGTCGAAAACCTCCTAAAAGAGCTGAAAACTCGAAAAAAATTCTTCTACGTGGTTCTTCTCTCTGTAAAAATGCTAAAACTCTAACTGTCTTATCACTAATTATCACTCATCACTAGTTCTCTCACTTCCTATATATAGCCACCTCTCTGAAATTTAGTACAAATGTCAATGAGAGCAAACATTGAAAAATTAGCAATATACAATAGCAGATACAATCATCACTAACTAGTTAAAATATTTATTTGAAAAAATCATTAAGATATTTTATGAATATATTATGTCATTCTGCAAACTTAAACATTCCAAACGTAGAATTCAGGAACGTCTTTTGATTGTTAAAATGCACGTGATAACATTTCATAGCCAAGCACTGTTATTGTTTTTATTAAATATATAGTGCATAGTAAGTTTATATCTTAAGACATTTTTCTATGCAGACAGATTGACGAGGCAATATGTGGCATAATACAAAAGATATACCGTTCTACTATTGCAAAAATCAAATTAGCAAAATGTGATTGGTCACTGAAAAACACACATTAGTTATCATTCTAAAGTTATATCTAACATAAAATTAATCCAACATATGTGATCTTTTACTTGAGCACAACATTGGACCCACCCGTTTTAAATTTTTAAAAATATTAAAAACAAAATTTGTCCGCTTTTATGTTGCTAGCAAATTAAAATAACTTCTTTCCCTTTTTTTATCGCTTTTTAACAAATTGACTTTTTTTATCTATTGCATTATATTCATGGAAAGAAGGAAATATCAAGATTGTTCTTGTAGTTACAAATGAGTTCTTTGAATGTAAATTTTAGCCTAAAGAGAAAAGAATTAACAACTCTTCAAATTATAAAATCTGTCAAGACCATTTTTATAAGTTAAGTTTTGTCATATTTACCTTATTTTTTAATTTTTCTTATTATTTTTTTCTGCAGAATGTCAAGGATGATGGTAATCATGTTTGGCGTTTGAAACATTTCAATAGGCCAGCATACTGTAATCTCTGTCTGAATATGCTAGTAGGACTTGGAAAGAAAGGCCTTTGTTGCATCTGTAAGTTCTGTTTTATATATATCACACTTACCAATATGTGATCTGACATAAACCTAATTACTTAAACTAAATTATGCGTATAAATAATTAAGTTTTTTATTTGTACGTTCTTTATAAATTTAAGATTTCTGAATAGGAAATCCGATTCTTCCTGTTACGTTACATAAAGAGCTGATAAGTCATAGAAAAATGTAAAACCGATAGTAAAAAAAAGAAAGAAAATAGTGTTTTGAGTTTTAAAGCCAGATTTTTAAAATTCATTCCGGGATTTTTAACAGACGGCTAGACATAATTCATCGACAAAAAAGGGTTTGCTCTCTGATTGGCTAAAAGGACTTCCTGAAGTTTTTTTTTTTTTTTTTACTATGTTCGCGGGGTGTCATGACTTGTCAAAACGATCAGTACATTATTGTGCTTTTTGATGCAGACTTGCCTTTTGTCAATTTTTCTTTCTTTTGCACATAAAAGAAAATTAAGTCATTGAGAAAAAATTCCTTATATTTTTCTAACTAAAAAGTAAATTTATATTCTGCAGAAATCATTTAAGAATTATATCACTATGACTCTTTTTCCTATCTCTCCTTTCGTCTATCCTACTCTTTTTCGACACAATTTTTTCCTAATCATTTTTCTTTTGAAATAAACAGAAAATGAAATTTTTACAACAATGGTTTGGCAGAAAATGAAATTACCTGCATTTAAATTCTTAAAATTACTTAAATATAGATATGTCCAAAATTGTTTTTCTGAAGAAAAATTTATATTTCCGAGTCAAACTAAACTCAAATTGTTATCCAAATTTAAAAATCTTTTTACTTATCCTCCATATATGTACCAGCATTTTTATTATTATTATTATCTTTAAGACAAGCCTGGAGGTGTATGTAGTTTTATTTCCTATGTGTAACGTTGTAACTCATTAAAAATGTGCCGTGTTGTCTTTTGAAATACATTTAAAGTGACACTATAATTCACTTTTAGTAAATATCTTAGCGCGATAAAATAATAATCGACTTACAGTGAATAGTAAGGAATTCCATGCTTTGGGCTAGGTGCAAGAAATGAGAACGCAAGGTCCATCGATATTCCAGTAATTATAAAGTTTATATCATGGTTAGGAAGGGGAACTCTCAACGTGTGAATACCAATGATTATTTAACCATTATTAAATAATAACAATAATATAAAAAGATTATTTATACTGACATCTGTTAAAAAGTTAAATGGAAAAATTATAATTACACTCATTGAAGATAGAAATAATTAAAATTAATTTCCTTGATAATTAAATATGTAAAAATATTATTTATTATACATTTAATTTCTTTAATTTTTAAATAATGAAAAATTATGCTTTATATTTCTGATACCTTTGTTAAAATTAAAATAAATGTTTTAACATCAGGAGGGGTAAAATATTTTGTCAAATTATATAATTAGCAATAGTTCTTATTCAAGAACTATCAGATTCCATTAATATTTTATATTAAATGCTCTTGAAATCTTACTTAATATATTTTACAAACAGTTTAATATATATTTGTCGGTATTTTGTTCTTTGCTTGCTACAATTTTTTTAAATTACCCAATCAATCCAGACGCTATGGGATATTTTTAACATTGATAAAGACTTGTATAAAAAAAAAGTTTATTTTCAAAAGTAGTTTTGTTATTTCCTTGGAAAAGAAAAAATTTTAAATATCAAAAATGTCCACACAAAGATCCATTGACTTCTCCAAACAAAAGCTAAAATTCGCTAACAGTGCCATACTGCGTTGTCTGTCAATATCATTGCAAGAACTGGACTTTTGGTTTCTTTCCTTCGGAAGTTACGTCAACCAATCAGTGAGCCAAAGCGTTTGTTGATGCACTATGTCTAACCGCCTGTGAAATATTCCGTTAATTCAAAAAATTTCAGTATAAACAATTTTAAAGAAATAATTTTACTGTCAACAATATGTGGCAAAATGAAATATGAATTGTAATTTTTAAATGAGAAACAATACCAATAAATATCAGATTACGTGCAATTGGCAATTTAATTTGAAGAACTATGCAAAAAAAAAAAAAAAAAAAAATCAAATGAGAGTTGGCTGTTGACTGATAACTTCTATTAGCAATGTGTTTAAATCTCACATT
This sequence comes from Linyphia triangularis, assembly GCA_963978545.1. Lineage (NCBI taxonomy): Eukaryota > Metazoa > Arthropoda > Arachnida > Araneae > Linyphiidae > Linyphia > Linyphia triangularis. Next base: position 66,720,899 of record OZ021728.1, read on the forward strand.
TACTTTTTTAAGTGACTTAAAAGCCACTGAAGTAAAACTTGTTTAAACATCTTAACATTATGAAAATGGTTGTTTCATAGTGCCAGTTAATAAATTTCCTATTGTAAATTAGCATGTTTCATTGCGTTATACATTACATATATCACAAGGATACATTTTTCAGTAAATTTTGAATTGCTAACTCTAGGAAAAAGAAGGGAAAAAAATGGAAAAAAAAAAAGAAATAAAACATTAATAATAAAGGCAATGCGCACAAATTTTGGTTCATTTAGCTATTTACTGCCCTATTTTTAATTCAATTGGTAAACTGCTAGAATGATATGTGTATATTTAATTATAGTTTCTTTTGTAGAAAGTATAAAAAATAACATTGACAAAAATTTATTTGGCATTATATTTCATCCTAAAAGTGATAATAATGACACTATTTCAGTTTCACATCCCGGAGGAGAAAACCATTTATTTATGCGATTTTGGTATTTTTATGCGTCTAGAAAATAAAATGTATGTAATAGAAAAAGGCATAGTAAATATAATATTTTTTACGCTTGACAAAACCAAATTAAATGTGTCATAAACATAACACATATAATTTATTTTTAATATTAACCATTATAAAATTCGGGGGAAAATCGAGAATGATGTTATTTTTCAATTAATGATGGTATTTTTGAAAGTTTGAAAGAGCAATATAATTGAAAATATTTATAGTAAATTTATTTTGTCAGTTTGCAAATACACCGTTCACGAGCGCTGCGTACAAAGAGCACCTGCTTCTTGCATCAGTACATACGTCAAGTCGAAGAAAACATCTCATGTAAGTAACATTTAAACTTCAATTTTTTTATTTTTTTTAAGTAAGACCAATCTTTAGAATATGGTAAGGGATTTCTATTCCTAATTTTGACATCAAACTATTTGGACCATGATGAACTGTACTCTTGTTCAACCTACCCGAATTTGAAATTCATAGATAAAATTAAAAATTTCCGCTTTATGCAATTGTTTTTCAAAACTAACTTAAACAATAAATAATTAACAGATTCTAATTTCTATCAAACATCCCAGGTAGCACAGCAATATTTGTCAATGTTGAAAACAGGTGTTCTGGAAGAATGGCCAATCTTGACCAAAACTCGACCAGCGTTCCAAAATACACGATTTTTAAACATATTTTTCACAAACATATTTTTTAGCCCTCCGTCTTTTCTTATCAATAAAATATTTCAATTTTAAAACTGTGCATCTACATTTCAAAACTTCCACGTATTTTGTATGCCACATTGGATTAGATTGACCAATATCCGTAACTACGGCCGGTTTACAACTCTCCACATCGGTATTGGCCAATGTCGATCGGCCAGCCTTGTTGTACTACTAGGTATTGCACTCTAAATATTGTAGGATGATATTTTTACATAATGTCCTTGATATTTTTAAGATCTGTTGTATCTCCTAAAAGGCGAAAGCTCTTTTTTTTTCAGACTTTAACTCATCATTGGACGGAAGGGAACTGCACTGGAAAATGCAGCAAGTGCAAGAAACCTATTAAGTCTTACAACGGCATAACCGGTCTCCATTGCCGATGGTGCCATATGACTGTAGGTTTATTTCCTTTACTACTAAGTTACTAACTACTAAGTTAATAATATGATACTAAAATGATACTAAGTTAATCATTCTCTAAATGCTTATTAGTATTTATGAAATATACATCTAGCTATTAATAATATTTTTATCAAACTGTGTTTTATGTATGAAATATAATTCGAAAGATAACTTTTCCCTCCCATAAGTCCGAAGGCATACTTTTCTCAAAATAAATGTTGAGCATCTAATAAATTTTCCCTGAGACATTATTTTGAATTCTTGCATTTTGAAATATTTCATTGTGTTTTATTGAATATATTTTTACCCATTTAATGATTTTTTAGAAAAAAAGAATCACTGACTCTAAAAGCATGTATTTTTTTTTTAATAATGACGTAAAATTTAAAAGCACTAGATATAGATCAATCGTAGGGTTAAGTATTTTTCATTTTACTACAAAATAATATCTTCTTTACGAAACAAATTTAGATGTTTTTATAAAAAAAATACTTGATACCAAAATGTCAATTTACGTAGGTAAATATTTTTTTAAACTTATTTCTATTCCAAATTACGACGTACCTAAAACTAAATTATGTCAGTTTGTTTTTATTGGAAAAATAGCTTATCATACTGATATTAATTGAAAAGTTTAAATTTTGAATTTGTTTAATTTTAAACTGTTTGAACCAATAACACTGTTTAATCCTGTTACTAAGAAAGAAATTATTGAATTTATACAAGTAATAAAAATGTAAATTAATTTAGTGAAATAAATACTGACTGATTTTTTTTATGAAAAATTTATTTAAATTTTACCAGTTCGACATTTTCTTCAAAAACAAGCATAAATTAAAGAATATCCATATTTGTCAATGTTAGATGAAGTGATATTTATTTCATTTGCATATATTGGATATTGAAAAAAAAAAAAAAAAATTCATTACTTCCAAAAGCAAACATTTTGAATTTAAATCTCATAATGGTTTTTGCATCTTGCAAACTATAGTAAATAATAGAAGCTCGTAATGCTGTTTCAAGTATAAGAAGACATTCGAATTTTAAAATTGGTTGTAAATAATTGAAAATCTAACGTTAATAAAATGAAATCATAAAATAACTTCAAAATCCATGCTCTTTGCATATAAACAAAGCAATAAGTCCTTATAAATATTCTTTCAATGTATTTACAATTTCATCATGCTGTAAACTTTCAAGTAATTCGATTTTATGGAGAGAAAAAATTATGTTTCGAACGTGTATAATCTATATTAAATTATATTTTTAAACATCCATATAATTCTAACATATCCCACTTAGATTTGTTTGTTACAACTAACTCATTTGAATCACTTGATTAGTGGGAAATTTATTATTATCAAATGTGCTTAATGTGTCCAGTTACTTAAAAATATGAGTTTTAAATGCTTTTTTATATATAAACACAGAAATAATTAACTAATTAACCTTTAATAAGAGAATTTAACTTTATTAAAATTTATTTTATTAACTTTGATTTTCAATAACGCTTCTATTCCTATAAAAAGCAAAATGGCAAATTATTTAATAGTTTAAAAACATACATAAAATTTAACAATAGTTTCAATAATTAATTTAATAGCAAATTTGTCAAAACAAAATTTGCATACTTTTATTAAAGTAAAATATCTTCCACTTGAATCACAAATATGCCATACACAAATATTGTTGAAGTATTTAGATTAAAGTAGAATGTATTTCATTTCTGACAGCAAAAGTATCAATCTCAAGTACTGCTAATTCATTTTAATAGTGTATAATACCTTCCATTTACCCAAAAATAAATTACTGCTTCAAATGTTATTAAAATATGTGTATTACCTTTTAATCGCTTTGTAAACTGTGTTAATTCCCAGTGAAAACACTTTTAACTTAACTACCTGAAGTAAGGTATGTTTTGCACGTCCTGACAATTTAACGAGAACTCTCGAACATGTTATGCGAATCTTCCTTATCACCCGAAATTAATACTTTTGGAACAGTTTTCGAAGGAGTTGCACTTAAAGCGAGCCCATGCGCTATACGACTTTTCAACAACTTGGTTGATGACGCAAAAGTTGTCGAACAAGTCGTATAGTCTATGAGTTCCACGAACCCCCGGATGTTTGAAGCTGGACGTGCAACGGACGTTCCATGGACGTACAGACGAACTGCGAATCCACATTATGTGTGGTCCCTATCTGGTATCGTAGTATGTCGGTCGGTTTGGATGCACTATCTGTATGTGTTTGCATGCACTTGTTGAAGCATTTGTATATTGACTTTGCATTGTGCCTACGGCGAGGAAGTTTTGCCATGGTTTGCAAATGGATTCCGCATTTTTGTTCTTACAGAAACGCCGTGACGTTCACGGATGGTTTGTTAAAGACGCGCACGCCTTTATTTATTTTAATACCACGCTTTCACAGTTACATTTAAGAAAAAATTTCATGGTCTCAAGGAAAGAACATCTTTAGTCCACTTTTTTTTATTGAATGTCAGTGTCTGACTAATGGTGTCATCTTGTCGTCTATAAGGTTAACTTTGATGGTATGCTCTCATTTCCTTTTCAAGACCTCATTAAATTAACACATTACATACAGTAAGTCCGCATTAAATTAACCTCTAATAAAACATCAGCACTGTTTTTTTTATGTGATGAACTTACATTTGGGTATATCTTGGAAATCTTTCCTATGAACTAAAGGTGTTCTTTTCTTGGACCCCCTCAGCTTATACATCTCAAGGCTATTATTTAAAATATAAAAGTTTATTCAGATGGAGGGAGGGGTAATTAATACACATACATTTTATCAGTTAATATCTTAAATGTAAAAAAACACTAACATGCTTTCTTATTCACATTTTAACTGCTTAGAATGATTAAAATGTAACCTTTTTTTTATAATTAGTACATGTTTTAGTAAAGCCTTAAAATTAAATATATTAAAAAACATGTAATGCAAAATATATAATAAATTATTTAGTACCATATTTTTCCAGGGCGATTCCAACACCATTTGGCATGATTAAGTATGCATAAATTGTCCTTGTCTGCATTTGTGCTATTATATTTAACTACCAACTATTTTTTCTAATTTGTTTGCCATTTTACAAGTTTTTCTTACCTTACTCTAGACACCTACTCCGAAAAGATGCTTAGTTTGTCTAAAAATATTTACAATAATTAATGCATAACAATACTTTGAAACTCTTAATTTTTATAAAAAATATATCATTTTGAGTTTCCATATACAAAAGAAATTAAGATAAGGATGAATCATCCAGCATGTATATTCCAATCAATTACATTTTTAGAATAAAAATTTCTTGAATATGTTTTTGCATGCAAGTACAATTATTTTAATAAAAAAAAGTAAGTGTTGCATGTATTTGGAACTCAGTATTTCATACAGAAATAAAGTAGCATACTTTATTTACAAAAAAAAAAAAAAAAAAAAAAAAAAACGTAATTGAACACACTAGCCTACAATCCTTCGCATTCATATTTTGTTACATTCAATCTTTCTTAGTAATAATATATCACATTTCATAAGGGTTTAAAAATATTGTCAACCATGTACAAGAACGTCATATACGGTTTTGTAACATGCCATTTTCAGTACAAAAACGTAAAATAGTCAAGAAATACAGATACTTCGTTTTTTTATGAAATAACTATAGATTTAAAACTGTTTATCTTTTCCTTGAAAAATTTGTAATGTTTTTTTTGGAAATTGCTAGTGTGTCGCATGCTTATTTTCATTGCATGGAGTGGGTTTGAATGGATTTAAACAATCTTTTTTTAATGGAACCAGTAACTGTCTATGACCAGCATAATTTCGTTGTTTCTTCTCCGTGGCTTTTTTGAGTGATTTTTTTAAATCTTAGTTTAAAAGCCGTTCTGTTTCCGTCGCTTTGAGTATGTATGCGTAAATGTCTTTATTGTGATGGTATATTTATATCAAATGGTGTATTTAAATGTTGATCGTATATTTAAATGCTTATTGGTGTATTTGATTATTTGTTCATTGCAGCCAGTTTACTATTTAAATTAAAATTTTACATGTTTATTAAATGCATTTCATGTCAATATATATTAATAATATAAAATATTTGCTGTAAATAATATGAAAAATAATATTAAAATAATAGTAAATAATATTAAAATTATTGTAAACAATATTAAAATGATAATAAATAATATTTTCAAATACAGTTTCAAAACTATAACTTTTATAGAATTTTCATTTACTTGTTAGGAAGTTTATAAATCTAACCCAGAAACTTTGTATAAATACTAGTTTTTTTAACTAACAGAGATTTAGATATTTAGTACATAATAAAAAATAAGTTTGATGTATTTAAATAGAAATATTTTGTTGATATAATTTTATAAGATGGACATTTCAAATTAACAGGTTTCAGAACTTTTCAGTTCCATTTCAATAATCATATAAATATTTATTGACTTAAGAACTAATGCTAAATTGTTCACTTTAGCAGTGTTTAAAATGAATTACTTATTTTTAAAAGTATACGACTTGGAAAATTAAACTTTTCCTAAAAAAAAAATGTTAGAGTATTTTTTGTCATTATGTTTTGGCTAAGTATGTTTGTTATAAATATATAAAGTCATGAAGTTTTCTACAATTCAAGCTTCTTTCAGCTACACAACCATTGTGCCTCACAGGTAAAGCCCGAATGCACCCTAGGAGAACATAGGGATCACATATTACCACCCACTTGTATATGCCCTATAGTCTTAGTAAGTATACAATTGATCCTTTATTTTTATCAAAGAATATCAAACGTAATACAAAAGATAGATTTTTCTGCATATTGTTCGAAGTAAATTTTCTGAGCCATTACTTGAAATTGGCAACAATTTTTGTTACTACTACCAAAATTAACAAATTAGCTGTTTTTTAATTGAACAAATACTATAAAAACGCAAACCATAAATTGCACTAATCTACTTTAAATTTCATTTTAGTAAATTTATACGATTTTCTCCACCTCAATTTTTGTACACATGCTGTTCTAGTTTCTAAAGACTAAATATGATTTTTCAAATAATCATTAAATTTAAAAACGTGAATTTTATTCAAATCATTAATGAAATTGCATTAAATATAAATCAAAATTATTAAATGATATTAAGTATAATTAAATAGTATTAAATATAAATTAATGGCATTCAACCAAAAAGACGGAATTCAATATAAATCAACTATACACTCACTTCAAAAAGTTAAATGCGAAAAAAATGTACAAGTACTGCTCTGATTAACACGAAATGCTGCAAATAAGTAGCTCTATGTTTTTTTCATGAAACAAAACAAAGAATTACAAACAGAGGTAAAAAAAATATTGAATTTTTTATAAATTATAAGATGACGTCATATTTGCGTCATTAACAATATAATGTTTAAATTCAAAACAAACAAAAACTAATAGGGTATGTGAGCACCCCTCACCTACATACAAAGTGTACAGCGTGTGATTATGCTAGTTACGAGGTGATCAACCACCACAGAGTCCAGTTATCACCATTCCTCCCGTAAGACAGTTTCTAAATCTCCGAGAGTGGCTGAAGATGGGAAACGTCTACATACAGCACGGCCAAGGGCATCCCAAAGATTTTCAATTAGACTAATGTCTGGCGAGTAAGCCGCGCAAACCCCTCACTCTGCAGAAAGTCGTCAACGATGACAGCTCTATAGGAACCGCATTATCGTCCACTAAAACGAAAGAAGGCCTAACTGCTGCAGCATACAATTTCACAATAGGGTCTAAGGGTACATCGTTAGCGTACAGCCGTCACAGAACCTCTACTGAAGATGTGCAGGTTGGTGCGATATCCCAATGAAATCCCTTCCCAGACCATGATGCTTCGACCGGCGAAAGCTTGATGTTTTGGAGCCATTTGCGTGTGCCTTGTCCCTCCAGACTCTTACACTCTTATCATCGGGTTGTAGGGCTAATCTGGACTCATCTGTGAACATAAAGTTGCCCCAATCAGACACAGTCCAATTCATATGCTGGCGGCACCACTTTAATCGTGCCCCTTTGGATTGGACGGACAAAGGAAAAGGTACTCGGGCGTACAGACCATTCATGCGTAGCCTTCAACGAACAGTAGTTGCAGTTATCGCCTTGATCTTCCGCGGGAGTCATAACCCTTGGACGACCGGCTACAGATATTCGGAGAACAGTTTGGCTGGTTTGAAATTGTTTCCATAATCGTGAAATGACGGAATGATTAACGCCGAATAAAAGAGCAACATCTATGTGATTAACTGCACTGCTTCAATGCGTCCGACAGTCCGCCAGCGCTTAGAATCTTCCATTCGTCTTTTTGAAGTCATAGAAACACGTCTAGCTTGAAAACAAATCGTACGAATGTTCTAAACACCTTTCATCAGCACTTACATGCAACTCCTGTAACCCTTCACAATGCTGGCTTCTTATACTACTGCCTGTTTTGCATATTTCTCGACGTGAAACTACGATTTGCTGTTACCTAACATTTTTTTATACCTCCTAACTTTGCAATAAATGTCAGCTTCTTTCGTTCAGATTGCCGTACGAAAATTAACGTTTTCCTCTCCGTGCTTACCATTGGGAAGTGAGTGTATTAAAAGTAATTATAAATGTTAATCCATTAGCGTCTTTCATTTGTTTCTTTTATTATTGTTCTGTCCAGACATATTAACTGTCTTTCATTCTACGCTGCTCATCTTTTACTTTATGATTATAGCTCATTTATATTAATTTTGATTTTCAAGACATTAATTTGACAAAATAATTTTATTTCAAACTAAAAATCCTGATCACGTAAAACATTTTCAAAGGAAGTTCAAAGTATTTTAAATTGAATAAAATCCAACACTACGTATAATAGAAATAAAATATAGGTAGATTCTACGCGCATAAGTGAAACAATAATTATTTAAATATTAACTTCTGTTCACGCACACTCACACAAAAACAATTAATCAACTGCATTTATCAAAATCAATAATCATAATGCTTTCATCATGAAACAATTAGAATAAACTTTAATATTGGACTCAAATTTAAACAAAACTTTTTAAAAAGAACTCATTTCAGTTGGATAACAATCTAAGAGTACTTACTTTGGTACAGATGTAGTATAGGACATTTCTTTGGAGAGGTTTCATTTGGAGGGGTTTTTTTCGCGGATATATGCGTTTTCTAGCTAGGCGTTTTATTGTATGTTACATTTTATTTATTTTTATTATTCTTTATATTTAAATTAATGTTATTATTATTTATCTTATAACTTAATTTTATTATTTTTATTTAATATACCTTAATATATACATTAATTTTATTATTATTTGTATTTAAATTAATTTTATTATTACTTGTGGTTCTCGTGTATAAATAATAGATACAACTCCTAGGCACCAGAGATCTTTTTTGTCTAGAGGATAGAGTATCTGGCTGGAAAACCAAAGGTCTCACGATCGATCCCCAGCTATCACAAAAAAGCTACTACGCTTTATTGGTGAATATCGACAACTGAATCATACTACACAAAAATACTACACGACTTCCACACTATCATCTCAGCATCTTTGGCGACTCACTGCCAAACAGCAAGAAACCTCCGGCCACTCACTGTCGCACGCGCAAGCAACTCAATTGTTCGTCCCTTCGCGACTCACTGGTAAAGGGCTATGTGGTGGTCTCGTGTGCACATAACAGATATAACTCTTAGACGACGCCAGAAATCTCTTTTGTCTAGTGGATAAAGAATCTTGCAAGGAAACCAAAGGTCTCACGATCGATCCCCAGCGACTGCAGAAAGCTACTACGCTTTATTACTTATGTTATAGCCTACTATTATTATTTTTATTTAATATACCTTAATATATATATATAATATTAAGTTTATTATTATTTATATAAACATTTGTTGATTTTTCTGATCGGCAAATGAAAAAAATCGCCAAATTCCTTATACTGTGTTTTCTTACATTTCTTGCTTACAGGAACGCCAACGTAGTGTGTCCGCTAGCCAAAAGAAGAGCCTGGGCCGGACGGATTCGAACCTGGTACGGGATAACAACCAGGGAGCTGTAAGTTTACTTCCCGACCCACATGAAGTAAGATTAACATAAACGTAACTGTTATATTCTGCCTATAGATATGCAGAAGCAGAGCATGAGAGAAACCCGCACTTAGTGCAGCTTTCCAACGTTAGATTTCACAATGGCAGGCGCTTGCTTAATCCACTGCTTTGCATCACGAAGGCTGGCTGTGGTACCATGTGTATCCGTTGGTGTCTCGTTCTGATCTTACTCTTTAACTGTTGTATATGTTGATTGTTTAGACGTTTATTTTATTTAAATAGTCGCTGCGGAATCAGACCAACCTTACCAAATTTTATGCCAATGATGTCTTATCCGTAACATATTTAACAAATACAAGGTGACACCTAAAAGTAAGGTGACTGATGTCATAATAATCACTGTATTATATATTTGTAGATAAATACACCACTGTCCTTCAAAGTAGTTCCTGCCGTCTACAATACACTTCTGACAACGTTCATACAAGTTCTTGAAAATGACGAAAGTTTCGGCGCATTATAGCCCTCGTGTTGCTGACGGCGCCAGATAATCTGAATACAACCAACAAGTTCTTGAAACTTCTAAAAAAGTCTTCCTTTAAGACTATCTTAAGCTCCTGTAACATCATCTTAAATATCTGAGATGCTTGAAAATCGGTTTCCCTTCAGTGCCAATTTCTGTTGTGGAAAGAGGAAAAATCTGCTGGCACTAGATCAGGGGAATAAGGAGAGGATACTAGACTGAAATTGGCACTGAAGGGAAACCGATTTTCAAGCACCTCAGACATTCAAGCTGCTGTTACCAAGGAATTTAAGACAGTCTCAAAGGAGGACTTTTTCAGAAGTTTCAAGAACTTATATGAACATTGTCAGAAGTGTATTGTAGACGGCGGGAACTACTTTGAAGGACAGTGATGTATTTAACTGCAAGTATATAATACAGTGATTATTATGACATCAGTCACCTTACTTTTCGGTCCCACCTTGTAATATTGACTTAAGTAGCTTCTCATAGCTTCGGTTTACCTAATGTTTTATTATCGAAACAATTTCTTCCGGTAAATTTCCTGGAAACTCGGTATTAAAACGTAATAAAAAGCTTATGAAATATTTTGTTAACATTTAGGTCTTTCATATTATTCTTAATAATACAGAATTTTCCATTCTTTAATCCACACAAAATTCCTATTCCACTTATAATAAATAATCAAATAAAACGTATGAAAAAAAGTATTGATTTTAATCATCGAATTATATACTTAGCCATATGCCACACTAAAACTATAGGACCACTACATATATTCAATAACAAAGCTGCTAGATTTAGATTCCGTAACAAAGCTACTAGATTTAGATCCTATAACACAGCTGCTAGATTTTAATTCTAACAGAGCTTATATGTTTTTCTTTAATGTGCTTATACCTTATAATTTTCTCAGTATACTGCAATAATCCTTTAGGTGTAACAAGATTATACATTACTATTAAGTACATATTAGTGCAAAGAGATATTTTTATCATAGTGAATCTGAAACTCCATATTTAACTTTTTAAATCTTAGACATATTTGTTTATTTCTAAAGATGGAATATATTATGCTTTCAAAATTACTTGGTTATGTAATCGTTTATTCTGTTCAAATGTTTTTTCTTTCGTATTCGTAATATAATATAAGAAATTATGAGGAATAATTTTAATTACTTACCGTGCGTGTTTTTATGAATGTCCGTTAGTGTGGTCGGTCCTCATTTTTCAACTTTCAAATATATTTTTTCTCACCCCATTTTTTTTTTTTTTTTTTTTTTTTTCCGTTTAGCTATAAAAAGATTATTATGATTAACTTTTATTTAATTAAAAGTGCCACAACGAGCTTGAAATTCGCATCCTATCAATGCATTCTACTGTATTGTGCTGTGTCTCTGATCTTTTCCCTTGTACGTTACGAAAACATAGTCGGCTGTAAAACACTAAGAAAGTATTGCATAATGACACAACCAAACTCAGAAAAGGTTTATAGTAAATTACTGCAAATTTAGAGTACTATATTACAGCATGGTGAGGTGGCAAGAATGGTGGCAGAAATGTATGAGCGCGCTCTCTGGCATTCATTCAGTGTTGATTCCAATTCAAAGCTTTCACTATTCCTTGTATTATATATACTGGGAAGTTTAATAACTAATGTAGGATATATTTAATTGGATTGGTAGAGCTCATCATTAGATAATAGATAGCACATTACCTTATAATCCTTACCAAATTACATTAATATTATTTCACCGTCTTCATTTATATCAAAACGAGAAGTGAAGCAGTCAGTGAAAGTCTCATTTAAAAGCGTCTTATTTTATATTGGTGTATAGTAAAGAGTGTTTTTTTTTCCAAACCAGTGCTAATACATTTGAGACGAGAGATTTTCGTTATTTTGTATCAGTAATATTTTAAAACACGTTATTTGTAGCGCACGTCACAATTGCTGAGAAATTACAGATATTAAATAGAGAAAGTGACAGATTGTAAATTTTAATTTTAAAAGAAAAGATTTTGTTATGAATTATAAACAACTTCAGCCATCTGATTTTTAACTTATTATTTTAGAATAGAAAGTTATCGAACTTTCAAAAGTGAAAAGCTTGAATTTGTTTAAAAAACTTAAAATTATATCGGATTTTTTAATGTATCGCCCACCAACAAACATTGCTTATAAAATTGCCAGACATACATTAAAAAAATTACGTAAATAACACGAGAAAGAGCTCTAAAGGTTGCTTTAAAAAAAATAGATTGAACATTTAACTGTTAATAAAAAACAAAAACGAATTCATTTTGCTATGTGTGTATGATCACCACATATTATAGAAAGGAGTATCCATATTATAATAAAGAGGCATTAAAAAGAAAATAGCACTAAAAATACTAAATTTGTATTGTACGAACGTTAAATTTACTTTATTTGTTAAATTTAATCAATATTTTACAATGCTCCTTTTGATTAAAAGAATAAACATTTATAATTATTTTCGTTCATTTTTGCCAATTAAATATACATTTTTACCATCTTCAATATCAATTTGGCCCGCGTTAATATTGATATATTCGAATAAGCTTTGGCATCATAAGAGGTCAAAAGAAGAAAAAAATTATGTGGTGTAAAATCAAATCCAAAAACGCTCAAATTTTTTCAAAAAATTCAATTTGTGTAGTCTTTTTAACAACTTCAGGCTCAGTGTAGCGTAGGTAAATATCAATTTATCAGAATAAAATTTGGAATTATATCCAAATATGTCAAAAGAAAAAAAATTGAGAAGAGGTGGGGGAGGAGTTAAAATTGGATGAAATTTTATTTTGATATACAACTTCTGACCCCATATAAAAACTGTCCTAATGTCCGTGCTAATTATTTTAAATGATAATAATTCTTATCACTTTCTTTTGGGTTCCAGCAAGTAATCGTGTAAAATTTTCAAATATTCATACGTAGTTAATATTTTTCTATACTCTCTTAGCTTACATAATAAAAAATCTTAATACAATGGAACAAACAATCTCGATACCTGATATATTCCTTAAAGTAAGTCTTCATATGAGATTTTCTTCATCAATGTTAATTTTTCAATAACCGTATAACTTGGACATTCTCAAATGTATATATATATATATATATATATATATATATATATATATATATATATATTTAGGTTAATACTAGGATTTAACATCATTGTATCATTGCTGTCAGCTATTATGGCATCAGTTTTAACACAGAAATTTTGGAGTTTATTCTTATTACTATTCCTCGATGTTTCATAAATAACCCAACTGCAAATTTAGTGGCAGCAAAAAAATTGACAAACCAAAATAATTTTACTATTTTTGTAGCTATGATCCTTTTAATATATTACATGCATTGCAAAAAAAATTATTTCACGATTTTTTTCCGGCTTCTTCTCGAAATGGCTGGTCAATTAGTCTACCAAAGTTGAAAAAATACAACTGAATATCATTATTCGTACTCTTAGTCCTTATCGAAGTTTTAAAGGCCAATTATTTAGTATTTAGTATGCAATTGTGTATAATTGTTCACTGAAATAACCAAGGGCGCCGGGAGAAATAATCTCGGGGTGGGGGTGGGGGGGCAAATAGCACACAAGAAGGTGCAAGGGGATTAATTTTTTATTTTTTTTCCTACTTGGAACTTTTAGTCAAATTTTAATTAATTGTTTATGTATTAAATTCTTTTTTATTTATTAAATATTTTAAACTTATATTTTTTCGCACTGAATCATACCACTTTTCTCCACATTATTTTTAATTTTCAAAATCCAGAGGGTTACAAGTGCACCCTCTTGCACCTTCCTGGCGGCGCCCATGGAAATAACTTATTTCGTCAGTTTGCAAAATATAGGTATTTGGTGATAATATTGATATAAAGTATTCAAATTTAAAACGCAAATAATCTTATCTTATATAAGCGCACTATATTTTTAGTTTCTTTTTCTCTGCATATGAATGTATTTTGCTGGGTTTACTCTAAAAATTAAAAATTCAAATTTAGTCACGAATCGTATCCGCAGTTATATTTCCTACACTTTGAAACTATCTAACTATTAAGAATGCAACTAATGTCTTAAACTCTTTTGAGCTTAACAATAAACATGTACATTTCAATAAGTATGGAGACACTGGGCTTAGTTGGCATAAGGGGCTATTTGGCAAAATGCCTTTTGTTTACTCCGTATGAATAATGAGCGCGTTATTATGGAACGTGTTCTTCAGTTCCCTGACATTCCTCGAGAAGAAGTTTCAGTTCGATAGAAAACTCGAAAGAAACTGACACTCACTAGACTGATCTCCATCGTAAGTAAATATTTTACTTAGTACATTTTTCTCAGTTTAAAAGTATGAAAAAAGTTAGACCTTTTAATTCAATTTAATTTGGTATTTTTTGTCCTCCCTTGCAAATTTCCAACTATTTTAAGTGTCAAACTGGTGATTTTATTAGTAATATCTCATTTTAAAGGTTAGGTGAAGGTGTAATAGTCAAATAAAATTTACGTTATTCTTGCCAACGAAGCACCAACGATATATGTGTACTGTTGATTCGGGAATTTCCAACCATATTATTTATGATCTAAACATGCAATATCTGGAATAATTATTTGGGGATATGGAACAAATGGATGTCGTGGTCTTTTCTCTCCAGGGTCTGGTCATTGGTACCAGTAAATGTAAATGCTGTCCCGCAATAACTAATATTCAACAAAAATATGGCCTAATTTGTAATTGAAAAGGTTCGTTTAGTGTTGAGTCTTGGAAAGAAGGAAGATAATCATTAACAGGTCAAAAATACATTCTTTATTAACTTAGATTACTTTTAACTATTGTTGGCAGCAAGTTAGAATTCTTTGTGCAATAATAATTAAGAAAGTGCAGGGTTTTGTATAATTCAGAGAGAGGGGATCTTGTCTTACGGCATGGAATGTGCCGGAACCAGGGCATGGTCAGTGCGACTGGCATTTGTGTACTGGGCTCTAGGAAGGTTCGTTGTGGCTGGCTTTTGGCTTGGATCGTCTGGACAGGTAGACTTTGTAGGATAGAGGCTGGGTTGGTGGTTCTGCTCTGCTGGCGGAGCTCTATTAGTCGAGGGCAGCTGGGTTGGATAGTCTAGAAAGGTCGGCTTTGTTGGATGGCATTGGGACTTTTCCGTTATGCGTCTGGTTCTCCTCTAGCCATTGTCCATCACGTCCTCTCCACTCCAACGTAGAACTTCGTCTGCAGCCATCTTGCTACTTACAGCATCTTCAGGAAAATTGGAAAAGTGAGAAAAAAGTCTCCCCTGATCGCTTACTCTTCCTTTTACGTCAAACTGGGATGATCCCTCTTCTCCATGGCATCCAATTCGACTTGAGGGTCCTCCCCCAAGAAATCTCCCCCATCTTTACCCAATCCACACCAGGCTGCAAATTCCCCTCTGACCTCTTGACCTGGTCCTGCCAACTCTTGGGCCAAACCGCACTAGCAAGTCTAGTCTCCTCTCGCAAAAAATTTCCTTACATTTAGGGTGGGTTTTTACTCAACCCCCAATACATATAAAAATTTTGATCGTGTAACCTCACCATCACAATGGATATGTCCCGATCCAGTCACATGGACATTTAGCATCAAAAAATAACTTGTATACCTTAAAAGTGTATGTGCCCTAAAAAAAGTTCTATGACACATTCAAAATGTATCTTTGAAGTAAATTAATATGATGAAAACTTTAAGAATGTTTCTCTATTTAATAGATGTGTAATGTTTAAGTATTTGATAAATATAATAATAAGCTACTTCTTTTATTGGACCAATTTATTGGTCAACTATCGTAATTTTTACATTCCCGATCGGGCGTATAGCTAACAACCCAACTAATTTTGGACTCTAGTTAAGGAAGAAAGTCTGTACATAAACTATGTTTATAAACATTTAGTGGATCAAAGGCAATATAGCCTAACAATATTTAACAGTTGTATTTTTCTGATATTTTTTTTTTTTTTTTTTTTTTTTTTTACTATTTACTCCAATTTTTGTCTACCGTTTTTATCTAAATTTTTTAAAAATTAATGAGAAGTAATAATTAAATCACTCTTTATCATCCTTAAAGTGATTCCTATAACCAGACAAAGAATGTTTAAATATCTAAGACAGAAACAATTTTCCTTCATACCCGTCTAGTAAAATTATTTCTTAAAATCAAAAATAAAGAAAACCTTACAACCTCAATATTCAAGTACACTTTATGACAGTGAAAATTATCCTCTTTTAAAGAAGCATAAATAAACACACTGCCTTCTTGACCTTTAAGATATTCCACCATTATAAAATACCCAAATACACAAACTTTACATACTTTTGAAGCCAAAAAGTATTATATTTCTAATTTATAGTTTCCGTCGATATAAAATCTAATTATACCTGGCCTGTAATGCAGCTTCAGTCATTAATAATGGACGGAACTAAATATTACTCGCCTCCCTCAAGTAAATTATTTCATTTCATAAGAAAATTAGATTCAGCTATTTTTTTAAAAAAGAATAAATGGACCTACAAGATGCAATAATATCTTAGGCACTTCATTTATCTTAGAATTAAATTACCATAATGGCCACTGCGGGATATGAAGTTTTACCTTTCGGACCATTCTAACTTAGTATTATTTCCATTTGCAATATGAAATTATATTAAATGAGGTTGGGTTAATGAGTTTTGTTGCCATAAATTCAATTTAAAAATTAGGATAATAGCTAGATACATTTTATGCGACTTTATTATTTTGAATATTCAAATAATGACTCCCAGAATTTCTTAAAAGTGAATAAGGATTTTATAGAATAAAATTCTAAAATATGCGGTTTGTTTTAGTATATTCTTTAAAATAAACATAATTAACATAAAGCTTGTTTATTTATGCAAGGACAAATATCGAAGTTTAACCACTCTTCGGGACTCAATATAGTTCATATCGTACTTCTAGTGAAAAAGATAATATTGGGGAAATTTTCACAGGCACACAGTGGTCCCAAATTCAGATCCAGCAAGGTAAGAAAAAATAAGTTTTTTTTAAATGGCAATAAGTACAATTAAGCTTTTATAAGGTTTAGAAATAAAATTGAGATTTCGTCAGCTTAGATTCAAAAAGGTGCTGATTCCTCTATCTGCCTCAAATCATTTTTTAAGTATAATTGTTTTGTAAGTTACAGGGTATTCTTCTCTCTTCGACCAAAAGCCTACAGTAAACAACTACATAATAGAGAAAAAAGTAACGCAAAAGAATTTAGTTTTATTTCACATGAGTCAGAGAATAAAACTAAGATAATTTTCAAGAAAAAACGCCTACAACAGAAATAAATATTTACAAACAAAGAGAAAAAAAAATTCCTGGAAAATGTGAGTTATTGTCGATTAAAAGGTATCTTAAGATTTTCAATACGAAACAAAGACATTACAAAATCATTTTATTGAGTCCATCAGTAGGACAATGTAGAAAGTTTTAGAATTGCTACTTCTTGTCAATGAGTTGAAATGATGAGTTTAAATGAAATATAATGGTTTTGCCATTTGTTTAGAATTAATGAAGGCACTCTACAAAGACCTGCGATTCTACGATCACTATTGTCAGAAAAACTAGGGAGTGGAACATCGCACAACTTTCAATTACACTTCCTACTTTTCGCTGCATTTAAATTTGCAGTGAATAGGTATAATTTACCTCATCAGTATCAGGTAACTACTAAAACATGACTGCCTAGTTTTGAGTAGACTTTAAAAAGCATCTAAATGAACTTTTAAAGTAATCAAATCCAAATCTTTATTAACAAATGTAAAAAAGAATTTAGGACATCATTATTGTCTTCTGACGACAAAAAAAAAAAAAAAAAAAAAAAAAAAAAAAATAGCAACTCGAAATAGTGCAAATGATGGTTGGTGAATATTTAAAGTTCAAAATGAAAGAAATGTGTGCCTTTGCTGAACAAAAAAGTTGACTGTTTTATTTTGAGAATTTAATAAAATGTTTCATCCATAATATTATTTTGATTGTGATTTTTATAAATAAATTAATCCACTATCAATTGAATTTTTGCAAGTGATTTATATTTTTTAGCAATTTCTTAAATAATGATAGTACAAGTAAAATAGGACATAAAAAAATTGGTCCGTTTATGAAACTTGGCAAAAACGTGTCATGTGTCAGGAAAGCGAATAGTCAGTATAAAGTGGGTCCATAAAAATATCTAGCAAAGAATGGTGTTTTTTAAAGAGTTTTGTAACTGAAAAATTAAGTTTGGACAAAAATTAAGATAATATAACCAATCTATAAAAGTTAGTCGTTTTTATAAACCAAAACACATCTAAAATGCGAGGGAAGTTAAAATACGTTATAAAGAAATAAAATATTGGTCCATACATGAAACTTAGCAAAAACATTTTATTTATTTCTTATGAATAAAGAAACAAAAAAGTTTATAAAATTATATAGCATAGAAGGGTTTTTTGAGGGAGTGATGGGAGGTTTTTTTTATTCAACTGAAAATTAATTTTGGTACCTTGGTATATGACACATGTGTGGAGTATTTTTTTACGCTGAATCGAATGAAAGAAAAAGAAAAACGATATAACTATCCTATAAAAAGTTATAGTAATTTTTGTTAACTAAACTACATGTGAAAGTATACCTTATTTCATTACTTATTCTTTATCTCTTGTATTTTTGTTTACTTATTATTTCTATTATTCACTACTACTTACCTATTTTATTATTAACTTATATTTTTTCTATTAAATTTTTTTTGTTTATTAACTTTTTCTACTCAGTTTTGATTCATTACATGTACTTTCATATTACATGTATTTTAGTCTATAAAATGGACAGATGAACTATAACTTTTTATGGTATTTGTATCGAAAGCTCTCATACTGTTCAAAGCATCCGAAGATAGGTATTTACTGAATAATATTTATTAAGTCAACTGGTGCATAAATAGCATTAATAAGCATTTATTCTTTGCATTATTATTTTATTTAGTTCTTTTTAAGCTTTCCACATTGATTCATGTTTACGTGTCAATTCTTTTCTCAAAACATCTTCTAATGTGAAACAGTAGTCTTAAATACTATTTTCCAGCTAATTGGGTACTGGATATCTTTGTTCAGCAGTGCAAATAAAAAAAATTAAATAATTTCAAAGTCAGCTCTAACACTATAAAAGATAACACAAATGGAGGGTGGACATTATATCTTACTTATTTTATAGACAAGTGGTGGTGGTGTTAAGGTATGTGACGTGATTTAGCATATTGTATAAACAACAAAACTTGGGTTTAGCTTTCTTATACACATTAAGACCTGGGTTCGAATTTTTGCTAATTTGTGATTGAATGCAGAACATGTACAAAACATAAAATAGACAATTAAGTACAAAAGAAGCACATTCTAACAATTAAAGGGATTATATAGAAGAGAAGGAAGCTATTACTGATTGTGTTCATTTTGACGCTGCTTGTTTGCGAAGTGACGGATCTTTTTGATCACCAATAAACAAAATGGCTAGATTATGACCTTTACCCATAGTAATATATTGCTTATTTTGCATTTAAAACCAACTACTTGACAAATTTCCGGGGGTACCTTATATTTCTTTAAATTATATTTCAAAATAAAACATCAACGGAAAATTAGACTGATAAGTACTGTTTTTTGGTTTCTGGTAACTACAGTTTTAACTGAAGCAAATCATATATTATACAAAGATTCACTAATATATATTAATAAATTGGAAATAAAATCCTAAAATTTTAAAACTCTTACGATAGATCATTGATTTGAGTGATATATCAGGGTTTCATCTTTTTTTTCCATGAATATTCTACAATACTTTTCTTACCGTATTCTACTTAAAGCTAATTTTAAAATAAGATTTTTTTATCTGCAATATTTCTCTATATACCTAAACATTTTAAATTTAAGCAAAGAATTTGATCAAATTAATTTCTCATCCTACTTCACATCAACTTTTTTTTTTTAATTTTTTTTTTTTTTTTAAATACGATTTAATTAAATCTCTAGGGGTAAACATTTTTTCATTTACTCAGACCTTACTCAATATTCTTGTTAAAAACCTCAACCTTAGTTAAGATCCTTGAGGCATATTCTGAAATGAGGCGAAGGTTATTAGAGCCTCTAAATATCTCTAATTAAGTGCAGAAGTTAATTTCACTGATACAAAATTTTTAATCTGCATTTTAAATGCTACTTGAATTGAGACATTTTGCAGCATGTTGATCATCTGTTCATTTTTTTTATAATTATAAGTAATTTAACATTTCAATTTTGACAAAATAAGTAGCAAGTCTTCCAATAAAGTCGACTCTGCAAGATATGTTAATTAAAGTAATTTTTAAACTTTTTTTCTATTTCCGTAAATAGCTTAGATGCTTCTTTTAAGATAGAAATTGCAGTTAGTAATTACTTTCTGTAATTAACAAAACTTCTCGATCAATGTACAAAAAGTAGTCGAAGCGGTCTTGATTTTAATTTTTAATTCAATTTTTCTCGTTCTTGTCAAAAAGTCTATTAAGTTGCCTAACTCGTATTTTTTGTAATTGAAGTAATTTCACTACTCTATCGGCAAAATATTTAACTTATTCTAACTGGTCTTCAATTGAATTTGAAAAAAAAAATAATAATAATGTATTTTAATTAAAACTCTTTAAATTGAGTGAAAGTTAAATTTTTTTTCAAAATATAATTGTTTTCTACTTACTCTCTAATTTATGTTATATAATAATAAATAAGATATGCTGGTTGAATTGTGGGCTTTTCGAAAATTTCTGTTTTGATGTGTAAAACTCATGTAATCCTCAAATGCAAATTGCAGTGGTCGAATTTATTTTTTGATTGCATTTAAAATACTCAATAGTTAAATGAATTATTATCAATTTCCAATTATAATTTTATTTAATAATTCTGTTAGTGAATGATTCCTCCTTTTTTTGTTGTTAAATTTCACTCTCACATAATTAAAGAGAATAAATCAACTCAAAACCTAACTAAAGAGATCAAAAAAGTAAACAAATACTTTTTTTTTTCACTGGATACTTTTAACTGAAAGGAATGTTTTTGTCTCGGAAGTAATATTGAAAGTCAGATGATCTAAAAAAAAATTGGAAATGCTTTATTACGTGGAAAATCGTCGACTTCAAGTGAAAACGTACTAACTCCAATTTGCCCAAGTTTTCAGGAGAGCATTAACACTTTCTAAAATGATAATTTAACATGCACTTGCACGTACTTAGCACTTTTACGTATCACACATTACCACAAATTTATTTCAGTGATGAAGTTGCAGCTTTTGCTAATTGATAGGGGCTTATTTTCTTGTTTTCGAGTAAATCAAAAAGATATTAACGACCAAAAGTTTAGAACTTCACTAAACTGACGAAATAACAGTTATAGATAAGAATTTGGTCGTAAAAGAGTTTTGGCTTTGGATAAACGATTAAAAATTTTAAACATCATTTATGTCCGCCAGACCACTCATTTTATCAAAAAATTTTCAACCATATGTAGAAACTTTTCTTTTCAAGAATATTGGTATTAAATTCACATGTTTTAAGCCAAACATGATAGACCAAACTTCATTTGCACAAAACTAGTTCAATTTAAGAACAGTAGAAAATAGCATTCTGTAAATTTTAATAATTTTACAGTTTTAATTTAGAAAAAAATTGACTAAATTAAAAATATTGAAAGTGTTTTACAGTAGAAATTGCTTTTTATTTTTTAAACGAATATTTTTTTTTAATTATTTAATTGAATAATTGGTTGCTATGATTTTGCATCCATTTAGAAATTCAAAAATAATCTGTTTCACTCACCGATTTTATAACTGGAGGTTCACATACCTTAACACAAAACGTATTAAACTTAGATTGAAGAGATTCCCTTCAATTATTCCCTTAAGCCTTTCTAACTTATATTCATTTTATATTCTTTAATATATAATAATGTAAAAACTGACTACTGTAATTACCAAGTTTGGCACAATTTCAATGAATTTAATAATGTCTGATGTAGAGATGGTTATGTAGAAAACTTTGAGATGAAATGCCTTGTAGTAAGATTCACTGTATTGGAAAATGGGCATGACTTGAAAACAGCTCTAAAAATGGACAGAAAATATTGCCACCAGAGCTCATGTTAAGTAAGAGAGAATACAGCTCAAGCTTAAACACATATATTAGAGGGGATACCTATATCCTATCAATAACTAATTCTTTGAGTTGTTTGATTTAATGCAAAAATGCATGTACAGTAATGGTCATTCTTTTTAATATACCCCATTGTACATTTTGTATTCAATTTTGCGGTTATTTTATATTTCGTCTTACCCAATGATGATTCTTTGTGCTGAATTTCATGCGTCTAAAGCTTCTCTGCAAAGGGAAAAAACTTATAGTTGTTGAAGTTTTGATCCCCATTGTTATTGATGGATAGACAGTAATGAAGAAACTATTATCATGAAGACATGTGGTGAAGAAAATATAATCAAGAATTATAGGGAATGTCCTTATTGTGCAATTTATAAAAACCTAAAAGGTAGAGATCAGCATGTAACGTTATAAGCATATCTGCCAGACACTTTTAAAAATAAATTCTTTAAAAAAAACTGTAGAAAAACGATATAGAATTAGGTGGATTGACTATGTTGATAAGAATTTAAATGCTATTAGCTCATATCTACAGAAAAAGAGTCGAGATGAATTATTTAAGATACAAAATAATTGTTGAAAAGAATAAGACGTGCCTTAGGCTATCTTACCATCTAAATACCTTACCATTATAAAAATCTTTTAACATTGAAATGTCTTGGTAAATATTATCACTGAAATACGTTTTTTAAATATACGAAAAATACGGTTAAATTGAAATATGCCATTATTTCGAAAAGAGACATGATTTGACGAAAATATTTTTTGTTAAAAACTTAAAATTGATTAAGAAAACGCACTATATACTCTGATTGAAACTTTTTTATTCAACTTCGAGTTCTCTAAGTAAACATCCTATATTGTTAACTAAAACTTTCCTTGATCATGAATAAATTAACGCTAAATGATAAACATGCTACATAGGTGCTTAATACACAGTTTGTTTAGTTCCACAAGAAATTCTCATACGACTTTCCTTCGTCTTTTTCACAATTTTTTTTTACGAAAAGTTGATGGTTGAAAAATGTAGAACAACTGGAATGCAAGGGTAAAAGGTTTCATTACGTTTCATAAAGTTTAAAATATCAAAGTTATCGTTCGAAGTAGTTGACGGAAACTGTGTTTTTGTTTGCAGGGCTCTGCTATGTCATTCCAGATCACTTCACTTCCTAGTACTCATCCACTTCTCGTTCTCATCAATCCTAAAAGTGGCGGTAGACAGGGACTCAGGTAAATATATAAATATTTAATTGCAAAGCATGAGTAAAAGTTTTCAGTATTTTTATGGATTTGCTACATTTTTTTTATTTTTTTATTTTCAATTACGGAAGTGTCTTAGAATGAACAAGTTTCATTTGAGTTCATGTTTTTAATGAGCATGTTAGCTTGAAAAATCACGTGGCAAACAATTTTTTACCATTTTTTTTTAATCCTCAAAAAAAAATCCTCTTGTCCTATTTTCAAAATAACAGTCTAATTCTAGTACGATGATTACATATTTCTTAATTTCATATTTTTTAATTTCTAAAATTAGCTAAGCATATAACAGAATGAAGGTATACTTTAGAAATTGTGGTGGTAATTAATTGGTTGCAGGAGAGGTTCTTGAATATTTTTGGGATGAGTCTTGAATTTTTATCAGAAATTTTGTTGGACACCCTGTTATTACAATTTTTTTTCAGCAAAAGTTTAATTGATTTGATTAGTGTATTTTTAATTGATGTATTAATTTGGTTGATCCCTGAAATGTTTTATTTGTAACTTGTGAGCAAATCTAAAAAATCATTAAATGAAGCCTTAGTTTTCTTCACTACGATTTACCTATTATTACCAACTCTTGAAACAAAATTTCCATGAAATTTTTTCCCGACTTTCACCCATGTTGCGAAAAGAACTTAAATAGATGTGAGAAATCCCTTAAATTGTACGAATTTTGTTCTAAATAATTGAGAGAGAGATAGGTTATCATCACTGTTTGAATAACAACTTACATTACTGTTAAATAATGACAATGATAATTTACAATATATATTATTTAATTTTTGTAAGTTTTATTTCTATTCTATACAACTTTTTATTTAAAGTTTAGGTTGATTTATTTAAAAAATGCAATAAGTAAGAAAATTTTGACATTTTATAATAAATCAATTATTCAGAGCGTGGAAAAGTTATTAATAAAAATTGTATTCTGTTAAAACGAGTGTATTTGCTAAAAAAAAAATGTCGCTCTTTATTAAAATTATTTTTGTGGATTACCCTTATAAACAAGCTATTCAAATATTAAATACACAATGAATTAAATGATTGTTACAAGATAATTATATTAATTAGTTTTAAATAATTAACTCTATTCTTCTTAAGGTAAAAGAGGATGGAAATACCATCCCTGGACGCATAGTTAATTAATAATGCTGTATTCTTTACAGGATATTACGAAAGTTCCAGTATTTGCTTAATCCAAGACAAGTGTATAACTTAGCAAAAGGAGGTCCCATGGCAGGGTAATTCATATTTTGTACTCTTTTGCATTTTATCTTAAATCAGGTTCGAGTAATTATATTATTTGACCTATTACTGTGTTGTTATATGCTGGTTGTATTATTTAAGTTATTACTTTCTGGTTCCCTTTTAAAATAACCACTTATTTATTTCCTGTTTTAAATTATATAATAATAAATTATGTCGTTTGTTCGGAAAACAACATATGTTAACTTCCAAATAGAGTTTCCTGCTATTCTTCCAAGAAATGGAACCCCCACAGAAACTGGTTTAATATATATGATCCACTTTTTTTTTTTTACACTTCATTTCCATAAGTTAATTAAATAGCTATTCGGTTTTTTACAAACATCAGTACATAAAACAGGGAGGGCAGCGAGGGAATATTTAAAACCTATATTTATATGCATTTGAAGATTTTTAAAATATCATGAAATTGTATACCAGTTGGTTAACTCAAACATAGCAAACTATGATAAAGCACACTTGAATATTTTGCATCTTCGGTATGGGGGGGGGATCATATTGTATATAATATAAATTTTAACCAGTTTTAAAGAAAGATCCATACAATTCAGTTGTTTTTCGAACATCCGAACATGTTGCACAAATTGTCTGTATATAGTGTAAATAGTGACGTATTATTTTAAAATTCTATTGTAATTTATTTTTATCTTATTTTATTTTTTTAACAGCGATTATACAGGTTAGAAAAAGGTGGCAACACCTAAAGCAATCGAAAAATTTCGAGATGTTTCTTTTCCGACGATTTGGCTGGAAATTTCGCGAATTACTCTCGCGCCAAGTATATAAAGACCGGAGATCGGGAAAGTCTTCAGATGGACTTCGATGTGAGCTGATCGCTTTGTTTACCTACTGGTGTGAACTTGTATAATCGCTGTATTCGAAGTTGTTCTTACTGAAGCTTGTGTTGAAGCTTGAGGGTGATTAAACTGCTGTCTGTGAATAAATTTTGTGCCTTGGAAGAGTGAATAAATAGTAGTTTTTATTTTAAAAACTGTGCCATCATTACCTCAGCTGAAAAATTTATAACAATATTGTATATAATATAAATTTTAATCAGTTTTAAAGAAAGATCCATACAATTCAGTTGCTTTTCGAACATCCCAGACGAGGATTCTCCAATTATATTTTGAAAACCCAATTAATGTCATGGGTTTAATTAATTTACTGCTTAATCTTAAGACATTAATTTTAAATAGGATCTTTAAAAAAAAATCAAATTTAATTCCCCTTGCAGCACTTTAAGGAAAAGTTTCATCTTGAAATAAAACCTGATTGTTTTAATTAATGCCATTAAATATTTAATTAAATATCGCATTTTTTTTCTTTTAGATTGCAGATGTATAAAGATGTATTGAACTTTAGAGTTCTGTGTTGTGGGGGTGACGGCACTGTAGGTTGGGTTTTGGATACGATTGGTAAGTATTTTTCAATGAGTCATTTTAATATTAATCAATTACAAAAACTCATATTTGTGTGCAACCTTAATCGTAACTTCTTTTTCAGACAAAATGAACTTTGCCAATCCTCCTCCTGTAGCTATTCTACCATTGGGAACGGGAAATGACTTGGCGAGGTGCATTGGTTGGGGTCCCGGTAAGAAAACTATTGCTAATATAAAAAAAAAATCGTTAATTTGCTACTTGGACTAAACAAATTAAATTATATATTCCCTCTTTTATTTCATAGACAAAAAATATATATATATATATATATATATATATATATATATATATATATATATATATATATATATATATATATATATATAAATATATATATATATATATATATATATATATATATATATATATATATATATATATATATATATATATATATATATATATATATATATAATATATATATATATATATATATATATATATATATATATATATATATATATATATATATATATATATATATATATATATATATATATATATATATATATATATAACGAATGATGAAATTCCTTAGAGCGTCGACGAAATTATTTCTTTTCATTCAAAATATAAAGACAACATCTAGTGTAAGATATCGTAAAATAAGTTATAGTATCAAATTCTAATTAATTTTTTTTTTCTGTACTTCAAAAAGTAATTTTAAATTAAGAAACTATTAATTAGTTAAGTTTTTTCATTTAAGATAACATTTGTATCTTAAAACTATAATTCGTTTTCGAGTGTAGAAAAGAAAATAGAATTACTGCGCTTTTCTAATTAATAATAGCTATTGAGAAAGTGTTAAAGCTATTGAGATAGTGTGCTCCAATGATTGAAATACAAGATATCCATTTTTCCACTGCGCCTGTTTAGAGCTTTTTAGAGCTTATTATAATGAGCATTCTTTTATAAACTTTGGCATGGATACAATTTACAACGGATATCTGAAGAAAAATTGAACATCATATAAATTTCCTCTACATCACATAAATATAGCACTTAAGTGTGTGTGTGTTTTTTTTTTTTTTTTATGAAAGTTACCTACAACTATGAATATTAGTAAACTATGGAAGTTACAGGCTAAACCTTATTGGTAAAATTTCTAATGAAGTTAAAGACCAAAAAAAAAAAATTTCAATCCAATCCGATGGAGATTTATATATCTGTCTTACAATAGTTGTTCTTGAAGCGTCATTTGCGAAACTTGGAACTTATTTGTTAATATATATCTTTATTTTAGGGATCATTTCTCCATAGTATAGTTGGAGTATTATATATACAATGGTTTATGAAGATTTGTTGATTTCCAAAGACTATTCATTGCTCTAAACAACGTCATTTTAAATATGCCTCCCTCCATACATTTTTACATACAATCCGATAATGTGGCTTTCTATACT
Source organism: Linyphia triangularis (assembly GCA_963978545.1). Classification (NCBI taxonomy): domain Eukaryota; kingdom Metazoa; phylum Arthropoda; class Arachnida; order Araneae; family Linyphiidae; genus Linyphia; species Linyphia triangularis. The sequence goes on from OZ021728.1 coordinate 66,748,725, forward strand.
CTTTATAAGGTTTTCAACATTAGTAGATAACTTTGAATGCTACTTCATGACCCAATCCCAAATTTTGATTCACGTATACTTCCTGGAATACGTGATTTATTTGGTTTGTGAAAATGTCTTTTGCAGGTTACGAGAATGAAAGTCTTCCTAAAATCCTCAAAAAGCTGGAGAAGTCTACCGTCTGCCCGATGGACAGGTGGAAGATTGAAATTAGCACGTCTGGCAACAGTGATGAGAAGGGAGATCCTATACCTTGCACCATTTTCAATAATTACTTTTCGATAGGCGTGGTCAGTTCCAATTATAACTTATAGTTCAATATTGATATTATTATATTTTTTTTTTTCCTTTCAAGAATATTGGTATTAAATTTACATGTTTTAAGCCAAACATGATAGACCAAACTTTATTCGTTCAAAATTAGTTCAACTTAAGAACAGTATAGCAAATAGTATTCTGTAAATTTTAATAATTTTACAGTTTTAGTTTAGAAAAAAATTTACTAAATTAAAAATATTGGAAAGGTTTTACAGTAGCAATTATTTTTTTATTTTTTAAATTCTTTAATTGAATATTTGGCTGCTATGATTTTCTATCCATTTAGAAATTCAAAAATAATCTTTTTCACACACCGATTTTATAACTGGAGGTTAACATACCTTTACACAAAACGTATTAAACTTAGAATGTAGACTCCCTTAAGCCTTTCTATCTTAATTCTTTCTGTGTTAATTAATATTCATCTTATATTCTTTAATATATGATAATGTGAAAACTGACTACTGTAATTACCAAATTTGTCACAATTTCAATGTATTTATTTATGTATGGCGTAGAGAGGGTTATAATATAGTGTACGTTGTGTGCTGCCGAAAGAATATTTTATTAAAGAAACAAAAAGCACTTTTGAAATCGTCTCCACCAAATGAAATGTGGCGCTTTAAGTTATTTGTAATTTAACTCTATTGCAGTAGGAAAATTGTAAATGAAGTTTTTGATCAAAGAGAAAAAATTCATAAAAGGTTTAAATACTATTGTGAAGTTTTGTCACTCAAGTCCACATGTTTTAGCTTTTTAATGAATTTTTAGCAATCATTTTGCCATACTCTCATAGTAAATATGATGATTTTTAGGAAGACATGCTGATTACCACAGGCTTCAGAAATCTTTATGAAAATGCACTTTTATTACAGCCAGTATAATATACTTGGAAATTTTGAAAATCTTCTTGATATGGATTTTCTTGATTTACAATGTAGTAATGATGATTAACAAAACATTCAAGAAAGAAACCGATATCCTTCGGGTAACAAATTAAAGTTATACTCATCAGGCTGTTACTGCATATAATGACACATAAAAAACACTAACTGTTATTTTATGCTCAATAACACAAGAGAGAAGCCAGTTAAACATAAGTAAATTGCAGTCTTAAAAGGGTTTCTTTCAGCCATAAAAAATACCTTCTTGCATCCATTCTTTACACTTTATGAGGCAATGAACTTTCTCAATGCCAGTTTCAAGTGAGAACTTTCTAAACAATGAGTAATTTGTCTACTAATGAGTGCTAATTTAATGCTCTCAATATCTAAAAGCAAAAAATAAAAGTGCCTTTTGAGCTAATATTCCCAATGAACAAATTTCTTCTTGAACTGATTGTTGAAAAACCTCATTAAAGCACATGCATTGTCTCAAACTTGATTTACCCTCATGACATTTTAATTACAGTTTTTATCAATAAATACACGATTTTATTAATTATCCGGCATCATTTTGTGATATTTAATAAACTCTTAGAATCAAGATATGCGAGCAGTTTTTCTCAGCCTCTTAGCTCTCGTTTATCTGTTGAGTCTTTGGATGCTTACTGACGTTTTAGTTGAAATGCATTAATGAAGTAGAACAAAAATTGAAAAAATAAAGTGCGATTTTAAAATTACATTTTTTTAATTACTAAACCAATGGCTTTCAGAATGTAAGCGGCTTTTAGAATGGTTGTTTATGAAGTAAATGTGACAAAAAAAAATTAATGATTTTTTTGCGTTTCCGATTCCGAGTTTTGTTCTGATCGTTCTTAAGTTAAAGTTTCACATTTGATTTTTCAGGATGCCTCGATCGCCATAAAATTTCATATGGAGCGTGAAAAGCATCCCGAAAAATTCAACAGTCGGTAAGTGTAAATCTAATTTTTTGTATTTTGCTTTTTTAAAAAGATGAAAATGCTTTTCATTCTTTCTCTGGATTCCTGTATTAAAATTCTACTACACTAAACTCAGTGTTGTAACAGCCCTATGGGGGAGGTGACATGGGGGGGGGGGGGGGGCTTGACTTGCTGTGCCCAATCCAGCTTACTTGACCATGGGCCCCGGGGTGCCATACAGCAATGTTGTTGCACAAATGAAAATTTAATGAGATATTTACAATTAAAGTTGATGAATTATCTGTGTGGGTTCCCTTTTGTAAAAGTAATTATTTGTTAGCTGAAAAGGTTCCTTAAGTAGTGTATTTTTGGGCTTAACATGTATTTGCTGTTTAACCTTTAACTGCTGTGGTTGGGTGGTTTTGAGGTTTTTGGTGCAAGGGCTACACATGGTCCATACTGCGCCAAACAAATTGGTGAATATCAATTTAAAGTTTAAGAAACATAGAACCAGAAAAATTAATATAAATGTCAAAGATGCGATATTTTAGAGGGTGGAAGCATTCCACAAAAAATGACTCGCGGTCTGTCAGACCGCTTACAGCAGTTAAAGGTTAAATAGTGAAAGTGTTAAAGGTTCATGCTAAAGCACAAAATTTTGTCTCGCATTTGAATGCCATATTGGTACACGAGAATATCCTAAATAAAATTTTAATTTTAATTAACTATTGGGGCTTTTTTATTTGTGGAAAGATTTAAATAAACCATTCGCAACATATATTTTAAAAACACTAAAATAAAACAGTTCTATATATTTATTATTTTTATTTAAATTCATATCAACTAAAACGATGAAAATGACTTTCTCCTTTTTAGGATGAAAAATAAAATGTGGTACTTTGAATTCGCAACCTCTGAAACCTTTTTTGCCACCTGTAAAAACCTTCATGAAGATGTGGATATAATGGTTGGTGATGATTATTTTCTTTTTACCGTCAATTGAAGATATGAGTTCTTTACCATTTATGCAGTTTTAAGTTAATTGATGTTTTGCAATACGAAATGCGCTATGGATTTATTTGTATTATATTAATAAATTATTAAAGTTGCAAAATTTAAAAAAGTAATCAGAAGTTAAAAATACTTAACAATGAATATCAATTATATTGTAAAAGTCAGGAAATTACGATATTTTCACTATATGATCCTTCCCTTGCAAATCCGACTACAGCTAGAGAAGGATTTGCATTTCCTCTATATCTATGGATTATTAGCAGTAGTATAGGGACCATACCTTCCATCTGTCTGTGACTTGAACTGTTTTTTTATTACTCAAATCTTTTTGTTTAGTGCGATGGCATGTCCCTGGATCTTGCGAATGGCCCTTCCCTTCAAGGTATTGCAGTGCTGAACATCCCTTCGATCTACGGAGGCTCCAACCTGTGGGGAGACAGCGCACAGAAGAAAAGAACTAAGTCCAAGAGGAAGAAAGACCGAGAGAACTCTTCCTCTAGCTTTAACTCGGTTGACCTCAGCGCCGCAATACAAGGTGAGATTAAGGAGAAAGACTCAGCAATGTCATCCAACAAGTTGGATTATGAAAGTTGCTGTCATTTAATGGCTGCTTTTATAAGTTTCTATGTACAAAGTGTCCAGCAAAGGACTCCTTGATTTTAAAATTAAATAACTCGAAAACAAAGATAGACAGAATAATGAAGCAAAAAGTATATTTATTTTGAAAGCTGTAAAAATCTGATACCAATTTTTTTTAAATCAGTTATAAATGTTGCCAACAGGTGGCGATCTACAATGTATCTACAATGAATAAAGAGTGTTTGAAGCTCAGAGCACTGAGCTAAAGAACTGGGACTGGAGTGCGGACTCCGCGAGCCGACCGCATTACATCCCATTTCGAAGTGTGTGCTTGCGAATAGGCAAAAGCGGGACTATTTTCTTCGCCAGGGGTTGTTTAAGTATAGACTTTAAATTAAAAATAAATGAATTTCTATTAAATGAAAGGTTTTTTTATCATCGAATTGAAAACGAAGTGTGTTTTGAAGGCCTACACAAGTCACAGATGACGAAGCAAATTATAGATCGGTATCTTTGCTTTTAAAACATTATGGTAAAAACTTAACTTTTATAGAATAGTCTAACTAAAAGACAGATGTTGACAAATTTTTGCTGGTATTCTTTTCAATTAGATCACATGAATTGTAAATATTTCAGATGTGGCACATTGTTTATTTAATTATTGTGTAAGAATTAAATATATACAATTTCAAAAACATGTCTTCCAAAGTAGCAATTTTCAAACTTCTCTAGCTAAAAGAATTATAAATTATATCTTTAGAATAATAATTATATCTATGATTGTACTGTAATTGCTATCCGTTTTAAAGTTTAAAATATTTTTTTACAACCAGAGGGATAACGTTTAATGTCTTACAGCATACATACTACGAAAGTAATACAATAAATGTATTTCTCTTTTTTAAATTGCCTCATTATTTAAAGACGCTTTTATACATAATAGACTTAAAAAAATTACTAATATAGGTACTTAGGAAGACATATCAATGACTCTACTCTTAATTTACAACGCTAGGTTCTTTATTAAAAATATTCATTTAAATTAAGATAACTGAATATAAACGTTTGAACTTGAAATTTCTTAAATATTGAAAAATAATTCAATTTTGGTTTTCTTTCACTGTGATTAAGAGTATCCGATCACCGAAAGCAGTGCCCACGAAGTTTCCGATCATCATATTAGTGAGAAAAAAGTATTCGATCAACTCAGTTTAATATTTTGTTGGTCCTCCTTTTGATTTGATTACCGCATTCAAGCGTCGAGGCATGGATTCTACCAATTTGCAGACCAATTCAAAGTCTTTATTGGAGAATTTACATTTCGATTTAAAAAATTCTTGACCTGTTTACTTCGATGACAGGATGCGTTATCATCTTGAAAAATTAAATCGGAAGAGTCACCAAACGCTTCCTCGATGCTAAGAATCATATAATGCTCTAAAATGTCAATATATACTTCAGAATTAATTGTTTGCAACACTATATACAATTTACCCACTCCTTGAGATGTCATGCAACTTCACACCATAAATGAACGCTGATATTCAGTTTTAGCTTTAAGGCAATCTTCGTTGAACTTTTCATCAGCTCTCCTTCACACAAAGATTCCAGTGACAACCCCAGTTCCTAGGCAAATACGAGATTCATCACTAAAAATAACCTTCTTCCAATGATCAAAAGACCAGCTTTTATGATTCTTGCACCATTGAAGACGACTTTTCTTATGTTTTTAGTCATATATGGTTTCGTTTTGGCTTTGCAGAAGTGATATCCTTTGTCATTGACCACTCGGCATTAAGTTGTTTGGACGTACTACTTTGCGTAGATTTGGCAAGATTAATCAATGATTGTTGCACGCTGGTGACAGCTTCGAGGAAGATTTTTTACATCATTACTCGAGCGATATTTTTTCCAAATTTCGCAAACAGTACTTTGAGCACATGCAAAGATCTGAGCAACCTTTCTTTGAGAAATTCCGCTTTTTAAGCGTTTAACAATTAAAAGTTTTAGATCTTTAGATAATTCTTTCTTTCGAGCCATACTTCCGCAGATGCGGAACTAGTTTTAACTTTCAAACCACTATTCAACATTTTATACTGTCTTCTTAAATCTTGAACACATGAGCCGAGTAAAAAAAAAATTGCATATATCACTAAAAATGAGTTGCTTTTGTATGCGATCGAATACTTTTTTCTCCACAAAGTGATGATCGGAAACTTTTTTCCTTCGCGATTAAATATATTTTCTCGTGTAAATTGTTAACAGTAATTGTAATTTATGTTATTATTTAATATTCTTTGACTAAATTAGTCATATTTCACAAAAGAATTCGAAGATTTGAAAAAAAAAAAATTAAAAATTGTGTAAAAATGACCACTGATGTTAACGTATCGTGAGCACTACTTTGGGTGATCGGATACTTTTTGCAAGGGGTTGTAGTAGTTAGGCAATTTTCTTTCAACAACATGAGCTCACCTCTTTGTATTACAGTTTTATATACTCAGTGTATTCCTGGGTGGTTGCTAAATTATATATACAAATGAAACTAAAAATAGTTCAAAATGATGGTAAACAGGGGTTCCTACAAGGGGGTTACGTGACGCAAACTGCGACATTAAAATTTTAGAAGGGAGTTGATAAGAAAATGGAAAATTTTATTGTTTGTTTGGTTAAACCTGTAATCATTCCATTCTTCTCTGGTGGGTATAACCACCTCGAATGGTCTTTCTAACAGGTATGTCCTCTCCAAGGTGTCTGAAGGCATCAGAAGAGTAAGTTCATGATTTGTCCTTTAGCCGTAATCTTGTCATACCATTGTTGTTTTAACATCATTCTGTATGCAGGCGTTCTTGCAGTGCTGCAAATGAAGATGTTTAATGGGATACAACGATTAAAAGTGAGGACATTGTACGAGATTTACGGAAATTTGCGATTTTTGAGCATGTGACAAAATTTGCCAAATTGCGTTATAAATCGTTAATTTGTGTCGTTATGATGTCACTAACAATTAACAATTGTCATAAGAGGGTCTTCTAGAAAGAAGGGGGAGAAGGTTATTTTCCTTTAAAATCGCCAGAAAGAAAAAAAATTTAAACTTGTGACAAAAAAAATTCAGATTGCATTGAAAATCTATAATGTGTATCGTTATGAATTCACTAACATTTAAAAATTGTCATTAAAGGGTCAACGCTCTCCGAAAAGCAGTGGAAGAAATTCGTTTTCTGATGAAGTGTCGAAAAAATTATTTGAAAATAATTACTGAGCCTGTGATAAAATCGTTAGATTTTATCGGGTTTTTTTTACGACTTTTTCTAGAATTCTACTCGTTTCGTGACGCTTTTTATAATTTTTTTAATATTTTAATGAAAAATGACATCTCCCCTTTCCTTTTAGGTAGATGGTGACCCTTTATATACACTTTTTAAATATCAATTAATGACTTTGTATTGACAATCCATAATTTGTGTATTTATAATCTAATATTTTTTTTTTTTTTTTTTTTTTTGTCATAAGCTAGAAAAACTAGTGTTTCGTCGTTTTTTGAAAATTTTAACAAAAACAATACTCTCTTCCCTTCTTTTGATAGGGCATTGACCCTTTAATGGCAATTTTTAAATATTAGTGAGTATATTATGGTACTAATTACAGATCTTTACTGTAATCGAAAAAATTTCATCACGAGTTAGAAAAATTGGCTTTTTATCATAGTTTAGTAATTTGTTCGAAAATTTCTCCTCTCCCTTCCCTTTAGGAGGGTGTTGACACTTTTATGACAATTTTTTATTGTTAATAACATTTTATTAGCACAACATTACAGACTTTAATGCAATCTGAAACATTTTTGTCCCAATCTCGCAAAATTATCTTTTTATCAATTTTTTAGGCAGTTTAACGGAAAATGACTCACTGCTCCTTTCTTTTAGGTGTGCCTTGATCCTTTAATTATGATTTCTAATTGCTAGTGGGATAATAATGAAACAAATTACCGATTTTTAACTCAATTTTTAGCATTTTTTTGTGACTTGCTAAAAATTTTAAATGGCCGTAAAGTTCATTACCAGGAGACAAAATCAATTTTCCTTCTTTCATTTCCTTTTCTGAACACAAGATTGAAATCATCAGATAACAGAATGAAGGCACAATCTTACTAACTATTGGGTAAACAAATCATATTCAGAAAACGTAAGAGGGTGTAGCCCCCTCTCCCCCACCCCGCTTCTATTAAAAGAGTAAAATCGAATGCAAGTAACAATTTTATTGGTTAGAGATATTTCTTCTTGGTATGTGTAAGATCATGACTGTATTCTCTGTGTTTATAAGACAGGTCAGATAATCGAATGTGGTGTGTTTCAGATATCGGCGATCGGATGATCGAGGTAATTGGCTTGGAGAACTGCATGCATGTTGGACAGGTGAAAGCAGGTCTTCGAGCGTCGGGACGCCGGCTGGCCCAGTGTTCCTCAGTAGTTATCAGGTGAGACACCACACTCACTTCGTAGAAAAATACTCATACTCAGCCACTATTTCATACCCCTTTGCCGTCCCTTCCTCAATATAATATTTTACATAATAGCATAATAAATTTCAATGTATCTGTTACTGTCGTGAACCCGAAGTTTTGCTATTTTGCAAATCGACCGAAGAGTTTGTAAATTGTCTGACACATTTTGGTGAAAGTGCAATAATTACAAAAAACTAAAATTAAACATAATTTTTAAGTTTCTTATTTAAAAAAAAATATATCTTAAATTCCCTGGCAGTTCACTTTTATATTAATACTGAACAAAAAAAAAATATCTATTACTTAATTCATGAATATTTAATTCGAAACAAGAATAATTTTGTGTCTTGAATAATGTTCTGATTAGGTTTAATACATGATTTTATTATCTGTTGTGTTATTTAGATAATAATTTGAGCTTATGATTTTTCTTTGTAGTGTTTTATTTAATAAAATTTTATTCATAATCAGTTTTGAATTCAATGCAGTACATTTAACCTAAAAGTGAAGAATTAGAATGTTAAAATGAAGTTGTTTTTATGTTCTCATTATCAACTTCTTATTTTACAGAACTAAAAAGCGTTTTCCAATGCAAATAGATGGAGAACCTTGGATACAGCCTCCTTGCACGGTAAGCTCACATATTGCAATTCTTACTCGGTAGTGCTGAGCTTAGAATTTATAAATGTAGACCAAATCAGCTTTAAATCGTAGTAATATATGAATCACTTTTTATAATTAACCGTACAAATCAATCGAATGATGCGCGCTTCGCAGATGATGAAAGCTAATTTTTTGAAGGTGTTACACCAGCCACTATCAGTTACCGAAACAAGTGGGTGACCAATATCAAAATTACATTAAAGAAACATTTTAAAAATGAATATCAATAATAAATTGGTGTATGGAGAATGTCTGCCCTAAAATGCTTATCAAAAAGGTAAAATTTTCCTTTTTTCTTTTTCAAAGCCCAAAACTTAGGTCAACATTTCTCATATTGATGATACTGACTATGAACTGATTTGTACGGAAGGACTTTGTTTACATCTTACTTTTTATTTTCATCTCATTAAGCTACTGTGTTATCAATGCTTGCATTTTGGACTATTCTTTGTATTCTTTAAAAAAGTTATTTTACTATGACGATTATTTTATTTCAAACTGTTATTGAACCAAACTTCCCAAAAGTTATTCAAAGCATGCCTAATAAACCATTATTTCCCCACATGGTTAAAGCTATTTAATGCATAAGCCAACTTAACAAATAAAACAAAATTAAGTGAACTTTTCGATCATCCAACTTAAGGTCGGACTGAATTCAGTTTTTCAATTGTTGTAATTGAATGTTTGCATATGTTCCCCTCGTTCGTGCCGTTATTATATTGTTCTGTGTTATACGTAATATTTTTTTATTGTCTTCTGTACTTAGATTCATATCAGCCAGAAGAATCAGATGCCAATGCTGATGGCCCCAACAGCCACTCGAAAATCAAAGTTTCCATTCTTTTTCTTCAAGAAAAGGAAATGACGTGCCAACTCATCCTATCTCGTAAGTCAATGGGAATAATTCAATAAGCATCCCAATCAAATGATTTAAATACCAAAACAACTGCTTTGTTACCCCCACATTACCGGTTGGTCTATTTGAATGCAAACTGCTGATCTTTTGCGCTGATTTTTGTTGTAATCGCTTCACCACCGTATGCTAATTTGTGAGCCATTGCGTCACTGGCCATCTATAAAGTGGTGGGAGTTGACAATACAGTTTTGCTTCTTTTGTAGTACGAGAGTACTGGTACGTGGGATCAATCATGGCGTAGGTTTTAACCTTTAATGTACCCCCGCTAAAAGGTAATGCTTAGAGGCTATGTATTTATTAAAGGATCTAATCTGCCTATTTAGAATGTGCCGTATGGAGCTCGCCGTCTGGCCAGTCGTGGTTCGTCTACACTCTACTTCTGAATTGATGTACTGTTCCGAGGTTAACAACCCCACGTGTATAAATGTAGGTTTAAATTTTTAAATATTTTCAGTCCCAGTTGGGCCATTCGTGTGAGGATGTTATACTATTTTTAGTTAAGATGCCTTCCTGTCTTCTTATACCTGATGTTGTTTTATGCCTGAATTACCCTTTTTACTGTCACTACTATCTATTATACATTGATTATACTAGTAGGAGGTAATACAAACTTATTGTGTGAATTTAATAGGTGTTTTTCAATTGATTATTATCCGTAATATACTGTTCACCTTTACTGGATAAACTGCCAACTACAGTGATCGTCAGCCTACTTTTGGGCACCCAGTCCATATTCTCAAGAGACACAATGCCGACCAAACGGTATAGTGGATAGCGTGCTGGCTTCTAGACCTCGAGGTTAAGGGTTCGAGTCCCGTGTTAGGCATGGGTGTTTGTAAATGTATATTGGCTTGTCTAATGACGAATGTTTCGGCGCATTATAGCCCTCGTGTTGCTGACGGCGCCAGATAATCTGAATACAACCAACCAATCAAGAGACACAATTTAGCCACAAAACAATAACCTTGATCACAATGGGAAAATTTATAAAAATTCCTTTCCACTAATCTCTTCATATCCAAAATTGGTGTTTTGAAGCCATCGTCATTTTGCTTTATACATACATGCCATAGTGTTCTACGTTGGCTATTTTTTACGACATATGTCACCATCTGAAACTATTATAAATTAATCTGGAATATTTAATTTACATTAAACCTTAAGGTTAGTTGCACAGTTCGCTGGTTTATTTTAGCGGGAAAAACGACTCATTCAGCTCAAAGCTAATGTGACGTCACTATTTCCGAACTTGGCTTGAATCTAGGCTTGAAACGCAGCAGCGAAAATTGGTTTGCAAATCGCCCCAACCGGCAAGTGATATGGCAATTGTCTAAAAAACTCACACCTTGGCAGAAATATTACGATAACCATAGAAACGTAGAAACGAATGGAAATTTTGACATCACAGATAAAAATGTATCGTTTTTATCGGACTACAATCGGATGAGGTTTTCGGACATTTTCTTTTCTTAATATTTAAATAACTAATTTTTTTAAAGAACTTTTGTTTGAATATTTGGAATCAGAAAGAAATTCTTCATAAATATAAGCTAATTTCACTCATTTTTAAAAAATGCGGGAATTGTCCATTGAATGAAGACAGTATATATATAGACAGTAAGAATATATATGTAGGTAATATGGTGACAGCTGTTTTTGTAGAGAAAAACGTAAATCCAACGTTTAGGTTCCTTCTTCTAATATTTTATTTTGCGTCCTACAACGTTACAATGCTGAACAAACGTCAACAATATCGGATACAGGCAACTGTAAGTTATTTGACAACACATTTTTTTCAGTTCAATTATCAATCTAACGATAAAATGAGTTATTTCATTAATTCAAATGTTTCAAAAATTTATATTTCTTAATGAGTTTTTTTTTTTTTTTTTTTTTTTTTTTTTTTTTTTTATACAGTAGGTTTTAGCAACTTTTCTACATCCACGTTTAATAAATAATTTCTAATTTCTTTTTTAAATGAAAATTACTCCCTTTTTTTTATAGAATTTTCTTTATTTGAATTACATGTTGTATATGCGTTTAGAAAGAGACTACAAAAGTTTGCATTCCCAAACGAATGGTGTCATTTCGACTCTACTCTAATTGTTCATTCCAATCCATGACAATATAGCAACATAACCTTACTTATATCCATACCTTATACCTTATTTTTTCAGATCTCCAACCATTATCCTGTGTACCAGATGCGAAGAATTCTAACATCATAAATGCTTCGGAAATATCTTCGCAAACGTTTCATGAATCTCAAAGAAACTTATTTGTTTTCCTATATTTTACCAGCAACTTTATATTCAACTTTTCGTGGTTAATCTATAGCCAGTCATCTACAGAAAAGTATGAACATGGATAATTTATTCATCTTTTCCTTCGACAAACTGTACAATGTACAATTTATTGTGTATTAATTTGTCTTTCCGCTAAACTCTATATGCTACCTGAAGATGGTATGAGTGTGTATATATGTGTATGTATAGTCAAAACAGACAAATAGTGTTGGTATATGAACCAGAATTTCACAGATTTTTAAATATAAACGTAGTTTAATTTGTAAATGTAGGAAGTTCACAAGAAAATAATTTTGTAAAACTAAAGGCACATAAAATTATAAATTGTTACTTGAATTTTCTTGAAATAATACATTCATATCAATGACTTCAAAATTCACTAGTTTCGCATCCTGTTGACATGGACTGTGTCATTACTATCTGGGTGATACTGTAAAAAGATTATGGGTAATATTTTCTCTACAAATGCACAACATTTAATTTTGACTCAATTAATTGCAGAATGCACTCTTTACTGTATACAATCACCAAATATCATTATTTATCTCAGTAACTGATTAGATTATCATTTTATTACTAGTAACGTATAGTTCTTTTGATTTCTTTAAAAATGAAAGAACTTTTGTGGTTTTATTGAATATTGATTACTGTATGAAAGATTTTATTTGCAATATCGCAAAATAGTTACTGTTATATTGAACTGCTCTTAGATTGAGCACCATTTTTAAGTTTGTGTTTTAGGCTAGATTTTCATTAACTATTAATTTGGACTCACTCAAAAATATTAAATGTTCTACTATTTCCACAAATTTAATGCGATTGAAGTATTAAATACGTCATTTAAAACAATATTAAAACACCTTCACAAAATCTATTATTGTACGTACACAGGGTTATCTGTAAGTAAGAGCAATTCTAAAAAAATCGATAGATCACGAACAGTTAAGTATAAGATGATTTTTTTTTCCCTTCATCAGCAGATGGCGCTGTAGGTATCTGGTAGCCCCATGGACTATGTTATTTCAGAGGTTAAAGGATTGCTTGCCCTTAAACTATGATGTAAAGAAACAAACCATTTTTTACTTTATGTAAAAAAAAAAATCCATCTTTCTAGAGCCCTTTGTTGAAAACCACAACTTGACTTGCAGATGTTCGTAATTTAAGGATTTTTCAAAAATTTAGGTAAACTTGCTTCATTCTGTATGAATCTATTTGAGGTAACCTAAAAGTCTGAGGAGAGTACCAAAAATTTAAATTATGAGACTTTAAATGTAAGGCACATTCAATCTGCAATTAAAAAAAGTAAAAATTATGTAGTATTTCGTAACAGTCCCTTTTTTTTTTTTTGGAAATTTTAAAAAGAAGTGGATATTCTATAAAATGCTTGGTATGAGAGAATTTGAGCTTTTAAAGGTAGTTAAATTTTGAGCTATTTGTCTAAAGAAATTAAAAATTTATTTATAAAAAACTTTTAATGCTTCCTATACACCTTTAAATGTATATTTCAATACAATGTGCTTGTATGCTTATCATAAGCAATATATTCATTATAAATACTTGTTGCATATGTAGTGTGTAACTACGATTTCGATATGAAATCGCATGGGAACAATTGGATCAAAACGTAGGATGTAAAGTATAATTTAGAGATAGTATATAAGGTACGATATAGTATAGATTTCAAATCACTAAAATTCAATTTTTTCTTCGCTTTTTCAGATTTTCTACACACAATAGTGGCTTTCATTTATGTGCACTCTTTCATTTCATTCTGTAAATATATTTTGCTTCTAACACTGCACTCAATATTTAGCACTTCTCACTCGTTCTGAGAACTAAAATGTATCACTCAAGTATAGTATCAAAAAGGGTTGAACTTATTTGTATAACTTGTTTGATTCGAGCACCTAAATTGTATGGTTTATTTTCTATCCTTCATGCACTATGTATAATTTTTTTTTATTGAAATTTTAGCCACTCATTTTGGTCTATATTTACTAGTTTAGTTAATAAAATGTTATTCCAGAAAATAATCTGGGAAAATACAAGTTTTTCTAAACTTCAAAATAAATTTTTAAACTTAATTCATCGTAATTGTGGATCCCCATTTCGCGGAGTTTTTAAAATACATTATATCTCCTTCTGAAATAGAACTTATGAAATTTTTCATACATAGGTAAACGATACGACTACGCTGCATTTTTATCGGTAAGTTTCAATTTACCTTGCCATCAACAGTGGTATACGCAGAGCTAAACTGATAAGTTCAAGTCACTGCGAAGTTGAAAAAAAAAAAAATAGCCAAAGAAAAGTTATAAAAATGTGCATTAAACTTTTACCGTATTGTAATTTAATAATGAATACATTTATGTATTTGTATACGCCATGCTGTGTCGTACCTTATCTTTAATTATGTGCATGAACGTCGCATATGTTAATGTACATCATGAAGGAAGAAGCACAGCAGTATTGGCCATTATCGGAAACGGAAATTCTAGAAAAACTGAACAACTCGAGCATCGATCCCAAAATACACAATTTTATTTTAAATAAACATGCCAAAAATATCACAAAACATTTTTTCCCCCTCCGTCCTTTCTTATTAATAAATTATTTCAATTATAAAACTATGCATCAACATTTCAAAGCTTCCAGTACATTGTACATACAGCATTGGCGAGATTGGTCAATATCTGTAATAACGGCCAGTTTACAACGTTTCACATCGGGATTGACCAACGTTGTTGTGGCACTGGGGAAGCGAACAAAGTTAATAGTCAATATTTCATATTTATATGGGACAAGATACACAAAACATTTGGCGGAACCCAGATTCATGAACTGCGTACACCAGTAGATGGCAATTGCGGTATAAATCTACAATCAGTAGTAACTTTTTTGAACATTTAGCTGTTTTTTTAACGTTTTGAATTGTGAACATTTTAGTAGTCACTTTTTTTTTTTTTACTTTTTATGAAGTTTAACATATGATATTAACAATGTTAAATCTGATATAATTTTATTAACTATTATTAAAATTCAGAAAGTGATAAAACGTATATTCTAAATGTATGTCAAAATCTAATTTAATTAAAATTATTACACCGCAAGTAATTTAGATTGTTTGTTATTTGACACTGATTATTCAGTTTAATGTAAATATGTGCCCTATATAACCCTTTTTGATACATCTACCGAATTGCCAATAGAAACTGATAATAAAACGTACTTAAAATACCGTCCTTATAGAAAACCGTCAATTAAGAGTCTAGAGCCCAGAAGCCAAAAATATTAGATTTTACGCGTTTGGCGAAAAATCGTGACTTTGGCATAAAAATCAAGCCCAAATATAATTGAAATATAGCATAGAATTTTGAATCTTGTAGTTTCCTTTACTGTCACAGGAAAAATTTAGGATATTGAAAATGCTATCTATTTTAAGAACATGAGACGAAATGTTTTCTAATGTAGAATTTTAAAAGATTAAGGATAAGATTTTTAGACACAGAAAGGCATGTTTTATCAAATAATGATGCCAAGGTTTGATCATTTTCTTTGGATATCTGAAGCTATTATGTATTTCTTTTTGTGTTCATGAAAAACAGTGTTTTATCTTATCAACAAAAACATCGACCTTATACTTTATTACCACTTAATCAAGCTGAGTTAATTAATAAACCACAATCGAAATTATTTTTTTATTGAATTATATATCCTTACTTCAATTATTCAATTGTATTCAATATTTATATGAAATAAAGAATGTCATCTTTATTTTGCATGAAAAAAAATTCTTAGCCGTTTTTTCCTGTAAGCCCTCATTTTGACGCCATAGTCACGGCTATAGTTACCAAAGAGTTCATCTTTTTTTGCCTTGGCATGACAATTTCCTTTGATTTAGCAATGAAATACATTGTTCAGCTCTATCCTATTATTTAATTAACTTTTCATTAATTTAATTTTATTAAATAAAATCTTAAATTCAAAAGTCTAAACATTTTAAATCTACGCATGCTCCAAAAAGTATCCTAAATTTTTCCACCTCATTATTTAGATTTTTGTAGTGTTGAAGCCTTACTAAATCTTTTCTAACGTTTATTGAAAAGCAGAGAAAGCAGGGATTTGTCTATTTCCATTTGTACAATAAACATTTTGATCCTTCGAGTTTTGATGTCCCATGTGATAGTGCATAGAATATGTACAACTTCTTTAAATCCATTTACAAACGACACATGGCTGTCATAATTTATATTCATAATTATACATATAATACTATATATAAGTAAACTATATTGAGCGAATTCCCTTGATGTTTTGTCAAATGCTGTATAAAGTGTATTCTCCGTAGATTCCTTTAAGCTTCTCCTGTCTGCTCTTCAAGTCAAAATGTTCAAGATGAACAAACTTATTATGCAGTTAAATATTTCAAAATATATTAATATAATAATTAAAATAATATACTAAAACACATGTACAAAGCACCAGAATCTACAAAACGGAAAAGTTTTTATAGCTTGTTGAAAAAGAGTGAAAGTATAATTAAAACTTAAAAATTAAATTACATGTGATGTCAGAAAATAGTAACTTGAAATTAGTAGCATCCATCTTCATTAGCGATACTATTACTTCTCGTAAATAGAAAACTTTATTAGACTTTTTATTGGAAAAGAAAAATTTAAAAATTAAGTGTAAGAGTGTATATTTGTGTATTTAAATGCATCAATTGAACAAAATTATTTAACACAACATTGAAATAAATCACTGAAAAAGTTTATCACTTGCTGAACGCAGGATTTGTTATAAAATATACCCCTGCAATATCCACGTTCATTTCATCTTTTATCTCTATATTCATACTTAAATTGTGCGATTATATGTGTACAGTCATTAATAAATTTAGAAACGCGTATGAACCCAAAAAGACGGGAACATCGCCCTTGGTTGCGAAGTCCTGTAGAATAAGTTATACTTCAGTCGACTTCACTTCTTGAACAGAGTGAAAGTGGCATAATTTAGCAAAAAAAAATGTAAAATTGTAGATCAAAAAGCATATTAAAACATAAGTGCGCTGAAATAACTAAGAGAAGATTCGTACTTATATTCCTGTATGCAAAGAAATAATTGCTTATGGAACAAAGCACGCGTTATTGATTATCAATGGTATGTCGTTTCATATCATTTTAACGAATATCATTTTGTAAATAGATGTAATGATCATACAGAAATAAATAATTTCAGTTTTTCGTCTAATAAGCCTATTATATTTCTTCATCGCAAATTAGCATTATCTAAAAATGTTTTTAACAAGTTTGGATGTCAGAACGTAAGAAAGAGAAAAGGTTAGTTACAAGGATGGATGTTGAGAATTGCAATTGCCCAAAAATACTGTTTCGAGCGGTTTTATTAAAAATTTTTTAGTTAGAGAGTTCCCAGAATTGATATTTGAACCATAATTTCACACTTATTTCCTTGAACCAAATGGAGACATGTTGAGTTTTATTCTTTCAACTTCTATTTGTGAACTCCTCCTATTGTGAACTGTACCCAATATTCCCGCCTATGTGAAATTTGGCTTTGGGAATGAGTTTCTAAATAGGGAATTACACATCCTTCAATCTAACTAATTGCAGACATAAACACTAACTCAACAATGTTTAAAATTAAAAAATCAAACCATACAATTAAAAAATAATGATTTTACTTACATTCGTAATTAACTTAAACTTTAAAAAGTAAAATGTCTTCTTTAAAAATCTGCTTTGTGCACATAAGAAATTAGAAACTTAGTTAAGATCACCATTTTTTTGTAATTTTATTCCTATACAGCAACTTTTGTACTAAAAACATTGGTGAAAAATTTCGCTTAGTTATGAAGTCTTAAATTTCATGAATCACTGGAAAACAAATATGAAACAAAAAATATATTTTTCATTTGTCTTGCAAGTTTGTTTGAACTGAGCAAATCTGATTTCGAGAATGGGAACATCTATTGTATAAATTAAAAAGCTGAGCAAGAACAAAACTGAATACTAGTTTTCGATTGAGCATTATTTTATTCATATTTTAAAAATGACCATCATGAGTATTCAATGGATGAAATTTCGTTTTATTAAATTCGATTTATTGAAGTAAAAAAAAAAATCTTATTCATTTAAGTATCCTTAGAAAAATTCAGTTATTGTTATTATTTATTATTTATATTATTTTTTTTTTTTTTTTTTTTTTTTTATATTATTTAATGCTAAAGTGTTTTTTTATCCACCTCTTAACAGAAAATTAAGATAATTAACATATTTAAGAAGATATTATTATATTTGTGCAATCCTTCCTATTTTTAATTAAAGATATACAACTGATATTGATATTATTATCTCTATATAATAAGTTAAATTGTTGAATTAATTCAAGTGAACTAGGGTAAAATACAATATCAGCACATCTTGAATAATATCATAGGTATTATTTTGTAATTTTTAAACCCTAATGAATAATATTAATTAAATTAAATATTTTACTTAACTTAAATCTTAAAAGTTAAAATTTTTTTAAGTTATAGATTTGTTGTAAAATCATTTTTGTGATTTCAAGAATGTGTTTCATTTAATCATATTTTCGTTCATTGTTTAACATCTATTCATATGTTCGTATACTTGCGACTTCCTTTTTTCTTTTTAAAGATTCATATATTTCATAATATCATTCATTAAGAGTAAATTATGTTTTAATTCATATATTTCTTTCAATTTCATGTGAAATTGATGGGTTTGTGAATGTACGGAATATTTCCTAGCTCTATACAAGAATGTGAATTTATAAAAGTTGCATGCGAGTTTCCTCAATATATGTATAAATTGTTCTTGCTTTTTAAAAGTAATGTTGCAGTTTGAAATATTTAGTGTAATAAACATTCGTTTACTTAGACTGTTTTTATTTTTTTACTATAATCAAAAACACTTATACAGTATTATAACAAGCGCATTTATAAAATACAAATCAATTACTAACCCAAATTATATTTTAAAAAAAATGAATATTAATAAGTCAGTTGAAAAAATTAAAAGTATGACAATTTCAAAAAAAAAATCTATCTATCTATACTTTTTTTTTTTATTTGACAGAATTACTACAATTACCTTACGTTAGGGTAATCATATAAAAATATATTTTTGAATTTAGCAGTGTTAATACTCTCATTAGCCAATGAATTAGAAGTTTGTTAATATTTATGCAAATGTTGGTTTTGCAAAGTTCTGTTGTGGCTTGGATGGCCCGTATCAAAATATTGATATCTATGTTCTACATTTCGCAAGAAACGAAACAGAATGAGGTAAACAATAGATGAGATCTTTTACCGTTAATAACTCACTGGGTGCTCATAATTTGCGATTAAAAATGGGTTTAAAAGTAGTAAACATAAAATCAATAGTCCTTGTCAAAAAGAACTTGGTAAGGGTTGAAAACCAGTCATCAAGAATGTTTTCCGCGTCGTCCCAGACCGATTGTACCTTGTACAGCCACTCCTACCCAGCGTTCTCTATTGTTCTGTGAAGTACCGCTTCTCTAATAACTTATAGAACTTATTTTTGCTTAACAGGAAAACTTTTTTGAGATTTAACTTTTTGCCTCCCAGGAGAACTTCAATTTGAATTTTCAGAATATTGTTACCGACATGCCTTGAATAGCAAAGAACAAGTGATGCAAATCTATTTTCTGGAGGATGAATAAAAAGAGATGGAAGTGTCAGGAACTTTAGCTTCGTTAGCCAGCGCTTGTAGACACGTTGGTCTCATTCACATAGCGGCAAGCCAATGTTATCGTCTGGATGCTGCATCTATCTATCTCTCTATTTTAAATGTAGTTCTTAATCCTAGATTAGTTGCGCTACATTTTGTTTCGCGGTTAGCCACGTAGGAGACAAATGTCCCCCAAATTCAAATTTTCATGCATGCCGTTATAATATCAAAGTAAGTAGGCATTTTAATTAAAAACTCAACATTATTGAATCAAATAAAATAAAAATTAAAAAATATTGTTAAAGTAACTAGAAAAAAACAGTTAAAAAGTCTTTGATCATGTGCCGTCCTCTTTTGAGAAATTGATATTGTGGGGGACATTTATCAACCGCGCGACTAGCCAAGGGTTAATTTGTTAAATAAAATTGTTAGTTATTTTTTAAAGTATCTTTTATCTTCCTAAGCGTTTAAGAAATCCAACCATAAAAGTATGAAGTAGGTTAAGTAAATTGTAAGGTAGTGTTATATCAGCCCTGGTAACCTTTTAGCAGAGTCACGGACATCCTCCCACCTACCTCTCGGTTACCTTAAAATTAGATACTACAAGATAAGTGTACGAAACGTGATTGAAGGTAGTCGAGGTACAGCAAAAAAACAGAACTCTGAGTTGTAACTGGCAAAAAGCTGCAACGAGAGGGATTCTACATAGCACTTGTTATACATTTTTGTGGGGTAGTGCAAGTTACTAACTTCTTTTTGCTGACCGAGACGATGCAGATAATAGTCTTATTTTCGACTCAGTTCTTTCTTATAGACACCTATGCTTATGATTCAGGCTTTTAAATTCGCTACAAATCACAGCGTTGTTCATTTCAAATTACGAAAGTTATCAAACTTAAGAGAGTTATTTTGCCCCGGCGAATGTGTCTCAGCTAAACGAAAGTTTAAAATAAGACCTATTTTAAAACTTTTACCTGCTTCCTCATTCTACTTCGTTTTTTGTGAAATGTGCACGTAGAGCAGACTTTATACCATCACTTTGATTTTTGTATCACCCAATTCAAAATTTTACATAACCACGACCGTAACTGACGTATGCACACATTTTTATCGAGTTGTAATTTAATGGTGATATAGATTTATATATAGATTTTGGTGAGAGAGGAATGTGGTTACAAAGTTAGAAGATGTTTTCTAAATATTTGGTCACAAACTTCTATACACTTCAAATACTTTAGATACACCTGCCGACCAAACGGTATAGTGGTTAACTTGCTAGCTTCTAGACCGCGAGGTTGCGGGTTCGAGTCCCGTGTCAGGCATGTGTGTTTGTAAATGTGTGTTGGCTTGTCTAATAACGAATGTTTCTGCGCATTATAGCCCTCGTGTTGCTGATGGCACCAGCTAATCTGAAAACAACCAACTTCAGATACACCTAAAGTCCCTTCATGAGCACCTGCAAAATTATTTTCAGGGGGAAGGGGGCAGAGGGCACACGAGGGGCTGTAATGCGGTTAAATTTTTGTTCTAACTTTAATTTTTCAATTGGATATCTTAATGAAATTTTAAATAAACAGTACTTATAAAATTTTAAATGATCGGTACTTATTAAATTTTCAATAATCGGTACTTATTAAATTTTAAATAATCGGTACTTATTAAATTTCGTATTCATTGAATATTTTTAAACCTATATCGTACTTCTATTTCCAGTGAATCATACCACTTTTCTTCACATTATTTTTATATTTTAAATCCAGGGAGGTGCAAGTGCACCCCTTGCACCATCCGGGCGGCGCCCATGAGTCCCCTAGTTTATGTTTTTAAAAATTTGAATTTACAAAAATCTTCCAAGATTTTCAATTGGAAAATCCAATCTCGTCATACTAGCATTTGAAAGCATACGCACAAAATACTTCCACATAAAACGTTAACTAAAAATATTCTACCTAAGCAAATATATATAGTTCACTTGCATAAAAAAAAGTTCTTGTTTTCTTGTGTAAGTAAGCATGATAAAATGCGCATAATGTTATCTCAAATAATGTAATTTATATAAACTGGAATCGAAGACTAAAAAGGCAGTTTCTTAAATATACAAGGGAGAAAAATCAATAAAACAACGTGCCACCTCTGACCGCCGTCGAAAATGACTTATCCCTCGCAAGAAGTTTAGTCTGTCATAAACAGAGGTGGCGGATAAGAAATTTCTTTGACATTGCTCTGTGGGATGATGTGCGGGTTCCATGATTAAAAAAAAAGGATAAGGATATGTCGAGAAGGCAAACTTTCTTTCAGTTCAAATTCTAAATTCAGTTCATCTAACTGTCTTTTGTGATAAAATCACTAACTCTTTTTAAAAAAAAATTGAGAGCACAGTTTAAAAGGAATTTGAAATAATTCTTTTCAATGCCTTCATAATGCCCTTTCACTATACAGCAATACAAATTGGTACACATACTTTTAAAAAATATATACTTGACTTTTTAACTACTGATTCTTGCACGCTCATTGTGAATTGAAATGGCATCTTGAGCTCTTTGGCATCAGTCTTTACAATACAGATGCAATATTGTATTTGAAATGAGCAAATTTTCCTTCGTCCCAACTTCATAAATACAATATATATATGCATCGTGTTATAGATGTAAATACAATCCTCAACTTCTCTCCAGGGTTAAGTTTCTGTACGAACTACTTTTCAAGAACCAAGCATACACAGAATTAAAAAAAAATATCTCTAATCCGAATTACACTGACCGGGATGTTTCTTCACCATTGGCCATAGTGGCGTAATTGGCGTGCCTATAATGTGGATAAGTATTAGTTAAAAAAAAAACGTTGGTATGATTTGATTTTTTTTTTATTTTTTTTTTACAATTATTAACAAAATACATCCAAACATCATTGCATTTCTTATATTTTTCTCTGGAAGCAGTTTTTATCATACATGTATAATATACAAGAAGATTGAAAATAAGTAACGAAATATAATATGAAAATAAAACATTTCAACATACTCAGAAAATACTGTGATTTAAAAGTATGTATTCGTTTGCAATGTAGAAAAGTATACACACACGTTAAGAAAATAAGTTTTATTAATTAAATAAAAAAATATCCATCCTTTTTTCCTTAGGTTAGCGAAACATATAAGAAATAAGCGCGACCTAATTAGCATCAAGTATTTTACCAATGTCAGATAAAACCATAATTTAACAATTTTATACTTGTCAATTTTATTATCAACACTAATATAGGTTTAAATGCTGAAATTTTTGTTTCCGACCTTAATTGGAACGTGTGTGAAGTTGGCACATCTTCAACTTCGTTAATTAATTATGTTACATTAAATTTCCTTTTTTATTCAGTTACACTAATTTTATATTAGCACCTTATTAAGCATGAAACAATAAATTTAAGTAGTTTCTTAGTATTTTTGGATCAATACTTGTAACAACCTGAAACATGCGTTCGTTCCGTTCCCCCCCCCCCCCAACCCCTTCCCTACTCTTCTATCTTCCCCACTGTAATGAGGACCTAGAACATATGCTTCTCAATATTGAGATTTGCATTGCGTTCATAAGTGGCGTGATTTTCAACATAATGAACTAATATTTTATACTTATGGTAAATGAAGAGGACTAGATGGAATAGAAGGGTAATAATATAACCCATAAAAACAAAGTTTTTAATATCAATCCTTTTTATGCATCGCCAATTTTTATATTCATTAACAGAGCACCGTTTCCAGCGTGTGCTTGATATTGGCATCTAATTTTACACACTAAAAACATCTCTATCAGCAAAATATCAGGTAAACTACTTTTCAAAATTTATTTGTTAAAAATGAATGCGAATTTATGCACTCACACATCCACATATCTTTCATTTATTCTGATTAAAACAATTTATTTTATTATTTATTTATTAAAACAAATTTGGCAACAGGAAAGAGTTTCTTTAATGATCGGTTAAATACTATTTTAGCGCGATTGTATGACGGCAAGTTGGTTTATTAGTATTCCCTAAAAACAACCTTTTAGTGACAGTGACAGCCATCAAAATTTGATAGAATGCATTGTCATCGACATCAATTCGATCTGCCAAGTTTCAGCCCGAGAGGATGATGGCAAGTCGATTAATTAGGCCAAAGTATATTTTCCCACCACCAACAAACATACATACAAAATCCAAGTTAATATAAAGGATTTAAAAAATAAGGATTCCTATATATATTTTCAAAGTTAAAGTTCAATTTTCTTTTAAACAACGCCCTACGAAAAAAAATGTATAATCGGTATGTAAAGAATTAAAAAATATTTATATTACTTTCGTTCCAACTGCAATATTCTACGGTTATTAGAACCGAAAAAATAAGAAGTGTTTGGATTTTTTTTTTTTTTTTTTTTTTTTTTTTGCGTACTCTACAAAGAAATGTAACTTTTTAGTTTTGGCAAGCAATTTTAATTTTTCACATTTTTTCCTATTGTCTTCATATATGGAAGGTATTTTGCTTTTCTCAATGGAATATATTTGAAAAAAAAAAAAATCAAATCCAGGAAAAACTGTATGAACCATCATTATTGTAGTGACATGGAGGCAGAATTTTTAAAAAATTAAGTGAAATAGTTCACACACGAAAAAAATTGTATTGTTTTAAATCAAATTATACATTTCTTGAGGTAAGTGATTGGTAAATTGTCTATAGTTTTTATGCAAAACATGTTTTGTAAAATTCACTGTTTATTTAATACTTTACGATTTGTTAGAATTGATTAGAATTACGATTTGTTACAGTTGCAAATTCTCCCCATCCCTTGTTAAACGGGATGAGAAATGCATATTTGATCAAAAATAACATTCATAGATCACAATAATGAATATTTTTAATAAAAAAATATGTGCTCTATAATATGTAAATACGAGTTATATAGGTATGTACTTACGAGTTATTTACTCCAATTAATCCAAATATAAATATTTACGAGCTATTTACTCCAATTAATCTAAATATTAGTTACTGATTTTCTTTCAAACAACAGACTAAGGTACTTTTTATAAATTTTTCTTAAATATATCCTGAAATTCTGCCGTTATTATTGATAGAGGAAGTTTTCATAAGAAAAATGAGTGATTACTTCAATTGAGTAGTCATGATTTCAAATTCAGATTAAGTTATGAATGTAACATTTGTTTTCGTTTACAATTAAAAAAACAGTGGTAACAACCGTTAAAAATATGACGGCAACGTTTTTATTTTAATAAAACCTTTGAAATCTTAAGCTTTCAGATTTTTCAATCTCTTACTTGCTAATATTTTTACAGTTATAGCTACAGTATGTATACTATAAGAATAGTTCACACTCGTATCAATTTTACACTATCCTTTCATATTTTCTTTGATAGTCACGATTGCTTTAGAAACTCCATCCATTCTACATTGTCCTTTCACAAGCATTCTTTCCATATGTTCCATCATACAAGTCTAATAAATTAAACGATAACTGCAATTAGATTTTAGTTTTTTATACGAGATTATAAATTAACTTAATTAAAAAGAAAAATCATGCGAAATATACGTCTAGCTATTTAGCTTATTACGTAAAACTTATAGACTTTATATAATGAATAATTATCTTACATAATGAATTGGAATTTACAGGTGATTAAAGTATGATGCTTAAAAATCTTACTAACTATAGGATAGTTGACGCTATAATAAATTAATATCAGTTTTAAACAAACAAAAAATCTATACTTATAATAGAAATGATTGACACTTGAGAAGACCAAGCCTTTTGACAAACAGACAGGATATTTCACCTTCAATAGCATATTAAGTTTTAAGCATTAATGGTGATCAGATTATTCATTCCGCTAGCTCCTTCATCATACCATACGTAAAATAATCTGCTACCTTTGTGCCTCTGTATTCCTTTCCATCCCTTTTCTAGCGTTTTATGTTTATTATTAGAACCAGTATTTAAAAGTGTATGTTTGTTTCAAAAATATAAAAGTTTGTCTTTAGTAAAACATAAAAATATAAGTATGTTTTTCAGATAATCTAAATAAGTTATACGTACTTCTCGAGATTCACTTGAGAGAAAATACATTATACATGTCTCTAATATCAAGGAGTTCGGTGTTAAAAACTTTTGGACTATTCCTGAATACTAATACCAACATTGAAAGAACGTTCAAAATATTCTATTAACATAGGAGACTTATATTTTTACTAAAGGATTTCGTACTGTGCGATCAGTATCAACACTGCACTTTTAAAGTAATCTTATATTTCTTACTTCTGTACTTCCCCCATAAAAATAATATATTCTACAATAGAATTGTTGATACTTAGAAAACTTAATTATGAATGCTCTGATATATAGTTGAGAAATTGTACTCACCAAGAAAGTATCAAAGAGAACACATCTCGTTAAAGGTTCACGTCGAAAACAGTCACCCTAAAACAAGCATTCATTTTGATTTTCTTGATAAAATTAGCGAAAACAGTTTTCTGGTGCTGAACCTTTTAAATTATATTAATTTACCGTCCTTAATTAAGTAATAATTTAAAAACAGTTCAGTAATTTCGTAGATTGTGTCTTTCTCATCAAAACAGTTAATATATGAGCAGTAAATTTAGCAACATTATATTATATTTTATGAAAATTTAAATGTGTACAAGAAATAAAGTTTTGTAAATATTAATTTAACGAAGCAAAAATTGATGCTGAAATACTGAATGTTGTCACTAAATAAAAATTCATACTGGGCTAAACGTATCTAAAAGTAATGGGCTTATTATTACGGAACTATCCATTAGAATTTGATAAATTGCTTCTCTGTGGATTAGAAACCCTTCCATGATTTTTTCGACAAGAAAGGGAATCTAAACCTAATGTGCAGTTAATAATACACGTAAACAAGATCATTTGGCCATTTTTCTTCGTAGATCGCACTGCCACAAGATACGTTTATCTTGCGATTCACTGATTAGTGTTAAATTAGTTGAAGAAGCGTATCATTCAAAAGAAATTCATTTTATAACTCTTGATGTACTACGAAACATTTGGAGAGAATTGGATTACTGTTTAGACATTTGTCATGGTACAAAAGGGCACCCTTCGAAATCTAATGATATTAAACCTTGGTGAAATGTTCTTTCTATCCCAACATTACTAAAAAAAAATCATTCTAATGAATAATTTCATAAAAATAAGCCATCACTTTCTGTATTGATTTGATATTTTTACTATTGAGACTACTGCCAATAAATATAACGATCAAATAATTTTCGTTCCATAATGATATGTTATATCGGAGATAGTAGAAAGATAGGAATATTTCTAATATTTTATATAGACTTACCCCTGTAAATTCGATCACCTTTATTTGTGTTGCCTTTCCAACTACACTCTGTAAAGAAAAAAAGCAATTTAAATTGAAGAAGAGAAAGGGTTAAAAGAGCGATTCCCAAATTTTACTTCGTCGAGCCCTTGGGCTCCGCGGAGTTATAGTCATGAAGGCAACAAAATGTTATTGTTGATTCCCATCTGACATTAAAAAAAGTAATAAAAATTCTTCCATCAAGCGAACAGTACTTTTTAATTCAGTGTTTTTTTGTTTTGTTTTTTAAGATGAACCCGATCACATTTACTTCACTATTATACTGTTGGGTGAATCTGAGTGCAACGCTACATGTTTGGTTACTAGTTAAAGCAATGAATTGGTCGACGAAACCAATGATAGATAAATTTTGTCTATTGATGATAATTCGTATGCATAAATTTTTTACTCAATACTAACTATCAATAATATCACAACATCTAATATTTGTGAAACACAATTATCTGTATTGAATCATTTCAATTTGAATAGGATCACATTATCGAATTTGAAAGGTAATTTTTTAGCAGTACTGACTATAAGTTGGATATAACTTTAACTTTCTAATAAAAAACAGTTTAATAATTTGACTTGCATGTGAGGTTCTCTTTTAAGGTATGTCCGCTCATAATCAATAAAGGGTGATATAAACAAGACAATAGTTATTTTTTTGCACAGTTTGTCCCAAATTAAACCAAAACGATACTCAGTTTATTTCGAGATACTCTAAACGTTTTTTAAAACTTGGTGTTTTACATTTTTATTTCAAATTTCATTTCCATATTTTATTTCAAATTTCATTTCCATATTTTATTTCCAACTTTATAAATGGAAATATTCACATTACAATCAGTCTTCTTGTCTAAGGTATAAAAAAGAATGGTTTATTCTAATTGTCACGTGTATTGACAGATTTCACTTTGAATAAACCTGAAAATAGACACATTTTCATTTATTGATTACAGATACATTTTTCTGGTTTTCCAAGAACTCGCATTGACGCCTTATGAATAGATTTTTCTAAATTAGGTTTTATTTGAATATCACTCTTCTTGTCTAAGGTTTAAAAAGAATGGTTTATGCTCATTTTCACGTGTATTGACAGATTTAACATTGAATAAACTTAAAAATATACATGTTTTCCTTTATTGGTAATAGCTCCCCTTTTATCTGGTCTTACTTAAATTCCATTGATGAATCATAAATTTTCCTAAATTCGGTGTTTGAAAAAGTTAGCGGATTTTATGTTAACGCAGATGATTTCTCGAATAATTAGCAAACATTAATAAGTAAATTTGATATTTTTTCATTTACGTCAGTTAAAAAAAAATAGCAGACGAGAAGTTACAGAGTGAAATAGAATATTTTGTAAAAAAAAAAAAAAAAATATTAGAAAAAAATCCAAAAATTAAAAATAA
Organism: Linyphia triangularis; assembly: GCA_963978545.1. NCBI lineage: Eukaryota > Metazoa > Arthropoda > Arachnida > Araneae > Linyphiidae > Linyphia > Linyphia triangularis. Next base: position 66,777,387 of record OZ021728.1, read on the forward strand.
ATTTTATGCTAAATACTTCGGAAACAATTGAATGCAGATATTAAAACACCTACTTTTTGTTTTTAATTAGACTTTCCCTTAAAATAAATTTAAATATCTAGTTCACGTGTACAGTTTTTCTGTTTCTTACTTAAATAAATACTTCACGATATTTTTCATGGGTTGCATGCTACTGTTTTGTTCTGTAAATTTGGTTTGGACTTTAAAAGAAATAGGTAGATTACAATTTATAAAGTGCTAATTTTAAATTAGGTTATAATTATTTCTATAAAGTTTGCTTTTTTAGCAATATTTTTTTTTATTGAACACACACAGAAAGCTCACTGTCTAACATACAATGAATTTAAATTATTACATTTTTAACTGAGACTTAGTGAACTTTTAGATAAAAAAAATTTCACGTGTTTAGTTTTTACAGGATTAGTTTCGTTTGAATTTACAAAGCTCTCTCTATCCAGAATATATCCTTTCCAAAAATATATAAAAATGAACATTTAAAATTAAAGGAAACGATAATTTTTAAATTCTGTACTTTATGCTTTTTTTACTTAAAAACAATATAAATTTTAATTTCAAATTTAGAATAATAATCACAAACAATGAGAATAAATCCAAAACACAACTTAATAAATTTAATTTCTTAAATTATTGAATTTTTTTTTCTTTAACCACTAAGCATAAGCAATATAAGCAGATGTGCTATAGTTCCATAGTTAAAATATTTCCCAGCACTTTTTAAGGGGATCCAGTACCGAAATTTTTTCAAAAATCCCAATTTTTTTTCTGATTTTAAAAAATAGTTCATATATTCCTGAAGAGAATGATGTTTTTATCTTATTCCTCCAGTGATTAGAACGCCACAAAATTACCTCTTATTTAAACATCACTAATGGGAGTAACACCTTGAAGCGTCTGCTTAAAGTGCGTTTTTCGAACACTAGTGTTTTTCTCAGATGTTGCATATTCAAATCGATATATCTCCAGAACCATTAATAATTGGCTGTTCAAATTTTTGTATCATTTAATTTATATAGTTTTAAATATTTTGACTTCACAGAATTTTATTTTTTTAATTCTGTTTTAAAATATAACATTTAGCGTAAAAGATAACATAAAAAAAAGCAAACATTTCAATATTTTAACTTTGAGAATTTTTTTAATTTTTTTTAATTCACCTATCAAAATTCTATGATGGCAAAATTTTCTTTATATAATTATATATTACAGAAAGCTTTCACTTTGAAAAAAAAATTATTTTTTCTTGACTTATATCAAAATACGCAAACATCGATTATTATGGATTTTTCTTGGTATTTAAATTTTTTTTTTTAAATAACTAAGCACAATATTTAAAAAAACATTTTCTCAAAGATATATAAATAGTATCTCATACAGGTAACATAAGTAACATACATAAAATAAATTTTTGACATAAAAATGTACATAAATAAAGTTTTTTTTTATTTTCGGTACCGGACCCCCTTAAGTATGCTAACGGAAAGACTCTTTAAAAGTGAGCATGATCTTAATCCTAATTTAATACTAATGTTATATTAGCAATAAGTGCCTAAAAATAAACATATTCCTTAAGAAATAAATTTTATTTAATTAAACATACGAAAATTATTAAATGTTGACATCTAACGTACCCTTCCTCCTGGACTCAACTTACAAAACAATTCATTTTCTACTTCAAATGGTTCTGCATATTTTGTAAGATCCAATTTTCTCAAATTCATCCACTCCCTAAACGTAGTATTTAGCTGTAGTAAACAAAAGTAACATTTAGTAGTCATTCAACCTCGGAAAACAATTTAATATTTAAATCTTACATAATTTAGTATTTAAATCTTAATAATCTTATATTTAAATCTTACATAATAATTATATATAAATCTTAAATATTACATAATAATCTTGCCTATTATTACAGGCTTTGGATAACAAGAAAAAAGACTCAAGTATAATGTTGCAATTTCCAATGCAAATGTTTCTTAGGTTTCGGTATTTATTTCATAACCTGAAGAAAGGCATCTTAAACTTAAAAAAAAAAAATATGTGTTGGTGCCAGTAATACGAGAACTAACGTCAGCAAATTAAAAAAAAAAAAAAAAAAAATCTGATGTTATTTCTGTTTCTAATCCGTTTATATTTTGTGCCAATGTCTTGTTAGTATATATACAAATACATTCAGAGACGACCTCCACATTGCTTTAAGCATGAAAACTTTAATTATTAACACATTCTAAATAGAGCTGTTTAAAAGTACTGGAAAATTTCACATTTAAGCAGCTTTACTCCCATCTAAACCTCGAGGGGATGAAGAGGGGGGGGGGGGGGATTTCAACACCCACTCGATTTCCTTTGACACCAAAACATAACATACTAAAATTAGCAAATATACTTTACACTGAAACCTTTGAAATATACATACTTAGAAACTTTTACTCTCTTACAAAATCCGAGTGGGTTTGAAGGTATAACTTTTCTTAAAGTTCTAAAACATATACATTCAAAATTTTGCACTGACCATAATCAAGTAGTATCAACGAAATAAAAATCACTTTAGACACTATTCACCCACCGTTTTTGAATCCTTAATCTGAGCGATTAGATGAAGGGAACCACTGTATTATATTTTCTTCTATAAGATAAACTTGCAAAGCATTTAAGTATACTATATTTGGTTGGGATACATCGAATATTATGGTAGCATTTATGAAACAAACCTACCTATAAATTTCAACTTTTTACGTGTTTCCCCAAGAGCTGGTAAGGGGGACTAATTTATTTCGCTATTAGTACAGCGGTGTAAATAAGAAAGCAACTTAAAGTAGCATTCGAAATCAAAAAAAATATATAGTACAATTCTATTACAAAACTATTTCAAAAGTTGAATTTTCATTTACAGGAAAAAATTCAATTACAAAAATATTTCTGATTTCATATCATGGTATCTAAAACAATAAAATTCTCTTTTCAAAACTAATAAAAGCACAATAACTTTAATTAAGAGTATCCCGTGTCTGTATTTAGAAAAGTAAATTCTTAATTGTACTAATAGTCCAGGGAATAGAGACATTTTGCCTTGCAAAAGGTTATGTAGTTCTGATTTTTTAATATGTTATGATGGTCGGTCCCGTGGTTTATAAACCAAGTTTTCGACCTCCTAACCCTTGTGCGTTCTCTGTGGTGCACCAAACACTGAGCCATTTTTCAGTTAATAGGTCATAACTCCTTGCTAATGCATCTTAGACTCAAACATTATATTCAAAAGTTGTAGAATATTAAATCATCTACAACTTTTGTATACTAAGTGTTTTTATAGACCTATTATGTAAATAGTTATGTTGCATCAAAGTCAAAACTTTTTCGTAAAAATGCTACTTTTTTAAGATTTGTGTCAAGTTTTTTGATTATATCTTCATAATGGTACGTTTTAGAGAAAACGTTTGTGAATAAAAGTTGTAGAACAATAAATGTCCTACAAGTTTTCTATATAAACTTATTTTCTAGGACTAATAACAAAGGAGTTACTCTGCTTTATGTATTTTCCTTGGTGCACCACAAAAAAATACGTTTTTCACTTTATAGATCATAACTCTTTCGCAATGCATTTTAAAAACAAACATTAAATTTAAAAGTTGTAGAATATTAAATTTTCTACAACTTTTGTGAACAATTTGCTTTTGTAAAGCTATTATGTAAAGAGTTACGTAGCATCAAAGTAAACACTTTTTCGTAAAAATGCTGCTTTTTTAAGTTTTTTGCCGAGTTTTTCAATTATATCTTCATAACAATAAGTCGTAGGGAAAAATATATTGCACAAAAGTTGTAGATCTATAAATTTTCTATAAGTTTTATACAAAATTTACTATCTAAGACTAATAACTAAGGAGCTACTCTTCTTTGAAGGTTTACGCGATGATAACCTATAATATTTTATGTATAGGTAGGGGTTTAAAAATAGCTTCTTACTGCATAGTCTGACAATTTTAATAAAAATAATAAAACAATATATACATAATACTAATGATAATGTAAAATAAAAAGTGGAAATACATTAAATAATGTATATATCTATATACAATAACAGTATTATTAATTTTCCATTTTCACCATGGTGCATCAAAAACCTTCTGAATTCTGAAATTTTTAATTTTTTTCAGTATACCGATCATATCCTTTTTCTACTGCATTTTATAGGGGAGAAAAATTATATTTTAGGCTGTAGAGTATTAAAATTTCTACCTCTAATGTATGTGCAGAATTTTTTTTGTAGAACTATTGTATGAAAAACAAATTGTATGAAAAGCATCAAAGCAAAAACTCTTTCGTAAAAATACCATTTTAAGATTCTTGTCGAGTTTTTAGATGATATCCATAAAAGTATATCATAAAAATTGTAGAACCCTAAATTTGCTACGTTTTATATACAAAGTTATTTTATAGGACTAATAACAAAAGAGCTACTTGGTAAGATAAAATATTAAAAACAGTTTCTTACTGCAAAGCCTGACAAGTTTAATAAAAAATAAAACAATATAGGTATTAAAATAATAGTATTATAAATCAAAAAATATAAATATTATAAAAATGTATATATCTATTTATAATAATTGCAATATCGATAAAACTTACAATTTAGAAAACTTATAAATTCTGAAATTTAGTTTCGTTTAGCCACGAAGGCTCGGCTAGTTCCTCCGCTACTTCTTGAATTAAGAGTTCTGTTGGGTCGTCTTCATCGTTGTCATCAATTATGATGTTCGCTGTATTGTCACAGGTTTGTCCATGACAGTTTTTACATATTATGGAGCACTTGAGACTGGCCTTTCTACAACCGCAGGCCTTAGTGCATCCTATATTGCGCTGGCAGAAAATGTAGGTGAGAATTGATTGAGGATCTGAATCCCTGGTGGTTGTAATAGGAAGAAGTGCTTTACTGTCCTTCTTCCATCCACAGACCAGAGGATTTTTCAATTGGCCCATCCATGTCTTTACTTGATGACTTGATGGTATGTGCGAAAAACATGGTGCGTAGCAGCTTCTTGGGTCGGAGGTAGCTTTGACAGATTTAACTTGCTCCCAGTTGTTGATTTGGAAAATTGCTTATAACGCAAAGCATTTCAAGTTGTTGCCTTGCGACCACCAAAGAGAGCAACAAGAATGCTTGATACTGCATCGGTGATGCTTAAAACACTGGCATTAGGATCTAGGAAGATCTTTGCAAATTCCTGTAATATTGGATATGATGAAGCAGCCATCATTACAACGCATGTATTCCAATATTAAGTAACTACTCTGAGTGGTTGATATTCTGTCGGGATGGTTAGTGGTGGGGAGGGTTGAGAATGTTTTTTCTGTTCTTCTGATCTTCTACCCTGAATTCGGCTGTGGCAAATCTCAATCAACAGTATATGGTGTTTTCGCGGAAACTGAGTCCTTAAAAGAATTCCTTTACATGTCACTAATGCCCCCCGACGTGTGATTTTTCTATTCTATCTCAAAAGATCTGTACCCCACGTAGTTTAGAATCAGCCACTTGAATGCAGTCTATTTCTCATTTTTATTTCCGAATGTAGAAATTTTTGGTGCATCACGGCAAAATGGTAAATTTTATATTACTATTATTATCTATAAACATATACATTATTTAATATATTTCTACTTTTTATTTTACATTATCATTATTATTATATATATATTGTTTTATTTTTTTATTAAAATTGTCAGACTATGCAGTAAGAAGCTATTTTTAAACCCCTACCTATACATAAAATATTATAGGTTATCATCTCGTAAACCTTCAAAGAAGAGTAGCTCCTTAGTTATTAGTCTTAGATAGTAAATTTTTGTATAAAACTTATAGAAAATTTATAGATCTACAACTTTTGTGTAATATATTTTTCCCTACGACTTATTGTTATGAAGATATAATGAAAAACTCGGCAAAAAACTTAAAAAAGCAGCATTTTTACGAAAAGGTGTTTACTTTGATGCTACGTAACTCTTTACATAATAGCTTTACAAAAGCAAATTGTTCACAAAAGTTGTAGAAAATTTAATATTCTACAACTTTTAAATTTAATGTTTGTTTTTAAAATGCATTGCGAAAGAGTTATGATTTATAAACTGAAAAACGTATTTTTTTGTGGTGCACCAAGGAAAATACATAAAGCCGAGTAACTCCTTTGTTATTAGTCCTAGAAAATAAGTTTATATAGAAAACTTGTAGGAAATTTATTGTTCTACAACTTTCATTCACAAACTTTTCTCTAAAACGTACCATTATGAAGATATAATCAAAAAACTTGAGACAAATCTTAAAAAGTAGCATTTTTACAAAAAAGTTTTGACTTTGATGTTACATAACTATTTACATAATAGGTCTACAAAAAAACTTAGTATACAAAAGTTGTAGAAAATTTAATATTCTACAACTTTTAAATATAATGTTTGTTTTTAAGATGCATTAGCAAGGAGTTATGACATATTAACTGAAAAACGGCTCAGTTTTTGGTGCACCACAGAGAACGCACAAGGGTTAGGAGGTCGAAAACTTGGTTTTAAAAACACGGGACCGACCTTTATAACATATTAAAAAATCAGAACTACATAACCTTTTGCAAGGTAAGACCCCTTTTTTAGTCTCTATTCCCCAGACTATAATGTCAATTTATAGAATGTGTTTTGACACAAATTGTATGAAAAGTGTAATTAAAGCTTTCCGTGGAGAAAAAGTCTTAATTTCCGCATGCTTTTTTTTAGATGCAAATAATTCCTAATATTCAGAATATCTTTCATCTGAAAATTGAGAATTAATTTGAAGATCATCACTTTATTTACTCATCATATAGCCTTGTTAAATTTAATTATAAGGACTATATTCATTAATGTGAATTTACCTTAGGAACACTTTTGTAATTGACTTTTTTCCACTTATAAGGGCTACATTAAATTAAAATTCTGAGTTTTAAAAAATCCCAATGAAAATCACAGTATCACAGTATCTTACCTCATTTTAAGTATTTTTCCAATTTACAATTTTTCTTAGTTCTCATATCAATAGGAAATTACATCGCAACCACCATTTTTAGCCCCATAATAGGTTCTATTTGTATATTTTGAAATTTCAATTGTACTTACGATAAAAGTTAACCAAAATTGGAAATACAAATATTTAATTATTTCAAAATTATGTTTTTAACGTGCTCTATTATAGCAATTCTAATTGAATGTATTTAAAAACACAAAAATTTACGAACAACTTTTTATCATCAAATGTAATGAAAGTAAAATTATTTTGTTAGTAAAGTTTCTTGTTGCTTTGGATTGGCTTCAATACAAGGCCGTTATCATTACTACTTGCTCAATGTGTAAAATTTATCTCCATTACCTTACGATCCAACATTGAAGTACATTTCGTCCGGCCCTCAAGTATGCTGGGAGTATTATCTATAAATAAAAAACACCTTTTTATAACAAACATTTAAATCCCGATGCAATTTTGTTCATTAAGGATGTATACATATTTCACAAAGCATAAACATAAAACTTTAAACTCTTAATTAAATTTAAATCGTAATTTTACTACTTGATACTGCTTTACACATTTGTTTTTATGCAGAGTAATTCCAAAATGATTGACCCGTTAAAATCGGCTACATAGATCAATAAAATCTTAAGAGTGTAGAATTGTTCAATAAATTGTTATAGCAGTTTAAATCGTGTCAGTTAATTTTAATTGACCTGCATAGCATGAATACTTACTATTTTAAAAAATGATTTGCCAGTAAAATTTTATTTAATGCATCACTCATATTTTAAATTTAAATGCACTTAAAAAAGGCAAACAAGTGTGTGAATTAGAACTGTGACTATTCCTATATTACTATTTGAATTCTCATAATTGGGTTATTTAAAAATGGTTTTTATGACAGTAAGTTAATATCAGTAGAAAATTAACAGAAATTACAAAATAGAAATTTTGGTATTTTACCGGCTCTGTTAACGAAATAACTTAATAAAGTTTGTAAATAAAAAGATACAATTCAATACCAGAATGTGTGTGTTCTCTATATAAGACGCTTCTAACTATTTTGATAAATTTAAAATCGCCAAAACTTCTAAGCAATATTAGAAAAATTATTATTTTATTTTAATTAGTTTAATATTTTGTTTTATTGTAATGCATTTTCAATTTTCATTGCTGTCTCAAACTAACATTAGGTATTTCCAACCATAATGAATAAAAATGATTGTAATAATTACTTAGATTTTTTTCCTAATATTTCTTTGTTAACCTATCTAGGACATAAGTTTGTGTGTGTGTGTGTGTGTGTGTGTGTGTGTGTGTGTGTGTGTGTGTGTGTGTGTGTGTGTGTGTGTGTGTGTGTGTGTGTGTGTGTGTGTGTGTGTGTGTGTGTGTGTGTGTGTGTGTGTGTGTGTGTGTGTGTGTGTGTGTGTGTGTGTGTGTGTGTGTGTGTGTGTGTGTGTGTGTGTGTGTGTGTGTGTGTGTGTGTGTGTGTGTGTGTGTGTGTGTGTGTGTGTGTGTGTGTGTGTGTGTGTGTGTGTGTGTGTGTGTGTGTGTGTGTGTGTGTGTGTGTGTGTGTTATGAGAGAGAAAACACCTTTATTTGTGGCATGTATTAATAATAAATGAAAGTTCCCCACTTTAATAATAAAAACTTTAACCCAAAGAAGTACTTAAAACATATGCAAATATGATCAACTACATAGCAATATATTCAAATCAACTAGATCACCAGGGGTTATTGCAAATACCTTTTTAGTTTAGGTCCTCAATATCTCATAAACATTTCAAAATTATTCGTCATTTCTAAGACATTCATATTTTCATATACAATTTGATTTGTAAAAGTACTTTACGAAATATTATTTTATATTATTCTAAATTAAACTGATCAATGAAGTTTGACGTTTCAATATGAAAATGAAATAAATTTCAATAACTCACTGAAAATACGTGATACTTAATATACGACGCTACTTTTTCAATACCCAACCAATAAATGAAACCGCAACTTATTTGTTTTTTAAATCTTTATATGTGTTACGACTGATCGGATTTATTTGGATATTATACATAATAACAGGTTATTTTACAAAATAATTATCACAATTGGTTAATGTGTGAATATGACAAGTTATTAGCAGTTTCTTAATATTTATCATATTAACTAGTTATTATACATAATAAAAAGCACCTTGTTAATATAATAAATGTTTTTCGTTTATCTCAATTTAATCTCTTTAACCAGCTAATAACTGTTAGCTGATAGTTAATACGATAAATACTAAATTCTGCGCAGTCCTATTGTTTATGTTTTCTTCTCTGTTATGCTTGAGCATTCATTCGCTGATAATGGTGCTTTGGGATTCTTATCGTGGACCCGTTGTAATGTGCTCGTGACCTTATTTTAAAAAATTTTTGGTCGTCTAATTTTATTTGAACTTACAGTTAGTTCTTCTTATTGTTTTCACCAATTTGAAAATTATTTATAATAGCTGCTGTGGTCTGGTTACCATACAAAATCACAAGTTAATTTAATAAATTATATTAAATTAATCATATTAACTGTTTACATTGAGTATTTTAGAAAATAACCGGAAATTTTGAATAATAGCATATTTATCAAATTAGTTGTAACATATGCACTCAAATTAACAAATAAAGGGCCTTACTTGGATGACCGAGTTTATGTTTTACACCCACATTCATTTTACAAATTATTCAAATCCTTACTTGCATAACAATAAGTAGTGACTAGGCAAGCACTCAAGTTATCTTCCGAAAGAAGGTTATCCGAAACTTGTTTTGCAGTCGCCACTCCTTTTGACATTGGATTCGCTACAGGCTTCCCTACAGGCATACGAAACTGTGCTATTCCTACATAGCATAAGCATAAGACGTATGAAACTCTTAATATAAGGTTTTTGTAGATTTTTTCTATTTGAAACGATACTAAATATGAATGAATCTCCTTCTATTTATATACAATAGAAGGAAGAAGTGCCCGCTTTGTTAAAAATTCATAAAAAGCATGCGAAATAGCTCGGCAATGTTACGTGCCAATAATACAATACGAAAGTATGAAAAGGCCACAGTAATAGCACAATGTTGCATGATGAAGTCTCATAAAATTGGATTATTCTTTTAATCTTTATGAGACTTTTGCAGCTATAAGAGGAAAATGAAACTGTAACAATTTATACAATGACGTTTGCTCAACTATTTATTTGATATGGGCATCTGTTTACATTTTTAATAAAGTTTACATTGAATTTCGATAATGTCTTTGTGATATTATATTTGCTACTTGATAGATGAAGTTTCCTACTATAGTGACAATGCATGTTAAGCAACAAACCGCTTCAGTGTTTCAAATCAAGTTGGATTAAGATAGTCACTGTCAATAAAAATTCACTTCTACACACTTTCATGGGAATAAGATCCCAATCATATGGATCATTTTCAAAATCCAGTGTCATACACTATCCAAAATAAAATGTTTTACCAAGAGATTATGTTTATCTTTTCAGTTTGATTCTTTTTTGCAAACATAATGTCAGAAAGTTGCCATTGAAGAATTATTATTTGAATAAAAACTATGCTTTTAAAGAAAAATGTTGGAGGAATATGTGTAAAAAAAAAAAAAAAAAAAAAAAGAAAAAGGCTATCCGAAACAAAAAGTATCAGTTTTGATACTCAGAGTTATGTCCCATAAAGATTTAATGTTTTTTTTTTTTTTTTTTTTTTTGTTTTTTTTAATTTTGATGAACATAAAAAAATTTTAAATGGAGCTTATTTTGTACTTGGTTTTACTTTTCGCAAAACATATAATTTTCATTGTGCTGGTGTTATCCTATTTCTTTTTAATAGTAATACTTATTAGGTCAATATTAGAGTAATGTTCTGTTATTTGGATGTAACAAAATATTTGACATTAAATTGAAATAATTCAAAGCTTGAATGTTAAATGTTTCTTGTTGTCTTACATTTATAAAGTTTTTAAGTATTTTATATTCTAATGAATTAAGTAAGCCTTTATTAATATTTAAAGATAAATTAAGCTTTTAATTTATTTAATTTCTTGTCCAGAAATTTGTTTCATTCATATTACCTTACACTTATAAATATTTTTTATCACAATTTACATTTTTTAATGAAAAGTTGGTTGTTTTCAGATTATCTGGTGCCGTCAGAAACACGAGGGCTATAATGCGCCGAAACATTCGTCATTAGATAAGCCAATATACATTTTTACAAACATCCATGCCTAACACGGGACTCGAACCCGCAACCTCGCGGTCTAGAAACTAGCATGCTAACCACTATACCGTTTGGTAGGCTTTTTAATGAAAAGAGTTGATTGTTTATGCAGGTTATGGTTAATCAAAGTTAGAGAGAAATTACTAGCAACCGTCAAGCATTTCTTGTCGCAGGAGACCTTTTTAGTAAGTATTTTCATTGAATATCATGTCTGATACCTTATTAAAAGAAGAAAAAAAATCATTCATCAATTTTTCAGTTCTTTACAAGGTCATTTATCCAAAAAAGATGTGTTATTTATGTTTTGGTTGAGTTATTCAGAGTAAATACTTTTTTTTTTTTTTTTTTTTTTTCATTGAACTGTCATTTCTGCTACTCTTTACGTCTGTTACCATTAATTTTCTTTAAAAATTTTAAATATTTCAAATTTAGAAAACAAAATGTTTTATATTTTTTTTTTTTTTTTTTTTTTTTATATATTTTCATGATAATACCAAGATTTCATCTTTAAAGGGTATTTAAATTGATTTAAACACTTATAAAATGTTATGATACAGATATGACAATAATTACAGAAAAATAACATAAATTAACTATTTTGTTTTTACCATTAAGATAGTCAAGAAATTTTTAAGTAGACCCTATGCTTCTGTGCTACATTTCAAATTTAAGTATAAAATATTTGTCCGGGAAGAGACATGGCAATTTGCAACATTTTTATTACAATACAAATTGATAAAAATTATTCTAATAGAAAAGCTTCATGAAAAATCAGTAAATATAGTTAAAAAGATTTAGTTTAATGTTTTCTAAAAAAAAAAAAAAAAAAAATCCAAAAAGGACATTTATTATTCACTTCTTGTATTTCTGTTTGCACTGGATATTGAAAACGACCCATATACAATTTGCTGACATTTAATGACTGATATTTGACTCTGTAATGATCGTCAACAAAACCTGAAAATTTGAAAGTTTAATGAACAAAAATATCGCAATTCTGAAATAAATACCGATTTGAATAAAATATTAAAATCTGAATATTCCAGATATTTAACTATGGAAACTCTGTATTCTAACTTCAACGCGGTTAGGGTTGAAAAAATTTTAATTCTTCTATTCGTTTTCAAGACCTTCAACTTTATATATGACACCTAATCTATAACATGCATAGTTTATGCTTAATGAATCGAAAATTAAATTCCTGTAATTTCAGTAATTTGTCAATTTTAGTATGGAAGCTTTTTATCTAGGTTTATTGACCTTAAACGAGAGGCAGACAAACTCAACCTTTGTAAAAGCTTTTCACTACGTTAGTGTATTGTAGTCATAGGCGCCAACTTTTCCCTTTTACCATGAGGGCGAGACTATGCGGATAAAGTCGAAGGGAAGAGGGAGGAGGGATTGGCCAAAGACTTCGGTACACCACTTTTTTCATGATCAACCTATTAAATATATTGAACTTGTCGCCATTCAATTTTTCTCAAACTGTTTGATTTATGCAGCAAAGTTGTTTGTATATAATTTGTTCAGAAATATTTTTTTCCAATATCACATAACGCACTTAAGGAACTAGGGGATCATCACGCAACTTTCAATTACACTTAGTACTAACTACTAGTACTTAGTACTAGTTGTTGCCTAAGATTGGTGTAATTTAGCATTTTCGTTTCCATATTCTCATTGATTTTTTAAAAAATTGCCAGTTTGGTGATATATTTTTGTCGATAATTATTTTATGGATAAAATAAAATTATCATTTCTGGTAAGTGAAGCAAAGGATAGAAAGGAAGAAAACTCGTAATACTTCCTCATTGAGCAAACAACTATCACAACTCTATCTATTAGGATCACTACAGTACTGTGTCTACTCATTTTAAGGAGAGACCAAAGAGTGACGCGGTTCGATTGCGGGAAGTAGTTAAAAAAGGAGAGTCCTAAGCCAAAGCGGTGCCGGTGCAGGGATGAGGGATGATGACGTCACCGGAAAGTGGCGTGACCGGATATGACGTTACATGAAGTGACGTCACCGGAACTGGAGTGGAGTTGTTTCCCTCCCGTTGCAGTTTTAGTTCCGGTTTCCTTATAAGCTGTTTGTGTATGACGTCACAGTGGGAATGACGACATAATTTGTTTTATATCAAAGATTTGAGAGGTGGCAACACTTTTTAGTTTTTGTTTCCAGTTAAATGGGGTTGAGTTGTTTTAGGGCTGCTTGTTAACGAAAAAGTTAGAGTAATAGGCTTTTTGACTAGTAACGTCACATTGGGTATGACGTCATAACTTGTTTTATATCAAAGTTTTGAGTGGTGGCAACACTTTTTAGTTTATCTTTCAGACGGAGTTGAGTTGTTCTAGGGCTGCTTCTAAACGAATAAGTTAGAGTGATAGGCTTTTATTGCGTGACGTCACAGTGGGTATGACGTCATTTATGACTTTACAAAGTTTAGCTTTAAGAGAGTGGCAACACTTTTTTAGTTACGGTTTATCTTTCAGACGGAGGTGAGTTGTTCTAGGGCTGCTTCTTAGCGAATAAGTTAGTGATAGGCTTTTTTTTTTACTAGTGACGTCACAGTGGGTATGACGTCATTATATGTTAAAATTTACGTTTTAAGTGGTGATAACACTGGATATATACTAAATTTAGTTTTCAGGTGTTGGCAATGAGTTCTGATCGGTCAGCTAAATGCTCGCTTGTGATTGATAAGTTTTAAACATGTGACCAAAAGCTAACTCCTGATTGATTGTTTGGTTTTCTAGCGAGTTACTTACATATCCTTTAGCCAAGTTAAAATACCTGCAACAAAGTTACACAAATAAAAAAAAAATGTTAAATTTGAAAAGTTAATAAAAGGAAGGCCATTTGCTAAGGGTCTAAAGAACCCTAACCCCGAGCTACACGTGACATTTCAATATTTTACCAAACAATTGTTAAAATATCGACTATCGGACGTTGCCTTCATGGTAACTCATCTACCCCCCCCCCCCCATCCCCCTTCCCTAACTAATTTTGAATAAGTTAAGACTTTAGAATTAAAATTAATAAATTTTGAAAAATTAATTATTAAAGGTGAGGACCCACCCCCAGCCCGATACCTCTTTTAGGAAGAATTGGTACCGCCTCATTCCACACTAACAAAAAAAAAATCTTATTCCAAAGAACGTATATTTCTTTGAAACTTGAGGTCACTAATCAACCATCCGATGATATCCTTTAAGAAGATATCTTCACCTCTTAACAATTTTAAAGTTTTAGTTTAAAAGATTAATGTTGGACACAAACTATTTCTAGAATAGAGTTACATTAAAAATTAAATTTAAGAGTGTCCAGTTTTTTTTTTTTTTTTTTTTTTTTTTTTGAAGAAGAAGACTTGGGGGAACGTATATTTCCCAAAATTAAATTTAATGGTCACTAACAAAATCCTGAAAATGTACTAATTTTAGTTTTTATAAAAATTAAGTTAATGTAATATTTTAGTAGAAATAATGACTATAGTTAATGAATTGTGAAAAATTAAGTTAGAAGAATTAAATTTAAGGAATTTTGTAGTGACCATACGCATAACTAGTTATACCATCCTCCAACAGGTATCGCTTGTCATCAAATGCTGAGAGCGCTCGCTTTCTTTGCTGGATGGAGAAAATGTGATGTTTTTCACTACCGATCCGATGCTGAACCACAGACGAAGGTTGTCGATTGAGAAGACAGTCTCTATAGGTCTGATGTTTTAGCTGTCTTTGAGCTGCTCTTGCGATTCCCTTGGCCGTTTGTTTCTCACCACACTCGCTTAAAATGGAATACATTTTGGAGCGAAGCCCTATGAACTCCAAAGCAGATTTTCCGTTAAGTTCATCCTTAAAGTAACCGATCTTCTTCTTGTTAGACACATCGTGTAGGGGATGATCTGATGGATAGTCAGAAAAGTCAAAAAATCCCTTTAACTGCTGTAAGTCAGCAGTCAGATCTGGGGTGGTGAGTCCATAAGTGAGTGAATCTGTGTCGGTGAATAGTAAGCGGGCATTACTTCCATACTTCTTCATGATGACATTATAGTGGAAATCATACATTAAAACCTTGCTCAGCTCCAATATTGTGAAGCCGGCATAAATCGGGCGATTCAGTGTGAGACTCTTCACCTTCCTCTGTATCGCTGCCAAGTTATCGTCAAATTCAGTGAAGGCATGGAAGGCAGGAGACGCGACCAGTTTCTTAGCTTTATGCGGGTTGTTCACCAACTGAACATCCACTCTATTCCTCAGATTTTCCATAGTTTTCCCGAACACCGCATTGTTGAGAAGTTTGAAGAAATCTTTTTCAAACGATGTTTTGGCCAGTTTTCTCTGCTCCGTATTAAATACTATGTAGTCCTTCAGCCAAGGTTGTTGGTAGAATTTTAGAATTCTATGGACTTTAGTTAGTTTCAGTCCCAAGGAAAGGTATAGCTTCAGATTACGATAGTGTATAACATAATTCTTCTTTGACTGAAGATTCGGAACGAGTTTCTCGCTGGAAGAAGCTGGCTTCATCTGCATTTCTTCCAAAATCTCGAGGGCGGTAGGAGACAGCATATTTGGCTTTATGGTGAAGCGTTCGGGAGCCAGAGGATAATCATTATGGAGATCGTGGAGTTCAGCAGGATAGTCGAGATCCACTTCTAGGATGAAACCCTCATCTGCATCATCTGCTTGGTCCAAGATGGTTTGAGTAGAGATGTTTTCAGGGTCCACCCACTGAAAATCACCAACAGGTAAATATTGAGACATGGCCCAACCTGAAAAAAAAATTTCAATTAAATCATTCAATATTAACATAGAAGCTAAATAAAAAAAATGACAGTTTTAAAATAAATTCATGCTTACCATAGAGGTTATTGGCATCCAGGTACAATATATGTTTATTCTCCTCAGCAGCATTATATTCAGGACAGCCTGGATGGTTTGCCTGGCTATGACGATGGGTGATGACTGAGACTCCTCCCCGAATACCCTTCTCTATGAAAAGGTGCATGTCGATGTCGGTGAATAAATCCAAACCGACATCTGACATCTTGAGAGCGGCTTGCCACGCTAAACCTGGAGACGTCATCATGTGGGCGGCGTCTAGCTGGTAGAAGTCCAGAGTTAGGCGGCGGAAATTCTCAAAAACATCAGAGAGGAGAAGCACATCCGTCTTCACGTACAGGTCGTGATATTCGCCAAGGTCTTTGATGCCGAAAGCTTCCCAAACAACTTGAGCGTGGTCATAATCTGCATCGGTGATGGAGGAGTTTGTAAGGGTGCTATAGAAGGCTTGCTGAGGTGGCAGAGATGTTTCTTGAAATTTAGTGAACGAGTCCATGTACTCATAAGGGTACACTCCCTTCTTCAGCAAGAGATCTAAGGAAAAAATAAAAAATTAAATGATATTGTTAAGAGAACATTTATATAATATTAACATTGACTATATTACGTACCATTGTTAGATGCGATAGAACTCTTCAAAATGTGAAACTTGTTTCTCTCCAGATTATCGACAAGTTTCTGAAGCGATGCGTTCAGAAACTGGAGACTGTCAATAAACTGGAGAGTCACCGGGATCTTGTCAAGTTTCTTAGTGATGGAGAAGGAGATGTATTTCTCCATCGTTGTAGGGATGACTCCAATGTCATGATCAGCCACTTTCCCTAGCCCCTGCATGATCAAATGCGCATCATAATTCTTCAGGTTGTGGAAGACGCAGGGAATCATTTTCCGCAACCTGAAGGCAAGGTTGCATTCATTGTGGAGCACTTGGCGGAACTGACCGGTCAAGTGATCGTGGTCGTTCACCCGATCAGTTCCTAGTCGCCCCTTGCAGAGGCCACAGTGTGTTGCAGCATTGATAGCATGCTGGTCTTGGGGCGTAATCCTCATTGGGACAATGGTGGTGAGCTTAACTGCTAACTCGTCCTTTTCATCAATAATGCTCTTGATGAAATGATCCACAGCATCCAATCCTCTGTAGACCGCAATAGGTTTTGTAGACTTCCCATCAGGACCTATAATGACATAGGCGTATCCGCAGGGAATGTGAGTAGCCGTCTTCACAGTGCTGGAGGGGGTGGTGACGTCCAACTTCTCCACCAAGGCCTCAAAGTCCGCGTATATGATATACGGGACTTTCTGGGTGAACTTGTACTGACTAAATTTCAGAACACAGTCCTTTGGAGTCGGCATCTTGATGCGTTGGGGTGAGTGCTCGTTACAGTAAGGGACATGCACTTTGAGAGTCTCCTCCTTGGCAAAACGATGCAGACAGGAAAAACAGTAGAATCGCTTTCCATTGTGTTTAGTGAGGTTGGTGAGAAGCCTGGACATACTCTTAATTAGGCAATAATGCTGCCTCTCTCCTTCTATGATGTAGAGGAGGTTGATAACCTCAGGATCCTCCCTCTTAGAGATGTACAGAGGTAATATCTCATCATCATCATAGCCATAGATATTGATCCTCAAGTTGTTGAGGTTTTCAATTATTCGGACTTTGCAGGGTTGGACGGGACAGCTTACATTTCCCATCTTGAGCTCCTGCTCGTACTCTTCATAATGAGAAACTCTGTATGGATGATCTGTATAGCTCATGGGATGGAGGGCAGCCAGGACAGACCAGATGAAACATTTACTGTCTTCATTCTGGATGTTGAGGACGGCCTTCTTTGCTGCCAACTTGTTGGGTAACTTGAAGTGGCTAGCAGGGGCTAGAGGTTGATACGTGGCAGTCTTCACCTCCAAATGGATGATTTCATCGAGGACCCATCCAGATCCCCGCTCGATGAATTCATCGAAGGAGGACTTGATTTTGGCGAAGGCTTGGTCGATGTGTTCAGGGAGGACGCTGTCATCCAGCTCCATATGCACCTTGCTCCGGAAATAGGGTATGGCAAATTCTTCATCTCCGTCATCACTCTTACGAACGAACCGGATCTTGGAGACCGCGTACCATTTGATGGCACGCTTCTCCTCCAGTTCCTCCTTCAATACACCATCCACTTGAGGATGACTTTCCCTAATGAAGAGAAGCAGGTCTCCAACTGCCTCTTCACTTGGGAATAAATGGCGGGTGGCAAAGACATCGGACGTCTTCACCTCAACTCTCCTCCTTCTGGGCGCAGGGGATGCAGGTTGATTTCCTCCTACTTGGGCAACTCGAAGGTGGGTGAGAAGATGTTGCTGAACATGATCCTTACGTCCGAAACTCTTTCCGCAGTCAGGACAGGCATGAGGGGTGGCGGATTGATGACTCAACATATGCCGATCCAGATCAGAATTACGTGTGAAGGATTTGCTGCAGATTCCACAGACAAAGTCTTTCTTCCCCGAGTGAGCTTTAAGATGACGAGTTAAACTTCGCTTCTCCTTAAAGGTCTTGCTGCATACAGTACAAACCTATAAGAAATTATAACTTTTATAAGTGTCAAGAAATAATTTTTTCTTTAATAAAAGAAATATTATTTCAAATTTGTCTTTTCCTAAAACACATTTTATTGCAAAAACTTTATTTCAAATTTGTCTTTTCATAAAACACATTTTATTGCGAAAACTTTCTATTCTTCTTCTACTTATAAAACATATCAAACAGAAAACACTAAAATTTAAATTTCGATAAACGGTTAAAAATTTCTTCTTTGCAAAACTGTGATCTAAGAAACACATTCTCCGAGAAAAAAAAAAAATAATACTTACATGGTTAGCATTTGAAGTTTGTGCAAGATGGATAGCATGAGAAGGTCTAGCAACAGGAACCTGAAAAAATTAATTAACATTTAAATAAGCTATTTTAACATATTCTTAACAATAGTTTATCCTTTGAATGTAATACTTACAGTTTTCTGATGGATTTTTAAATGTCTTGTCAAATGACATTTCTGTACGAAACCCTTCTTACAGATGGTACAGACCTGTTGAAAATAGAAATTTTGAGTAACACACCTTTGAAATGTTAAAGTTATTATTGTTTCACTTAAATGATAAAAAATAATACATACATGCAAGTCTTGTGAGGTAGACGGAGCATTAGATGGCCCGGCAACAGGTTCAACAACAACAACCTCCTAAAATAAATTTTAGATATTGAGAAATTATTCTAATTTTTTTACGTCAGAAGAAAAAATCGGGTGTGAATTTGGGGCGACTTTAAATAGTTACAACATTGAAAATTACTAAGTATAAAAGCAATAAAAATTTTGGAGTGAATTTAGGGCGACTTTGAATAGTTACAATATTGAAAATTGCTAAGTACAAAAAGTAATGAAAATTTCGGCGTGAATTTGGGGTGACTTTGAATAGTTACAACATTGAAAATTACTAAGTACAAAAGCAATAAAAATTTCGGCGTGTTTCTTATGCTAATATTCAAATGAATGACATTTAGAAAAATTACTAAATACAAAAGTAATACAAATTATGTCGTGAATCTTATACTAATGAATGACATTTTAAAAAAAGTTTTAAAGAATACATTATTGACATGAATTTCAAATATAATTGAGAAAGTTTTAAGTGGATAAATCAATTATGCGACATTAAATAACACAATTTAAAATTTATCTTAGACATTAAACATTCATTTACTTAAAAGCAACAAGTTTAACCTTATTTAAAGAATATTCTTTTAGATACATTGTATTTATTTTAAACCCCCAAAATTACTTACTATCTATAAGCACTCAAACATAATTTAAAAATACTTTACTAAAAGAACACTTACTTGGTCATTAGGATTAGCGACAACGACATCCATGAGAGAAGGAGAACGTGATGATGACATTATAAATGACTGAAATTGAAAAAATATATATATAAATATCGAAAGAAAACATACATTTTCAATACAAGTTGGGAATAATTTTTATGTAACACTTGAACCGACTACTTTAGCATGATGATGCGATTGTTAAGCCTAACAAATGCACGCGGTACTTAAGCCTAACAATGCACGTGGTACTTAAGTCAAACAAATGCATTCGATAGCTCATTTCAATATATAAACTTAACACACGATAAATAATATCAGTTAAAATAATTTGTCTATTAATATTAAATAATATACATACATCTTAAATTTACTGAACGGATAACTTAAACCTTTAACATGTAATACAGAAAAGATTTGAATGCACGCGATTCTTAACCCTAATACATATAGTAAAATAATTAACATTTTATTACATATGTTACTTAAAACAGTCAACAAACAATAAAAATTTACTTACCGAATAATCGAAACGAAAGCTGCGAAGCTAAAATAACTGTGAATAATTACACAAGTACGAACAAAATCTTGATGAGAAAAAAACACACGAAGTTTTAAACACGTCTTTCACACTCAGGAATCTAAGTAGAAATGGCGAGACGGCAACCGGTAGCGTTTATATATGAGGAGTAATCACGCTCCCCTCCCGTCTGACGGGTCGATAGTCAGCATCAACCTCTACCGTGAAACCTGATTGGCCGGTGAAATCACGTGATTACTCCTCATATATAAACGCTACCGGTTGCCGTCTCGCCATTTCTACTTAGATTCCTGCCCTACTAACCATCTTTGTCACAGTTACGTCACTGCAACGAAGTTTTTCGTCGCAAAGATCACGGTCACAATGTGACTTGCATGGGATATCGCAGCGATGTCGCAAAAGTTCACGTCACTTTCGACTTCCATGTGATATCGCAGCGACATCACACTGTGACGAAGTCGTGATGTTACTTAGTGATATGGCAGCGACATCCAGTGATATCCCAAAATAATTTTATATAATGAAAATCACAAATAAGTCATTTTGTGACATGTATGTGATATAAGACGTAATTTTGCGATATCACAGGGATACACAGGGATATCACATTTTAACATTTATGCTATTTTTGTGGTATCAGTGTGATCTCTATGTGATTTTGGGGACATCTATGTGATTTTATCAACGAATCTCACGTCACTGCTATATCACATTGTGATCAGTATGCGATCTTAGTGACTTTGGCGACATCTATGTGATTTATGCGATTTTAGCAACGAAAGCTTTGTCGCTGCGATGTCACATTGTGATCTGTATGTGATCTTAGTGACTTTGGCGACATCCATGTGATTTATGCGATTTTCGTAACGAAAACTTTGTCACTGCGATATCACATTGTGATCTGTATGTGATCTTAGTGATTTTGGCGACATCCATGTGATTTATGCGATTTTCGCAACGAAAGCTTTGTCACTGCGATATCACATTGTGATCTGTATGTGATCTTAGTGATTTTGGCGACATCCATGTGATTTATGCGATTTTCGCAACGAAAACTTTGTCACTGCGATATCACATTGTGATCTGTATGTGATCTTAGTGACTTTGGCGACATCCATGTGATTTATGCGATTTTCGCAACGAAAACTTTGTCACTGCGATATCACATTGTGATCTGTATGTGATCTTAGTGATTTTGGCGACATCCATGTGATTTATGCGATTTTCGCAACGAAAGCTTTGTCACTGCGATATCACATTGTGATCTGTATGTGATCTTAGTGATTTTGGCGACATCCATGTGATTTCTGCGATTTTCGCAACGAAAGCTTTGTCACTGCGATATCACATTGTGATCTGTATGTGATCTTAGTGATTTTGACGACATTTACATTACCCATTTACATTTCCACCAGCATTCAATTGAAATTGCCAAATTATGAAAATTGTGGAATTCAGCTTTAGTTTGTCGGGAAAACTGCAGATATTGAAAGAACATTTTCTATTGTTAGTAAAATTTGGAATTCTGAGAAGGCACAACTTTCTGCAATTACTCTGAAATCTTTGTTAATAACTAAAATTAACTTGTCATATTTCTGCAGAGTTTCTGGATTATAGCCTCAAAAAAATATATTAAGTATGGTTGAAAGCTAATAAAAAAGTTAAATAAACCTATGAATTACAATGTATATTGTATATCTTCCGAAAAACCCGCAAACATTGAAGATTTTAGAATTGTGTGTTCCGAACTCCATAAATAAATACGTAAAAAAAATTATCCCTTTCCCATAGCAGAGACATGTCCTGATTTTTTAATCAGAAAAATCTGATCGTATTAGATATGACTCGTGTCTTTTAAACTATATATATATATTGATGATATTTATTTCCCATCTCTTTATTACTTTAAAATTTTGCATTTTCCCCTATTTAGTCCCCCAGTTATAACTAGATGGCGCCACTAGAGGCATGATCTCCTGAATTACTTCAGAAGTTAATTAGTTTTCGTTTTTATTCGCAACTAGCTGAATAGTACCCGTGCTTCGCTGCGAAATTGTGCTATGTGCAATATTTTAGTTAGAGTTGCGTTGCCGACCGAGATCCGTAATTGGTGTATAGGTTCCAACTTTTGACGCTTTGTTCGCAGGATGATTCATTGATACCCAAAACCAAGCTGGCTTTGCTCTCTGAAAAGTTCATTGACACATAAGCACAGGCTTACTTCACACGTTGAAAGGTTCATTGCTATGCAAGCATAAGCTCGCTTCATTCCCTAAAAAGTTATTGCTACGTAAACCCTTAATATTAGAAGCCCCTACCCTGTCAAGAAGCAAAAAAAAAAAAAAAAATCCCTGGTAATACAATAATATAACACCCATTTGAGAATATTTTAACACTTATTTGTAAAAAACAAAATTAGAAGGCCATAACTATGTTGAAATTTTCAAAGCTCTAGGCCTATTAGAAGAAATTCTATTTTTCAAAAGACCAATTAAAAGGCAAAAACTACTTATGTTACAAATTTCAGAACTATAGCCAATTAGAAATCGTTTAGTAAAATATTTGTTAATTACAAAAATTAATTAAAAAAAAGCTAATCAAAATTTTAAATTATGTTTGTCAAAAGTCTAATTAGAAGGTCAAAACTAATTATGTTGAAAATTTCAGAGCTGTAGTCCTATTAAAAATCGTTTTATGAAATATTTGTTAATTAATTAAAAAAATTAATTTAAAAAAAAAGAAATCAAAATTTTAAAATTCTGTTTAGCAAAAATCCAATTAGAAGGCCGAAACTATACTTATCTAGAAAATTTCAGAGATGTAGCTTTATTAGAAATCGTTTATTTATAATATTTGTTAATTAATAAAAAAGAAATTAAAAGAAAAATTATCCCAGAAACCTTATATATATATATATATATATATATATATATATATATTTTGCATGCAACATTAGCTAGGGGCTCACCATAAGGTCGTTCTTGAAGGGGGGGAAAGAAATTTTCACTATTGGAGTCTACCCAGAGGGGTGTTCCTTGGCCATTGTAAGGTACTGGTAGTAGTACAATACAGTCGTCCATCCTTGAAGACAGTCATTCACGCCCCTCACAGGTGTGGAAGATTTGGAATTTCAAGATTGTGTGGTAGAAATAGAAAATGTACATATATTAGTAGCCTACTTTTTGTTGGAAATCTAATGACGCAATTAAAATTTAGGATGCTAATAAAAAATGAGATATAAAATAAAAATTTTGCACACTTTCAATATAAATGTTAAAATTTAATCTGTTTTTCATTTCTATTCAGATTTCCAAAATATAAAAATACACCTTAAAAATGTTTCTCAATGCGGTATGAAATATTTGAAATCAGAATGACATTTTTAGTGTGCTTTTAACTATTTTCTTTTTGCTTGTATGCAATTAGTTTTAACTATTTGTATAAATCTTAGTTTGTTTCAATAGTGAACGATCGTATAAAACATTTTATCATTATTGGATAATTGATTGGATTGCTGTGTAATTATTAAGTTCTCTTAAATATTCTAAATAGTACTTAACCATTATGTCACAATAGTTGAAAATTATTGCATTTTTTATATAAACATAAACTATTTTCTAAAGTAAGAAACTGCAATATTTTACTATAAATTCAAAATGCTCCAATACAGAACAACGTACAAGAATAAGGTATAACGATTCAATACTTTGGACAAGAGAGGTAAAAGGTGAAACGTTTATTTCCTTTTTTTATTCAAAAATATGTTATAGAAACTGTACCTATTGCTTGTAATGAATTTCAAATACATATATGCGAAGAACTATAAAAGCCTGCCATTTATATATATAAAAAAAGTAAAGCAATTGTACAAAAGCGTGAAAGGATATATATTGATTTATTTTAAAAACTGCTTATTAATGTTATATTTATTACTTTTGTTTTTATAGTGAATATACCAATTATTGTTTATTACTTTAAAAAAAAATGTCAACATCCTCACCACTAAAATTCGCGTAAAAATTTACAGAAGACGTAATCAACCAAATTGTAAAATAAAACAGTTATTTTGCAACAGTTACTGACTGTTTTTATTCACAATATGTTTATGACATGTGAACTGAAATAAAAAAAGATTCGCGTACTCTTCTCATCTTCCTTACCTTCTTTTTTAAAACTACGTCATTTTAGCCCCTGTATTACACTGTGGAGATAACTTTCTTCAAGGGCCTATGTCTTTCAATTTCTTCAGATCATGTTTCAGAAATTTACACCTCCTCTTATCGGGAATTTCACCAACTAAACAATATTTGTGTTGCTACATATCGTCAAAATTGAAGACATTTTTTTATTTTTATATATTTTTTTAATAAAAGGATGAAAACTCATACGATAAATTATATTATTGTACTTTTTGTCTGTATTATTTTAATTTTACACCTTTCATACTATAATTCTTCAGATTATAGAAAATTTATCTATCTGTCTTTAGTAAATAAAAGTAATAATACAACATAAGTGTAAAATATAATATACCAAATTTACATCCCACATTTCTATTTCATAACCTGTAAATTGATAACAATTGGTCATATGACTATCGACACGCAATAAAGGGAATTTTGATTTTAAAAATTTTGTTTAAAATAAACACTTTTAAAATAATTTGATTCTACAAAAATTTAAATTAAAAGTTGAAAAATATTAAAAAGAGTTTTACGACAAATTTTAACAGATTTATGGAATCAGAATATTAAATGCTCTTAAAATTCACTAAAGTTAACTTAAAGTTAAGTTTTTATTTATGGTTTGGATACTTTAAACATTTGCAAAATAATTTAGTAAAAAAATATCAAGACTTCATAGAGCCAAAAGAATAAACATTCAGCAAAGGAAATCGTAGAAATGCAGTTAGCGAAAACCCGCCTAGCAGGTAAAAGTCACTTATCATTTACTAAATTGCCCCCCTGTCAAGCAGCTTCAAAATACCCCTTTGTGTCCCAACTGAATGGGCTGGCCATGTGTGCTGTCGAAATTTCTTCCTCTCACCCCAATTCCGAAATTGTCACATGCCCCCTTCCTCTCACAGGAGCCCATGTGAAAAGGTTAAATTAACAACTTACACAAGCAGCCGGTAATCGGGTAATTACCTGCAAAAATTACCGTATTTTAAAGTTTGGCTGGTATTTTGGAAGATAATTTGAAAATGAGGGTATTTGCGGATTTTTTTTAAAAAAATGGTGTATTTTTTATTTATTTATTTTATTTTATTACGGAAGAAGTATTTCTTTGGATAATCTGATAATGTGAAGCTTGTGTTGAAGAGACAAGAGTCTTTACAAAACCAGCAGGCGATGAAATACGAGATCAATTCAAGAGACGCGAACAAATAATAAGATCGATTGGCGGGATAACTAATTGAAATGGTTATAGAGGGTCGCTTTAGGTCAGTTTGGCCTCTGGCCTCCAGTTCCTCCTTTTTTTTTTTGTCTCGCAAGCAAAATTCAATGAACCAAAGAACCAAGATTGCACATCTGTTCCGTTTGTTAAAAGACTGGTCGCGTTGTCGGGTGAAGGAGAGGGGGGGGGGGGGATGAAAAGTTTAGTATCTTTCCCTTGATCCAATCTTGACAGAAACCGATTCTATTTTCTCACATGATTTGTTAGGTTCGGCTTTTTTCTTTTCCATTTTTATCTATTAATTGGGTTAACGTTCCAAATAATATTGAAAAATATTCTTAGATATTCTTTGGTTATTTACTAATGCTTTTCATTTAAAACTTAACAAAATGAACACATGATTTATTTTCAATTTGATTTTATTCAATAAAGGAAGCAGTACAAATGGAAGAAATACTACCAATCTGTTTGATTGGTTTATACGCTCAATGACCTATTTTTATGCACAATGACGGCTAATTACGACGGGACCTACAGCTTAACGTGGATTCCGAACCACAACGAACATCCCTGCTTAATCCGGGATTCGGATCCAGCACCTTTTGGCATGTGTGACCAGAGAACTAACCACACAGCCATCAGATGGGCACCAACCAATCTGGAAATGATGTTGAAAATTTTAGATAAATATAAAAATAATACAACTTTAACCGCAAGATTATTATTTCTAAAAATAGTTAATTAACTTGAGAGAGCCATGAAAAACACATATTGACAATTAAAATACTTTATTTTGATTTGGAAGCAAACATTATTTCCTTTTATTATTTCAGTAACGATTAAGAAGCATGATGCAATCGAATAATTTATTTACTATATTTGTAATTTTTTTCTAATTCCTATCATGCTCACATATCACATATATTCACCGAATTCTGTTTCACATTAAATAGTTAAAAAAAAAAAAAAAAAAAAAACGAAAACTATGTAAGTCTGTTATTGTATAAACTTACAGAGCCAGCAGAAGACAAATTAAAAGTAACAAATATTTTAATAAAATAACATAACGATACGTATGTTATATTTTAACCTTCCAGTCAATAAAAATGTGTAATATATATATATATATATAAAAATTTAAAAAAAAAATTAAATCATTTTCACTACTTAAATTCATTCAGAAAACAGAGCATTGTAAAAAAAAGTATGATAAACCGTTTCAAACGAAAGCGTCTAAAAGCCCTGGTTTCCTAGGAAAGCGTCCCGTGATCCAGCGTTCACTTGAAAACGGGGAGTGACGTCACGAACCGGTCAGATTTTCGACAGAACGTGTCGTTGATCATTTGCTGCCACTCTTTCTGTGGGTCCTTTCAAGGTCAGATTCTGAAAACTCTGATGGGGATTTCATTGTTCATTCTTGTCCCTTGTTCCTTCATTCTCCGCCCCTCGTCAAGAAAAGTATGTTTGAGAACACATGACCGGCAACGTACGAAATGCCGATCTACCTTATATAATGACCGGCATTTTTAGCAAAGTATGAAAAAGAGCCATGATAAAACTTTGAAGAAAAAAAAAATGTTCTTCCTCAACAATACATTTGTAATTTTGAAAAAATAATGAAAAACAGCCCTTGAAAAAGCTTTTATTTAAAATACTTAAAAAGAATTTAAGTAATAAAAAAAAAAAAATTATGAATTTTATTAATGAAACAAAATAAAATATGAACCTTTTTGTTGTACCAAGAAAGTTGATAATTTACTTAATTTCAATTTCACTTAACTTTATTTCTTATAAAAAGTAAAATCGTTATTTATATGAACTATACAAAAAATTGGTGATGTATTTTATACTTGGTCGGTTTGTCATTTGGCATTCTTTAGAATGCCTGAGCAATGCGTGAAATGTTTAATCGTTTTATACTTTGCCGGCTAATTTTTGGAATAATTTAAAATGCCTAGGTGCAGGTATTCTATAGAATGCCGGATTTAATACATTATACTTTGATGCAACAAACAAACAAAATTGAACAAAATTATTGATGCGACAAATTTATTTTGGTATTGCGGATTTAATACTTGATTGATTGTTAAAGAGTTTTTAATAATAATAGAATGCAAACTACTTTATAGTATTCAGCAAAATTTAATTCTTACTTTTTGCAAGGACAAAATAAAGGATACCATATTTATTTTAAATTTTCTTAATTCAGTTAATGTTTGTATGCTTTTCGAGAGCAGATAATAATAATTTTTTTATATATATATATATTTTGGTTTTAATAATTTCAATTGCAACAATTCATAGTGATCGTTTAATTGTGCCAGTATTAAATTCCGGGTAAAAGTTGAACGGTCAGAATCTCATTGACTTGAGCGTTCACCATTTTGTGCATAAAATGGTAGATTGCGAATGTGCCATGATTATAGAGGAAAATACATTCCATGCACAGATGTAAACAGAGGCGATATTAGATGTTATTCTGGTTCATGAGAAATTAGAATTTTGCTATAAAAGAATCAAATGTCATAGTTGTTCGTTTTATACGATTTTACAATTGGTAAAATTCACGAAGTTATTTTAATTTGGCCTATAAACCAAATTCCAGGTTACTTTTATCCGAATTGTCAAACCATTACAAAAATTTAAAATCAAATTTCCGATTTTGAATAATATAATCAATATTGGCCGGATGCCTTTCAGTAAGTTATTTCAAGAAAAAACTCACCATTCTTTACTATAATTACAGTAAAAGTTAACTATTAATTTATTTGGATTCCGGATATCCAAACTGCATGTATTCCGGAAATGAATTTCTTTTCAAAGCAATAAAAATATTTGTTGAAATAAATTTGTTGAATATTGGAATGAATGATAAAAATTATCATCTTATCGGAATTTCGAACAAATCATTATAAAATTTTAGTCAGATTTTCGATTTTGAATTAATCAGTTTTTCAATGTGGAAGATGTAATTTCGATTGTAAAGTTACGTTTCTTTAATATAGACTATAATTATAATAAAAACTAGGCGTGTTGAACATCGCACAACTTTCAATTACCCTATAATACTGATGTGGATTTGTGTCATTTACGGTTTTTATATTTTCATCATTCATTTAGCAAAAATGGCCAGTTAGGTGATATTTTTTGCGATAATTCTTGCATGGGTCTTTAAAAAAAAAAAAATTCGCCAAAATGATGATTTAGGCAATTTACTTTTCTATAATTCGTATATTATCGTTTCCCATAAGTGAAACTGAGGAGAGAAGAAAAAACAATCGTTGATGAGGTATGCTCAAGGAAAGAGAACTCTGTGTTAAAGGCATTCATTCTTCAACTTTTTAAGCCATTCAAACATTTTTACGGGAATTTCGGAGGTGGGGATGATTAGAACACCTCAAGAGGAATTATCACAGCAATTTTGAACAAAATCGTTTGAGACGTTTTTTAGCAATTACTGAAAAATACTATTTTTTCAATGGCAACTACCTTATTTGCATGCGCGGTTTTGACGAAAACCCTAATGGTAGATCCCTGTGCCATCATCAACTTCCACACCAAATTTGAATATCGTAAGTCAAATTGTTCGGGAGTTATGCTGACCACAGACACACAGACACATTTTTTCTAGATAACAGTTTTGAATTCAGGATAATCCAAATCATAGAGAAATGCAAAAAAAAAAAAAAAAAAAAAA
This sequence comes from Linyphia triangularis, assembly GCA_963978545.1. Lineage (NCBI taxonomy): Eukaryota > Metazoa > Arthropoda > Arachnida > Araneae > Linyphiidae > Linyphia > Linyphia triangularis. Next base: position 66,807,021 of record OZ021728.1, read on the forward strand.
AACATTTTTTTACTGAATACTATACTTTCATTACCCTATGTATACACATGGGTAATTGAAAGTAATAAGTAATAGATTTACAAGGATTCCAGACAAATAAATTGCATTGTATACCGAAAACGAATATATTTTTAATGCAATAAACGATGCATATATGACATATCTTTTGGATATCAGAATTCTGTATAAACCTGACTTTTGAAAAATATATCCTGGATGTTATGGATAGATAATAAAATATCTATTACCCCCCCCCCCCCATATTTATACAATTAAGCAAACAAAATTTATTAAAATAACATGTTTAGATTTGAGTGTTTTCTGGACATATGATGCTGATGTAAACTGATCACACAATTTATATGAATATGAAAAACACTACTTGCAAAAATGTATATCATTCGGATAAAGAGTCCTTGCTACTTGCCAAATTACAAATACACTAAAATCCATCATAAGTCAGCTTAAACTTTAACAAATACGTCCATGATTAGTTTAAGCAAATGAATAACATGATCAGTAAGATTGATGATATCGAATAAATCAGCAGAATATATGGAAATTATGATTTAAATACCTTTATTGAATATTATGTCAAGTCAGAAGTCACAAAAAAACACAATAGACAGGTTTTAATTAAAGATTCGCTTATTTTTTGAGACTTGATAATCTAATGCTTGATAATCTAAAACTTGAATAGTTTATAATAGTTTTTTCTTAATAATCTAAAACTTGATAATCTTAGCTAAAATAATCTAATGAGAATATTTTTTTTAACTCCTAAAAATGAAAAAAAAATAAAAAAAAAAAAAATATATAGGAATCATTTTGGCATATTCTGTAAAAATCTGCGGCCCACAAAAAACTGGAACATAACTTATACCGCTCATCTCTAAAAGTTAATGGCAAACGCTGCTCTAGAATATTTATAAGCATATAGTGTTGTAATCAGAAAATAAATTCATTGTGTGTGCTTATATGTAACTTAGGAAATTTGTAAGCTGAGCATATTTATATTTAATAATGCACGTGAATGCATTTGATTGAAACGAGTTTTTCAATTCGTTATATAACTCAGCATGTCAATAAAAAAATAACACATAATTAAAAAGAAAAGGAAAGTACGTGAAATCAAAAATTTGGAAACTAATTAAGAAGTAAAATTTTTCATTTCATGACAAAAGAAATTTTTGAAGCACATGGTATCAAAACCCAACTAATGAAAAGTACAGATTTAAAAACATATTCAAATTTTAAACCAATCAAAAATATCCATTTTATTTATACGTTGTATAAGCAATTGACTATGACGTAACCATACATAAATTGTATTAGTTTTAGATATATGCAGTGGCAATACTCTAGTTGACAATACGTTGTTGCTCCAAAATACAGCTCAAAAAGCATGGTGATCGGTCTCCCGGGAAGCATAATCAAGCAAAACCACCACCAAATCAAATCAAAGCATGGTAATCAGTGTTTTTTTATTTTTTATTATTATTATTTAACTTAAAATTATTTTTAGTCAATTAAACTTTTCTTTATCAGAAATGTGTTCTCAAACTGAGTTAATTACAGTGGGTAAAAAAAGTCTCCGTACGATAGCCAAAGTTGCAAATAAATTAGCATTATTTCTAATCTTTAGCTTCATATCTTTAGTAACTATTGAAATATGTTTAATTTGACTCTTTAAAATAAGTTAATAATAAATGTCTGTTTTTACAAAACGCAGCAAGTATTTAAATTGAAATATTTAGGAGATATTGCTAAGTGCCATGCAAAAAAAGTTTCCGTATGCAATATGAAAATGAATGGTAAATTCCTAGTTCACGTTTATGGGTTGGCGCACTTTTGAAAAGTTGGCGACAAAGCCAGAATGTCGCCAATTCGGAATTCCAATATGAAAAATTGAGAAACGAACCAGCTCCATGATTTGTGGTATGCAAAGGTTGAAGCCAAAGCGCGTCAATAAAAGAAATAGGGTTGCCAAATTTAGAACTGTATCGCCTACAAAACAGCGCCAAATCGGCTTGGCGATATTTTAACGTCAACTAGGAATAGACCAAATGAATTCTGATGTCTTCCATAACAGATTTGCAATAAATTTTCCAAGCTGAAGTGTACGCAAGTGTTATGAAGACATGATAGCAGCAATTGTTTAATTTTAGCTTGTAGCTGATTGTCTTAAAATAGAGTTCCTAAATCCATTTGTGAGTTGGTAATTCAGTTATGGGTCTATTCCTAGTTGACGTTAAAATATCGCCAAGCCGATTTGGCGCTGTTTTGTAGGCGATACAGTTCTAAATTTGGCAACCTCATTTTTTTTATTGACGTGCTTTGGCTTCAACCTTTCTATACCACAAATCATAGAGCTGGTTCGTTTCTCAATTTTTCATATTGGAATTCCGAATTGGCGACATTCTGGCTTTGTCGCCAACTTTTCAAAAGTGCGCCAACCCATAAATGTGAACTAGGAATTTACCCAGTTATGAAATGATGGATTATCTATGAAAAAAATTGGCGAAATCTTTAATATATATTATTGAAAGGCACTGTGAGCTTCAAACTTTTGAGGATAGAGTTTGATCCAGAAGATCTTCAAAGCTAAAACGCTTTCATAAAAGAAATATCCTATTGCAAGGTTCAATTTAATCCGCGAATAAGTGCACCTCAAGTCGCACTTGGCTTAAGAATTAACAAAAGCATGGAAGACAATTTCCCAAGTGACAATTTCTGTGCACTGGTTAAGACATTTTGTGTTAGAATTTCAAGATACACATATTTATGCTTGTTTCCTTCTACATAACGTAAATTGCGACACACCAACAGCTCTCATACACCCTCATACTATAACACCTCCTCCACTGTGTTTGACAGTTCCACATAAATTCTAAATTAACATTTGTTGGTTTGGTTTTATCCAGACCATAACTCGATTATCTGACCCTTGGATATTAAATTTTAATTCATCATTAAAAAGAACTGATTCACAGAAAGATAACTGATAACTTACATGCTTTTTTGCAAACTCAAGGCATTTTTTTCTGTTACAGGTACTTGTTTAAGGATTCTTACGGGCTGCAAGTTCATTCAGACCCGCTATTTTAATAATATTTCTCACCGTTTGAGATGTCCCTTCAATATTTTTATAAATTTTTAAGCCATGTGCGACTTAAGCAATATCTCCCAAGTATTTCAATTTAAATACTTGCTGCGTTTTGTAAAAACAGACATTTATTTTAAACTTATTTTAAAGAACCAAATTAAACATAATTTCAGTAGTTACTGAAGATATGAAGCAAAAGAGTAGAAATTTTGCTAATTTATTTGTAACTTTGGCTTCCGTACTGAGACTTTTTTTACCCACAGTATATGTCTACAATCAAATAAATCTGGTGACTAAGCACAGAACATAAACTTAAGCATTTAAATATTTATGAAAAGTAAACTAAAAATAAGATAATAAACAAAATACTATATGCAGTTACAAATTTCAAACTTTTGATTCAATGTGTTAAAAATCATGCGGTAATACACAGTTGAGGGGTGTGGCTGGATAATAAAGGTTTAAGCCTCTTAAAACTGATTTTTAGATGGCTTAGTTTGGTAGATGTATGAGAATTTGTCTTCATTAAGACTAACGTTAAGTGCCCGGCCAATAAACTAGTGATTATTCTTTCCAATATGCAGCATACCACTTTCCTGAGGTAATATTCATCATGTGACAATAACTTTATTTTTTACTTGTTGTACAATATCACTCTCCATTTTCTTTGATGTATAGACAACTTTACCTTGAGGGTAATTAAAAGTCACTAAGCAGTTTATGGTTTATGAAGAAACTGATACGACACAATGCACTCTCCGTATTAGTGGAATTGGTTGCGCATCACAGATCTTATCCAAAACTCTGCTAAATTCCAGATCTTATCCAATTCCTCAAGGCATTTTCTACTTTTTCTTTGTAAAAAAAATTACATTAGTTTTTGTATTTTTGGCAAATTCCGCCGATATAATATATTTAACAAAGGTATTTGCATCCGTAAAAACATCATAATTCATAAACTATCTATCATCTACTACTCCCTTCCCTCAAGAGGCCACAAAACAATGCCAGTTTATAGGTTGCCCTGCTCCATCAGGAAATTTGTTGATGAAAAATTTTGTATGCTTTCTTGGTATGTCTCCTCAATTAATAGGAAGTTACAAAAATGCTCTGCTATTTATCATGATGGATAGAATAAAGCACAATAGCATAGCAAAGTACCTTTTCTAAGTAGCATATACAAGCTGTATATAATATAACCTGGTTTTGTTACAAGTGGGTACTTTAAACCTCATCTTGTTGAATTATAGAAAACTTATTGCTAAAATCAATTTTTGATTAGTATCTTTTTGCAACATATTGAAATAGCTTGATTGTTTTTTTTTACATTGTGATGCCATAAAAAATATGGTAATTGTTTTTTGAGGTTGTACATTATTATGTCTTACGTGTCTTCTTATTAAACAAGGCATAATTTTACCTCTTCTTCTGTTATCCGATAAGCATACTGCAGCTTAGTCAAGACATCATCTCTAGTTTAATTCAAACATATATCTTATTTCCTTTTTGAATGTATCTTAGCAATCATCGTATTTTGGTAAAAGTGCCTGGCTGATATCCGAGCTACATGTGAAGCTGTGATGACCGATGATGAAAATTCACTATTCAAAATGTTTCATCTCGTGTTAATGATCATCAATTCAAAATGTATAACTTTTTCTAAACTTTAGGTTCAGACCTACTTTAGTGTAATATTACTCTTAAGTAAGGTTATTTGTAAAACCTGTGATATAAAATATCTATAGTTTTGTGTTTAATAGCATTCTTTCCTGGTTTCATATGGCTGTTATGATGCTGGTACCACATTTTATCATATAAATGATCTGTTATCCAAAAAATCAGTCACCTAATTTTTACTATTTTGTAGTCAATAGGTCCTTGCCATATTTGAGAGAAAGTTTCTCAAAAGCACCTTTGGGGAGAATTTAGTTGATGGTTCATGGAGAAGTATCTGACATGGGACAAGAACCTGCTAAACCAGATGGATAAAGCAAGAACAATGAAAAGACAACATGGAGCTGAAGACGATTATAATAGTCAACAGGTAAATTACTCTTTTGATAGCAAAACTAGTTTTCTGGCTAAAATTTTTTAAATGAAAAATGCCATTATTGTTCATGTAGTTTTACTCATTTTATAATTTTTGTGCAGGAAAAGTGTGCATAAAAAACATTCTTTTCATAATAGTCGAATAGAATTTATAGAATAGAGACTACCTGGTCTCTATTCTATAAATTCACATGTCTATAAAATCTATATATCTAAAAGTCTATAAAATCACTAAACTCTCGACTAAAACTCTAGACAATTTCAATTTGCTTATGATTCTTAAATATATTTGAATCATTAACTTCAATTCCATTGACTATCCATGCACAATATTAATTTTTAACTAAAAATATTTCAATTTAAATTCTTTATTGTTTTGAAATTACTATATGTATTTATGTATGTATATATATCCCAAGCAACGCAACCATGTTGTTTCAATGTGGTGTCAACGTTCAATACCAACATGCACAATGTTGTTTCAACGTGGAACTGCAACGTTGTTTTCAAGCGGAAGTGTTCACTTAAAGGAGCGTGGATACAATGTTGAGTGCCAACGTTGTTTCTACGTAGATATATCACACTGCTTCCACATGCTAGCTATTGCCCACGTGGTTTCAATGTTGAATGTCAATATTGGTTCAACGTGGATTTGTCACATTGTTTCCACATGAGTGTTCATTTTTGCCCATGTGGTTTCCACGTTGAATGTCAATGTTGTTTCAACATGGATCACATCAGTAAAAATAGATTTGAAATGAGAAAAATTATTACGATGATCATAAAAGATACTTTTAAAAACAGTATCAGGGGTTTCAGACTTTTTAAAATTTGAGAAAGGGTTAAAAATTGTAGTTTCATGATGATGCCAAGGTGAAATGGGGAAAGTTGGAGGAATAACTCTAAGGTTATCCACCTGATGGAATGAGAGAATGTTTTTAACTCTCAATGAAAAAGATGGTCGTGCATGTTTTTAAGTAGCTCTCTTCTTAGTTCGAATGAATAAGCACTTTTTGGTGTTAAATATAGGTTTTCTGCAGATCGTAAGAATTCTAGTGTTCAATCATGTGTTGAAATAATCCGATGCAAAGGTGAAATTTGCACTCCAAAATTGTTATTTGCGTTCTGTCTGTTTACAATTTTAAAAATGTGGTAATCATAATTTTCAGTGTTTTTTTTAGTAATATACAGTCAATAATTAATTCTTTTCTTTTTAATAGGCATTCCAGATGAATGTTTGGAGTGCAAAGTTTACACTTGGACAAATAATTTTTAATTCCACCCCTTAAATTGTAAGTACTGAATACTAGGCATTTTTTTCTATGCTATAAAAACAAATTTTGTGTAAAAGTCCCTTTTTTTTTTACAAGTACCTTTTTTTCAAACTTTTGGTCCCTTAGTCCCTTTTTTTGAAGTTCCAAGTTGCTAAACACCCTGAAAGTTGCTCCCTGATGAAATTCCAAATTTCTGCCGTTTTTCATTTTATTTTGTTTGTATATCTAAATATATATATACCTAAAAATATTTATGTAATCCATGAAGCAAGAACAGTGTTACATAGATGGTTAAGTATGGCTGCTGTCAACATTTTGCAATACTAATTGAACATAACAGCATTAATTTCTTTCAAATTTCAAGAAATTGTAGTCTTCAGATAAATCTTCTATAAAATGTAATTGATTTAGAAGAAATACAATAATGCCACTAAGGAAAAAGTTAAGTCTGAGGATGTTTTTTTTTTTTAGCTTTTGAATTCTCTAATTGGACCATATATGTTATGCGTGTGTTATTGTCAATGTATGAAAGTGAAATTAGTTTTTCTATATAAGGACTGAAGTACTTTACGCAAAGTTTGAAACAACATATCGTAGAGGTTAAATTGTGAAATAATTAGTTATAACAGTTGTCTAGTTATTCTGTGATATAACTAGTTTTTGTATAAAATTTCTAATGTTAGACAATTAGATAGTAAAATAAAAGCACTCTATAATTTTTTATTTTATCTTTTGTTGCAAAACTCTAAAAGTAACAAAAAGTATAGCAGGCATCTTCTTCGAACAGTCGTTTGAAGCCCCTCAAATTGCCTTATTTTTTTAAAATCACTTACTGTTGCCAAATTTATTGCTTTTAATAATAGTGTTCTTAAATATCAATTTTGGGGAATTAGAGGTCCCAAATGGTTGTTGGACGTAACAACTTTCAGTAACAAGTCAATTTTTTAGCAATAATTAAAAATGGAATAATTTTTTTTTCACTAATTAGGAAGTATTAGTCTGATAAAACCTCTGTTATCAGAGTGAGTCATAGATAAACATAAATATCAGCGTTAGGTATTGTATTCTTTTACTAAGATATGTATTGAACCTTGATTTGAAAGACAGAACTTGGCATGGCTCGGATATCTGGTCGTCTAGTGATAAATTGTATCTTATGAATCCATTATTCAATTCAATGGAACTTTTTTAATATATAAGTTATATTTTTTAAGAAATAATGGAGGGAAATGTTTAAAATTAAAAACTCTTTTAAAACAATTTTTTTTTTTTTTTTGTAGTTTTAAGTCTCACAATTGAAAAGAGGATCATTTCCAGATCGAGTTAACATATTTCCTACTGCATATTCATTGAAAGCCAAAAACAATAAATTATTTGTCAAACAGATAGCAATATGTGCAATTGTAAATAAACTATTTGTCAGAAGCAGAGGTGTTTTAGCTTTTTAATTGGTATACCATTTATCAGTTTTAGTTTTACAAAGGTAAGGGGGAAAATATTAAAAAAAAAAAATCAGAAAATAGTAAGTCATAATATTCCAAATTAATTTTTTAGCAATTAATGGATTACAGTGATGGAAGCTGTAAATAATCACTTGTAACAATATCAAAATTGAGTGTAATTATCAATTATTTATGTTGGCATTACACATTTTAATTACTATTATAACCTTGTTATGAATACTTAAAGTTGGCACAGAATTTCTGTTTTTATTTTTATTAACTAGCATCTTGTGCTATAATTGCATTAGATTTTTAAAATTGTATTGTGAGTGGCAATTTTAAAAATGGTGTATTTTAAACTAAAATTTAAGAATAACCTATTTTTTATTTTCTAGGTCCAAAGCCTACACCTAATGCTCTGAAACACGAAGAAAGAATAGGCTACATTGAAGGAAGTGGCTTAATTCCTGGCAGTCAGATGGACAGATACCTTGTTGAAAAGAAAAGCATTCTGCAATATTTAGTGTAACAAAGAATATGTTTGCTTTGTGTTCAATAAAATAAACTTATTACCTTTTTATGTTTTTACTCTTATTTTAATTGCATATTTCCATTTTTGCTTGATTTGTTCAACCTGTTTTTAGTTTTGTATTTTTCTTTTATGCTAAACTTATAAAGGAGAAGATTTGCACAAAATGGCAAAACAACATTGTAATCTGTTTAAAAGAAAAATTGAGATGTATGAGATACATTACATTGTGCTTTAATAGATTTAGTCATGTTTTGTCTTATTTTTAAGGTATATATTTAGCTGAGAAATCTATTGGAATGGATAAATTCTCTTGGTTAAAGGCTAATTAGGTAGTTAACTGTTTCATTGGTTTTTAATATAGGAGACTAGTTTTTACTTCCCAAAGTCTTGTTGAAGACGAAGAAATATTTTCTAATGCTATGATTCTTTAATTTATTATACCATTAAGTTCATGTATATTAAGTTTAGAAAAGTTCATACTTTTAGAAAATATTCAAATATTTTCTAATACTATGATTATACCATTAAGGCCAGTCATTAAAGTAATGACTGGCCTTGATAGTATAAATTATATTACCATAGTATTAGAAAATATTTGACGTAAAGAAAAGATACTGAGCCTCTTCATAGTGAGAGTAGGTACTTGAAGCAGATATAGGTAGTTGATAAAAAAAATTAATTGTGAATTTTTTGTATAATTATGTTGCAGGAACAAGGCTTTTGTTGTGAAAATCACATAGATGTCGCCAAAATCACTAAGATCACAATGTGACATCACAGCGACAAAGCTTTCTTTGCGAAAGTCGCATAAATCACACGGATGTCGCCAAAATCACTAAGATCACATACAGATCACAATGTGACATCGCAGCAACAAAGCTTTCGTTGCGAAGATCGCATAAATCACACGGATGTCGCCAAAATCACTGAGATCACATTTAGGTCACAAAGCGATATCGCAGTGACAAAGCTTTCGTTGCGAAGATCGCATAAATCACACGGATGTCGCCAAAATCACTAAGATCACATTTAGGTCACAAAGCGATATCGCAGTGACAAAGCTTTCGTTGCGAAGATCGCATAAATCACACGGATGTCGCCAAAATCACTAAGATCACATTTAGGTCACAAAGCGATATCGCAGTGAAAAAGCTTTCGTTGCGAAAATCGCATAAATCACATGGATGTCGCCAAAATCACTAAGATCACATACAGATCACAATGTGACATCGCAGTGACAAAGCTTTTGTTGCGAAAATCGCATAAATCACACGGATGTCGCCAAAATCACTAAGATCACATTTAGGTCACAAAGCCATATCGCAGCGACAAAGCTTTCGTCGAGAAAATCGCATAAATCACACGGATGTCGCCAAAATCACTAAGATCACATTTAGGTCACAAAGCGATATCGCAGTGACAAAGCTTTCGTTGCGAAGATCGCATAAATCACAAGGATGTCGCCAAAATCACTAAGATCACATACAGATCACAATGTGACATCGCAGCGACAAAGCTTTCGTTGCGAAAATCGCATAAATCACACGGATGTCGCCAAAATCACTAAGATCACATTTAGGTCACAAAGCGATATCGCAGTGACAAAGCTTTCGTTGCGAAGATCGCATAAATCACACGGATGTCGCCAAAATCACTGAGATCACATACAGATCACAATGTGACATCGCAGCGACAAAGCTTTCGTTGCGAAAATCGCATAAATCACACGGATGTCGCAAAAATCACTAAGATCACATTTAGGTCACAAAGCGATATCGCAGTGACAAAGCTTTCGTTGCGAAGATCGCATAAATCACACGGATGTCGCCAAAATCACTGAGATCACAATGTGACATCGCGGTGACAAAGCTTTCGTTGCGAAAATCGCATAAATCACACGGATGTCGCCAAAATCACTAAGATCACATTTAGGTCACAATGTGACATCGCAGCGACAAAGCTTTCGTTGCGAAAATCGCATAAATCACACGGATGTCGCCAAAATCACTAAGATCACATTTAGGTCACAAAGCGATATCGCAGTGACAAAGCTTTCGTTGCGAAGATCGCATAAATCACACGGATGTCGCCAAAATCACTAAGATCACATTTAGGTCACAATGTGACATCGCAGCGACAAAGCTTTCGTTGCGAAAATCGCATAAATCACACGGATGTCGCCAAAATCACTAAGATCACATTTAGGTCACAAAGCGATATCGCAGTGACAAAGCTTTCGTTGCAAAGATCGCATAAATCACACGGATGTCGCCAAAATCACTAAGATCACATTTAGGTCACAAAGCGATATCGCAGTGACAAAGCTTTCGTTGCGAAGATCACATAAATCACATAGATGTCGCCAAAATCACTAAGATCACATACAGATCACAATGCGATATCGCAAAAATCGCAAATACGTCCCCAATGTCACAATGTGACGAAAAGCGATATCGCAGCGATATCACAAAGTTACGTCGCAAACCCCCCTCTAAAACGGACATTGGACGACTATGTGACCCCTGTGTGATATCGCCGTGACATCGCGTGATCTCTATGCGATATCGCTTTTCGTCACATACTCGTCACATGGTTATTAGGGTGAGTGTGAAAGACGTGTTTAAAACTTCGTGTGTTTTTTTCTCATCGAGATTTTGTTCGTACTTGTGTAATTATTCACAGTTATTTTAGCTTCGCAGCTTTCGTTTCGATTATTCGGTAAGTAAATTTTTATTGTTTGTTGACTGTTTTAAGTAACATATGTAATAAAATGTTAATTATTTTACTATATGTATTAGGGTTAAGAATCGCGTGCATTCAAATCTTTTCTGTATTACATGTTAAAGGTTTAAGTTATCCGTTCAGTAAATTTAAGATGTATGTATATTATTTAATATTAATAGACAAATTATTTTAACTGATATTATTTATCGTGTGTTAAGTTTATATATTGAAATGAGCTATCGAATGCATTTGTTTGACTTAAGTACCACGTGCATTGTTAGGCTTAAGTACCGCGTGCATTTGTTAGGCTTAACAATCGCATCATCATGCTAAAGTAGTCGGTTCAAGTGTTACATAAAAATTATTCCCAACTTGTATTGAAAATGTATGTTTTCTTTCGATATTTATATATATATTTTTTCAATTTCAGTCATTTATAATGTCATCATCACGTTCTCCTTCTCTCATGGATGTCGTTGTCGCTAATCCTAATGACCAAGTAAGTGTTCTTTTAGTAAAGTATTTTTAAATTATGTTTGAGTGCTTATAGATAGTAAGTAATTTTGGGGGTTTAAAATAAATACAATGTATCTAAAAGAATATTCTTTAAATAAGGTTAAACTTGTTGCTTTTAAGTAAATGAATGTTTAATGTCTAAGATAAATTTTAAATTGTGTTATTTAATGTCGCATAATTGATTTATCCACTTAAAACTTTCTCAATTATATTTGAAATTCATGTCAATAATGTATTCTTTAAAACTTTTTTTAAAATGTCATTCATTAGTATAAGATTCACGACATAATTTGTATTACTTTTGTATTTAGTAATTTTTCTAAATGTCATTCATTTGAATATTAGCATAAGAAACACGCCGAAATTTTTATTGCTTTTGTACTTAGTAATTTTCAATGTTGTAACTATTCAAAGTCACCCCAAATTCACGCCGAAATTTTCATTACTTTTTGTACTTAGCAATTTTCAATATTGTAACTATTCAAAGTCGCCCTAAATTCACTCCAAAATTTTTATTGCTTTTATACTTAGTAATTTTCAATGTTGTAACTATTTAAAGTCGCCCCAAATTCACACCCGATTTTTTCTTCTGACGTAAAAAAATTAGAATAATTTCTCAATATCTAAAATTTATTTTAGGAGGTTGTTGTTGTTGAACCTGTTGCCGGGCCATCTAATGCTCCGTCTACCTCACAAGACTTGCATGTATGTATTATTTTTTATCATTTAAGTGAAACAATAATAACTTTAACATTTCAAAGGTGTGTTACTCAAAATTTCTATTTTCAACAGGTCTGTACCATCTGTAAGAAGGGTTTCGTACAGAAATGTCATTTGACAAGACATTTAAAAATCCATCAGAAAACTGTAAGTATTACATTCAAAGGATAAACTATTGTTAAGAATATGTTAAAATAGCTTATTTAAATGTTAATTAATTTTTTCAGGTTCCTGTTGCTAGACCTTCTCATGCTATCCATCTTGCACAAACTTCAAATGCTAACCATGTAAGTATTATTTTTTTTTCTCGGAGAATGTGTTTCTTAGATCACAGTTTTGCAAAGAAGAAATTTTTAACCGTTTATCGAAATTTAAATTTTAGTGTTTTCTGTTTGATATGTTTTATAAGTAGAAGAAGAATAGAAAGTTTTCGCAATAAAATGTGTTTTATGAAAAGACAAATTTGAAATAAAGTTTTTGCAATAAAATGTGTTTTAGGAAAAGACAAATTTGAAATAATATTTCTTTTATTAAAGAAAAAATTATTTCTTGACACTTATAAAAGTTATAATTTCTTATAGGTTTGTACTGTATGCAGCAAGACCTTTAAGGAGAAGCGAAGTTTAACTCGTCATCTTAAAGCTCACTCGGGGAAGAAAGACTTTGTCTGTGGAATCTGCAGCAAATCCTTCACACGTAATTCTGATCTGGATCGGCATATGTTGAGTCATCAATCCGCCACCCCTCATGCCTGTCCTGACTGCGGAAAGAGTTTCGGACGTAAGGATCATGTTCAGCAACATCTTCTCACCCACCTTCGAGTTGCCCAAGTAGGAGGAAATCAACCTGCATCCCCTGCGCCCAGAAGGAGGAGAGTTGAGGTGAAGACGTCCGATGTCTTTGCCACCCGCCATTTATTCCCAAGTGAAGAGGCAGTTGGAGACCTGCTTCTCTTCATTAGGGAAAGTCATCCTCAAGTGGATGGTGTATTGAAGGAGGAACTGGAGGAGAAGCGTGCCATCAAATGGTACGCGGTCTCCAAGATCCGGTTCGTTCGTAAGAGTGATGACGGAGATGAAGAATTTGCCATACCCTATTTCCGGAGCAAGGTGCATATGGAGCTGGATGACAGCGTCCTCCCTGAACACATCGACCAAGCCTTCGCCAAAATCAAGTCCTCCTTCGATGAATTCATCGAGCGGGGATCTGGATGGGTCCTCGATGAAATCATCCATTTGGAGGTGAAGACTGCCACGTATCAACCTCTAGCCCCTGCTAGCCACTTCAAGTTACCCAACAAGTTGGCAGCAAAGAAGGCCGTCCTCAACATCCAGAATGAAGACAGTAAATGTTTCATCTGGTCTGTCCTGGCTGCCCTCCATCCCATGAGCTATACAGATCATCCATACAGAGTTTCTCATTATGAAGAGTACGAGCAGGAGCTCAAGATGGGAAATGTAAGCTGTCCCGTCCAACCCTGCAAAGTCCGAATAATTGAAAACCTCAACAACTTGAGGATCAATATCTATGGCTATGATGATGATGAGATATTACCTCTGTACATCTCTAAGAGGGAGGATCCTGAGGTTATCAACCTCCTCTACATCATAGAAGGAGAGAGGCAGCATTATTGCCTAATTAAGAGTATGTCCAGGCTTCTCACCAACCTCACTAAACACAATGGAAAGCGATTCTACTGTTTTTCCTGTCTGCATCGTTTTGCCAAGGAGGAGACTCTCAAAGTGCATGTCCCTTACTGTAACGAGCACTCACCCCAACGCATCAAGATGCCGACTCCAAAGGACTGTGTTCTGAAATTTAGTCAGTACAAGTTCACCCAGAAAGTCCCGTATATCATATACGCGGACTTTGAGGCCTTGGTGGAGAAGTTGGACGTCACCACCCCCTCCAGCACTGTGAAGACGGCTACTCACATTCCCTGCGGATACGCCTATGTCATTATAGGTCCTGATGGGAAGTCTACAAAACCTATTGCGGTCTACAGAGGATTGGATGCTGTGGATCATTTCATCAAGAGCATTATTGATGAAAAGGACGAGTTAGCAGTTAAGCTCACCACCATTGTCCCAATGAGGATTACGCCCCAAGACCAGCATGCTATCAATGCTGCAACACACTGTGGCCTCTGCAAGGGGCGACTAGGAACTGATCGGGTGAACGACCACGATCACTTGACCGGTCAGTTCCGCCAAGTGCTCCACAATGAATGCAACCTTGCCTTCAGGTTGCGGAAAATGATTCCCTGCGTCTTCCACAACCTGAAGAATTATGATGCGCATTTGATCATGCAGGGGCTAGGGAAAGTGGCTGATCATGACATTGGAGTCATCCCTACAACGATGGAGAAATACATCTCCTTCTCCATCACTAAGAAACTTGACAAGATCCCGGTGACTCTCCAGTTTATTGACAGTCTCCAGTTTCTGAACGCATCGCTTCAGAAACTTGTCGATAATCTGGAGAGAAACAAGTTTCACATTTTGAAGAGTTCTATCGCATCTAACAATGGTACGTAATATAGTCAATGTTAATATTATATAAATGTTCTCTTAACAATATCATTTAATTTTTTATTTTTTCCTTAGATCTCTTGCTGAAGAAGGGAGTGTACCCTTATGAGTACATGGACTCGTTCACTAAATTTCAAGAAACATCTCTGCCACCTCAGCAAGCCTTCTATAGCACCCTTACAAACTCCTCCATCACCGATGCAGATTATGACCACGCTCAAGTTGTTTGGGAAGCTTTCGGCATCAAAGACCTTGGCGAATATCACGACCTGTACGTGAAGACGGATGTGCTTCTCCTCTCTGATGTTTTTGAGAATTTCCGCCGCCTAACTCTGGACTTCTACCAGCTAGACGCCGCCCACATGATGACGTCTCCAGGTTTAGCGTGGCAAGCCGCTCTCAAGATGTCAGATGTCGGTTTGGATTTATTCACCGACATCGACATGCACCTTTTCATAGAGAAGGGTATTCGGGGAGGAGTCTCAGTCATCACCCATCGTCATAGCCAGG
Organism: Linyphia triangularis; assembly: GCA_963978545.1. Classification (NCBI taxonomy): domain Eukaryota; kingdom Metazoa; phylum Arthropoda; class Arachnida; order Araneae; family Linyphiidae; genus Linyphia; species Linyphia triangularis. Next base: position 66,822,425 of record OZ021728.1, read on the forward strand.
CAAACCATCCAGGCTGTCCTGAATATAATGCTGCTGAGGAGAATAAACATATATTGTACCTGGATGCCAATAACCTCTATGGTAAGCATGAATTTATTTTAAAACTGTCATTTTTTTTTATTTAGCTTCTATGTTAATATTGAATGATTTAATTGAATTTTTTTTTTCAGGTTGGGCCATGTCTCAATATTTACCTGTTAGTGATTTTCAGTGGGTGGACCCTGAAAACATCTCTACTCAAACCATCTTGGACCAAGCAGATGATGCAGATGAGGGTTTCATCCTAGAAGTGGATCTCGACTATCCTGCTGAACTCCACGATCTCCATAATGATTATCCTCTGGCTCCCGAACGCTTCACCATAAAGCCAAATATGCTGTCTCCTACCGCCCTCGAGATTTTGGAAGAAATGCAGATGAAGCCAGCTTCTTCCAGCGAGAAACTCGTTCCGAATCTTCAGTCAAAGAAGAATTATGTTATACACTATCGTAATCTGAAGCTATACCTTTCCTTGGGACTGAAACTAACTAAAGTCCATAGAATTCTAAAATTCTACCAACAACCTTGGCTGAAGGACTACATAGTATTTAATACGGAGCAGAGAAAACTGGCCAAAACATCGTTTGAAAAAGATTTCTTCAAACTTCTCAACAATGCGGTGTTCGGGAAAACTATGGAAAATCTGAGGAATAGAGTGGATGTTCAGTTGGTGAACAACCCGCATAAAGCTAAGAAACTGGTCGCGTCTCCTGCCTTCCATGCCTTCACTGAATTTGACGATAACTTGGCAGCGATACAGAGGAAGGTGAAGAGTCTCACACTGAATCGCCCGATTTATGCCGGCTTCACAATATTGGAGCTGAGCAAGGTTTTAATGTATGATTTCCACTATAATGTCATCATGAAGAAGTATGGAAGTAATGCCCGCTTACTATTCACCGACACAGATTCACTCACTTATGGACTCACCACCCCAGATCTGACTGCTGACTTACAGCAGTTAAAGGGATTTTTTGACTTTTCTGACTATCCATCAGATCATCCCCTACACGATGTGTCTAACAAGAAGAAGATCGGTTACTTTAAGGATGAACTTAACGGAAAATCTGCTTTGGAGTTCATAGGGCTTCGCTCCAAAATGTATTCCATTTTAAGCGAGTGTGGTGAGAAACAAACGGCCAAGGGAATCGCAAGAGCAGCTCAAAGACAGCTAAAACATCAGACCTATAGAGACTGTCTTCTCAATCGACAACCTTCGTCTGTGGTTCAGCATCGGATCGGTAGTGAAAAACATCACATTTTCTCCATCCAGCAAAGAAAGCGAGCGCTCTCAGCATTTGATGACAAGCGATACCTGTTGGAGGATGGTATAACTAGTTATGCGTATGGTCACTACAAAATTCCTTAAATTTAATTCTTCTAACTTAATTTTTCACAATTCATTAACTATAGTCATTATTTCTACTAAAATATTACATTAACTTAATTTTTATAAAAACTAAAATTAGTACATTTTCAGGATTTTGTTAGTGACCATTAAATTTAATTTTGGGAAATATACGTTCCCCCAAGTCTTCTTCTTCAAAAAAAAAAAAAAAAAAAAAAAAAAAACTGGACACTCTTAAATTTAATTTTTAATGTAACTCTATTCTAGAAATAGTTTGTGTCCAACATTAATCTTTTAAACTAAAACTTTAAAATTGTTAAGAGGTGAAGATATCTTCTTAAAGGATATCATCGGATGGTTGATTAGTGACCTCAAGTTTCAAAGAAATATACGTTCTTTGGAATAAGATTTTTTTTTTGTTAGTGTGGAATGAGGCGGTACCAATTCTTCCTAAAAGAGGTATCGGGCTGGGGGTGGGTCCTCACCTTTAATAATTAATTTTTCAAAATTTATTAATTTTAATTCTAAAGTCTTAACTTATTCAAAATTAGTTAGGGAAGGGGGATGGGGGGGGGGGGTAGATGAGTTACCATGAAGGCAACGTCCGATAGTCGATATTTTAACAATTGTTTGGTAAAATATTGAAATGTCACGTGTAGCTCGGGGTTAGGGTTCTTTAGACCCTTAGCAAATGGCCTTCCTTTTATTAACTTTTCAAATTTAACATTTTTTTTTTATTTGTGTAACTTTGTTACAGGTATTTTAACTTGGCTAAAGGATATGTAAGTAACTCGCTAGAAAACCAAACAATCAATCAGGAGTTAGCTTTTGGTCACATGTTTAAAACTTATCAATCACAAGCGAGCATTTAGCTGACCGATCAGAACTCATTGCCAACACCTGAAAACTAAATTTAGTATATATCCAGTGTTATCACCACTTAAAACGTAAATTTTAACATATAATGACGTCATACCCACTGTGACGTCACTAGTAAAAAAAAAAGCCTATCACTAACTTATTCGCTAAGAAGCAGCCCTAGAACAACTCACCTCCGTCTGAAAGATAAACCGTAACTAAAAAAGTGTTGCCACTCTCTTAAAGCTAAACTTTGTAAAGTCATAAATGACGTCATACCCACTGTGACGTCACGCAATAAAAGCCTATCACTCTAACTTATTCGTTTAGAAGCAGCCCTAGAACAACTCAACTCCGTCTGAAAGATAAACTAAAAAGTGTTGCCACCACTCAAAACTTTGATATAAAACAAGTTATGACGTCATACCCAATGTGACGTTACTAGTCAAAAAGCCTATTACTCTAACTTTTTCGTTAACAAGCAGCCCTAAAACAACTCAACCCCATTTAACTGGAAACAAAAACTAAAAAGTGTTGCCACCTCTCAAATCTTTGATATAAAACAAATTATGTCGTCATTCCCACTGTGACGTCATACACAAACAGCTTATAAGGAAACCGGAACTAAAACTGCAACGGGAGGGAAACAACTCCACTCCAGTTCCGGTGACGTCACTTCATGTAACGTCATATCCGGTCACGCCACTTTCCGGTGACGTCATCATCCCTCATCCCTGCACCGGCACCGCTTTGGCTTAGGACTCTCCTTTTTTAACTACTGCGGGACCTTGCATTCTGGTCAAGCATTCTGCCTTGATCAGCTAATTTAATTATGGTTTGCTTAGGATGTGCATGCAATTATAGCAATTGTTTCTTATTTTAATAAAAAATCTTTTTTTTTATGTAATATCGAAAATCAGTAATTTAACATACGTAATCATTAAAATTCAAAATTATCTGCCATTTATTGAAACTCAAATTTCAAGTGTAAATAATTTCTAGTGAAAAGTCAAGGTTTCCATGTGTAAAGATGTTTTGGTATTTCTACATGTAACACACAAATATGTTCAAAATTAGTTATTTAATTAATTTTAATAATTATGCACCCTTTATTCGCTAATGGTTAAATATTGCCATATCAAAAGTGTTTGGATTCTTTTTCGACGACTATTTACTTAGCCGAAAAGCTAGATTTTTTTTTTTATATGCTGTAATAACTAAAGATGCTTTTGAATATAGTAAATAGACGAAATGTCCATTCTCAAAAATATAATGTCTTGCAAATATTTAAGGGTTACTTTTAACTTGAAGTTAAATTTTGGTGAACATACAAATTTAGTAAATGGAATTTAGTCTGCTATTGGTTTTATCACCGCAAAACAAATAATTTTCACATTGCTGGTGTTATCCTATTTCTTTTAAATAGTAATACTTGTTCGGTCAATATTAGAGTACTGTTCTATTATTTGAATGTAACGAAATATTTGTCATTATATTTAAATAGTTCAAAATTGTTTACTAAGGTTCGTATATTTTAAAGAATATGGTTTTTGTCCTATTTCTTTAATAAATGTATGAATAATTTAATTGAATGCTTAGATATAATCTTAACTACTAAATTGTAATATTAACGTGGTTTAAATTTAAAATTTTGAAGGGTCAGCATTCAAAATTCAAATTCAGTATCTCACATTAAAATTAAAATTAAAAATGGTTCCCGTTATAAATTTCAACTTTAAAACGGTTAGAATTTAAATTTCAAACGGTTCGAATTCCAAATTCAAATTTCAAAAGGCCAACATTCAAAATTCAAACAACAACGGTTTTCATTCAAAATTTAAACTTAAAACGGTTCGTAATCAAAATTCGAACATATAACAGTTCACATTGTTATTTAAAGTGTAAAACGATTCTCAATTAAAATTTAAATTTAGAATGGTTTGAGGGATAAATTAAAAACGGTTCGAATTCGAAATTAAATTTTAACTTTCTACGGTTCGCATTCGAAATTCAATCTTAAAACGGTTCGTTTTTAAATTTTAAATTCAAAGTGGTTCGCATTCGAAATTCAAATTTAAAACGGTTTACATTCTAAATTTGAATTTAAAACGGTTCGCATTCAAAATAATTAAAATTAAATTAATTATGCTTATTTGAATTTTATACTATGATAAGTTTTGATTGAAAAGTATTGCCTAAAACATAAAAATCATTGATCTCTAGGCGCTTATATTCCATTACTTTTTCCCTTTCGGGAGATCTTTGAAGGATCCATGTTGATTATCGTCTGGATAATCAACATGGAACTAAAACAGTTAAATTCATCGACGTGTCTGCTTATCTTTGAAATCAGAGAAACTTCTAGCATGCTAGTAAATCATCGCATTCAAAAAGTGGAATACTGGTATTTTCCTTCTAAACGAAGTTGTTATTTTTGCTCATTAGACAATGAGATATTAACATCTCTATGCAGTTTGTTATGCAATTAATCATTTTCAATAATACTGAGTTTTCCCAATCAACTAATGAAAATTAAGAACAGAAGTAGAATGGCCCAAAAAATTTCTAATATGGAATATCACATATTGCTAATAAGTGGAGAATAACTCTCCTTATGCAGTTTGTTATGCAAGTTATCACTTTCAATAATACTGAGTTTTCCCAATCGCCTAATGAAAATTAAGAACAGAAGTAGAATGGCCCAAAAAGTCTAATATGGAACATCACATATTGCTAATAAGTAGAGAATAACTCTCAATCAGTTGCGTCTCGTGGGATACAGCTAGTACAGCCGGGTTTCATCTAATTTTATTAGTTCAAAACTAAAATGATATATTTTACAATTTTCCAAAATGAAGATCCGATTTCTATGGTAAGACAAAAACAAATTTGATAAATAACAAACTTGTTGCCTTAACAGCCACTTCACGAGAAAGAAAAAAAATACTTCTTATCAACCCAAATCGATGATCTCAATCCGAACAGCAGCCGAGTGTTCCTGAAACAGTTTCGGCTGCGACGTTGCCATGGTAACCGATGGAACCCAACATAGCCTTTCCCTCTACTTAATGTGTAACGAGACAGTCAGTTCAGCAGTTTTCCAACTTCGGCTTCCTTGAAAATTTGATGAACTGATTGGCTTCACTTGAGAATCAGCGTGGGTGGGTTGAGGGTGACGTAGGAAACAAAACGTTTCTAAAAATCCCTCCAAACGGAATGCCATTTTGTAACATGGAGCCCTCGTATATGATAAAGTGTGCGTTTTGTTTAAAATTCCTTTTAGAAGATGGAAAGAAGATGATAAACGCTAACTACTTAAAGAAGATAAACCGACATCAAAACTGTCCGCCATTAATAAAAATAAAAAATAAAAAAGGGATACATACGTCTCATCATGGTCGTAAGTTTCAATTATCTTGGTATGTGTTTTTCTCGTGGTTACTGATAGTTTTTAGTTACAAAACTAGGGGTGTGGAACATCGCACAAATTTCAATTACACTATAATACTGACGTGGATTTGTGTCATTTACCGCGTTTGTATATTTTCATCCTTCATTTAGATAAATGGCCGGTTTGGCGATATTTTTTGCAATAATTCTTGTATGGGTCTTTAAAAAAAATCGTCAAAATGATGATTTTGGCGATATACTTTTCGATAATCCTTATATTATCCTTTATTATAAGCGAAACTGAGAGGAGAAAAACAAAGCGATCGCTGATGAGGTATGCTCAAGGAAAGAGAACTATGTGTTGAAGGCATTAATTTTTCAACTTTTTATGTAACGAAAACATTTTTAAGGGTATTTTCTGAGGTGGGGATGTTTAGAACACCTTAAGTTAAGAGGCATTACCACAACGATTTTTATCAAAATCGTTAGAGCCGTTTTTTAGCGATTATTGAAAAACATGATTTTTTTCAATGGCAGTTACCTTATGCGCACGCGTGATTTTGACGGAAACCTTAGTGGTAGGTCGCATGGCCGCCACTAACCCTCATACCAAATTTTAACTTCGTCGATCAATTTGTTCGAGAGTTATGCTGACCACAGACTCACATACACACACATATTTTTTCTAAATCACTTTTGAAATCGGGATGTTCCAAAACGTGGAGAAATGTTAAAAAAATCGAATTTTTTTTTTTTTTGGACCGAATGCTATACTTTCATTACCCTATGTATATATACATATGGGTAATTGAAAGTAAAAATGTTTTGTTGACCATGTTTGATTGTCAGAATTAAAAAGAGCGAGCGTTTGGAATAGTGCTGAATATGGTGGATTAACCACATTCAAACGAGCATTTAAAGCTCACGAGACGGCTCAATCGAAGTTGCATTGTTTTTAAATAGATAAGAACTTACATTTAAAGCCCAAAACGAGAGATAATGTTTTTAAAATCCAAACTAAGAAAATGATTTGATTAATTTTTCTTATTTTACAATGTTATGTTATAAATGTTATTATTTTGAATATACTGAAACGAAATTTTGATTTGAATATTAAGGTAGCCGGCTACCTTAAAAAGTTGAATTTTTATAAAATTTCACAATTGTTTTTTAACATGATTTTGTGAAAACTCGTTTCTTAAAGTTTCTAAAAATAGCTTCACTTTTCTTCAAAGACAATTTTGAAAAAAGTTATGATAAATTTAATGCAATCATATCAGCAGGTTTCTAATGCAACTTTGTACTTTAACTCATTTTGTTCAAAATGGAATTTTCACCATTTCGTTAACATCCTTAACATGATAACTTAAAATGTAATAAAGATATTTTGTTGTGAAATTTTCTGTGGAAGTTCTTTGTAATGCTCAGCATAAAATAATTATTAATTTATAACCGCATTTATGTAAGAAATATTTTTAAAAAAACGTTAATTTTTTGGAATATATATTTTAAACAACCATATCTCAGTAACTTCTAATGATATCTCTTAGCTTGAAGGTCATTTTCAAGATAGATAACTTATATGTAACTGGTTTCAAGGAAATTGCATTCTATCCAAAATAATTTTGATACTAATGTTAACCATAATCGTTAAATTTAACAAAAAATATCTTAAATTTATTCAATTTCTTTAAAAAAAATATTAATTTTTACGAATTTTCACTCATTTTCCTCCTTTTGTATGCTGTAGAAACTATAATAGCATGAGGGGGGGGGAAAACTATGTGTATTTTTCAAAAAAAAATTCTCCTTAAGCAGTCGGATACCTTAAAGAATTTGTGTTCATGTATTAATGATTGTGGAAAATGTGTGTGTGTTTGGCGATGGGGAGGGGAGGGGCTCAGGGGTTGTAGGGAAGTCGCATGTTCCCGGCTGCACTAACATTTTCGAACACGGGCCACTATGCTGCTTGCAAAATCACAACAACATTTACAAAACATCGCTTCTGATGTACTTGTGTTTTTAAACGCTCAAAGTATTCAGGCTTACTTTGAAAAATAGTTTAAAATTATTGAAATTAAATTCGACTTAATAGAGCAGCTTTTGTACCTTTTCTCTACATGCCTTTTTCCCTCATAAGCCAATATCCCGGTGAACATATTCTGAAAGTAAAAATATACATTTTTCATAAAGAATAACAGGAAACTTTCAATCATTTTGATTATTTTTAGAGCAAAATCTAAAACAATTGCTTAAAGGCCACGATTTTACTTTGTGAATATATGGGGAAAAGTTATATGACTCCACAGAAATAGAAAATGATAAGGGCTTAAAAATATTTAATGAATATAAGAAATTGAAAATTAAGGTTAAAACAAAACAAAAATGGTACCGCCTTGTACCGTGACCATCGATATTGTTCTATAATATAGGAAGTACCGCATGTACCCTCTTGTGTCATGGTCATCTGCACCTCCTTGATAATATAATTCTGCTGTCACCCATGTGAGAAAATGGGCACAGTTATTAGGAGTTAAAGAACCAGAAATATAAATTGAAAGCAGAAATAAATCACCGTGAAATGTCCACAAAAGCTGTTGAAATTATATGTACAAAGATTGGAATATATCCTAAGATAATTGTGAAGCACAACAGTATACGTCAATATATAGAGTTTATATGCAAAAAACACTAAATTATAATGTTCGTACATAAACACTTCTACTTCTTCTTTTATAATGTGACGCAATATTTTTTTTAAGTTTGAACGTATCCAAAATTGTGTAAATATACACTATTTTGAAGGAATAAAAAGTTTTATTCATTTCACTAATTTTCTCTTTAAACAATTTAATTATTTCAATCGAAGTGTTTTAATCGAATACTTAAGTCTTGGTAGTTTTTCCATTATATAAAGCTGAGTCAATACTGCAATTGTTGATTATGTTTTATGGAAAGTCTCGTACACCAGCAGCTATCTTTGACAGTGTGTGTAGTTTCTGTTGACCAGTACGTAGCTTTTTATTTTTGTCATTTTATTGTTCAAGCATACCATACTAACTGTTCATACCTATCGTGATGAGGTGCTTTAAGTCAACTAGCTGTCACTTTAAACAGATATCAGGGTTCCCACGGTCCTTGAAAGTCCTGGAAAGTCCTTGAATTTTTTTTTATGAAATTTGGTCCTTGAAAGTCCTTGAAAAAAGGATAAGGTCCTTGAAAGTCCTTGAATTTTTAAGTGACCAACAACAGTGATGTAGTGTAAAATAAAAAGGTGTGGGAATGCTATGCTGCGTCGTTACAAACAAATATATATATTTTTCTGAGTGTGGGGAAGGGGGGTGGGGGGGGGGGGAGTGAAAATGACAACTTTAAATAATGTTGCTAATATTACTTTAATAATCTCAAAATAGCTCACGAGCACCTCCAAAAATTAAAAAAAGTGAATAAATAATAATTGCGTGTTTCGACTTATTCTTTTATACAAATAATTTTTTTAAACTATTAAGTTATATGGATTTTAAATAATTTGCTTTGCACAACCCATTTTAAAAGATTGTTTAACACTTTATAAAGGATTATAACACATTTTCAAACATATTATTGACACAAATTTTTAAAAATATCCGAAATATCAGAGATGCCTTGCATGCAATGGGTTCGGATAAATTCCCAGATTCTGTAGCTCCTCGAAATCTGTTTTCAAAATGAATGAAAAAGATTGTGATTGTTGCAGAAGTTGATTAAAAGTTTTATGGCTTTTCTCCTTTTCAAAAAGAAAATGTAGAGAAGTTCCTCTTTCTTGATAGATCCTTCCTTTCCAAATTTGCTACATTAATAAAATAATTGAAAAATTCAAATCCATCAGTCGATTTAAAATTTCTTGATAAAATATTAATTTGTGTACCATCTCAATCATCTCTAATTTTAAGCGGGATATTTCAATGTAGACTCATTACTTGCCTGATTTGTTTGGGACATTCCTGTTTTTTATCTTATCCAGTTCGATTTTGTCATCTTGACAGTGGTGACGGTTGGGTGACAATAATAGTCAAAAATGGGTATAAATCGGAGGAAACAAACTCTAAAATATATATGATATTGCCATCAAAATCACTAGATTTTAAAAAAGATCGGGGAAATTTCCTCCCCTTATTGCCGCCACTGTATAATTTATTTTTAAGAACTGCTGCTACATTTTTGGAATAAATTTTGAAATAACTGTAAGTGTAAAACTTTCCCATTCTCAAACCGAAAAGAAATTTAATTTTGCATTTTAAAGTACATCTGAATTGTTTTCCTACTTCTTCGCAGCCCAATTTCAATGTATTATACCCATTTGCAAAACCATTAGCACTTTTATATTAAGGAAAATCAAATATACAGGACCAGCCTAGGAGTAAAATGCTATGTGTGCAAAAATGAGTTTTGGAGCCCCTTGCAGTGAAAATGGGTACAGAAAATACTTAAAAAATGGTAAAGAGTGCTCTATATGGTATGGGTGCAAATTATTAAAATCGTAGCGTTTTCTGCACTAATCAACATTATTTTAAGTCAGCTTTTATTAATGAACCCACGGATTCAATTTTTTTTTTTTTTTTTTAAATAAAAAATTGTAATAAAATTATTTTCATAGGAATTTAATAAAATACATGTTATTAAAATTACTGGTTTTTGCTATGTATTACTTTTTTTAGTAGTCCTCTACTCTTAGCGCAAGCCTTGGAACTCCTTTGCAACCCTGGGTTGTGAAGGGCTGCAATTCGGCTAATGTAGCATTATCAGTACTGCCAAGTTAAAGTGAAACAAAGTTAACAACTGTTCAGTTCTGTCACAACAACATAGCGGAGCGCTTGAAGCCAGTCTCTTTACTGTACACTCAAGCAACATTTTATGTGTTGAACTAAACATATTCAAATTCACAAACATTCAAAGGCGAAGTTAATATAAAGGATTTAAAAATCAATACTATTTTGAACATATTTTTTCCATGTTCAAACAAGTTATCAGTTTGATTTTCCCAATATCTGGGAATAAAATAAATATTTCCCAACATCTGACAAAATATAAATATTTCCCAACATCTGACAAAATATAAACACATAATTCCGTGATCTCAAAACACCTTAAAAGCTAATACAAAATATGAACATTCTGCTCTTGCCTATCTGGATTTTTAGCACTAACCAGTTTATTCCGTCAGAACCGCAGGTTTGCTTAACTTTTTTGGATTGTAAAAACCCCCATCTTTTACTGTCATTTGTTTTTTAATCTTGAACGAATTCATTTCTTAGGTACGTTGAGAGGTTAACAAATAATTTATTAAATCCGTGATATAAAATTTTTAAAATAAAAGTTACATAACTTTTGTTGATAAATCGGTTAGCGTTCCCGTTAAAATTAGAGGAGGCGAAATATTCTTCAAGGAAAGGGCGCAAAGAACTGAATGTGCTAGGTCACAGTTTTGTTCTTTAAAAATGTAGATATTTGGCGTGAATTTGTGTATGGAAGTTTTAGACTGTATATACGACGAACCATACAAATTTGACTTCTGGAATTCTTCCACAAATACAGATCATTCGTTGAAGAGGATAATTGCTATTGAATGAATCGTAGCTAAATGTAAACATATATCAGTTCATTTCTAATGAAAGAGAAATGGCCATGTGTGGGTTGCCGTGCCTTTTTCAAGTGTTTTACAAAAACTTGGACTTGCCTGCTCAGCTCTGAAGTTGTGGATCCCAGACGAAAACAAGTTTTCACGAAATGACTTTTTTGTTTGCTTACTTGGCTTTGAGTTCAGTATTACGTAAAGAGAAAAAAGAAATTTTAGATGAGGGAATGTCGTTCCGCCTTCTAAAAAGGTAAAGGATCGCCGTTGCCTCATATTCCCACTCCACTATACCCCTGACCACCGATAAACTCCGTTTTGTAATTTTACGTCTGATGTATTTAAAATTATGGTCCTTAAATTTTTCTAAAAAGGTCCTTGAATTTTCTTAAAAAGGTCCTTGAAAGTCCTTGAATTTTTTTCTTCAATAAGAGTGGGAACCCTGAGATATGATACATAACGTAAATTAAACACTTGAGGATTTTTTTTTTTGGAATGCGTTTGCGTGTCAAAATATCTGCATGCACTATTTATTTATACATAAACCCTTATTACATGCTCTTTAGCAATAAATTTGTAAATGCTTTGATTGCCAATATATTTCAAAGAGTAGTTTCTTAGTGACCATAAAAAAATTTTAATATTATCTACTCCAGCAGTTCCCAACCTATGGGCCACGGCCCACTAGTGGGCCGCGAGTAGTGTGGTACTGGGCCATGGAAGCTAATCAAGTGTTTAACCCAAGAAAAATATAAGAGCTTGATAGAAATGGGAACAAACGAGTTGCTCTATGATTACAACAACCGAATTATTTGATTGTATTCTTCAATAGTTTAATGAGTGAATTCCATTTGAAGAAGATTTCCTAAAAATATGGAAAATATCTTCAAGTGAAGAAGACTTGTTAATTGAATTATCGATACTATTGACCCCATTTTAAATAAATGTTTGGCCAGAATATCTAGCAATTTCCGAAATTGCATCAATATGCTTGTTGGGCTTTTCGTCAGTCTATCATTCTGAACGTGCTTTTTCAAATTTAAATTCTTTAAAACAAATACAGGAATAAATTGAACGTTGAGAGATATCCAGTTTTAATCCAGATATTGACTGTCTCGTGGTGGACATGTAAAAAATCCTATTGTTTTTACCTTTTTCCCACTTTTGTTAGTATTCTTATATGGTTGTGATAGCAAAGTAAAAACAATAAAGTTCCTTTCGTTATAAAATAAATTATTTTTTAAAACTTCTTGTAAAGTATGCTAAATACTGATGCACTCGCATATTCTATTAGTGGACCTCAAAGTTTTTTTTTACAAAATAGGTGGTCCACTCAGCTAAAAAGGTTGGGAACTGCTGGTCTACTCAATTTTGGCTAATACTAACCCTAGCATATTCCTGTTACCAATTGCACAGCATTTTACTTAAATATAACCAGCACAATGACTAGGAAACACATAATTTTAAAATGATTGCAAACATTGAAATTCCAATACGATACACCCACCCCCTTCCTGCATCTCATGACTTCTTAGTAATCAGGATATCTCAATATTTTTCTAAAACTGGGGTTTTCATCCATTTTAGAGAGAAAAAAAACTTTAATGAACCTTCCTTTCATAGGTGCATAAATTGTATTGGTCCATTTAATTGATTTAATATAGATTTGTGAAATGTTGATAGGATTCATTTAACAATTCAAATAACTTTTTAAATATTATTCCACAGTAAAGTGGCTAATTGGATTCCCATTCAAATCTTTAACTTGGTTGTTTGATTATTTGTTTTTTGAAAACACTTAACTAGAATGTGTGTGATTTAGAGAAAATAAATTTTATTTTTTATATATATTTACTACTTTTACTATTAGTTAACCTTAGTTAGGTGAAATTACTTTCTATGAAACATTACGTTACAAAAAGAGCTACTCAAGAAAATGTTTCCAAAGATTGGTAAATTAACAATTTAGTAACACTTCTACCATATATTTGTTTGTTTGGAACTTCCGACTGTCTATTTCTGCCACATTTAAGTGCTTAACACAGCCAAATACATCTTGTAACTTTGAGCATCTAGAAGAATACGAGATCGAAATCTTCTGTCGTAAACCCCTCTCTCCAACCCAACTACATCAACGAGAGGACATTGAGGCCACAACAGATTTAATTTGCACCAGCCCCCATTAGGTACATACCAATATTTGGCGGACGGAGGACTGAACCCACAACCCTCCAGTCATGAGCCTGATCATGACCTTCAATATTAAGAAGGCCATCCAACTAGTATGATGATGTTACCTGTGGTGGATACATTTTTCCTTTCAGTTAGCAAGGGAAGAAATTTTTTTTGTGTGACGAAATTTTTTTTAACATTTTGTAAAATTTACACAGATATTAAACGTATAAATCGTTCATAATAACCATCAAACGACTAATAAAAGCAGAATTTTAAGATCAGTGTATCCACTTCTAAATAAATTTTAGCTCGAGATAGCTTCAACTTGTATCCACGGCTGATGACATAGAAAGAAAAACATGGCAGAGTTGGTTGGCCTTCTACTTATCGATGGTCACAGCCTGATACTCTAATGCTAGGTTATTGGAGCCCTTTCTACCATATTAATCGTCTCTAAAGATTTTAAACATTTCAACTATAAATTTAATTAAATAGAGTTGAGATATTTGCTTGCCTAGAAGGCCACTTTATTTTTTTTTAGGTCCGGGGAAATCATAAAAGGCTTTGACGTGATGTTAGAAACTATAGGTTTAACAACATATAGATATTTGTAGCAAACCACTGGCATTCAGCTTGTTCTTGTATAAAATGTGAAATCTTGCATGGTTATAAAATTGTTTAAATATGTACCTTTACTTTAAAAAATTGGACCTATTATCCTTAATGTAGTAAAATAGAAGAGTTAGTGTCAAACAATTCTAGTATCTTAAAACCTTAAGTATTTTTTTTTTTATATATATTTAAAATTCACATTTTAGTAAAATGATTAGATATATACTATAGTTCAGGACAGCTTAACTAGACTTCATTGAATACGCTATACCAATGTGTGATCCAGTTTTACTAATAAGCTCTGTTTCGAGGTTTTCTTCAGTTGCACTTACTTCAGTTGTAATTTTCTTCAAGTTTCTCATACTTGTGCATCGTACTTTTATAAAACACTCCAGAACGCTTCCAGATTCCACTTTTTTAAGTTCTGATGTAGTCCAGGAAACTGAATCCAAAATGTATACAGATTTTGCAAATTCTTTACTAGAAATCTGTGATAGAACGTACCTGAGAAGAAGCTTTCGATACCAAACTTTAAAGCTGTGAATAATTCCTGTGGCTGTAACATAGAAGTGGTGTTAGGAGGCAAAAAGACTAATTTTACATTCTTCAATTTTAAATCATTCAGATGAGAAGCAGCATTGTCTAGGAACAGGATTATTTTTCTTGCTTGTTTTTTCATTTTTTTTTCCAAGTCCACTAACCAATCACTCGTTATTTCGCTGGTCATCCATTCTTTTTTATTGAATTTCCAGGAAACACTAAGCTTTTGCACGTCAATGTTTTTTAAACATCTTGTTTTTTTTGCCTTTCCAATTACAAGTGGAGTTTCAAAATCCCCCAGCATGTTGCAACATAACAAAATAGTGAGTCGCTCTTTGAAAATTTTTCCACCACTTCATTTCGCTCCTTTAAAGCACAAGGTTTTTTGTCAGGGAGGACGCGATGAAATAGGCCAGTCTCGTCAGTATTGAAAATGTCTTGATCATTATATCCTTGGCTTACGTACTTTAATTTTTCAATCCAGTCAGTAACGACATTTGGGTCTACAGACCTATCTTCTCCACAGATTGATTTAAAGAAAATATTGTGCCATATCCTGAATTTTTTTAGCCAGCCATTTGATGCCTTAAATGTTTCCAGTCTTAAAGTTTCACCAACTTCTCTTGCTTTTTCTTGGAGTAAAGCCCCGCTTACCGGAATGTTCTTTGCTCGAACAGAGCGGAACCATTTCGTGACCACATCGTCAATTTCACTCGTTTTGATTTTATGATATTTTAAATTATTCGAATTTTTATTTGTATTAACGATCTACATTTTTCGAATTTTATCTTCGGCCTTCAAAAGTTCACTTATCTGTGTTTTTCCAAGATGGAAACGTTCAGCAAGGTTGCGCACACTTAGTTTTTCTTTTTCGGCAACTTCCAACACATCAATTTTCTCGTTTAATGATTTTCTTTTTGATGCCATATTCACCAATTCAAATTGACTCATAGGGTCGAACAAGGATATGAGTTGTTCAGTTTGGCCATAGAGTAGTCTGACAACGACTCGTTGATTTTTTAAAAAAAGGGATGTCGTATGCAGGAATTTGGCGTCTATAAATCGTTTCCTGAAATTCCCATTAGAAAATGAAGTTAGTCTTGTCTTCACGGCAACAGACAACCCTTTGTATGGTTCTATATAAACGAGGAAAGGGCGCTATTGTATAAAAAATTGACTACATTCCCAAGAAGTTGCAAAACTGGTTTCTCGATGGATCATGGAACATCCATATGCTTCCTCCTTATTCCTAGAAACACTTGAATAACCCCAGACTGTTTTGTGTTAGGGTAACCGAAAGTACAAAAAAAAAAATCAAAACTGACTGTCTGCTATTTTGAGTGGATAACATGGGATGTCCAATACTAATGGACTGGGAATTTGAAAAATATCCTCTAGCTGTTCGGGAGTGTTCATTAAAAGAGGTATCACTGTAGAAGTCTGACAACTCGAGTTCGAAAAATCAATTTTTTTTCTTACTTATTTCAGAAGTAAAATATATTGAGAGTACATTGTAAAAATTTTAGACTGAAATTCAAAACATTAATGGAGTTATAATGAATATTTGAGAGTATCTCGTTGTTGCACGCTGAAAGTCTGCCAAGAGCCGCAAGTGGCATGCGCCTTCAATGAATTGGTTTTACCTATTTTAAAAATCCTAGAAACTGGAAATCAGGATCGGCCCACACGCTCTCGTGTACGCTAAATTGTACACCAACTCCCGGTCTCAAAAGCGGAAAATGACATGGCAAAGGCTTCTAAAGTAGCCGGAATAGGTCACAAGGGAGAAAAAATTGCTAAGAATGATGTCTAAGAAGAAATTATATGACTCAGGCATAGACAATTAATGTTAGTACAGTCAAACTTCGTTAACATGAAATCGCTTAATATGAAATCCCGTTTCACGTAAAGTAAAAGCAGGTCTCCGTACATAAAACTTAACGTTAATTTATTTGTTTAACATGACATTCGGCTAACACAAACAATTTTGGCGGTCCCGTCAACTTTGCGTTAGCAAGCTTTGACTGCATGATTTTTTTATTAAAAAAATCTGTTCTTGAAACTTTGAAACACATTTTTCTTAAAACGACGTTTTTTTGGTCGGCCCAGGTGAAAGATAATATTTTTATCTGACCAATTGCTCTGAAATTTTTACACGTCAATAGTTCTTGTCAGGACTAGGATATTTTTTATCCATCTCAAACTTTCCATTTTACACCCCGATTTGTGCATGAAAAAAATAACTTTTATTTTTCAAAGGCTGCTATTTGTTTTTTCCTGATAAAGTTGAATAATCCTATTTCCAACAAGAACAACAATTCTATCGATTAATGATCAATTCGATATTTTTATTTCAGATGTCCTTAAGAGGCGAAATCACCGGGGCCAGCCACTACCTTTTTTTTTAAAGCTTGTCTACTTTGACCAATGATAATAATAAAACGTAAAATTAAGTAAAAAAAAAAGTTATCCATTAGATGTCAATAATAACATACTAAAAAATAAAACCGTTTAATTTCATTTTCCCATAAAAAAAAAATCCTGATAAAGACTAAAAATACATGTAAGTTACCAGGTTGCTACCTTAATATTTTACATGCAAGCCCAAAATATGTTCCTACTACATTAAATTAAAAAAAGATTATTAATAATATTACTCAAATATTACAAATTTTTAGTTATGAGATTGCCAAGCCATTGACCGTGATTCAGTTTTGTCGTTTTTAAATTACATTCTTGACAATATTTTTAACACTGCTGTTTAATGCTTTGCCTTTTGGTTTTTTTTTTTTAACACACTTCTGTTAGTAACACAATTTCAAAAGTAAATCGTGTTGGAAAACTATTGCAATTGCTGAATCACGATTCAAATTAAAGCAATGTTCAGTGTCAAAAAGATGAACTTTGGCGAAGAAAATATTTGTGCACTAAGTGAGTGACGTCAAGAAATTGCTCATTCAAAGTCCTATGATTCATTATCAACAAATGCCTTTTAATACAAAACTATGTGTGTAGGTTATCAATATTACCATTAAAGTTTTGATTTGCCTGGAACTATATCTTTGCACAGAAGGATCCATCTTACAGGGGTCTAGTTAGCCTGTCCTAAACTATGGCAGAGGTTGATTATACAAATGTTGATTAAGTTTCATTTTTATTTTTCAGCCATCATTTGACCATCATGGCTATCTAGGACAACTGTTAGGTACAGCACCCCCATTATGGGGTGCTGAAATAAATTTGTAAATGTTTTCTTATTCTTTACTAGCTTTATTAATTTAGTTTATCTGATTCTAGGGTAAAACTAGTGATCTGTAAATAAATTTCCTGTTCAAACGCACAAAATTAGTTATTGGACAATTATAATTAGTTATTTGAAATTCTAAATTATATTAAAAAATTGTAATGGAGCACTCTATAGAGAGAGATTGTACTTCAAAATGCCGATCTTCAGTTCATGCCAAGCAAATTTTGAGTTGTGTCATCTCGTCTACTCCAGCTCAACTCAGAGCATATTCTGTGTAAGTATTATCTTTGAAATATATGTCGTTATCTATTTTAATCTAATTAAAATTTATATAATTTTTTTTTCTAAAATTGGCTCTTTTTTTGTAGTAATATTAATTTTTTTAAGAGTTCCATTAAGGTGAAATGTACCTTTACTTCTTTTATATTAACATATGATTGAATATTTTATAGGATGAGCTATATAATAAGTATTGCAAATATTTCCTCTGATTTTTTAGGAAACTAAAAAAAATTATCCTGTATAAATTGTTATCCATCCTAAACTTTTACTTCTAAAACAAAAAATATTATTGAATTATTTTAAGGTTATATAATACAAAATAACACTTAGAACACTCTATTGTTCTTGTAAATAGTATAAAATATTGGTCTTCCTTTTTGAGGATAGCAGTGTAATGGGGAAGTGACTTCCAAACCATTACTTAAAATAACGTGCTTGTATGAAAACTTTGGATCTATAATCAACATAAAAAGTGACTATGACCAATAATAATAAAAGTGTTCAGTCTCCATTTCTTGTAAGGAGTGAATCACTGGAATTCATGGGCGCTGCCAGGAAAATATTTGCGGGGAGGGGGCAGGTGCTCAAGACTAGATTTTTATTAAAATCATTAATTTTTTAGAAATGTTAATTGATTATTATGCATCATAAATTATACTCTTTGAGAATAGTAAAAAAAAATTCATGATATATATTTTTGAAAGCCTGAACCCTGTTAATGAAAAAAAATATTAAAAAATATATTTTTAGTGATTTTTTTATCATCTATCCTACGGCATTCCAGAGAGACAGTTTTTAGAATAGAGGAACATGAAGATGCAAAAATACAGAAGAGTACCATTTTATTTCTTCCAAGTTTTGGAAATAAAAAAAAAATAAAAATGAAACACAGAGGCAGTATTGGATGTGTTCAATTAAATTCTTAAAATAGATTTCAAAATAGTATATCTGACGACTTAAAAAGCAAACTATTTTCCTAGAATATTTAGAACTACACAGGAAATGATTATACAACAAAAGGAATAAATACTTCTACTCAGCCTCCAAAAATCCTAGACAATGGGCACCAGAAAATCGTCATGCAAATAGCTATAAAAAACCACATAGAAAAGAAACAAAAGACTAAAATAACAGAAAAACAAATGCTCATTGTAACATAAAAACTTAAACGGCATATGTACTTTTTTATCTTGGAATTTATACCTTTTCCCCCGATTTTTTTTTTTTTTTTTAATTTTCAAGAGCTATTGGGGGTGTAAGTACACCTCCTGGTAGTGTCCATGCTGGGATTTTATTTCTAGTTTAACCCCCTTTAAGGACTGTCAAATAGGGAGGCTCCTAAGTAAGGCTAAGTTGGGGCTTTCTTTTCTTGGATTCGTCACTGCATGGATCCAGCTTCAAATGGAAGCATGAATGCTCTTCGTTCTGGAAATGAAGAAACATGGTTGATTCTCTAATTTGGTCTCAGTGTTAAGAAAGTGGTCGATAATGATGCAGTACCTATTAAAATAGAAGAGTCTTTATAAGTTTTATATTTAAAAGTAGTTTCAAAACAACAATATAAATTTCCACTGAAATCTGTTACAATCAATATTTTTTAAAAGCAAATATGTGAGCAATTTACTGTGGCTGACACACAGGACATTGTGCTCTTTTTTGGACTCGTAAACAGACTAGGATTTAAAATTATGATGAATGTGTTACATTATGCTTTTGTTTTTTATATTATTATTTGATGCCAAAGTTAGATGAAAAAATAATTATAGCTAGGATACATTTATAAACCTATTGGCATATGCGACACATGTCCGTCAATAGTTGTAACTGTAAATTGTGCCTCATTAAATAGATATTTTTCCCTCTACTTTGCCACAAACTAATATTAACTACTATCATAAAACTAAAACAATACTAGTAATAGATTCATCATAATTTTGGTAAGTTTAAGAGTAGAATAGAATCAAAATATTGTGTGTGCACGCCAGAAAATTGCCCATAATATATATTTTATTATGATTATTATAATAATGCTTTTGGGTCTAAATATAGGTGGCTGTGTCATAATTTTGCAGTAAATTCAGATGAATTTGGGCGTAATCTTTTGCATGTGGCATCAGCGTGTGGTAAATCTGAAGTTGTTGAATGGCTAATAAAGCAGTGCAAAGTTGAGCTTGACTTAAAAGATTTGGAATCTGGTTGGACAGCATTGCATCGTAGTTTTTTTTATGGACAACTGGCTTCTGCTAGAATCTTATGCATGGTAAGTAGAGGCTTGTGGCAAAATTTAATCTAAGGATAAAATATTTTAACTTACTATTTCAGTAAAAGCTCAGTTAACCAGTATTCAATCAACCTGAAGTTTTTTTATTAAGTTTGGTGTGAAAATTGGCCCTATTTCGCTAAAGAACGGTGATACGTCACCAAATGTAGATTATTATTTTTTAATTCATTTGAGATGTCGAAGTTAAGTTGGGTTTTTTTTTTCTTGATTATCGTGGGTTTTTTATTTTTAATGGCAAAATAGTAGAATTTGCACTTACTCAAAATGAATATATAATTATAGAAAGTGACAGGTTTTTTTCTGCAAAATTCCAGTTTGTCCAAAGTGTCTGATTCAGCCTACTGGGAATTTTCAGCAAAGAAACATTGATATTCTTGATGAAATCAGCTTAATGATTCACAATATTTAAAATATAACTTATCAAAGTGATAGATTTATATTATTTTTCATATTCTGGTGTTAAACAAGTAGGATTGCGATTGAGGAAGATGGGCACAGTGGTCCACTTTTACAGTTTTATTTTTTTCTGCTTAAATGGAAAAAGTCAATTCACTTGAAAATAATCATCCATACTCTTCAAACTTTTCTTCTCATCTCATAATTTTGTAAGAACATAATTTTCAATTCACGTATTTGGAAAAATTAAAATTATGTGTGACCATGAAGTGGACCAACCTTTAATTACACAGTATAAATGGGATTTATTAATTAGTATATATTTCTTAATTATGCAAGATGACATAATACAAATGTTTAAATATAACAAAAAGTTTTCAAATTATAAAAAAATATTTATAATTATAAAAAAATTACATAAAAATATAAACAAAATCACTGAACATTAAATTTTGAAAATCGAATTTTAAGAATCTTGTAATGGCATTATCTTGTTTTATTTTCTTTATAAAGAGCTTTTTCATGACTCCTTTTTCTAATGTATTTTTAATTGGGTATTTGCTAATATTTTTGAAGAACTCTTTTGTTTCAATTTCTGAACTCCAGCAAATTGGGAATGGACAAACCTCTTCATTAGTTTGGATAGTACTGGCTTCATTTAATTGAAGTGCTTCAGATTGATTTCTACAACTTAGTCTTTGAATATCTTTGTCCATTTCTTGAGATGATATTTGGTCAGTTACAATTCATGGTCTCCAAAATAATTTCATTGTTCAGTCATATACCTGTTACTTGCTAATCTCAGAATTATGGAACAATTAAACCACATATTTTGTTCCATTTTTTATTTAAAGCTGAATAAGCTATCAATAAATGTTTTGTTTTTTTTTAAGATTTTTTTAATCATGCCGAAAATTTTGTCTCTCAAGAGCACAGTTGACCATGGACCACTGCGCCCCACAAGTAGGTGGTCCACTGTTCCCCATGCTGAAGAAGAAGAAACAATCGTACTAAAATTATTCATAGATTGCATACTTGCAAATTTTCTTTAGATATCAAAAATATGAACTTCTTACCTTTATAAAACAACTGTTCAATACTATTTGTCTGCTGCTTCTTTTCTCAGGAAATGAAAAAAAACTTGATGCTCGAAAAATTACTTTAAGGAGCACAAAACATCAAACCCTAATAAAATGGTTGATTTTGCTATAAACCTGAGGCCTATATAAAACTAGCTCATGCTACCATCTATGAGTCTTAATTTCTAGCTTAAAATGTTAAAAATAAGTAAATTAACAAGGGTTGGACCACTGTGCCCCATCTTTCCCTATTCATTATCACTATAAGGCATCTTTTTTCACATGTCTATTCCAATACCAGGTCAAGGTACTAAGCATGTATAATTTGACATCATTTCAATGACTAAAATCTTCCCTTTAGGATGATGATAGGATAACATAAATCCTGTCAAATTGAACGATTTTTTTATAAACATTAATTTTGTCAAGTTTGTCAACAAACATGGCATATACCTTGTTATCATTACCCATTATAAATATATCTAAACTTCCTTTATATTTATAGAATGGAGCTAATCTCAAATTAACTGACCGAGAAGGCTTTACACCCTTAGATATCATCATGAAAGATCGACTTCCCTATATTGAATACTTGAATACAGGTATCTATAAAAGCTTTCTTTTAACTAGAACATTAATACAATGATGTACTGGATTAATTTTTGTATTTATGAGATATGGCAGTCTTAAAATTCATAGAAAATGTATTTCAGTTATGCAGGGTCGTATTCTCCCTAATGTTTCTAAAATGTTTGTTACTCCTTAAACTTGTACTATATTTTTCATTGATTCCTAAAAAAAATTAAAAACCCTAAAAGTTTTTCTCGAAAAGGGAAAAAATACCTTTTTTTTATACCTTTTTTTATGTACATCACTTAAAGTTGGCAATATGGTGGTGGTTGGGGAAATAGAAACCACTCGCCAAATAGATAAAAACACAGCAACTCAAATAAACAGTTAATTTTCCCTAAACAGGAAAAATACATGTTGCAACATTACACCACTTAAAAGTTAAGAAAATAATTAAAAGTCATTATCCTAGCTTATAACTAGAGCCATCTATGTTGTTCAATATATTAAATAAATCAATAATAAAGTGTTTTATTCAATGGAAAATAAACTTCATCCTGAATGGCGAATGTGCTTCAAATCTTCTTGAGAGGGAAATTTTTTCATCCTCAAAAAAGGAAATGTACACCAGAGTGAGGAAACGCCTTGATGTTGCCGAAAAAATTATTACTGTTTTCTTAGGCAACCCTAGTTGTACAAGTTTTCGTTTTTATGCCACTTCTCTCTAACTTTGCTAGATATAGGAACGCTACTCTAGAAGGTAGTTATTCTATTAAGTAGAAATTTACGCTTCTACCTTTCATAATATTTTACTTTTAAAATTTTATGCTTTTTTACATACTTTTTTGGTATACTTAATTTGTTTTTCGTATTTGAATAAATTTTAGACTTTTCACATTTTTTTTTTATTTCTGTAACATTCATAAACAGTTCCTCGTTTTCCTGACTTCAAGTTAAAAGTCTGTCGTTTTATACCTTGTTAAACCACCTTGCATCATCTTTTAGTATTTTAATATGGCATGTATAAGAAAGAATGATGCAATTCTAAATTATTATTTTTATCGAATGACGAAGGTTCTCGTAAATGAAAGTTATGTCGCTGGATTAGATGGGGCTTGTCCTGGCAGCATAGTTATATAGTGGACTAAGCATTTTAGGATATTGCCACTAAATGGCTCTGCACATGTGAAAGACCTAGAAATTTTCATGAACACAGTCTGTTAAGAATACAAGAGTCATTCTTTTTGACGCACACTGTGTTATAAATTTCAAAGAAAAGGAATTTGAATGAGCATTTTCATGTTCTTATTTTTTTTAAAGTTACCTTTTTATGCTAGAAAATCTTTCAAATTAATAAAAATACAGGGTGTTTCAAAAAAGAATGACTCATCTTCTCGATAGATTGCGTTCATGACAATTTCTCTGTCTTTCACACTTCCATCTAGGGGCGATTCCCTAAAATTATGCCATGCCTCGTCCAGTGAAATAATTTTATTTCCTGAGATCCTCGATGTTCCATAACTATAATAATTTAGAATCGGGTTATTATTTTTGAAGCCCTTTATGTTAATTGCTGTCATTATAAAAAAAAATATCATTTTTGTACCACATTTATATTTTGTAAATATCTGAACTTATTCTGTATATGAAATGAAGTATAATTATTTTATTCCAAAAAAAATTTTGTAATGAAATTCAAATTTTTAGATCCTTGTGATGTATTTGTTTGGGGATCTAATTTCAACTACAATCTAGGAGTTGGTAACTCTCAAAGTAAAAACATACCAGAAATGTCGGAAGTTTTTCGTAAAGATTTCATTGATATCAAACAGGTATGAGTAAAAAATAATTTAATAGTCCTTCAATTCTTTTTCTTTTGCATTTGATGCCTTTTGTAACTAAAACCTTGTGTTACATTTTAATTTTGTGTTAGATCTCAATTTAGGAAATAGTTACTTACATGAAATGGAATTAGTTTTATCTATGCAAAAATTAAAATAAGTTGCAAAAACACTTTCTATGTATAAAAATGTCAATTATTTATTAAAATACAAATGTCATCAAGAGAATTATATTTGATAAAAAATAAGATTGAACTAAATCATTACTTTAAAATATAAATCTGCAACATTTAGTCGACATTGCACCACTACTTTGTATCTTGACTGACAAAAGTCTCACAATAATTCATTTTAATTTAGTATTTTACTGATATTCCTACCATTAACAATTCATTTTATTTGCAGGAATTGTAAAGGTTACGTAAAAAAATTAATTAATAACATCATGTATCCTTATTAAAATTAATTCACATACCTGAATAAAATTTAGAAAATTCAAGTTATTGCATTCCTTACCAAATTCAGTGCAAATTCTGTTTCTTATTTGATTGAAATCTGTCTTGGATGTATAGCATATCAATGCTCATTATTCTTATTTTGCAATTATAAATACTTAGGTAGAAATATGCAAGTTCCACAGTGTGTTCTTATCAATGAATGGAAAGGTTTATACCTGTGGGTATGGGCATGGTGGACGTTTGGGCCAAGACTCGGAGGACATTTCTCTTGTCCCATCTCTTATAAAAGGGTTGGGATCACAAACTTGTGTACAAGTTGCTGCTGGTCAAGACCACCTTCTATGTTTACTTGAAAATGGTCAGGTGAGTAAGATCATTTCAATAAATGAGCAGGTGAAACTTAAAAGAAATTTTTAAATTTCATCTATGTGTCAACAAGTATTGAAATAAAAAATTTAAAAGAACTAAAATGATATTAAATTACCCTAGAAATAAACATAATATTCCTGCTTACTATAGAGTCCTATTAAATAGGTACTTAAAAATTTAATTTACAGTCAGGATTAGAACTAGAACTGCATGAACTTACCTGCCAAGAAAAACTTGCAGATAATCACTCCTCAGTGCCATTGTTTTTCACGCAGGTGTGTGAAGTTGTGCGAAATTTTTTTTAACAATTACAATTATGCAAATTTGATTAAGAAATTATTATTTTTAACACCAGATGATAGCCAAAATGATCTTAGAGAATATTTAGAACCATTTGAAGTTCAAAATGTTTTTAAAAAATTGCAATAAAAAAGATTGTACTTCAATAAAGACCTTGTGTACAAGTTTCTTAAAACTGGGATTCTGTAGTCAAATGTGCGCAATATATTTTAAATAGAAAAGTTTTAAAACCTATGTTTTTTATTTAAATTGCTAAATTATCATATTGTTAAAAGTATGTTGATAATAGAAACAGTATTTGTAAGCCTTTATAAACAAAGTATAATTTTGTATTTGGGGTTTAAAAATCAGGAATTGATTCTAAAAATCAGAATTCTCATTCTGCACCATGAAAACGGCATATTTTAAGGATTTTGAACATTTTGTCTACTTCACTGACAACTCTTCTCATGAAATACATTGCATTGTTGAAAAATATTAGTTTTATAATTATTAGACAAATAAGTGACTGTAAAATGTACTTCTTCCTAGTCATGGATGCACAGAATAATTAATCTACATTTTTTTAGCTGTGGAGCTGTGGTTTGAATGTTTACCATCAACTTGGACATGTCCCAGCACCTGAGCGGCTGCTTGCACCCAAACTTATATCATTGAAGTTCTTAAAAGGAAAGAAGATTCTTGGGATTTTTGCTGCTAGGTTTCATTCAGTTATTTACACAAAAGATAGTGTTTATACATTTGGACTCAATGCTGGTCAACTTGGTAAGTTAACATAAATTATTTCTATATGATAGAGTAGGGACATACAAATTAGTAACCACTTGGTAAGTTAACATGAATTATTTCTAAACAAAAATTCCTAATATTTCTTTTTCCTTTAGTTAGGGATGTAGTTCCTTTAGTAAGGACGTACAAATGAGTAACCACTTTTTAAATTAACATAAATTATTTCAATACAAAAATTCCCAATATTTCTTTTTTCTTTAGTTAGAAAAAAAAATTATCTAATATAAAACAATTTCTGAAGAAACAATTTTTCGTGAAAAAAATTTCTATCATTACTGAGATTGATGTAAATTAAAAATAAAATGTTATTAGAGTAGGGACGTACAAATTAGTAACCACAACTGTATTCTCAGAGATGACCATCAGTGTAACGGTTATTTGTGCTTAGGGTTGTGCCCAAATGATATCCTCAATCCCTGTGGTTTCTATCAATGTGATGGTAGTTTTTGTCATGGCTTCTGCTAAAATGATTGGCCATTATCCTCATGTTTTCCTAGCTGAGAGTTTGCTGCTTCATCTGAATTTTGGCCATCTTGTTTTCAATTTAAATTCATGATTTCGGCAAAATTTGATAAAGGGGAAATTTTATCATTTTTGTCTCATTGCTATATATATTTGAAATTGTAACTTTTCCTATCATGGTATGTAAAAACTATTGTTGAGTTTATAAGACAGGGTGTCCAGCAGCCTTGAAAGTCGGGAAATGTACTTGAATTTTTGGCACCTCGGGAAAGTTGGGAATTATGCTTGAAATTTCCGGTCTGCATCGGGAAATTATCTATTCTCTTTTTTATCGGAAAAATCTTTATGGATATTTAAAAAAAAATTTAAAGAAAGTTTTCCAAGAGATGCGATTCTTCCGCCGATCGACGGATTTCTGCTCTCTCTCTCTTTTTCTGTAATGCCATAGCTTCTATCGGCATTATTTACGTTCATACGTGATGACCATTTTGCTGAACGTTACAGTCGTGTAATGGCCGCTATTCTCTGGATTATGTTAGGCGCTATAGCCGAGAATTATGTTATGTGATAATTTTCGTCGGATGTTATTACTCCGCCGATATAACAGTAAGTGGCGCTATTGCAGACATTTGCTCCTGACAGACATGGTAAAGTTCAGACATAAAAGCGGATTTCCATTTTTTACTGAAATTTCTACCATTTCTGAGATAAATACAAATTTGTATTACAATTTTATTGGGTTTGCTTGGAAGTTTGACTGCCAAGGAACCTGCTTACTTCAGAGTTCCTCCTACTAGATTTTATTACAATTGGTCCTGAGACCACAATTAATGAAGGATTGACCCAACTTAACCAATACCTATAATTGATATTGACTTAACTCGATGTTGCGGCAAATCACCCATCATTTAGGGTCCGGTAGAGCTCCAATATCTGAAACAAAGCATGCATCTATTTACGCAAAAGCGAATCAACCTTTTCCCTCCAATAATTCAATCCCGCCATACTGTTTCAGACTGTTTGAAAGTAGTTCCTGCATGTAGATGCAAAAGGTGAAAATATTAAATTAGTAGAAATTCTATTGAATGCTCAGAAAGAATAACAATAGCATCCAAAAAAAGGAGTCAATGGAACTAATTTACTTCTTTTTGGTAAGTTTGCACCTTTTTTTACACAATCGATCTCTTCCTTGAAATGCAAGTTTTGAAGACAGCTAAGGCGAGAGATTTTCGCGCTCTTTATTTCCAACGGAAGTAGACGTTGAAATTCTTTAATCTTTTCTGGGTCTTGAAAACCTTTCAATCTTTAGGTCTACCTTTGGGAGTTGCACTTAATTATAAACTGCTTGCAATATATCATGACTCGTATTATATTGGTGAATGAAAAAAAACTTTTCAAATAGTATATTTTAAAATGTGCCGTTTTTCAAACTCATGTGAAAGTTAAAGAGGAGATTCTTTCTTTTCTCCTTTAGAACCTCGAGGGATGGATTGTCTACTAAATTACTTTTGGTCGGAAAATTCCTCTGCATTGTTCAGAAACTTAAGGCCTTTTGGCCATAAATCACATTGGGGAAATTTATTTGGTTGCAATCCTCGGGACGCCATATCAACAAAATTTTTCTTTAATGTATTGACCAAGATTTTTGTCTATGTTTTCCGCTATTGCCGGATTAATTTTATGGAATTAATTTTGTGTAAGAAAGTAGTCCCAATTTTACTGTTTATCCTTTTTTTAAATTGTAATTTTAACTGTTATTGTATGTTAAGTTGTTTATTTTAGCTTGAAAAATAATTTTACATTTTAGCTATAATGGATAATAGTTTAAAAGTTAAAGTAATTTTTTATATAATAGTTTAAAATTAACTTGTGCAACTGTGTGAAAATTTGAAGTTTTTTTGCTTTGGTCATGTCAGTTACATGCAGAACCTCCTTTCTTTAATTCTTAACAACAGAAATGTTTGTGACAAGCAGTCATGCTTAAAGTAAACTATTAAACTGCACGCCTAGGTTCATTCCTTTTTCTTTTTATCTGCTAAGATTTAGACCTTCATATTTATGTATCACTTGTAAACAATTTTACATCTTTTTACTTCAAAAAATCTTCTCTTCCTATTTTCAAAGTACATAATCTAATTTTTACATGATGATTAGATATTTTTTAATTTCATAAATTTTTGTAATTTGTCAAATTAGTTCAACATACTACTTGGTGAGGGTATACTTTGGAAAATGTGGTGGTAATTAATTGGTTGTGAGAGGGGTCCTTGAAAATATATACTTCAATTTTAATCAGAAATTTTGCTGGACACCCTGTGAGATTAATAAATAATTTAACATTAAATTGTAGTAAATAATCCCAATTAGGTTATTCCAATACTTTGTTATTTGCATAATAGAAGTATAACTTCTAATCAATATACATTTTTTAATAATTCATTTTGAATCTGTATTAAGTTTTATTATTTACTTTTTTTTTTAAATTTTGTGGTATTTAGTTATATCCTTTTATTATTGAATTAGTATAAATTACAGATTAATCACTTTATGTTTCCTCTGGGTTTCCTGGTACCACATCCAAAAATTATGTATGTAAATATATTACACTTAGTTTATAAAGGTATTATCTAAAGAGGACACAATTTCAAATGACTGCTTTTTCCCAGTAATAGCTTTTAGTAAAATGATGCAGATTCCATCTTCTTTCCAGCATACTGAACTATTATACATCTCATTACAAACAAACAGGTCTGTAATAAAACTATCCACAACTATGACTAGAACAATTGAAAAATAAAACCTGTACAATTGATAGTATAAGTCCCATCTTAGTATGAGTCAGCCTGCCAAAATCATTCTCATTAAAATGGCTTCATATTGCTTTGGAGATTGTGTATTATCTTATACTTCCTACTTGCTAAGAAAGGATTCTCTTTTGGAGCTCTATTATGATGCTAAATTACCTGTTGAGCTTTTTTATACATAGGGTTATAGATTGGCATGTTTATATATATATATATATATATATATATATATATATATATATATATATATATATATATATATATAATTTTATTTTTAATATTTTTTGGGGACTATGTGATCATAAGTTTCTGTACTCATTGTTGTTTAAAAATACCAAAGCATTGAGCAAAAAAAATTTATGAGATGAACCATCTTTTACTACGATAACAGATTCCACTTTCTGCAGAACATTGCGACCAACCTTTAGATTGTGTCCCTCCAAATAACTCCATTCTTGCAAGACAGTTTAGAAAAGTTCTTGCACATATTTAGGATGTTATGAATTGCTTGAAATCTACATTCCAGTTCATGCCAAAAGTGATTAATGGGATTTAGGCTATGGGACTGAGCAAGCTAGTTCATTCCTTGAAAAAATTCCATCCATAAATCAACTGTGTAAGAAGAAAAGAATTAAAAAATAAATTAACATTTATATACCTTTCTCCTTCTGTCTGAGAACCTGCTTTTGATGATACTGGTAGAATTATCGATTATTCAAGAGTGTCCTGAAACTCAGTCAATGGTTTATGACTTTCCAATTCAATTAAAAACTTATCAAGTTTGAACTTTTTTTTTTACCTTAACCATTTCAGGCCATCCCAAGGGAGATCGAACCCAAATTTCGCCTAGACAAGTGTCGGCCTTGTACACAGAAGAATGTTACCTGACCCATGTTGCCACTAGTGACGGAGCCATTGTATGTGCCACTAGCCGAGGAGATATCTATGTTCTGCACGAATATCAGATTAGAAAGATTGCATCCAGGTGCTTCTTTATACAATTGTTTGTACTTTAATAAAACATTTTACTGGTCTGTTTTCAGTTTTATTTTTCCTTGAAAAACTAAAAAACTTTTTTAATTATTTCACTGGTTAATTTTGCATCAAAACTATCATTGGCAATATCCTAATAGTTTATACAGTTAAGATAGAACTTGTACATTCACCAGAATGTTACATGCTATTTGTCTAAAAAATATCTGAATTATTCAAAATAGCAACCATTAAAATATCCATACATAAAAACAGGCCAAACTGTTTGAAACACTATTGCAAATTGTAAATGAAATGGAGCATCAGATTTAAAAAAAACAACTTTTTCCTTTATATACTGTAAAAATATTGAAACCCTTATGCTAGTGTATCTTTGCAGACAGCTAGAAATTTTGAAGTTGTCTGTGGTGGGTGGTCACTTGGATTCTCGCTGTGACGTTGCAGGTGTAAGGGAAGGTGGTGGATTGGAACTTAGAGTGGCACTTCTCACTAAGTCTGGAAAGGTAACAATTCCTTAGTTTGTCTGATGTCTTACAGGTATAAAAAGTACTGTTTTTATACAAAAAAGACTTTGCATTTGACTTGTCCACTTCACTAAATTAGTGAAAAGCTCATACAATAACTTTTTCAGTCTGTCATATATAAAAATGTCTAAAATTATGTTATGAAATGCAGAAGTGCAACGAGAAAATTTCTGTGGGAGGAATTTTCAATTAAACACTGAGTTTGTTCCTATAATTTCTCTGTAAAAAAAAACGTATATGCAGAACTTTTGCATCCTATATTTATCCAGAGTTCCCACAGTAATTAAAAATCTTTATAAATTCTTAATTTGATTTCAAGGCCTTGAAAATGTTAAGAGGTCCTTAAAAGTCATTAATTTTTGTGGATGTTGTGTGCCCAACTTCAAAATTTATAAAAATACAAACTCGAATTATCCTGCGTGACTGCCACATTTTTAGGTAGAATATACTTTATTAAAAATTTATGTATAAATATGATGCCTGAAAAAAAAATGTAAAAGGTCCTTAGTAAATATTATTTAGGTCCTTAAAAGTAATTGATTTTCCTTCTGTTATTTGAGTGGGAACCCTGTTGTCACATGTTATCAATATTTTTGCAGTTTCTTAATCTGTTGCCTACATTTGCCAAAATATTAAACGGTTTTTGTCCAATATCAAGTTGTATAGAACACCCCAATCACACATTTTATCTAAGTGTTGTGTTATACATATCTAGGTTATAGATTAATTTGACATTTATTTTGTTTAAATTAAAGAAGTAATAGTCTTGGGTGAATGGACTCAAGGAGGGAGAAAGATGCCAATATTAACTTGCTAGATGTTTAATATAGTTTTCCCTTAAATTTAAACCCTATTATATTTAAAATGTTGTATAATGTCTTAAAAATGTATTCATTAAAAATCTGCATCAAATGACCTCTAACTAGTCAAACATGCTAATTGGATTTATCTTTGATTTATTTAAAACCTTGCAATTTCAAAATCATTGAAACCTCATGACTTTTATCTACATTGCATACTTGATGAATAATTAATAGTTTATTTTCATTGAAAGTTTATACTTCTACAAACTTTACATGAGGACTTTGCAATCCAAAACAACAGAATTATTGAACCACTATCATTGTATTTCATTCCAACTTTATTTCAGCTCATCAACCTTATTTTTTCAGTCATTTTCACTAAATAATATTCCTATAAATAAAAGTTACAACTTTAATTGATCTATATTACTATAAAATAATGACTTCTTTAAAATGTTATATTTCAGTTGTATCTCTGGAGACAAACTGATCCCTACCTGAGAAGATGTATCTTTACATCCCAAAAGGAACTCATCATTTCTGACATCCACATCAACCATTTCTCTATCGGTCTCATTACCTCCATTAACGAAGGCTACATTGGAAGCATTGTCCCTTTTAAAGGGAAGAGAGCTCCACCACCCACTATGCAACACTTGCCCACTCTCAATGCTAAAGCACCAACTGGATTAACAGTTCTTCTCAATACAGATGACTGCCATTTTGTCAAGGCTAAAAAGTTGCCCAATATCTATAGAGGGACTGCCATTACTAGTGACTCTAAAGGAAGGAACTTTGCTGTGTTGCAGTCGAATCCTAAAATGGGGTAAATGAGTTTGGACTTTTGTTCTGTATTGTAAATTAAGTAAACTTTTATCAATAGTGTGTTGGTCAAAAACATTTTATTCTTAGACTGTAATCTTTAAAATTTCAGTTATATGTTTATGGTGTTATTATCGTCTTTCTTAATAGTTGCTTCAAATTTAAAATTCTTACATCTCATTCAATTTATTTAATGTTACCGTGAAAATTAAGACTTAAAATATTTAGAGGATGATTAAGTACCTCGTACCTGAAATTGCCTTAAAGTTTTAGACTCGTCACCACATAAACACAACAATCACTTAACTAAAAGTTCTTCAAAGAATACACCCCAAATTACCAAAAATTAATTTATTAATCAAAAATATATTAAAAATATCTTTCAGAATACAAATCCATTAAGCGGTTACACAACTTCTCATCAAGATGAATATTAAAAAAGATCCTAAGGAAATACCCAAAAGGGTAAAAGGGTTGGCTTTCGTTCCGGGTGAGGTTTTAATTAAAAAGATTCAAATTAAATAAAACAATTAAAATTAACTAATTAAAATCCTAATTGTAGAGAGATCTGGCCGTACTCATTAAACCTAATCATGGTTTGTTAAAAACTAGAAATAGTTTCACTGGTCTGTCCGGGAGGAGCAGACTACCTGCGAGGAACCAAGTTCCTTCGGGAACTGGAGGAGGCTGACATCTTGGACATGAGGGGGGGGGGGGGAAATGGAGGGTTTGGCTTGGCGGTAATCCGACATGTAAATGATTAAAAGTTCCATCACTTTGAAGCTAGTGGTTTTGATCACAGGACTCGGCGAGTTGGAAAATTCAGGCTTGTCTTGAGTGGGAGAACTGATTCGAAGGCTCAGTTGGGCATTTCTTTGGCTGGCTGGTCGGAGGAGCTGGGAGATTTTAGAGTTGCTTTAGTGAAGAGACAGATCTGGTGAAAAGGCAGACGGGAAACCCCAGCCTGAGCAGCAATACTCCATGGCGAAGACGTAGACTCCTCATTATCCGATGGTGGTCATGGCAGTTAGATGTTTAGGGGAAACGCCACTTCCCAGGAAAAATGGCTGTTTCGGCAGCACTTCTTCATGATGGGAGAACACCACTTTTACGTCTTTACAGCTCGCGAGACTACGGAAGAATGTCCTCCTTCAGCGACGTTTTCCCCCCATCTCGGCGATTGCCTGACCAATCAGACGTCGGGAATTCTGTTATTGCATCAGCTTTTTCTCCAAACAGAGGTAAACCGGTCCTAAGGACTATCGTTTGGGGCGTAGTAACACACGCCGTCTCTCCCAAACGACGCAAAAAAGATAAACAAATGGCTACCGCGAATTCTCAAAAAAAAAACTCCCGATGAACGAAAAACAACCCAATTGCCCTCAAATTGATGGCATTGTGAAAATTAAAAACGCTAACACATCGGCACACCTGTAACATGTTCAGGTACCGAAAAAATAATTAAATACGATGTTTTAAATGAATACAACGAGGTAAACAAAAACTTAGAAAAATTAATATTTGAAAATAAATTAAACAAGTGGGAAAAGATATGATTTTAAAATGGGAAAAATGTAAAAAGATTGCAATTCTAAGGTGAATTAATTCTAGAACAGAATGAATAAATGTCTTTTTAAAGTCTAAGATCTGAATTAAGAGATGAATTTTAAGTTGTTAGATCTAATTAAGAAATGAATTTTAAGTTTAAGCTAGAAATTAACAATTGAATTTTAAGTCATAACATTAAACAACCAACATAATAAATATTTCCAATTTTTTGTTCCTTTTTTTTTTTAATCCACTGCATTATATATATACTGTCATTTATTTTCTAATTTGACTTCAAAGTTCAGGTCTTTAAAAATGGGGAAAAGAATAAGAATCTTGTTTACCTGTGCTTTTTATGTATAAATAAGTTTCAACTAACGAGAAATTCCTCTTTCTGTGTCGAACTAAGATTTTATCCCATCCAAGCAAATTACTGAACTGCCTACACGTGTTGGTTCTAATTATGCATACTCATAATCAAAGCATTGGGTAGAGTATGGCTTTTTGAAGTTTATTTTTTCTTTCTTAATATCAGTTAAAGTGCATTTTATTGTCTAATGTGGATATTCAAAATCAGCATGGTTGATTTTATTTTTGAAATATTGCTTTTGAATGCTTTTAGAAAATTTGAGAAATGTCCATTGCTATTGTTTCCTAGACTTTTTTTAATATCTATGTTTTTAAAGCCCTTAAACAATTTTATCATGTTACAAAATATTATCTATGTATGTATTATTGAAAAAAAAAAAAAGCTATTTACCATTCTCACACATTAAAAAAAAAAAAATCTTTTTTCATTAGGCTTGTAGAAATCCCTATGATATCGGAATCCAAAATGCAGCAAGATTTTTGTAGATTATTTGCTGAAACACACAAACTTGATGATTTTCATGATATAGTTATCAAAGTAAGTTCCTTACTGTTATTACTCTGCATTTTTCAAAATTGTAGCCATTTGGGAAACACCTCGTGAGGTTCTCTGCCAAATTCTTCAATTAAAACTTCTATTCCCATTTATGTTGAATTTGCAATCAAAACTTGAAAGTCCACAAGCACAAAATAGTTACCAGTGACATTGTTTCTATTGGTTGATTTTTCCTGTATTTTCCTTTTTTAATACTGAATTCCACAAATACTGATGGCAGGGGTCATATTCACCCTAAAATTCCTAATATTCTTTAAATTTTTTATTCTCTTTAAAATTGTACTTATATTTTTTGATAATTCCTAAAAAAAATTAAATACCCGAAAATTCCATGATTTTCCTCCAAAACCTGGGAAAAAAACGCAATATTCCACCAGATGGGAAAAGTGGATTTAACTAAATTCGTATATTTGTCAAAATAGCATAATTGTTTAATTATATAAGTATTATTTTGCTAAAAAGTTGATTGACGCTCATTTTTATAAAGATTGGTAGGTTTTTTTTACTGGTATTAAAACAAGCTTTGGAAAGAAGGAGCCTATGTCAGCTTCAAAAGAAACTATCCTAATTGTTTTTTAATTATCCCTAAAATTTTAAGAATGATCCATAAAATTTTGGGAATCTTCTAAAAAATGTTCCGGAAATGTTTGGAATTATCCCAAAAATTCCTACCTTAATTTTTTAGAAAATTCATGTTATGACCCCTGTGATGGATAAAGAAATGTATGATAATGTCATTTAAAACGGAAGAAATCTGCTGTTTAGCTGTTTAAGATGAAGATTTATGATTTGCTCTGTTTGCATTATGTTGTAATGAAACATGTTATAGACAGTGCTGCTTGTTTTTTACTTATTATATAAACTTACCTACTGATTAAAGTTTTTGTTATAGGTTGAGAAAAAAGAATTTGCTGCTCATCAGTACATATTAGCTTCACGCAGTGATTATTTTAAGAAGCAATTTGCTAAAGAAGATTACAAAAATGGTGTTCTGTCAATTGAAAATATGAAATCAGAAGCTTTTGAACAAGCCCTTAAGTTTATCTATACTAATCATTGTGATTTTCTCACAGAAGGTTATGAAGTAAAATGGTGTTCACCCAAAGAGGTTTGTTCAGATTTCTTTTATTAAACTTCTTTTTCATTTTTACTTGATTAATTTTATACATGTGAAAATGTTAAATTAGTGAAGATAAACTATCACAATCCAACTTTTTTTTTTTTTTTTTTGTTAAGGTGAAAAATAGAGAAACTTGAATAAATTCCTTATATTATAATCTTTAAAATTATTGTCATTATTTAGATTTTATAACTTTACAATTTTTTTCTTTAAAAAAAGTATTTTTGTTATTTTTAATTTTTTTCTTGTTTTAATTTAGACCGGGAAAAAAAATAAAACTACTACAAAACCTTCAAAACCAATAAACATTTTGCAAGAAGTTTGTAAAAGGCTTAACTTGAATTATCTAGCTAAAAGGTTGGTACTATTATGTAATTTTAAATTTGCATCAATGTAACTTCATTTTTTTAATATTTTTTCAATGTATCTTATAATTTAAGATTGATGAAAAGAAATTAAATATAGATATGAAACAATCTAAAAATTCTTAATTCAAAGCAAATGACATTTAAAATTAAACTTCCAGTTTAATATTTATCTTGAACCTCTTTTTCAGATTAGATGGAATTAAATTAATCAATGGGAAAATATCTGTTCAAGATAAGGACCCCATGCCACATTTGACTTTTAACAGGAAGTTTTTGTAAGTTTTATACATATAAAAATTATTTATTAATCTTATTAGTGAAGTTTAATTAATGAAGTACCACCAGTGTTTAGAATTGCCTTTATACAAGCAGTCTCTTTTATTTAGATCCAGCTTATGTGATGTAAACTTGATCTCCTCGGATGGAATAGTGTTTTCTTGTCATAAATGTATTCTAATTTCCAGACTAGATTATTTTCATAGCATGCTAAGTACATGTTGGGCAGAAGTGAGTTTATTTTATTTAAAAATTATCATTATTGAAAATTTTTATGCATCGTGTTTCTTGAAAAACATTATTTTAATTTGAGGATTTTATATATGGTTATTTTATTGCTCAAATGAATTCTTTTTAATAATTGTAAATGTAAATATACATTTTTTATTAATGCATTGGCTGTAACAAACCTTTATAGTTTTATTTTACATATAGCTAAAGTATCTGTTAAATATTTGTAAAATCTTCATTTAATTTTTTTGTGTGTCGAGTATCCAAATTTGATTGGTAACTTATTATGTTATATTCCTTAATCAGTGTTCTCACTGTCACTAAAAGTGTTTAATATTTTTAACTGGTTTTCCAGACCTTAAAAGTACTTAAAAATGCTTAAAGGTCCATAAAAGTACTTGAAAATGCTTATAGGTCCTTAAAAGTCCTTAATTTTTGTCAATTATACACACTGCAATAAAAAAATTTGGTATATTTGTATTAAGCATGCCTCAACTTGTACATTGATTTTTTTCGTATTTGCTGATTGGTGGTGTAGAAATCAAATGGTTTTAATTACACACTGTACTCTGTGAGACAAACACATGAGATTAGTGTTAATTTTTTGTGATCCAAAAACTCAAAGACCCTCAACATAAGACAAAATACAAATTGTGCATGAAATATTTTAATATCAACACTCTAGGGAAAGCAGCTGTAAAGTCACGCATTAAAGACCTGTTGCAAAAAAACATATTTTCAAGGTTCCTTAAAAAATATTATCTAGGTCCTTAAAAAGTCATTAATTTTCTATCTATGATTTCAGTGGGAACCCTGCATAATGGAAACTTGCAAAAGTGTTTTTTTTACTGTGGCCATTATTATCCAACTTGTTTGTCCAACTTTAAATATGGTAAATAAAATACATAAACAATTTTATGAAGCATCCCATCAAAATAGATTTGTGAAAAGAGGCTCAGTTACTAACAATGCTCATGATTGAGTTTCAAGCCGTTTAAGTATTCTAGAAACATAAAGTATCGAAAATATACATTTCGTATATTAAACAAATGCACACACTTGTTTTAAGCTACATCTTCATGGAATAACCTTTATAATTCAAAAATCTCATATTTCAAATAAAAGTGTGAATATTAAGCGATGATGTGTTAAACAAATATTGATTGGCATAACAAAACAGAACAACTACAAATAACTAAAATCATTATCTAACTTTAAAAACTTATAATTATTGTAATACATTTTTTTGCAGAATTCTATTCTCGGACATTTGTCTCTGCCTATTTCTTCTCAAGTCATGGAGGTGTTACTTGATTTTCTCTACAGTGATGATTCTGTTATAGTTGAAAGTGAGACTTTTATTCTCTGTAGTGCTCTTTGTAAATTACAGGGTGGAACAAAATGGACAGACGGTTTTCAAAAATAAATTTTTAAAAACAAAAAGAATAGAAATGCACTGTTCTTAGCATTCTACTTTCGAAACTACTTGCAAAGTTCGCGAACAGATGGCACTGTGAATTGAAAAAATTCAAATACTCGACATGTTGCACACAAACTATCAAATAATGTTTTCAAAATAACTGCC
Source organism: Linyphia triangularis (assembly GCA_963978545.1). Lineage (NCBI taxonomy): Eukaryota > Metazoa > Arthropoda > Arachnida > Araneae > Linyphiidae > Linyphia > Linyphia triangularis. The sequence continues at coordinate 66,861,071 of OZ021728.1, forward strand.
ATTTCCAACAACTTCATGATGCAGTTAAAACATCGTCTTATAGTTTTTTCATCATGTTTAGGCCATGACAACAGTGCCATCAGTTGGTGATTTTTGTAACTACTTTGGAAAATTGATGGAATTTCTGTAGTTGCTCTAGTATCAAAAAACGTTACTTTTCTGTCGTTTTACTCTTTTTTTTTTTATTTATTCATTTTTAAAAACCATCAGTCCACCTTCGGATACATAGTAGTTTTGTTTATGTTTCTATCAAAAACTTATCATGTTTTCTCAGTTCCCAACCTGAACAATTTTCATATGCGATTTGATTGGATATGCCTATTATATTGAATGAAGTTTTTGCCAGTTAATTTAATTTAATTAAATTCTTTATACTAAATTAATTTTTTATTTAATTACTATACCATACCCTTCAAGCACCTTATTGTTAATAAGTAGTAGGTAATAACTGTTTGAGTGTCAATCTAGGGCTTGAGAAGGAGGTATCACTTTAAGGAAATGAGAAAAAGGACTTACAAATAAAACATAAAACATACACTGCATAAATAAACTTGGAGATTATATTCTAAAAAGAAAATCTTGACTTCTTGTTAGGTTTGGATGAGCATGCAAGAATAATTGTAAGTAAAGAAGAATATTTATTAAATCACAATTTAGTAACCATCTAATAGTTAAAAATTTAAGTAAACGTAAAAGGGATATTCATCTGAATGCTTCTTGCAGACTGACGTCCAGGTTCAAAATGAAGTTATGCAAAATATATATAGATGTCGCTTTGCAGAGATCACAGCTCTATCGCAGGTTATATTATACATATGAAGGAGGAAGGTGTATGAAAAAGGGGGGAAAAAGAATTTAAGTACAACACTTCTTAATGAAAATATAAATTTTCTTAGCGTGCTTGGCACATGTATATGTTGTTTTATTTATCCTATTTTTTTCTTCAGAATCAGAAGATGTTGAATTTCTTTGCCATGTTCTCATGGTTGCTGATCAATTGTTAATTCCTCGATTAAAAGAAATTTGTGAAGTTTCTATTGTAAAATTAAGTAAGTCTTATTTCTTACATAAAGTAGTGTTTAATAAATATTTCTTTGAAAATGTTAAAATTTTTAAGCTACTTTTCATTTCTATTTGTATATGCAATGATATTTTTTAAAGCATACTATAAGTTACTTATCTAGCAATTATTTTTGCTATCATTTTAATTTGTCAATTTTTCCTTTAGTTAATCTGAAAAATGCTGCTGAACTCCTGGAACTATCATCTGTTTATAATTCAAACCAATTAAAAAGGACTTGTATGCAATTTATTTGCCTTAACTTGGCAGCTGTAGTAGAATCAAAGTAAGCTTTTAATTTTCTACAATTAAATATTTATCTATTTATTTTAGGATGATTCAAAAAGTGGGGCAAAATTTCAAACTTTGAAATTTCACTGGGGTGCCGGCTACTTTTGTTCTCCTGCCAATAAAAATAAGTAATGCTGAATTTGATGAAAATTGGACAATATTTAGTGGTGGCGCAATCAGCTTGAATTTTTTAGAATTTCATGCAATAGCCTTATGGCACTCAACGTAACATAGCGTACACTATTCAATATAAACATTTTTATATTTTGCATGGAAAACAATCTTGATGGTGTAGAATACAATATTTGATGGTATATATTTTTATGGTTAAGATTGATGGTATTGTTACTATACCTCTTTACACTGGAAATTCATCAATAATCACTCACGTAACTTTCCTTGTAGAGTACTTTTCCTGAGGTTTGAAAACTTTCTTTCTACATGGTTCACCACCCCAATGCCCCTAACATTCTTTTCTTCAGTTAGGTACTCTTTGTTTTCTTGCCATTTCTCTGGGTCAGTGAGAAGAAAATCCTTTTTAATGCCCATTACATTACAGAACCTCGGTGAGTTATAAGAGGAAAATTCTTCTGAGCTTTGCTTAGAGATAGGGTATGCAGTGAGAGTTAAATTCTTTGAAATGTTCTCTAAATTCGAACTTTCATTATAAAATGCTGTAATAATTTTATATATTGTTTTTGTACCAGCATTCCTTTAAAAAGTGAGAAACCTTTCTGACATACCAAAGTCGAGAAAGAACCTTTTTGATTGAAACACTAGAAATATCTTCAATGATGTTCTCATAGTCATAAAGCTTACTTATGATTAAGTACATGTTATTTGGAGTTCACTTATTGCTATTTGGAGTTCACTTATTTCTATTTGGAGTTCACTTGTTGCTACTTGGAGTTCACTCTTTACTATTTAGAACAGCTATTGAAAGAATGACAAGGAAACACAACTTCAAGTAGATGCAGGAAATAAATATAGCATTGGCTTTTAGCTCATTTTCTTCTCTTTTGGTAAGTCTGAATTGCTCCTTGAATATCCATATTTTGATGGCCTGTATGGCTTTTGCCATCCATCTTGCCCAGTGAAGTCCATTGGATCCATAAAGTGTACCGGTACATCAGGAGAAGAACTATCTAAGAAAACTAATATCAATTCCAAGAGCTCAAAGTAATCGTAGAGAGAGAGAGATGAACATTTCTTTAGCAAAAGCAATGATGTCATCCAGTGGCGGATCTAGGATTTTCCTGGGGGGGGGGGGGCAACACCTGTGCCTTAGCCAGGATGAAATCAAATATTTAAAAAAAGTTTTTAAAAAAAAATCTATGCAGTGTTCTAGAAATATACTTCAAGATAATCCGTATCCATTTTGTGACTCCTCCCCCTTTTTCGTTACATTTCTGACTCGCTATCTTAGCTTAAGGTGAAATGCCTAGGTTATACCAAAATTACTTTTCAATTTAAAAAAAACAAAAAAACTCCACCCTCACACTCCTCAAAAAACACCCTTCTATGCTAGATATTTTTATGAACTCCTTTGTTTCTTTATACTCATGACAAATAAAACGTTTTTGCAAAGTTTCATGAACGGACCAATTTTTTATTTTTTAATGTCGTATTTGACCTTTCCTTGGATTTTACATGTGTTTTCGTTTATAAAACAGAACTGTAACTTTTTTTAGATTAGTTATATCGTTTTGCTTTTTTCATTCGATTCAGCATAAAAAAAGTACTCTAAAAACATGTGTCACATGCCTAGATTGCTCCAAAATTAATTTTTCAGTCAAAAAAAACTTTAACCCGCCCCCCCCCCCCAAAAATCCCCTTCTTTGCTAGATATTTTTATGGATTCATTTGAATATTCATTTTCATGACAAATATAGAACATTTCTGCCAAGTTTGATCAACGAACCAATTTTTTTGTTTTTCTTATGGTCTTGTGTACTATTTTACCAGCACTAATACATATATTTGGTGCGATTTTATACATCCATATTTTTTTTTTACTTTCAATTACCCGTATGGTATAAAAGTATTGAATTCGGTTAAAAAAAAAAATCGATTTTATTGCATTTCTACTCGTTTTGGGACGTGATGAGTTCAAAAAAATGTTTGTGCCTGTTAGTTATCAGCATAACTCCAAAAACGGATTGACCTGCGATGTTCAATTTTTATGCACAGGTTATTGATGGCCATGGGACCTGGCATTACGGTTTTCGTCAAAATTGCACATGTGCATTAAGTAGCTGATTTTGAAAAAATTACGTTTTTCAGTGATTACCAAAAAATGGTTTAAACGATTTTGATTAAAATCGCTATAAAAATGCCTTTAAAGGTGTTCTAATCATTCCCACCTCCATAGAAATGAGATAATGCGAACGCCCATCAACGACTGTTTCTGCTCTGTTGCACTTAAAAGGAAGGATAATGCAGTGTTTATTGGAAAATATATCACAGTTTTCACCGTTTCAGTGGCGTTTTTTTAGAATAATCGCCAAACTGGGCATTTTTTTTAAATAATGAAAATAAAATAGGTAAATTATATCAATCCGGGTGACAAATTAAAAATACATCGCATACTGAAATATTTTGTTCCAATTCTTCAATTATAAGTGGAAGAGAGAGATTGTAGGAGGATCATTGTATTTAAAAAATTTTAAGAACTTCATTTTGAGATTGCAATATCATTTTACTTCTTTCACGAAACTTTTGAACAAGAATCAGAAGTTTCATAAAAAATATATTTTGGAAGAATAGGCTTAGAATAAAATTAGAGTAATCTTAGCCTTCTCTAAAAGTATGTATATATATTATGCCGTAAACGTTATAATTACTTATAAAGTGCAATATTTCTTGCATTACTTCTGCAATAAAGAAAAAAAAAATTTAAAGTATGTCCAGGTGAATATTTGTACAAAACTTTTCAAATTATCGTAAAAAACATACACATTTATTTTGTTAATTCATTCGTTTAATTTCGTACAGGGTTTGAAAGCGATATTTTTTTAAATAATTATATCTACTACTGTGGTGCTACTTTACACAGATAATACTTCTTACAAAATTGTTTATAAGTCTATTTTATGTATAAAAAAAAAATTGGCGTACCTTTCCAGTGTGGTGCAAGGGAGGATTGTTAATCGAAATTCAAATATGAGGCTTATTTACAAGCCAAAGCAGAAATTAGAGCTGGACGAGTTCTTATGCAGTTAATAAATAACCTTCCTCTTCCTTTCTTTCAAAAGTTTTAAGTTTAGCCTATTACCATGTTCAGTTGAATGGGGGTGGCCATTAGGGCGTATCGAAAAAAAACTTTTTTTGGAAATTCAAAATTTCAAGTTGATAAAAAGTTGTCACTATGCTCACATGTTTACCAAAAAAAATTTTAGTTCAATCGAAAAATATTTAGGTCTCCCGGAATGGACCTGAAGTTTGATGTTTTTTGACAAAAACAAAGATTTTTAAGTTTTTTTTTTTAAACATAAATATAAAGCAAATTTGTATTTTCAAGAATAAAAATGTCGAGTTTATAATACTAATTAACGGTAATAAAAAAAATTATATCTGCCATTTAATAATTAGGTTTCCTTGAATCTACATGAAAAACTTAACTTTTTTACGAAATATGGATATTTTTCAATTTTCAACCCCTTCTTTTGGTTAGTTTCTATTATTTTATTCGTAGTCTAGGTATAGTAGTACAGCATTTTGAAATATCGGGAATATCATTTTATGAAATGGCGTTTACTAAACTCAAGTATTAATTCATATCATTTCTGCACGACTCCACGTTGGTTGGAGTCTCCAACCAACAAAGACTCTAGGTTTGAGACCTGAAGGTAACGTTATCGAAAATGAATTCAATGTCACAGGGTTCGAATGATGAAAGTGTACATGATTGTAAAATGCTTCTACCTTGGGAATTATTATAAAGTTGAATTATTTCAGTGAAATAAAAACTGCCAGAAAAATCTACTCTTTTTCTAGAGATTGTGACCAGAAAGCCAATCTCTATTAGAATAGAAGCTCTATTAGCAAGTGCTCTTTCGTGGGATTTAAATGTTGTAACACTAGAAAACCAGGCAGTGGTAATAGATAAATCGAAAGTTTTTCGTGAGTGGGTAAAATATCATTAAGGTATTAGTTCAAATATTTTTCACTCTTATTTTCATTTTTCACTATTTATATAATTGAAAGGATGAAGCAATAAGTATAAAAATTGTAAGTTGTAAATGTGGTCGCATAAATAAACGAGAAGAACACGTATTTTTGGTATAAGAACTATATTCAACATATTTTGGACACTCAACTGCAGACAGTGGCTCTGGGTAAAACGCAGTGTCATCATTACAACTTACAAAATAAAGCTGCATTGATACGAAAACTATTCAAGGTCTTGGTTATGATGGTGATGAATGAAATACTGAAGTCTCTAATAGATCAATTTCATTCTTTGTAAATACTTTAAAATAACCAGTACAAGCAGTTGTTTGTTTATTTCATTTAAACGAATTGCCTCTTAGGAAAGTTATGATAATTCTCGATGTTCCAATTTATTAACGTACTGTTTTTACTGTCCATTAAGAAAACGTCTAACAAGTTGTCGAGATTTACCAGTTGTTGAATACAATAACATTGATAGGGTTTTTCCAAACTTTGATTTTATAAAGTTGAACACCGACCAGAAATATTGGGAAATATGTCAGGCTGTACTAGTAAGCAAATGCCCCCAGGATTTAGCAAGCAGAAACCCTGGAAACATCTCCCATTCAAGATGATTAAAAAGGGCAAATCAAATTTCATGTATATGTATTGTATCACTTGATCCAACTTCAAAGTTGAAAAAAATAGCTGAGTTTGTAATGAAAATTTATACTCTCTTATGGGTTAAAATATAACGTCATGTAATGATGATATTATGTTTCGTACAGAGCCACTGTCTGGAGTTGCTTGTCCAAAATATGTTGAATATAGTTTTTATACCAATGATACATGTTCTTATAGTTTATTTATGCTACCACATTTACAACTTACAATTTTTATACTTATTGCTTCATCCTTTCGATTAAATAAATAGAGTGAAAAATAGTTGATCTAATATCTTGATGATATTTCACCGTTTCACGAAAAACATTTGATTTATCTATTACCACTGCCTGGTTTTCTTGTTTTACAACATTTAAATTCCACGAAAGAGCACTTGCTGAATGAGCTTCTACTCTAATTGAGATGGGCTCTACGGTCACAATCTCTAGAAAAAGAGAATACATTTTCTGGCAGTTCTTATTTCACTGAAATAATTCAACTTTATAATAATTCCCATGGTAGAAGCATTTTATTATCATGTACACATCATCATTCGAACCCTGTGACAATGAATTCATTTTCGATAACTTTACTTTCATGTCTCAAACCTAGAGTCTTTGTTGGTTGGAGACTCCAACCAAAGTGGAGTCGTGCAGAAATGATATGAATTAATACTTGAGTTTAGTAAACGCCATTTCATAAAATGATATTCCCGATATTTCAAAATGCTGTACTACTATACCTAGACTATGAATAAAATAATTGAAACTAACAAAAAAAAAGGGTTGAAAATTGAAAAATATCCGTATTTTGTAGAAAAGTTAAGTTTTTCATGTAGATTCAAGGAGACCTAATTATTAAATGGCAGATATAATTTTTTTATTACTGTTAATTAATATTATAAACTCGATATTTTTATTCTTGAAAATTAAAATTTGCTTTATATTTATGTTTAAAAAAAAAAATTTAAATCTTTGTTTTTGTCAAAAAACATCAAACTTCAGGTCCATTCCGTGAGACCTAAATATTTTTCGATTGAACTAAAAAAAATTTTGGTAAACATGTGAGCTGAGTGACAACTTTTTATCCACTTGAAATTTTGAATTTCCAAAAAAAGTTTGTTTCGATACGCCCTACTACGTATCCAGAAAGTAACATTTCTGTTCTTGCGGGTAATATGATGTCAGTTTGAGCTATTATTTGATGTACGGATTTAACTTCACTATCTTTGATTCCAAATAAAGCTATGTTTTCAGAAACTGAATGCAGCTCTTTGTTTTTAAAGTCTATAGAAAAATTATATTTCCTCAAAAAGTCCAGTCCGAGTATACAAGTGTATAATATCCGCCACATATGCCGTGAGATGATAAGTAGCACTCCCGAACGTGATGTTGATGTTCAGTTTTCCATTGATGCTGACTTTATCACCGGATATAGTTTGGAGGGTAACGCAGGGTGGTGTCCAGATGAGTCTTTCATCCAGTTGTTGAGCCAAATCTTTCCGGATGATGGTCACATTGGCTCCAGCATCGATGATCATATTGCAAGAAACTCCATTTACGTGTCCCACGATGAAGATTCCATTACTGCCGCCACTCATTGCAGAAATTTGTAGAGCTCTAAGATGGGGCTTCTCAACAACTGGAAACCTCCGCCTCACAAGGTGGCTTCCCTCCTCCCTTCTGGGAGCGGTCTTAGCTTCAGTGTCTTGGCGGGTTCGGCAGTTTCTCCGTAAGTGGCCCTCTTCTCCACAGTTCCATCAATTCAGATTCTGTTTCTTTTCCGGAGTATTTCGTCTCAAGTTATTGATTTGTCTTTCCAATTCATCAATACGAGCAGCAATTGGGTGTTCTAGCTCCTGAATAGTAGCAGCCCTGATAGGATGGCGTTCTCTACGGGTTGCTTGCTGAGCTGCCTCGTACTTCATGGCATACACTAAAGCACTTTTTAAATCCTTGACGTCCGCCATTCGTAGGGCCTTCTGTATCTCTACATCCCTAATGCCATCGACGAAGTACTGTTGAGGCAGGATTTCTCTCGTTTCAGCAGGGCAGTCTGAAAAGGCAAGATGGGAGGGCCTCTCAACATCCGTGGCGAGCTCCTGGAGTGTTTCGGTAGCTTTCTGTTGGCGAGATTTCAACTGCAGCCTCCTGTAGTCTTTCACATATTTTTCGCCAAATCGCAATTCTAATGCACTTGAGAGTACGTTGAAGTCCAAGCGTTGCCCTTCGGAAAGCGTTTCCAGTATATCTGCAGCTTCAGCTCGCAGAGATGCAGCTAACTGGCAGGCTTTTGTCACAGAGTCCCATCCGTTGGCGTTAGCGACAATTGCGAATTGGGTATTATACACTTGCCAGGAAGATTTTTCATCGTAGGTTGAAAGCTTAATTGATGGTCGGGAGGTAACTGGTACACATTTCAAATCTTCCGAAACGGTTCTGCTCGACAGTCTCTTCTCTAACATTTGGACTACCTTTTCTTCTATCTCACCCAAATTTTCTTCTAGATTCTTCTTTTTCAGAATCTCTATCTTTCTCTCCAATCATTAAACTTGAATTCTACATTCTCGACTTTCCCTTCTAAACTATTACACTTCTTTTCGACATTCTCGAATTTTCTAGCAAATTCGTCTTCTATTTGTTTCACTCTTTCTTCCATAGTTGCCAAAAGATTACCCTTTAATTCCTCTTGTCTGGCAGAGATTGCAGCAATATTCTTCTGCATTTCCTCTTGGCCAGAGAAAATCTCGTTCTTCATCTCTTCTTGGCCAGAGAAAATCTCTTTCTTCATCTCGTCTTGGCCTTTCTTCATTTCTTGCATGAAAGCAAAAAGCTGTTGAAATTTTTCATCTTGTTCCGCCATTGCTCTGGTTATCGGCATTCAAATCCCACTTCTGACACCAGATGTTGCGTGGTTGGGCTGGAATAAAGCCAAAGCAGATTAAAACTTGCAGAAATTTATTCCGATATAACTCCAGAACTTCTCGTTCTAGTAGACTCAATACAGCTCTTCATACAACAATCGAGCACAAAACAGCAGTTAAAAACTTGATACACAACTGCTGCAAATCACCGCAAAAGACAATACAATATAGTTCGCTTTTAGAACTACTCTGAATCAACGGCGGATTCAGCCAGGGGGCGCGCACGCACCCCCTCCTCAGGTGGAGTCTTTTTTTTTTTACAATTTACAGAAATAAATAATAATAATAATTTATTTTTTTCCAAGTTTTTTTCAATAAGTTCACGCAACAATTATATTTTAACCTTCATCTAATTTCCGAAAAAAGCAACAACAAAAAAGAGCTTATTTTTGTACCAAGGTTCTATTTATAGCCTTCTCTCTTCCCATTCAAACGGATGTTGGAAGACTGTACAAGTATTCAAAACTCCACCCTCTTGACCTTGAAGATATCTTCGACCCCTGATACCCGATCCCTTTTCTGTCGAGTGGGAGGAAGATTTTGACTCACATGCGTAATGTCCAACGCCAAACAGGGGGGGGGGGGAATAATGAGAAGTTGAATATTTGGGTTACCCCCGGAAATGGCCACCCCCATTCAACTGGACATGGTAATAGGCTAAAACTTAAAACTTTTGAAAGAAAGGAAGAGGAAGGTTATTTATTAACTGCATAAGAACTCGTCCAGCTCTAATTTCTGCTTCAGCTTGTAAATAAGCGTCATATTTGAATTTCGATTAACAATCCTCTTTTGCACCACACTGGAAAGGTATGCCAATTGTTGTTGTTTTTACATAAAATAGACTTATAAACAATTTTGTAAGAAGTATTATCTGTGTAAAGTAGCACTACAGTAGCAGAAATAATTATTTAAAAAAATATCGCTTTCAAACCCTGTACGAAATTAAACGAATGAATTAACAAAATAAATGTGTATGCTTTTTACGATAATTTGAAAAGTTTTGTACAAATACTCATCTGAATATACTTTCAAATTTTTTTATTTTTTTTGCGTTATTGCAGAAGTAATGCAAGAAATATTGCACTTTATAAGTATTTATAACGCTTACGGCATAATATATATACATACTTTAGAGAAGGCTAAGATTACTCTAATTTTATTCTAAGCCTATTCTTCCAAAACATATTTTTTATGAAACTTCTGATTCTTGTTCAAAACTTTCGTGTAAGAAGTAAAATGATATTGCAACTCAAAATGAAGTTCCTAAAAATTTTTAAATACAATGATCCTCCTACAATCTCTCTCTTCCAGTTATAATTGAAGAATCGGAACAAAATATTTCAGTATGCGATGTTTTTTTAATTTGTCACGGATTGATATAATTTACCTATTCTGTTTTCATTATTTATAAAAAATGCCCAGTTTGGCGATTATTCTAAAAAAACTCCCCTGAAACTGTGAAAATTGTGATATATTTTTCAATAAACACTGCATTATTCTTTCTTTTAAGTGCAACAGAGCAGAAACAGTTGTTGATGGGTGTTCGCATTATATCATTTCTACGGAGGTGGAAATGATTAGAACACCTTTAAAGACATTTTTATAGCGATTTTAATCAAAATAGTTAAAAGCATTTTTTGGTAATCGCTGAAAAACGTAATTTTTTCAATATCAGCTACTTAATGCACATGTGCAATTTTGACGAAAACCATAATGCCAGGTCCCATGGCTATCAATAACCTGTGCATAAAAATTGAACATCGCAGGTCATTCCGTTTTGGGAGTTATGCTGATAACTAACAGGCACAAAAAAAATTTTGAACTCATCACGTTCCAAAACGTTTAGAAATGTAATAAAATCGATTTTTTTTTTTTTTACTGAATTTTATACTTTTATACCATACGGGTAATTGAAAGTAAAAAAAATAAAAATATGGATGTATAAAATTGCACCAAATATATATATTAGTGCTGGTAAAATAGTTCATAAGACCATAAGAAAAACAAAAAAATTGGTTCGTTGATCAAACTTGACAAAAATGTTCTATATTTGTCATGAAAATTAATATTCAAAGTAGTCCATAAAAATATCTAGCAAAGAAGGGGGGGGGGTCAGGGGTTTTTGTGGCTGAAAAATTAATTTTGGAGCAATCTAGGCATGTGACACATGTTTTTAGAGTACTTTTTTTATGCTGAATCGAATGAAAATAAGCAAAACGATATAACTAATCCTAAAAACAGTTACAGTTCTTTTTTATAAACGAAAACACATGTAAAATCCAAGGAAAGGTAAAATACGACATTAAAAAATAAAAAATTGGTCCATTCATGGAATTTTGCAAAAACGTTTTATTTGTCATGAGTATAAAGAAACAAAGGAGTTCATAAAAATATCTAGCCTAGAAGGGTGTTTTTTGAGGAGTGGGAGGGGAGAGTTTTTTTTTTTTTTTTTTTTTTTTTTAAATTGAAAAGTAATTTTGGTATAACCTGGGCATTTCACCTTACTCTAAGATAGCGAGTCAGAAATGTGACGAAAAAGGGGGAAGGGGGTGGGGGGGTCAATCAATGGATACGGATTATCTTGAAGTATATTTCTAGAACACTGCATAGATTTTTCTTCTTTTTTTTTTAAACTTTTTAAAATATTTTATTTCATCCTGGCTAAGGCACAGGTGTTGCGCTCCCTCCTCAGAAAAATCCTAGATCCGCCACTGCTCTGAATGCTCATTTTAGAGACGGCTAACTCAGTAACTTCAGTCAACTAACTCCACTCACGGCCGACCTTGTATAGGAAGTCAATACTTCGTAAATCTTCTAGAGATAGAAATTTGGAAGATTTTCCAGATCGTAGTCCACCAAAATTAGTCGCCAAAACCGTTGCCAACTTGGCGAGATTGCCATTAACCCTAATGTTAAATGGCCTTCTCTTTGTAAAACTCGCTTCAAAGCATTATCTCTGTAAAACTCGTTTTCAAGCATTTATTGACACATTGCAGGAAAGCAAACTCTTGCACTGCCTTATGCGAAATGTACATAAATATTCCTATTTCCATAACCAATACTACGGAATATTTACAAATATACAGAAATTCGTAACAATAATTTGTTATTTCCTTTCAATGAATTGTTTCCGAATTCGAAACATGAATTTGTAATCCAATTCTTTAGATACTGTACAAATTTCAAAGCATTAACGGAGAATATTTTTAATTTTATTAAAATATTTAGCTTGAGCATAAACTTTTTTTTTGCATTGGAAAGTGTGTGTGTGTGTGTGTGTGTGTGTGTGTGTGTGTGTGTGTGTGTGTGTGTGTGTGTGTGTGTGTGTGTGTGTGTGTGTGTGTGTGTGTGTGTGTGTGTGTGTGTGTGTGTGTTAAAAAACCGCTCTAACGATTTTGATCAAAATAGCTGTGGTAATGCCTCTTAAGGTGTTCTAAACATCCCCACCTGCGAAATTTCCCAAAAAATGCTTCAATGGCTTAAAAAGTTGAAAAACGAATGCCTTCGACACAGAATTCTCTTTGTTTGATTATAGCTTATCAACGATCGTTTTTTCTCCTCTTCTCAGTTTCATTTATAAGAAAGGATAATGTAAGAATTATCGAAAAGTATATCGCCATCGCCAAAATTCCCATTTTGGTGAAGTTTTTTTTTGAAAAAAAAAAAAAACCACATTACAATTATCGTAAAAAATATTGCCAAACTGGCCATTTTTTGTAAACGAAAGGAGGAAATATAAAAACGGTGAATGACACAAATCAAAATCAGTAATATGGTGTAATTGGAAGTTGTGCGATGTTCCATACCCCTAGTTTTTTCAAGTTTTGTAATCAAAATTGAAATGTAAACTTATTAAAAAAAAAAAACGACTGTATGAAGTTTTAAAAATGGACTAAACGATTTTAAACGTCAGATATTAATTTTAAAATTATGTTGAATATTTTCAATTTTTATATGGAAAATAACATATTTTGCGAAATTACCCTTTATGGGAATCCTACAAAAATGGCTAGTCTTTTCATTAAATGTGAAACTCTCCCTCAAATTTGTCCAAAGTCCAAGAACGCATAACAGTATTCAGAATGTCATGCTTTGTTGAATTTTACTTGCAAGATTCGATCTTTGCAAATAGCAAAGAAAATCTTTTTTATTTAACCTTCAATTAAACGCATTACTGCTCAGATTTCGTACTTACTTTTGTAGTTTCATTCATAGCTTTTCTATACATAGTATCTATTTATTTACAATGTCACTTCACAAGTTCAAAAAAGAAAGTAACAATTGTATTGTTCTTGTCCTATTTTTACTTTATTATTTATTTATATTTGTTTTTCGGCATGGGTTTGTCTACTGTGTCGCTATCTATCAATGCTTGAAAAGAAAAAAGAAAAAAATTGCAATGTAACATGCTCATCTTCGGTAGTGCGAAATAAACAATTTGATAATTATTATTCGAATAGCAATGAAACATTGTTCTTTTAGGAAAATTATTGATTATTTCGTACTTTGGCCAACGTTATCTAGTCGATTTACGAAGGGACTGAATAGTTGTTCGTTCTAGAACAACCATTCGTAAAAGTGATTAAAACTTTAGGGCTTTGGTTTAGTTGTTACATGCCAATAGAAAGATTCATAAATAAAGATTGTAAAACGAATGAATAATGATATGTCATTTGAGATACGTACTTCAATGGTTGCAGTTACGCTGTTGGCATAGTTACGCGTAAAAAATATAAACAAAATAATGAAGTCGTGTTGGGTGCGCGTCAATGTCAACAATATCAACGCCCAAAATTTTTTTGGAAATAAAAAAAAATCCATTATTCCATTACAACTCTTTCGTTCACCCTGTTAAAAAAAATCATAAGTGTGTCGTTATTGAATATCCCTGAATTGGCATTATTTATTAATTCATTGCTAGTATCGAATAAACGTTGGATAGTTTTACTCTAGAAAAATAAATATAACTATTAAAGTGATAAGCGTCTTTTTTTACAGGAAGATGTCATGTATCAATTTATACATAAACAACATATTATACACGCGAACATGAAATAATTTAACGCAAGTTTTGTGGAACTCTGTTTGTAAACAAAAACGTATGTCATTTATGTTTACTATTGTAATTTAATAGTATAATTTCTAATCGTAAAAATTGGAAGTGGAAAAAGTTGTCAAGCGCCACGTCGCACACCGATGAACTATCAACGAAGAAATAATACTCAAAGCACACAAGCGCCGTTTTAGTTGATAGTTTCGTAATCTGAAATTATTTTGAAGGTAACAAAATACTGTAATCTTGACTCTCAGAAATACCTTTGAAGACCTTCATCCAGTTATTGGTTTTAATAACCTTTCAATTAAGAATTCCACTTTCTAACAATTTAGAGCGTTGAGTAATTTAAGGCCTAAAGTCGATTCCACTGAGTGTCTGAGAACAGTTGTGTCGAGAACGGAGTTTCAAATTCTGAAAAACGCGAAGTTGTGGGATGAAGTTTCCCAAAAGTCTGACTGTCGCCTTCTACAACTACACAAATATATTTGAATACTACAATGACACTGAAAATGGCATTAGGATTGAGGGAGTCGAGGCCAGATTCCTCGAGGCACTGTCACAAGCATTGAGATTCGCTTTTAGTCTGGTAACGCCAGCAGACAAGCATTGGGCAAGCGTCCAGAAGAATGGTCGGTGGGATGGACTGATTGGAGAAATCACGAATGGCAGGGCTGATATGGCGATAGGTCTGGCATGGATCACGGAAGAGCGACAGAAATCCGTGGACTTCAGCGTACCCTACTTCTATGACGATGTCACATTCTCATCTCGACTGCCGGGGCCGTTACCAAAAACCTTCATCTACGTTTTCCCCTTCAGTATCTCTACCTGGATTGGAATACTAATCGTTTGGTCATGCTTGCCCGTCTTATTTCTGGCACTCTCCAAAACGAAGAGGCGATACCCGGACTTGCTGTTCCAACTGTACGCCAGCATCCTCCGCCAACCCATGTCGGAGGACATATTCGACAGTAGGTACCTTTTGGTGTTTTGGAAAACGTTCGCGTTGGTGATGTCCTTCGCGTACGTAGCTGTGCTCTCTTCCTTCCTCACCCTGCAACTGCGAGAGAATCCCATCAGGAATTTCGTAGAGCTATCCGATGCAGTGAGTGCTGGACACTACAGGGTAGTCACCAGGGATTCCACGGTGGAAAACCTTCTGAACAGCGACAAGTCACACGTTAAAAGACTTGGGGAGATAATCGTGGCGAAGAACTGGATAGCTAAAGCCGGTTCCAGTGGATCTGACTCGGAGAACACTGACCCGAATCAGGTAAACATCTACGGCAGATCTGTGCTACACTTCCTCCATGGCAAGCCTCCTTTGACTTCGAGGTTCATTTCGGACGATTTTCTGTTTCCAGTGAGATGCGGAGTGGCAATGAGAAAGGACTTCTGTTGTAAAGACGCAGTGGACGATGTCATTGTAAAGTTAAACTATGCTGGGATATACAACAAGTTGATGGACGACCAGCTTTTCAAGAAGTGGCTGGAAATGGGCAAAACCACCACCTCATCGAGGATAGATTCGGAAGGGAGAAAGATAGCTGTCGGCGATATTTTTGGAACTCTGTTATTACTTATTTCTGGTTATGCTCTTTCTTTGGTCGTTCTCGTTGCGGAAATCTGCTTGGCACGAACTTAAAACATCTTGGTTTTAGCCAGAGAGACAACAAACGACAACCGAGGATTTCATCTTGAAGTACTTTGAAAAAAATTAAAAAATTAGTTATTATTGAGATATTTAAAATGTAGATTTATCCCAATGAATTCTCTATTGTGTCAGCAATACCTATTTTTATTCAATTAATATTTCAACCTTGTAAGTTCAGTCGTTCATAATTTTTTTCCCATTATGTTGAACGAAATGGTCAACATTATCAAATAAACATAAATATTAACTCTTTTACATCACGACGTTCATACATTACTACACTTATACTTTCCTATGTTTATCTTGCTACAAAATTCTTTTCTTAAGCAAAACAAGGACGAAGGACTCTGGACGAATGAAAACCATAATATCTACTTTTAAGTTTATTTTACAATTATTGATGTTGATTGTTTTTATATTGGGTATATATTATTACTTTCAATAACCTTATATATAATGTACAGTACTGAAAATATTCCATTTGGTAAAAAAGATCGTTTTTTTTTTCTTTCCGTAGATTTTCTAGAACGTCCCAGATCCAAAAAAAGTGATCAAGAAAAAATTTCTGTAGTCAGAAAAACTCTTGAATGGATTGACCTACGTTGTTCAACTTTAGTAAACGGGTTAGTGGGGACCTGCAATTAAAGTTTTTGTCAAAATTGCTCATGCGCGTAATGTAGCTACCATTGAAAAATTTATGTTTTTCAGAAATTGTCGAAAAACTACTTTAACGATTTGGATGAAAGTGTCTTTAGTAATACCTCTGAAAGAGCAATAAACAACACCTCCGAAATTCTGGTTGAAACGTGATAAAAGCATAAGAGATTGAAAAATGAAAGTTTCAAACATAGTAGTTCTCTTCCCTTGAGCATCAACGACTGTTTCTCCTCTGATTCACTTACCCGAAAGAAATAATAGAATTATCGCCAATTCTGCGGAGTTTTCTTTGGGCAAGGTAATAGTTTTCACCAAAAATATCGCAAAACTTGCTAATTTTTTTTTTTTTTTTTTTTTTTTTTTTTTTTAATTAATGAAAACAAAGACAGTAAATTACACCAATTCATGTCACATTTAAATGCAGTGACCAGTATTATGGAGCAATTAAAAGTTGTGCGAAATTCCATACTCCTAGTTACAACAGATGGCTCAAACAATTGAGGATACACCTTACTTGATAAATCCAACTTTCAATATAAATAACATATTACCAAGAAGCGCTAACATGTTCTTATTTTTAAACTTAACAAATGGTTGAATTTAAAATAAAAATACAGGACAATCAACAAAAAACTTCTAAAATGAAAAGTTTCGGAAGCATTTTAAATCAAAATATACAGATTTTTACCTAAAAAATTGAGAATATACCAAGCGAACTCTTCTAAAATCTTACTTGTAAAGCAATATTTAGTTGCATGTATTTTGGCTTTGATAATGTCCTCCAAATGTCGTGGTACCGATTTGACCAACTTTTTGGTGGCATTTGAAGATATTTTACCCATTCTTCTTGTTTTGAGCTCTGTTTCTAATTTAGTATTTTTGTCACTGAGTTGTTAGTGTAATAGTCAGCAATTTTTGAGTGAATCTGATTCATTAACTGATATTCGAGTGGTTACTTTACTTTACCCACTTTAAGGTACAAATACACTTTGGAAATTTTTTTCTTTAATTTTTGTACAAGACTAAAAAAAAAATTCACACTTAACAACTGATGAAAAACTAACATATCTGCATAAATTCAGTTTTTTCATTTGATAATATTTAATAAACAAATTAAGCTTTAATTACCTACTTAGGGTCTAATATCACTAGTCATAACTCAATTTGTAATTTGTTTAGAAAATTAATGTAAAGTGAAACACAATGATTTGTTACAGGGATCCCCCCCCCCCCCACTAGAATTGTATATATAACTTAAATATTATCATGTCCAAAAGTATCTTTACGTATAAAAATTCTCGGATTTCTCAGAAATTTGGAACTATAACTTCATGAATTTTCTGGAAATATACATAACATTATGGCACATAAATACAAAGGAAAATTTTCAGATAACAGTTTATGATATAAAATTATAGCATGAAACAATAAAAATGGTAATAAAATGGGAAAAAGAGAGTTCAGAAAAAAAAAAGAAATAACTCCTAAAAAAATTAAGCCTTTTAAATTTAATATGGAATGGGATCTCTCCTGACTTGTATTCACATCTCACGACGTGTTTTCATGCTGGAAATAACGTTTTTAACCACAGTTTGGGGAATTGAGCTTCACCCATCCAGAAAAGCCGTCTTCAGACCATTTACATCTGTAGAAGCAGGATATCTATGTGCAATTGCTTTTTAAAGATAGTCACGTAAGTTCTCTAACGGGTTAAGATTAGGAGACTTTGCTGACCACGGTATTCGCTCTTAAGGAATTCGCCAACGAGATTTTCTCGATGTGGACGAGCTTTATAGTCCATAAATAAATAATTAGATCCATATGCACCTCTGAAAATTCTTACATAAGGCTCCAAGACCTCATCCCGATATTTCTGGTCCGTCACAGATCCGCTGTTGAAAAACGTGTAGGAGTCCATCGACCATTATTCTTCCCCATACCATCACACTTCCACTATCGAAACGGACACGTTCCATAATGTTCGAGGGATAATTTCTTGTTCCTGACTCTTTCCAGATGTAAACCATTAGATGGGACCATTGGTATTCACTTCATTTCTGGTATTCCTTGCACAAATTAAAACGATCCCTCTTCTTTTTTTTTTTAAGACAATGAAACACATACCCATGGCTTTATGGCATTATATACCTTTCTCAATAAGCCTTGCCGTGATACAGCAGTTGTAGTAGCGGCTGCAAGCTCTGAACTGAAGAGGCGAGCAGTAGACATCCTGTTACGACTGGTAGTGATTGCCAGACATAGATTTTCAGAAGCAGTTGCCATTCGTTTACGACCTTATAGAGACCTTCAACAGTTCCATCTTTTTAACACCAGCTCCATAAATTTAAACTAAAGCCTTGATAAAATTGTGAATGAGATTTGTTTGTTTCATTTTTATTTCAAACTAGCTAAATACCCGTTTTTATTAAATAATTTTAAAAATTACTCAAAAAAAGTACTAAATAAAAATTTAAAATTCTGTTTTTCATAAGTCCAATTAGAAGGCCAAAACTATACTTATGTTGAAAATTTCAGAGCTGTATCTCTATTCATGGGTTGATGTTTGGAAACAAATCCCAAGTCGTCTCTGATTGGCGCACTTCCCGCGTCTTCCGGTTACTCACTTCCAGCAGAGTCTCTCCGTTTGTTTCAATGCATTTGTCATTTCGTTTCAAGGATTGTTTTGCTTTTAAAAACTCAAATGAGCAGCAACTATTTAAAAAAATTAGAGCTTTTAGCTCAAATGAGATACAAAGAGAAATTAATTATAGATTAAGGAATTGATTTATTCAATTCAATGGATGATTCCAGACATTGGCGAGAAGTCTCGTTTGGATACGTTTATATGTACCAAATTTTGTTTTAGATGCCCAATTTGATGAAATAAAGATGATTTTTTTTTATTTTTTTTTCAAAAGTTTCAGCTCATGCAATATAATTTTACATTTTAAGACAAATAATATATTTACTACTAGTTGAATACCCGTGCTTCGCTATGAAATTTTAACAAGTGCAATATTTTAGCTTGCTGTGAGGCCTCGCGTTGCGGAAATCTATCATTCGTATATAGGTTCCAGTTTTGGGCGCTTCGCTCGCAGGAAGGTTCATCGCTACGCAAAATCGAGCTCGCTTCGTTCGCTGAAAAGTTCATTGACACATAAACACAGGCTTACTTCACTCGTTAAAAGGTTCATTGCTATGCAAGCATAGGCTCGCTTTGCTCGATGAAAAAGGTTCATTGCTGCGTAAGCATAAGCTCACTTCACTCACTAAAATCTAATTGCTACGTAATATTGGAAGCTTCTCCCTTGTCAAGAAAAAGAAATCGTTTTGCAAAATATTTGTTAATAACAACAACAACAAAAAAAATTTAAATTCTGTTTTATAAAAATTCAATTAGAAGGCCACAATTACTTATGTTGAAAATTTCAAAGCTGTAGTCCTATTTGAAATTGTTTTGTAAAATTTATATTAATTATTTTAAAAAATTAATTAATAACGAACCTACCAAAAATTTAAAATTTTGTTTTTCTAAGGTCCAATTAGAAGACCAAAACTACTTATGTTGAAAATTTTAGAGATGTAGCCCTATTAAAAATCGTCCTCACCTTTCAGAAATCTGTGGCTTTTAATCTACGAAACATTATTTTTTCCAGTTTTCATACCACATTGCGGAACGAAGCAACATCACCCGTACTTCCTTCTTGAATACACTTTATTCATTATGATTAAAATTTATAACTATGGATAAATACTAAGACTGAGAAAGACACAGTTTGTATGCACAAACACGAAGATCAAACAACAACCGGAAGTTGCGAAAAGTCTCTGTGGTCTCGTCCGGTTTACAGCGCCATCTATGCACCGCTTCTCACTTCAAGTCATGAATATGAAGTCACTTTGTAAAAAATAAATTAATTAAAAAAGAACTAAAATTTTAACATTCTGTTAGACATACATAAAATTAGAAAGTCAAAACTTCCTACGTTGAAAATTTCAGAACTCTAATCCAATTTTAAGTAGGTTTCTTTAGATCCACAGAGCCACAGACAGATCAATGCCTATTCTAAGGAAATTTTACGATTGCCCAATAGGGTGGGCCGGAAAAAAAAATATTCTGAATCGGTTTGGGAATAGTGCGGAAAAGTTGCCTAATGGGTCAATTAGAACACACACAAAATTTCGTCAATTTTGCTCAATATCTAGCCGCGCCCCCTCTGGCCTTGAAAATGTAAAAAGTGACCCAAAAAATGCACTTTTAAGCCATTTTTGGGAAAATTTTGGAAATTATTTTTAAAAGCCGGCATTGGTATAGCATGGAATAGTTGCCTAAGGTATCAGTTGGAACACACACAAAATTTCGTCCATTTTGCTCAATATTTAGCCGCGCCACTCTTGCTTTGAACAAAAATGTACCTAAATGTCGCAAAATCGTAACAAATTCGACGTTAGAGGGGATAAAAAAAAATATATATTTTCGAAATCGGTCTTGGAATAGCGTGATAAAGTTACCTAATGGGTCAGTTAAACCGCACAAAAAATGTCAATTTTGTTCATTTTTTAGCCGCGCCCCTTTGGCATTGAACGTGTCCAAAAACACACAAAAAATGCACTTTATAGCCATTATTTTTAAAATTTTTGGATATTATTTTTAAAAAATGGCATTGGAATAGCATGGAATAGTTGCCTAATGTGTCAGTTAGAAGACAGATAAAATTCGGTCCGTTTTGCTTAATATTTTGCCGCGCCCCTCTTGCTATAAACAAAAAAGTGTCTAAATGTCACAAAATCGTAAGATTGGACATTAGGTGGACATTTTTTTTTTTTTTAATTGGCTTTGACATAGCATGGAAAAGCTGCCTAAGGGGTTGACTAAAACACACACAAAATTTCGTCAATTTTGTTGAATATCTAGCCGCGTCCCCCTGGCATCAAAAATGTCCATAACATTAAAAAATGCACTTTTAAGCCATTTTTTGAATGGTTACTTAAATTTTTTTAAAAACCAGCATTTGTATAGCACAGAATGGTTGCATAATACGTCAGTTAGGACACACAAAAAGTTTAATCCATTTTGATCGGAATCTAATGGCGCTCTTAGATTCCAATTCTTCATCTCTTGTACACATTGTAAGTGGTGGTTGTGTTATGGTATATTTTGACCAGTCGATGAAATCAATGTAATAAACGGCATTAAATTTGAGTTCAGGAGGTTTGAAAATGCGTATGTCTTCAGATTTCTTATTCCTGATGTTCAGAATTCACCTCACTGCTAATTCCCGGATATGATATTGAGAATTCGTTAGCATTGCCACTAGCATATTTTTCGGGTCGGCAAAATATGCATTGCTTGAAATTATTTTTGTCTGTAATTTTCTTGACATGGTTAGGCAACTTCCTTGAAAGAGAAATCATCATCCAGACATGTCTAGCCCCACCGTGAAATATGGTTTTATTTTTATCTCGAACCACATTGGTGCATAAACCGGAATCACAAACTTAACGATTATATATGAAGCTCATCGGTTGGATTTTCGTTACCCATGTATATTACACATAGGTACGCTTTTTCATAACCTACCGAACTTAACTTTAATGCCGTTGATTACATTGATATCATCAACTGGTCAAAGTGCACCATAACAGAACCACCGGTTACAATGTATAGAGAAGATAAAGAATTGGAAGATATGTGGCAAGAACAGGTTCCTATAAACCATTTCAGAAGTTTCCATGTCACACGCAAGCAGTCGAGAGATGTGTTAAACTCATATCTGAAGCCTTAACGAAAGTTTGTGGTGATGCTGCAAAAGACGGTTATATACGGGCTATAAGATTCAAGCAAGAAGAGAACTTCCAAAATTTTTTTGATAATAAGGGACAGTACTATTCTGAAAACTACATTTTATAAGCATTTTATGCCTACTCTTTTTTACTTTATAATATTTGAATTTCTCGATTTCTAAGTATAAATAAATATTATACTAGTAAATATACTTCTGATTTTCAATATGCATACTATTTATTTTTGTGATTTTTGAAATACCAGGATTGGCTAGATATTGAGCAACATTGACGACACTTTTATGTGATTTCTAAGTGACCCATTCAAAGTACGCTACTTTACATCCCAATTTTTAAAATTTTACTCAAAGGGCCCCTAGATTCTAATCAAAATTAATGAAACTTTTTGTATATTCTAACTGACCCATTATGTAACTATTCCGTGTTATGCAAATTTTTTTAAAAATTTAAGTAATCGCTCAAAAATTGGCTTAAAAGTGCATTTTTTGTATGTTATGGACATTTTTGATGCCAGAGGGACGCGGCTAGACATTCAACAAAATTGACGAAGTTTTGTGTATGTTTTAACCGACCCATTAGGCAACTTTTCCATGCTATGTCAAGACCAATTTAAAAAAAAAAAAAATTTGTTCTATCCTAAAGTCCAATCTTACAATTTTGTGACATTTAGACATCTTCTTGCTTATAGCAAGAGGGGCGCTGCTAAATATTGAGCAAAACGGACTAAATTTTGTGTGTGTTCTAACTGACACATTAGGCAACTATTCTATGCTATATCAATGCCCATTTTTAAAAATTACTTCCAAAAATTTCAAAAAAATGCATTTTTGTGTGTTTTCGGACATGTTCAATGCCAGAGGGGCGCTGCTAGAAATTGAACAAAATTAACGAAATTGTTTGTGCGTTTTAACTGACCAATTATGTAACTTTTTCACGCTATTCCAAGACCGATTTCGAAAAAACATTTTTTTATTTCCCCTAACTTCGATTCTGTTACGATTTTGCGACATTTAGGTACATTTTTGTTCAAAGCAAAGGGGCGCAGCTAAATATTGAGAAAAATGGACAAAATTGTGTGTTTGTTCTAACTGACACATTAGACAACTATTCCATGCTATACCAATGCCATTTTTAAAAAATAATTTCCAAAATTTTCTAAAAAATGGCTTAAAAGTACATTTGTTGTGTGTTTTTGGAGATTTTCAACGCGGCTAGATATTGTGTAAAATTGATGAAATTTTTTGTGCACTTTAACTGACACATTAGGTAACTTTTTCACGCTATTCCAAGACCGATTTAAAAAAAAAAAATTGCCATTTTCGGCCCACCCTACTGCCCAAACGTCCGATCCCTCCTCACCCCCCCCCCCTCCCCCTTCCTCCACATTATTACTCCAAACACAGAATGGAAAAAAAATAAAAAAATAGATTTATTAAAGAGCCTCATGAGGATATTTTCACCTCCTGAATGGAATCACCCCCTGCTCGCTGTCTATCAATAAGTCATTTATACGTTTATAATTTCAGGTCATCCTGATTTTAAATTTAACTCTATAAGTTTTTACAATTTAAACTTAATTATTTAACATAAAATTCTACCAAAATCGAAGCGTTAAGTGAGCGACTCACCGCAGGAACGGTTCTTCGTTTACAAAAAGGAATTGAAATTGTTTCGATTACGTCAGACAGTCGCTGCCAATTATTGGGTTGCCTGGTGAAAGTTTTTCTTGTTTTCCTCAGTTCGAGACAAAATGTGGATTAGCTTTCATTCGAAAAGGCATTTCCCTTCGAAACGTATTTGGAACATACATTCGGAGAAGTATGCTGCCGTCATAAGTTAAAAAGCCGTGAATACAAAACAATTTAATTGCAAATATTTTGACACTTTCCGATTAATCCATAGAAAATAATCTTTTTATTTTATTGAATGGCTCAAGTTTTTTTAGGTCATACAAACCTATACAACAATTAAAAAAAAATGTAATTTCAAAGGACAAACACAAAAGTATGCAATTGACTTCAAAATATGCAATTGAATTTTTTGAGATTTTGGTCTCTTTCCTAATGACAGCAGTATAGCCCACGTATATTACTTGCTCCAAAGAAAATTAAATCTAAAACCTACCTACCAAATCCAATTTCGCTATTTGTAAAAAAAAAAAGCATTATTTTATGCCTAAAATATAACTTAAAAGAGATATAATTGTACACGTCCTCGGTACAGATTTTTAAGCATGTTCATTCAGATAATTTTTTTTTTTAATTTAATTACCTTGCCGAAACCTTTAATTTAGTATCTAGCACAGTTCTGTAACATTTATGATTGAGGTTTATGAGTATTCCTATAAGATTTTCATCCCCATTATTTATGTCAGTGTTCGCCACAAACTTTTAGAGGCGGGCAATATGACTTATAATGGAGCTTTTCGCGGGCCGGATACACCAATATATGTATCGTTTATTATTATAAAACTGAAAACAAATATATATATGTATATATATATATTTTTTTTTTAAACTACAATTAATATTTGCTCTTTTTTTTTTTTTTTTTTTTTCCAAATAATTAAAAAATGATAATTTTCATTATTAGTAAATCCAAGTATAAAAATTAAGTGAATCTTTTGTTTCAACATGGCAATGCGACTTCGCCTAACTTTTAATAAAAGTATTTAAACTGTACTTCCAGATTATTAAGTTTCAGTTGATATAAAATTGTGCGACGATATTGGTCGAAATCGTTCAGTTTATTTTATGAGTGATGTTCTTTCGGAGTATTTATTACAGTACATTTAATTTTAATAAATTGTCCAAACGAGATTCAGTTAAGTTATTCCTGTGTTTATTCCTGATGAAAACCACCTTACTGAAAGCTTCTTCATATAGTTTCTTTGGGCACGTAGTGGAGAACTCTGTTCTACATAGTTAACACATACTATTTCGGATAAATTACAATTATGCGAAAAAACTACGTACCTTAATTTTTTTTTTTTTTTTTTTTTTTTTTGCAATTTTCTGTGTTGCCGGCGGGCAGCAGAAAAATCTGTCTCGGGCCACGTAGTGGCGAACGCTGATTTATGTATTTCTATTGATTCTCGGAATACGAATATATCGATAATATTATATATTTCCAAAATAATTTTTCTAAAACTCTCAATCCTTGAAAAATTAGGAATAAGAATTGTTTTTAATTTATCCAAACTTCGTGTTATCCTTACCAGTAAAGGTCGAATGCCTTTTGTGAATCAATGATAATATTTAAAATTGTATTTAAATTCGACGTGAAACATTAGTTTCACTAATTACAAAATTCGATAGGTTTTATATACAAAAAACTAGTACCCTGAAGAACTAAACTATCACTTGATAATTTTTCTTCTCATCTAATTATGGTAAAATTAGAAACAAGATTTCTGATACATCGTTATACCCCTATGAGAGTTAATTTTTTAATTTTTTTTTTCTATAATATGCATAAACCATTAGGTTTATTCTATAATATTGACATAAAAAAAGTTGGGCATACCTTTTCAATCTCGTCAATACAGAAGATACAATACTAGCATTGTAAAAACAATCTTTGAACAAGCCTACTGTCTCCAACCACATGTTACCATGAGGTGGGCTGTGTTTGACATTCAAGGACACCCCTGTTAAAAAAAAAAAAATTATGATCTCTAGGCAAGAGCAAAAACAAAAAAAAAAGGACCACATCGTTTCCACTCAGTTGTGGGAATCCAGTAATTCTATATAAGCGACCTCATGGCCAAAATAGAACTGTAAGATAACATTGATGACCTAACAACCCCTTTTAAAGGCTGAAGGAAAGGGGGAGGGCTATTTCCGCGGGTCATCTTCACCACGCTACTCTCTCCCCCCTCCTCCCTGGTCATCCTTTCGGTCTGCTACAGATTGGATAGTGAAGGCATCGTATTTTGTTCTTGCCAAGGATTTTTTAAATCAATTTAAAGCGCTTGAAAAGAAAAGTATTGGGTTCAGTAGCATCGTCATGTTGTGAACACTGCATCTAACACAATTTCACAGATTTGCAGCCTCCATGCTTGATACAAAAAGCTCTTGACCAAGTTTATGCTCAATCAGAATGCATGCCTTCATTTTAAAACACATAGCTTTTATATTTCCGGCTAATTCCCAATACTCCAGAGTTTCATAGACTGTAGTTGTTGCATGAAGAGAAAAAGATTTTGGCACCTGATCAAGTAAACTTCGGAATCAAATGCACTAGGTCTTTTCTCATGACCATAACCATTATTCGGTCAACTATGTCTTATCCGATTATATTTTGTAAAGGCTTGCTGTCTCAGTAGCACTGTTGAAAAAAATTGTTGGGAGATGCCTAAAACTGAATTTTTACTCTGATTGCTTCTAGCCCATTGCATAGAACTAAAACTTATATGTTAAGTTTATCTGGCTCATATTAACAAAACAACTTCAGTAACTTCTGTAAAACTTCACGAACGATTATATTTCAAATCGGATGATGAAAGAAATTTACAGCATCTTTGCGTTTCGAGGAAAGTTTACGTACATGAATTGTCTTGGCCAACTGTCCACCAAGCACACCAGTATATTTGCGTATCTTAACATTTGTCCTCACAAACCTATCAAATTTGCATTAAACATCAAAAACATACAATCTTTGAAATGACACAGAGTACCTGACTACTATACTACAACAGTTCGAGTGCAGATTCAATTCCTAAACATGTGCGCTAGCGACCACAAATCTCAATGTCTTTCTGGCATCGCCATGTCATTTTACGACATCAAAATAATGGATTTTTTTTATTTATATAATATCATAATGTGCAAAAAACGTTCTAGCTTGTATATTAATAATTTTTGATTAATTTTTTTGATGGTTTAAAATGTAATAAGTGTTTTAGTTTAGATATTTGCAGGGTTTCAACGCATATCTAGATATTGGGTAAATTTTGTCATGGAAAGTCATGGATTTTGATCAAAAAAGGACCATAAGTCATGGAAAAGCAGTGAATTTCATGGATTTTTAAACATCTTAAGTAAAATCACGTGACTATGACGTCATAAACGCAATCGCTATTCATTTTTACTTTGATGATTCGTCTGCATTTTTATTTACTTTTTTTGATAGAAACAGTTAAAAACCGCAGCCAATGAAAAGAATTTCTGAACTCCAAACTTGGGACAACACAAGTAGGTCTCGCTGAAAATAAATTCATATTGTTGCACAAATTGTCTGTATATAGTGTAAATATTAACGCATTATTTTAAAAGTCTATTGTAATTTATTTTTATCTTATTTTATTTTTTAACAGCGATTATACAGGTTAGAAAAAGGTGGCAACACCTAAAGCAATCGAGAAATTTCGAGACGTTTCTTTTTCGATGATTTGGCTGGAAATTTCGGGAATATTCTCGCGTGCCTACTATTTAAAGACCGACGATCGGGAAAGTTTTCAGATTGACTTCGGACTTCGTTGAAAGCTGATCGCGATCGCTTTGTTGACCTTTTGGAGTGAGCTTGTATAATCGCTATATTCGAAGCTGTTCTTGTTGAAGCTTGTATTGAAGATTAATAGTGATTACACTGTTATCTGCGAATAAATTTTGTGAGTTTTCTGAAGTGAATAAATACTAGTTTTTATCTGAAAAACTGTGCCGTCATTGCCTCAGCGGAAAAATTCATAACAGTGGTGTCAGAAGTGGGATCGTAATTTTGAATGCCGACAACTAGAGGAATGATGGAAGATCAAAGAAGCAATTAATGGAAATGATTACCGGAATTAAAACCGGCCAAGAGTCCACCGCCGCCGCAATTGCCGCTACATCATCGGACATTAAAGCTTTAGCCGCCAAGTGTGAAACAACATCTGCAGCAGTGAATGAAATCAAAGAAGAAATGAAGATAGAGCTAGCCTCAATGGTGGAATCCACCATAATAGAAACCACCTCAAATGTTCTGCAATCCGTGAAAGAAGAAGTGCTGAATGAAGTAAGAAAAGAAATCAGTGATAATTTTGAGGCGGTTAATGGGAAAGTTGACTGCTTGGGAGAAAAGGTTTCTACAGTGAAAGAAGATCATGTGACTGTGAGGAATGAAATCGAAGAAAAGGTTTCCACCATGAAAGAGGAGCAGAAAAAGTTTCCTGACGCTGTTGAAGAAAGGCTACGGAAAATTGAAACGGGGGAAGCTATGACCGTTGCAACGCCTAAATGGGATAATGTTTCCACTCCCTTCATTGCGCCACGTTCCAACATCAAAGTGGCCACTTTTGATGGAAGATCGTCTTGGCGCGTTTACCAAACGCAGTTTGAAATTATTGCTTCTGCGAATGGTTGGGACGATACTTCGAAGGCATTCCATCTCGCAGCATCTCTTCGAGGTGAAGCTGCTGACATTTTACAGACACTACCTGAAGAGAAGAGGGGAGAATTCGTGGCGCTGACAAGTGCGTTGGACTTAAGGTTTGGGGAGCAGCATCTAAAGGATTACAACAGACTGCAATTGAAAGTGAGACAGCAGAAGGCCAATGAAACTCTTCAAGAATTGGCGTCAGATATAGAAAGACTGTCGCTCATTGCTTTTTCCGACTGTCCCACGGATGTGCGAGACGATCTTTCACTGCAGTATTTCATCGACGCTATTGAAGATCCCGATGTGCAGCAGGCGGTGAGATTATCCCAAAACAAAAACCTGAAGTCTGCCCTCGTGTACGCCATGAGAGTAGAAGCCGCCCAGCTAGCTTCTGAAAAAGACCAACGATATGTGCGTGGTGCATTAGCCGATGATTCTTCTGACCTTCTCACCAGTAAGCTTCGAGAACTGGAAAGCAAAATTGATAGAATGATGAGAAGCTATCCCGGAGCATGGGATCGAAAGACAAGAATCATTTGCTGGCACTGTAAACGGGAAGGGCATCTACGACGTAACTGCCTTGATTTGAAAAAGAGAAGGGATAACACGACCACGGAAACTCAACAATTGAATCTAAGAAGATGCCATCTCGCAGGGCAGAAGCTGCAAAGTAGAACAGATGGAGCCCCGACCAGCCGTTTCCACGTTTCATCTCGTCAAGGAGGAAACCAGGGTTTGTTCGTGAAGGGGGAGATCAACGGAACTCCATGTCGTCTAATCGTCGATTCGGGAGCGAACGTAACGATCATAAGGACGGACGTGGCTCGCAGCCTGAACAGCCAACTTCTCTACACAGCGCCCTCTGTTTCGCTACAAACTGTGTCTGGTGGCAATATCTCTGTGCATGGGAAATTAGAAGTGGACATTGCCCTTGGATTTAACACCTACAATCACACCGTTTATGTTACCGAAATTGTAGATCCATGTATTCTCGGACTAGACTTTATGAAGATTAATAGAATTACTCTGAATTTTGAGAAAAGCAAGCTGCAAACATGGAGAGGGGAAGTTCCTTTGCACGATCTAGACATGAAAGAGCTGGGCGTATATCGGATTATGGCTCATGAAGACAATGTCATAGAGAATGCTGAAGAGTTCACATCTGTGAAATGTACCACTCCAGCCTCGGAAAAAGAACCGAAGAAAGCGACGTTGATGAAACCCTCCCAGGAAGTGATTCATGTGGAAATGGACAAAGTTAGTGAAGAGGGAATCGACATCCGTGCTCCTGTTACAAGCATCGAACGGAGGTCCCGGGATCTATCAGCTGCACCCGCGGATGATTCGGACGCAATCAGAAAATCTTACTGAAGAGGATGTTCGGTTGAATGGGAATGTGAACGCTCTTTCTGTAAGTTCATGTCCGGAGAGCAGACGACGTTCATCTGAAACGAAGTTCAAATCTGGAACACCGGCGTTCTCTTATCAACAACCAACCTCAAAATCATGTTACCAGCAAGATGGGGATCAGAAACTTTCACCGCTTCTGTTGGCATACGAGAGTGCAACTCACGAAACCACCGGATTTTCTCCATATCTAAAGATGTTTGGAAGAGACCTTAGGCTCCCCTGCAACCTCCTCTTTGGACGACCACCGGACACTCCTTCCTCGCCCGTCCAGTATCTAGATGATCTGCAGGCACGTTTGGAAGCCGTACATCGGTTCACCAGAGAGAGAATCAACATCATGACGGAACACATGAAGATCCGGTACGATGCCAAGGTCACGGACCGTTCATTCCAGGAAGGTGACAAGGTGTGGTTATGGAACCCTAAACGTCGGAAAGGACTCTCCCCTAAGCTCCAGGCGAACTGGGAAGGGCCGTATGGGGTCCTTAAGAAGATCAACAACGTCGTGGCGAGGATTCAACGGACACCTTCCTGTAAACCTAGAGTTGTATACTACAATAGGCTAGCCCCATATTATGGTAGAAATCCTTGAATGGCTTAAGGACTTCACTGCACGGGACGTGCAATCTTTAAGAAGGGGGAAATGTTGCACAAATTGTCTGTATATAGTGTAAATAGTGACGTATTATTTTAAAAGTCTATTGTAATTTATTTTTATCTTATTTTATTTTTTTAACAGCGATTATACAGGTTAGAAAAAGGTGGCAACACCTAAAGCAATCGAGAAATTTCGAGACGTTTCTTTTTCGATGATTTGGCTGGAGATTTCGGGAATGTTCTCACGTGCCTGCTATTTAAAGACCGGCGATCGGGAAAGTTTTCAGATTGACTTCGGACTTCGTTGAAAGCTGATCGCAATCGCTTTGTGGACCTATTGGAGTGAGCTTGTATAATCGTATATTCGAAGCTGTTCTTGTTGAAGCTTGTATTGAAGATTAATAGTGAATGCACTGTTATCTGCGAATAAATTTTGTGAGTTTTCTGAAGAGAATAAATACTAGTTTTTATCTGAAAAACTGTGCCGTCATTGCCTCAGCGGAAAAATTCATAACAATATTGTAGGAACTGAAATAAACTGATTAGATAATCTTTACATTTGATTATTTGTCTCAGGGTGGCTACAGAATTGGGAATTCAAGGAAATGTCAGGGAATATCACTCTTCTGGAAAAATCTGGAAATGTCAGATAATTTCGTAAAATTTACTTTTTAATCAGAGAATTTTGAAATTTTTGAGTTTCCCTTCTCACATTCCCTGTGCGGGTGCGAACATCTTATATTACTTAGAATCCCAACTGCCAGTGTCTATAAAAAAACTCTTCAAACTTCAATCTGACTGCATCCTTTACAAACATGATTATTTTTCTTCTTGCCTTGCTTTTTGTATCAAGAGAATATATTAAAATCCTAATTATTTAGTATTATTTCTGTTAGATTTTTAATTATCCCATAACTTAAAAGCTTGGCTCCCGGCGCATTATTATTTAAAAAAATCTTGAAACTTCAATTTGACTGCACCCTTTTCAAGTATGATTATTTTTAACCTTGCCTTGCATTTTTTTTTTCTACAGAATATATGAGAACCCTAATTACTTACATATTATTTCTGTTGGATTTTTATTATCCCATAACTTAGAAGTGTGGCATCCTTATTGTTGAAAAGAAATCCTTCAACTTCAATCTGACTGCATCCTTTACAAACATGATTATTTTTTTACAAACATAATTATTTTTCTTCTTGCCTTGTGTTTTTTGTCAACAGAATATATTAGAAGCCTAATATTGCAAATTGATTCCATCAGATTTTTTCGGTTTTATTAACCCTTTACAGCGCTGTGTTATAGATGTGCAAGAAATCTACAGGCGTCCATAAGCAAGAAAGCTTAGATCCTGTACTTAATTTTTTTTTTTTTTTTTTTTTTTTGTATGACACTTTATTAAACATAATTAACTGAAAATGATATGTTTTTTTTATTTATATGTGTAATATTTTGGTGCAAAATTGACCATTATTTTCTCTTTCGTTTTTTGAATCATAACGTCAGCATAGATGCACATCAGGGAATTTTCTGGAAATCAGAGAAATGTAACACTTTTGTTTCTCAATATTGTTTCAATATTTTTAATGTGATTTCTTGAGTCATGGAAAATCATTTGCTTCAGTCTTGGAAAGTCATGAAAATTCATGGATTTGGGACATTTTATTTTGGCAGAAACCCTGTATTTGCAATATTTGATCGCTATGCGCCACCTCTAAATATTAATAAATTTTAATAAAATTTTGCATGGTGTAATATTTTAGTATATAGCAATTTTTGAAGGGGTACCCCTGTAAAAAATCAAAAATTAAAAAAAAAATGAATCTCCCTAATGTATTTATTAAATTTAGTGTTTATATATTCTTTTTTATTGTATTTCTAGAATTCTTGAAGTTTTAAGTGAGAATGTAATGGAAGAGCTGAGTTCTTATTACAAAAACTCGGTAGGTAAAAATGAAATAAAAAAAATTCTAATAAAAGTATTTTACACATATTTATGTACAAATTGTTTTAAACAGTATTTACATTTTCACTGGTCTTATCTGTGTATATGATATATTTTCTCACTATTGCAAAATAAATGTTTAATTTTAAATTTTGAAAATATTTCCTTACTTTATTATATTTACATTAGGAACAAAAACTTCTTCAAAATTGTGCTTCTAGTTACAAAATCATCAAATCATTTTATTTTTTATTTTTTTTGTACAATTCCATTTCATCTTTATTCTTATGCTTACCATACCTTAAAGAGATTAAATTGTGATTGTATGAAGTTAATTAATATTGAATATTTATACAAATAATAATACTTAATGTATTTTTATGCATAAAGCATTTTCATTAGTATTATCATTTCTTTAATACTTTGTATCATTTTATGTTTTTTATTTTTTAGATACCGTCTATGCAAAGCCGAAAAATGTCATCTTTTAAAGACATGATCCAGGATCTGGAATTTCTTGAGAAGCAATATCCTATAAGTGATGCATATTCTTTTGAGAAACACAAATCTGATGCTCATGATACCAAACCTAAAGGTAGAAGGCGCTGCACTTCACTTCGTTTGGATGCAAAAGATGGTATTAAAAATGACATGCAAGTAGAAAGCCCTCAAAAAAGCATTGTACTCGATGTAATGATACCAAAAGTTTTGGGAACTGAGGAGGTAGGCTACAAAATTGTTTGATATCATTTAAATAAAGAAAAGTGTTTTCTTTTCTATTGCAGATCAACCTAAAATATATTCTTCAGTGCCTAAGTTTCAATACTTTAGCTTATTAATCCTCATACTTGTCAGCAAAAGTAAATCTATTGCCAATATTTACGTTGGTGTGTGATGCTCATTTTCACTGAGCATTATTATACTGACGTAATAGATGCTATTTCCGAGATTTGCACCAGTATATTAGGGGCAAAAACATGCTGTTTATTTACCTTGCTATGACGGTCATGTTTGCCAAAATTTATGTTGAAGTTAGAGCAACTATTGCTTAGATCTGCATTGCCGTTTTGATTGTATTCACCCATGCTTTTGCTGATATGATGACCGCCATCTTTGAGATTTACATTGGTATGATAAGTGCTTATAGGCTTCTGCTGATATGATAGCTGCTATATTTGTGATTGGTGCAGATATGGTAATAGATTTTGTGGTTTGGTTTGAATTGATGCCGAATAACTTAACTTTTTTATATAATTTTGCACAAGAAAATTGGTGCCAATTGTCTAATTTTTCTCTATAATCCTTAATTGAAATTATAATTTTAACTGTAATTATCTGTAAAATTATTTGTTGTTTGTTTTAGCTTGGCAAACAATTTTACATTTAGTTAAAGGTATAAATAGCTGTCTAATATTTAAAAATTGAATCATATACTTTTAGTACTTTGAATCTAGCTTAACAAATTTGAAAATTATATTTAATTAGATGCCTGTTTTTTAATAAATATTGTATAATTTATTAAAATTGTTTAACTTGTACAGTTTTTTAAATTTGAAGTAGTTTCTCTGATTTATACAGAGTGGCCACAGAACCGGGAAAACCTGGAAATCAGGGAAATGTCAGGGAGCTTTCTGATTGTGGAAAAAAGCAGGGAAATATCAAGGAACTTTTTTAAATTTCATGAAAATCAGGGAAATTTTGTATCTTTTAAGGTAGATTCATCCATATTTTGACGCTATTTACCCACAGATTTGTGGTGGTAAGCCATTAGAAGTTTATGTTACAGAATAATGTAAACTTTTCATTATAAGCAAAACTATTTTTAAAAAGTTTGCATATTATCTCTGTAGCATACATGTTCTATTTTATCAGGGTGTCTAGACATCTGGAAAACCTAAAAAAATTGGAGAAATTTGAAAAAAAAGTTTGCCCTAAAATCAGGGAATTTTTTAGAAATCTGTCAGTGAAATCGGGTTTTTTTTGTCCTGAATTTTGTGGCCACCCTGTTATATCACTTTCAAAGTTCAGATTTTTTCTCTGGAAGCTGTACCATGTCTATTATAGAACTCTAAAAGTTCCAAAATATAGGAGGATAAGAGTCTTTCTCTCCTAAGCAATGCTACTATTAATTACTCCATAACTGTGTTACCACCAGAATCTATCCTCGCCTTACGTTTTGGAAAAATGTTCACTTTTGCCTAATTTTTAAATGAAATATCATTGCTGCTTTATGTACTTAAAAAATTCATAACTATGGACATAAAGTGGAAATTGGCACAACTTTTGTTCTAAGAAGTGCTGCCTTTTATTTTAAGGATATCCTTATTACTTCACCTAAGAAAAAAGTAGAGGTTATAAAGACGACCATTGACACTACTCCAAAAAAACCAGGTCAGTGGGCCATGAAATGTCTCACAAAAGAGGAACAAGCAGTGAATCTGAATAATATTATGATGGAAGAACTAAAGTTAACACCTCTGCAAAAGAAGTCTTCGTATGTAAAATTTAGAAATATAGACTTATTATTTTTGCTCGCATTCAATTTGGGAAGAAACTGGGGGTTTTTGTTTTTCTGTCTATAATCAAATAACTTAAGAACTTTAAAAGCTCATGACATATTATTCAATATTTTTTATTGGTTGTAATAATGTAATGAAATAAGAAAGTTTTGTGTTGAATAGATTTTAAAATATTAATTTCTCTCTCTGAGTATTTTCTTTAAAAAAAAAAAGTTGGCTGTCACTGTTACTGCTTGATTGACTAAAAACAAATTTCTTATATGGGGTTAGTTAAGAGAACTAAGAATTAGCAATAATGTGTTCTGATTGTCAGCAATGCTATTTGGACTTTTAAATCAATATTATTCTACAAGAATTATTTTATTTTCATCAACTTTTAATCTTAAGTATTCTTTTCCATTCTATTGATCATAGCAAAGTGCAGCATTTTTAACTTAGTTTTTACATTTTTAATTGATTGTCATAAAATAAATGTCACTTGGTTTAGAGATTTTAAAATAAAGTAGTAAAAAAATTGAGTATAATCTAAATTCTAACATTTTTAAGAATAAAATAATTTCCACTGCTATTTACTTACTTTTTTTAATCGACACACAAGATACATCTTTTCTTTAAAAAAAGATAATGCTAAAAAAAATTAAGATATTTCAAACTTATTTTCACTTGGTTTCTAATTTTTGGTTTGCCTTGATTTGTAAATACCTATCGGTTTAAGTGTTATTATGGCTCAAATTGCAAATGTAATGCTTGATATGCTGCCTTGAGTTTGTAAAGAAATCTGCTTTGCATTGAATGTTTTCTTTTCTATATGTTTTCAACCTAATCTGTATGACAAAAGTCGCATTGAATGCTCATGTGAAAACTCACCTTTAACTGTTATGTAAAATATTTCATATTTTAAAGATGTGAAACATTATCGAAATGTAAAGCTTTTTACTTTGATTGTTATTTCCACTGTTTTATTGAACTTTCTTACCTCATTATTTTTTATTATAAAAACGATTTCAGTTTATAAGCTACATTTTTAACCAATTATGCTAAAATGGGTTCATTCATTTTCTGTATTTACTTTCAGTGCCTCCGATAGAAAGCCAATTCCTCATTTATCACAAAAACAAAAGAAATTAATGGAAGCTACAAAACAACAATCTGCAGAAATAGCTATACCTAGCAGTCCACCTGACCAAAATTTTTGCCCGTGGTATGCAATTTTTTTATAGATTGTTCACTATAGTCAGTTTTTTCTTAAATTCTTGAAGAAATATAATGATATTTTTTAAGTTTGTTTACTTCTTAAAACCTGAGCTAATGTTTAGCAATTTCATTTAGTATTGCAGCCTTTGTTGCTTATTAGATTTATTTTGATAAGTCGAAAGTTATTTTAAACAATTTTTAAGATGACAACAGCAATACACATTTGTTGCCCTACAAAGTCAACTTTTCTGAATGTATGAATATAGCTTTACATTTAAATAAATTATTTCCAGATGATGTGAATAATATTTATTTAATTTTTGTTTTGATGATGCTAAGCAAACTATTTTTGCAAAGCGAATTATTGTCAATATATTACTTATGTTATTTTTTTGGGGGGTATGGACCATTTTATACATATCTCTATAACAACTAGGCATTGCAAAAACAAAATGCCAAGCAGAATGATGAGCTAGAAAATGTTATGAATTAAAATTTTGGCCTCCAAATTGCCGTATTAAATTTTAATTAGCTGAACTGGGATTGTTTTATAAAAGACTTTATAGCCTACCAATACTTAGCTAACAGCACTGGGTTTTTTAAATAAAAAATATCCCAACTTAGTTAATGAGGAACTTGCACAAGTGAGGAAAATGTTTTTTGTATTTTCTAGTGCTATCCAACGAATATATTTGAGCAGTGCAATTATTTTTTATCTTTATGCTTTCAATTAGTCAAAAATTGAGTTTGAAATCAAAGCAAAAGTCACATGACCAAAAATGCATAAAAAACTGTGACATATTTACGCATAGATTCCGTCGAAAATCAGTGGTGGAACCTCACTCTCTCCTCGTCTAAAACAGGTTTTGGACTGGGTCATCATCTACGCATTGACGTTACACGCAAAAGTAGCTTTTTCCCGCAAAATTGCAAAGTGAAAAACTAAATTTTTTTTTTTAACTATCTATCCAAGCTCAAATTTTTGACAGAATGGTATTGTATTTCATGATTTTTTTCACTACTTTTATTTAAAAATAAAACCAAAAAACGTGAAACTAAATCAAAGAAATTAATTTGACCACTTGGCAGCCAACATTTGTGATTTCATAACTTTTTAATAAGTATTCTGCTTTGTGATGTTTTTTTTACAACACGTAATTGTAGTTTTGAAGTTTTTACATTATTAATTGTGATTTCAATCTTATTGTAGTGACTTAAAACACTGAGCAAGGTATGGTTAATTGATGTTTTATTTTGGATTGAATTGAATGAATGTTTTATTTTATTTTGAACTATAATTATGATTCAATATTATATCATAACTATAATTAGGATTGTTATGTCTACAATAAGTAACTCACATAGAGTTGAAGCATTAGGTTTGTACTCATAATCCCAATTCTGGCTCATTTCTTGAAATTGAAGTACCTCCTATCACATGCAAATGTTTAAAAATCTAACAAGAACATGTTCAAAACAATATACACTAAATTATTTCAAATCTTTAAATAACGTACACTTGCATGTTGTGCTGTTTTAAAATGGGAACTGTTTTGCTTTAACTTCAATGCTTCACTATATTCTTTATTCTGGGATAATGCTTAGTGAAAAATAGCACCTATGGCAATTGAAATAACTGTTTTGCTTCTCTGTATTCTTTATTCTAGGGCAAAGTTACCTGAGCAATCTCCTCCATCTCCGTCATTTTGGGAAGCAGTAGCTAAAAAAGATCTGCAACCTTCTTTCCTGAGCAGGTAATGAAACCATATTCTTAATTTTTTAATGATTATGGAAAATATATTTTAAGAAATAACTTACAAAAGTTTCTTCAATGACATCTGTTTTATTTTTAAAAAATGTGTTGTTGAAAATCAATATAAGTTCCAAAAGCTAAAAAATATGGGCTATTGGAGTGAACCTCAAATTTCTTATTCTCAGAAATATGCAAAAATTTTACCACTACTTCTCCTTTTTTGGAATATGGACACATAGCTCTGAATTTTATAAAAGCTTGATATTGATTGCACTTAATACTAGGTAGTTTACTCAGTGTGATAGAAATTATAACAGAGAATATATTACAAAAACTAATAAATAGAAGTCAAATTATTCTTTGACAAACTTTCAATAAGATTGAATATTTATATTATATAATATTTATATTATATGTACTGGTCATTGAAACCATGATTAAAGAATAGAAATTTCTGTGCTTCGAGCCTGTGTACCCATTTCAGTTTTTGCTAGGACCTATTTGATAAACAACCAAAGACACCTTTCATCTTTTGTTTTCATTTAACTTCAATACTTTGACTTAGGGAAGGTACAATTTTAATTTTAATTGATCATTTCACACCATCAGGATTTTTAAATATTCGGAATCTGTGTATCTTATTGAGTTTACTCTAAACTCAATAAGATACTTAGTGAGTTTACTCTAAACTCACTAAGATAATTTCTAAAAATTTAAGTTTTTGGAATCTGTAACTTATTGAGTTTACATACTTCAAACTATTAAATTTTATTTATGAGGTATTGCAGTACTTAATATATCTGATTGATATAAGTCTAACAAGTAAAGGGGGGGGGGGCAGGG
Source organism: Linyphia triangularis (assembly GCA_963978545.1). Taxonomy (NCBI): domain Eukaryota; kingdom Metazoa; phylum Arthropoda; class Arachnida; order Araneae; family Linyphiidae; genus Linyphia; species Linyphia triangularis. Next base: position 66,899,951 of record OZ021728.1, read on the forward strand.
GTTTGCAATGCTATTTTTATACATGTATGATATTTATTTCAGTAACATTATGTTGCATATAATATTTCTTTTTTTTATATGTTTATATTTCAATTTTAGAGATATTTCTGTAGCAGTTAAAGGCTTCTCTACTTCAGATGAAAGAACTTTAAAATCCCCTGTTATAGGTAGTACTTCTGATATTGTGATAAGTTTACACGAGATACAAATGGCTGAAGAGCAAAAGTTACGTAAAGCTGCCAATCCAAAGATTAAACCTTTGCACATTCTGAATGTAAGTACAATTTTACTTTGCAATATCTTGAAAGTTCTACACTGCTATGCAAAAGTTTTGACAATGATGTCATGCTGCTTTAAAATTTAGAATTGTGGTGGTAGAATTATATATGCCTATATATATATTCAAAAACTCTTTTAAAATGCTATAATCAAAAGTATAGACACAATCATGAGTTTTTGCAAATTTTTGTTTGTATGTGCAAATTTAAAAGAGATGACATCACAATTTTCAGTATGTAAATTCTGTTATGACTGAAAATTTAATTGTTAATTTCTAACTTAAACTTAAAAGTCAATTCTTAATTGGATCTAAAAGCTTAAAATTCATCTCTTAATTTAGATCTTAAACTTTAAAAAGGACTTTATTCTTTCTGTTCTGGAGTTAATTCACCTTTGAATATCGATCCTTTACTTTTTTTCCCATTTTTAGAGTCATATCTTTTCCCACTTGCTTCAAAAATTTAATCTTTCTAAGTTTTGTTTACCTCGTAGTATTCTTTTAAAACATCGTATTTAATTATTTTTTCGGTGCCTGAACATGTTACAGGTATGCCGAGGTGTTAGCGTTTTTAATTTTCAAAATGCCATCCATTGGAGGCCGATGGGGTTGTTTTTGGTTCAACGAGAGGTTGTATTTTTTAGAGAATTTGAGGTAGTAGCCGTTTTGTTATCTTTTCTTGGCGTAATTTGTGAACGACGCCGTGTATTCTTGGGCCACAAACGAGAGTCCTTGAACCGGTTTACTTCTGTTTTTGAGAAAAGAGCTGATGCAATAGCCCGATTCCCGACGTCTGATTGGTCGGGCCATCGCCGTAAAGGGGAAAGAACGTTGCCGTGGACAGTCACTCTTGGTTTTGCTGCCGATCCAAATAGTCGCAAAGTAGCGCGGATCCCTATGCATGAGAATGTGCCGCGAAGTCAGCCATGCCTCGGGAAGTGGTTTCCCTCCATCTCATAAAATGATGCATTAACTTATCCAATTACCAAACCCTCCGAAGGATAGGATAAAGTCAGCCATGCCTCGGGAAGTGGTTTCCCTCCATCTAATGAAGTGAGGACTTTAACTTAACTAATTACCAAACCCTCCGAAGGATGATTCCAGTGACTTGACCAGAGAACCACCTTATCCAAAATGGTGGCCCACTTAGCATCTTCATCTATACCCCTGTCCGCCATTGAAGGCACCCAGCCACCTGCAACTCTCTGACCACCCTCCAGGATTCCAGCTATTCCATCCCGACGGTCCCCCAAGAGACCTGAGGTGACCCAACTTAAAGTACAATAACACTCCGAAGGATGATACCAGTATCCTAACCTATCCAGAGAACCACCTCATCCAAGATGGTGGCCCACTTAGCATCTTCATCTATACCCATGTCCGCCATTGAAGGCACCCAGTCACCCGCAACTCTCTGACCACTTTCCATCCTCCCGGATTCCAGCCTTTAAGGAACTGTTTTAGTTCATACAGGTAGTCTGTTTAACCAAAACAGACTCGTGTAATTTCTTTATTTTCTTTTGATGAAATTAATTTATATCCGAACGGCCAGGGCTCTCTTCCATTAGGAATTTAAGACAGGATTTATTTATCTGGTTAATTTTAATTTGTTAGTTTTAATTGTTTTATTTAATTTGATTTTTTTTAACAATCTCTCCTGAGCGAAGAACAACCTCTTTGCCCTCGTGGGTATTTCATTTGAATCCTTAAGGTTCATCTTGTTTTGAGTTGTGTAACTGTTTCATGAATAAGACATGTCTAACAACTTATAATATTAATGATTAATAAATTACATTTTGATTTGGTAAAAACAGTGGTGTTTTACCAAACAGTTAGTTAAGTAATTATTGTGTTTATGTGTTGAAAAGTCTAAAACTTACCATTTTAGGTACGAGGTAGTTAAGTAGTAATAATTTTCTTTTCTAAATATTTATGTGGTATTAAACACCACGACAATTCTGGTAACTGTCGCACTTTTTATTCGTAATGCCACAGGCTAAAGAAATTCAAATGGATAAACTTACACCAATTCGGAAGCTAAAGGTAAGCTTGTTTTGTAAATTTCGGCTGTTTTTAATAGATTAAAATCTTCTGTTTATCAAGCTTTATCTAATGGATGCAAATGCAAAGAACAACTCAGATTTGACAGGCCGTGTGTGACGAATTAACCAGATAATCACCAGATCCAAAGACTGTTGAGTGCCCAACAAATTACTGTTTGTGAAATTAAAGGTCATTGGGACTTTCAATATCAAAGATTATGATTTGTTAAAAAAAATTTAAAACAAAAGCTATGATTTTTCACAAAATGAAAAAAGATACCCGCTCTGAAACCACATCATAAGTCACTAAGAATGTTGTGGTCTCGAAATAATATGCCATATGGACCAAAATGGCAATCAATGGTAATTAGAAATGAAAAAAATGGAATCTGATTGATCTAGATAGCTGGCCATCATACTGTCATGATTTTCAGAGGGAACCTCAGAATTTTTTTAGTCTCAGACAAGATGTTGCTCAGTGATGGTTTAGACTGCCTTTTGCTACAATAGACAAGTCTCTGCTTTGTACGAGTGGTCACCAAACATCACAGCTTTACACTTAGACTTTGGACAATAACGTACTGCAATTTGCTAAGCCATAAGGTGGCCCATCGTGGAAATACTTTTTGTTTTTGTTGCAATGAATTTTTTAGTGAAGTAAGCTTGTGCTTGTGTAGCAATGAACCTTTCAGCTTATGTGTCAATAAACTTTTCAGCAAAGCGAACTTGATTTTGTGTTGCAATGAACCTTTCAGAGAGCGAAGCGCCAAAAGCTGGGACCTATACAACAATGACAGGTTTGCACAACTTAAAATGAACTCAAATGATCTGTAGAAGATATGTGGTAACAAATCGAGCCTTGAATCATGCAAAATTTAGTTTTTTTTATGGGAACTCATTCTTGTAAACTAATCAACGAAAATGGATGCATAATTTATATTTAAATCATATTTCATTTCATTTTTGTCTAAACTTTTGAGATAATGTTAATTTGTATATAATATTTGTAGATAATATAACTTGCAGTATGCTCAAGTAACTTTTATAGTTATAAATATTGTAAAGTATGCATTGCATATCTCACTGAAGCTGTATTACGAAAATTGATAAAATTTATTTTTAAATATGTGTAAATTTGTTCATGGTCTAAACTTTTGCATTGCAGTGTACATAGCTTTAATCAAGTAAGTACATAAATTTCTATTGAACCTTATTTCTTCAATATTCAATATGGTGCAGCTCATTTATTGTTAAGCGGTCAACGTATTTCAATACTTTTTTTATTGATTTTACTCTTATATATTTGTAATAAAAGGTACAAAATACATATTGGAAACATTATGGGTTATAAACAATATTAAGCATTATTTTCAAATAAAAAGTTTAAATGAAATACAGATAAAATGATTTTGTGCAATGTTATATCTGTCTCTTTCAACTCTTCTTATCATATTGCTTCTATAAATGAATCTTTTCTTTTAATCTGATAAGGTGGTTCATTATTAAACTGAGGTGTTGAAGAAGTTTTTTAGTATTAAAGGATTTTAAGTGAATTGATATCAGCCCCAAACTACATTTTGGATGATATTTAACACTTTTTTTGCAAAGGTTTGCTTCTCTATTGCTTTGAACCATTACCTCTCATACAGAAAGAAATAGAGTGGAGAGAGAAATATTTTGTTTTACTATATTATAAGAATAATTTTTTTTAATTTTTTTAGTAAACGTCACATCTCTTAGATCTTCAAGTTACAAGTTTAAAAGATTTTTTTTTCTTGTCTTCATGTGAATAATAATTTCGGTTTTAATTTAAAGTTATAAAAAAATAAAATATCTGTGCTTCTTATTTATGAATGACAAAAATTGGGAGAAAAAAGTGCAACATGTGTAATTAATGTAAGATTTTTTTACTATGAAACTTTCAAGGCTGTTAATTTGAAAATGTCTTGTATGAAAGTAGTAATGTTTTGCAGGCTCTAGATTTACAGATTCTTTTACTCCATTTGTGCTTTCCAAAATATAATTTTCTTCATAGTAATACATGCAATCGGTACATTCTAATACTGTTTTTACTTCCCAGTCTGACATTCACGGAACCTATGTACTTTCAAATGTTCACAGACCTCCAATGACCACTTTTACGGTGACTTCCTCTAATATTATTACCAGTAAAGCCATTATTTAACTTGGTGGTAGATGATGGTCATTTTCACCGAGCATTATGCCAATGTAATTGCCGCTACTGGCAAGATACCGCTATGGTGTGCATTATTACCAAGATTTTGTTGTGGTGGTTATTTTCTTCGAGTGTTACAGAGATCAATATTAGATTTGTGATGGTATGTAGAATGCTATCGCTGATATGTGCATTGTTGTGATGGACATTTTTCCGAGTGTTATGCTAATTTCATATCCAATATTACCTAGATTTGTGTCAGTATGGTAGGTGCTTTCGCTAATATTTAAATTGAAATTATGGCCAATTTTGCCGAAGTTTACGTTGATATAATAACAGCTTTTGCCGAGGTTTTCAACAACATTTTGAAACCATTCACCTTGGTTTCACTTATGTAGTAGCCACTATGTTCATGATTAGTGCCTGCTTGAGGATAGATTTCACCGTTTGATTTGAATTGATGCAGAATTACTTAAATTTTAATTTTGAACCCTTTCTTAATTATCAAGTATATTTACATAATTCAAAGAAGATGCATACAAACAAAATATTACTGTTGATCAATCATAAATCGGAAAAAAAAAACGAACACAAATATTGTTAGTCAATTTTTCATGTAGCAGCATACAACTAAACTCAGCTTGGCTTCAGCTGAAAAAAGGTAAACAACTATTTAAAAGTAGGTTTTCATGGTATGGTATGGAAAAATACAATGTAAAGTAAGTAACAGAAACTGTTTATCCAACAATAATGATTTCTTAACATTAACTTTTCTTTTATCATTTCTCTTATTTTCAGATTGAAGATCAAGCCATTGAAGAACTCTCAGAGTTGTATAATGTTAAAGATAACCCTAAAGAAAAAATAACAATTTCTAGAGTGCAACCTGACGACATTGCAAGTCCAATTTGGAGGCGTAATATGCTATTAATCTAGTGTATATTTTTGTTTTATAGTTTTTGTTTGAAGTTTTAAAAATAAAACCTTTAAATTTAATCTTTTAATGTGTTTTATTTGTATTGAATTTTACTTTTTACTATAGTTTGTTACATGACATTGCCTAGGCTTAGATCAGATTTATCAGATAGTAGCTTAGCTATAAGCACTTAGTCCAGATCTACAAATAGTGCTCCATAATAAGGAACCTAAGGTATTCTAAATGATCTTGTGGCTTTGCTGAAGGTAGAAACATTTAACATTTTCAAAATTAACTCATTTTAAATCGCTACTGGCTATAAAAATCGAGATAGCAATACATTTACTACGACATGATTTGACAGGGGTGTACGGTCCATAGAAGCCAGATAAGCATTGATTGCCTTAAATAAATAAAAGGTTATGGGAACTGAATACTCGAAACGTGTATAAATAATAAAACCGAACGTATTTCGACTTATTCACGAAAACAACATTACCCACATTATTGTCCAGATATGACTGTTACCATTAGTCTTTCTAAAAATTCTTCTGCCAGGTGGCTACGAATCCTATGGGATTGGGCTAGTCATGAAATTCAGAAAATTCTTATGGTTCCCCCATTGAATCGACCTACAGCGATCGTAAATATTTTTTCGCTTCAAGTTTGCTTATGAAGCGCTATCTTGTTGTTTTTTTTTTTCTATTCAAATCGTGAGTAGGGGTAAATTCAAAGGTGCATCATGAAATGCACCTTTTAACATAATTTTTTAAGCTTTTTTCATATTTTAATTGTACTATGAGAATTTTAACTGCAAGCAATTTCTCGATTGCTTTCAATCGAGTCGAGTGTCATCATACTGTCATCTATAAGCATGGGAAGCAACGATATTGAGACGTTGTATTTTGGATGATTTGGACAGACCATTCAGCGAGAGAAGTTTTCAAGACAAACTTGGCATTATAAAAGCTGATAGACCAAATCCAAAATAAAATACTTTGTGTACAAAGTTGAAAAAGTGCATTCGTCATTATCGTATAGAGGAGTATGAAAAAATCAAATCACTAACTGCTTGTTCAACAAGCAATGCCAAAATTGAAAAAGTGATGCTAACTTATACGCACTATTCCTGCCACTTTCAGCTCAGTAGAGCGATCTTTTTCTGTTCTTAACCCTTAAGAGAGCTGTTCCAGAAAATATTGCCTTGAAAGAATGTCAGTGAACAGGCTGTTCTGGAAAAATGTTAGCTGAATATTCTGTTCATGAAAAAGCTGTCCATGAAAAATGTTGATCTTCATACCCTCTCTTCTAAGCTAAGTTGACAACTCTGCCCTTTGTGACTTGGAAAAAGACTAGTTATTGGAGCAGTAAAACAACCCCCTGTGGTGTCAACTACCCTCTTTTTACATCTCCAATTCAACTGTTTCCTTTTACTAGTTATCTGAAATTGGGTTGTTTTTAAGCGGTTTTAGGGGGCCGAGATTTGGTTGTGTTTTGATATAATTTCGTAAAAGCTACAACTGAGACGTAGGTTATACTGAAGAGGATTATTATTATTTTATTTTTTTTTAACTACAAACGATATATGCCTTCCATTAGATCTTATAAGGGCAATTTCGCAACATTTGTGTCTTGAATAAGAGAAAAATTTGGGACTTGTTAGATTGGTTGAGGTTTTTTAAATTTTACAAGAACTACACTACCGTTTAGATTTAAAAGTAACGAAAACTAAAAAAAAATTTCCCCGGAAAATAAAGTTTCTTTTTCGTCCAAATATCCTTGTAAAAGCGGAATTTGAGCCGATATGCGTGTATTCTAAAAAAAATATATTGTTATTTTCATTTTGTTGTTGAAAGTTTTCCTTATTTGTAAAAAATAAAATTGATTTCTGTAAGCTGTAAAAATCAATTAAGCTTTAATACGGTACATAAATTAGAATTTTATTTAAATACATTAATTTAATACAATTATACATTTTATTTTTAAAACACGATTTGAATGAGCTTTCACATGTAAAGCTCTCTTTAGAAATTAATTAAGTATTCAAACTTCTTACAAATTACATATTATATTGTAATAAAAATACTTATATGTTTATATTTCGTTATTTTATAATGAAAACTTAATATTATTGATTAACTATATATAACTATTTACTTTGATGAAATATGCCAGTGTTCTGCACTTCCATTTTTTCAAATTGGCCGAATCAAAATCATATAAAGCCTTCTCGCTAACGTTATTCAACAACAAAAATAAATGTTAAGGCTTCATTCATTTAAAAGACTCACAGAAATTGAGATTCCATTATTCTACGTTCGTATTTTCGTCTTAAATGGGAGAAAACCCAAAAAACTCTAACGGAAAATCTCGACAACCGAACTGAGACTATGTCTCTCGATTGCTGCTGTGTGTCCTAGTTTTTTAAGCAATTGTTGCAAAACGCAACTTTTTTTTCTTCGAACCTGGATTTCCAATCGGACTCCAGTCACCAGTTGGGTTTTTTTAAGTTTTCTAACAATAATAAACTGTTCAAATCGAAGCCACAAATATAAATTTTTTAACCTTTGCATTTTCGCTTTCTAATCTCATTCAGCAGTATACATCTTGTGCAGATCTAAATACTATTCCTTTGAGAGGAATAAATGTTTTAGTTAATTCAAAACCCAGAATGGAAATACATATTAGTGACAAAATTACGTACAAGCGAAACTTAATTATTTTTAATATATTTTATAAAAAAGATAAAGGTCATTGTCATAGATCACGTGTGTCATCCAAGCAAACTGGTCGTGGTGTCCGGTGAAATCCCCGGGTCAGTCAATGTCTGTAACTAAAGGTGTGGAACATCGCACAACTTTCAATAACACTAAAATTCTAGTCATTGCATTCAAATTTGATATGGTGTTACTTGCCGTTTTCATCTTTTCACTCATTCAAATAAAAATGGCCAGTTTTGACATTTTTGGCAATAAGTTTTACAAGGGCCAAAAATATAAGAAAAGGAAAAAAAACTGCCAAAATGTCGAATTTGGCGATGTTATTCTATAAACATTACATTATCCTTTCTTCGTTCGGGAGACGTTTTTCTGCAATTGTTGAAAAACATGAATTTTTGATGATTTTTCATAATTTTAATCTGATGCGCATGCGCAATTTTGACGAAAACATTAATGGTAGGTCCCATGTTCACCAACAACCCGTGCTCCAAATTTGAACATCGTAGGTCAATTCATTCGGGAGTTATGCTGAACACGTACACACAGACGCATCTACAGTTTTTTTACTTTCAATTAACCATATGTTTACATAGGGTAATGAAAGTATAACATTCGGTTAAAAAAAAAAATTATCCATTTCTCCACGTTTTGGAAGATTCTAATTAAAAATAGTGGTATTGAAAAAATTTCCGTGAATGTGTCTGTATTTCGCCATGTGTTCCTTCCCCCCACCTCATATAAAAAATTACTGATAAAACTATCTCCAAACTGGCAATTTGTATTTAAATAAGTGAAAATGTGAAAACGGTAAATAACATCACATCAAATATTAATGCAAAGATAAATATTGTAGTGTAATTGAAAGTTGTGTGATGTTCTATGCCCCTAGTTTGAAATCAGAATCTTCTTAAAAGCGGAGAAATGCACAAAAAAAAAAATTGAAAAGGGAAAAAAAAAGCAATTTTTTTTTTTTTTTTTTTTTTTTTTTTTTTTTGGACCGAAAATTATACTTTCATTACCCTACGGTAACATATGGGTAATTGGAAGTAAAAAATAAGCTGGTTGGGATTTTTTTTTATTTGTTTTCTCTTAGTTCTTCAATAAAAGTAATTGCCTCCCTAAAGTTTTTTTTTTTTTTTTTTTTTAAATGACCAAAGCCCTTCAAATCCTAATTATTATTTAAATCTCAATTATCCAATACTTATTATTAATAATATTACCCATAAAAACAAAGTTTGTATGTATAAATCTTTTATATGCATTGTCAATTTTTATATTCGTTAACCCAGCGCCAGCGCCGCTTCTGTAAACTGCGTGTGCTTGGTGTTAGCATATAACTTTAAATACTAAAAACATTTCTATCAGCAAAATGTGCGACAAACTACTTTTCAAAAGTTATTTTTCAAAATTAACGTGAATTTATGCACTCCCATCCAAATAATATTTATTTATTTTGATTAAACAATTTTATTATTAATTTATTAAAAAAAAAAATTTGGTAACAGCAAAGAGTTTCTTCAATGATCGGTTAAATACTATTTTAACGCGATTGGATGACGAAAAATTGGTTTACTAATATTGCGTAAAAGCAACCTTTTTATGACAGTTACAGCACCAAAATTTGATAGAATGCATTGTCATCGACATCAAATCTATCTGCCAAGTTTCAGCCCGATTGGATGGCAAATGGGGAAATTAGGCCTCCTCAGATTTGCCCGCCATTGACAAACCCGCAAATATACACGCAAAATCGAAGTTTATATAAAGGATTTAAAAAAGATATTCTTTCCACAAAATATTTAAAAGAACTTGAAAGAATGGGACCATCGATGACTAAGAAGAATCCTTAAACAAAAAATGCATGCAACTTTTCCACAAATTGCCGCGTATTTTAATACTGGGACATCCACTAAGGTCAGCGTACGATCAGTTAGTGTCTGCGTGCGATCAGGACCATCATTGACATGAGCTTTCGAAGCTGAATGTCCACTCGTGTACTGTTGTTGACTACACGATACAGGGCTTTACGCTTCACCTGGAACCGCCAATATCACCACTGAACTGTTAATGACTTGTAACTCATTGCCTGGTCTGATGAATCTCGTTTTCAATTGAATTGGGTAGATTGGCATTCATGGGTATGGGGTAGAAGGTCGGAAATATTGATCAAAATAAATATCGATACTATATCGTTGCATAAAACAAAATATCGATACATGCCTTTTTTTTTTTATTATTTGATTTTCAATTTTGCCAGAAACGAAGTTTTCGAGGAAAATATCTACTTTTTATGAATTCATGCCAAAATTGTTTTAATAAATAAATTATAAAAATTGTTTCAATAAATAAATTATATTATCAATCAGAATAAATAAAATACATTTGGATGTCAATGCATAAATTCATATTTATTTTTATAGAAGAAATTTTAAAAAGTAGTTTACCGCATATTTTTCTGATAGAGATGTTTTTAATATTTAAAATTAGATTCAAATTCCAGGCACAAGTTGGCAACAGAAACGACGCTATGTTAATGACTACTAATAAATTATCTTATCTTTCCATCGCATTATGTTTTCTTTATGGTTAGGGTGCTATTTTAACTGTCTCTCAGCCAAGTTCAAACTTTAGTTTTGAAGTTTTTAAAAAAGGAATAAAGAAAATAAAAATAAAAAATTAAAAAAAAAAGAAAAAAGTATGGAACTAAAAAACGATCATCAAAAAACTAAAAATGTTTGAAAATATCGATATATCGGCGACTTGTATCGATATTTTTACAATCGATAAAAATATCGTTCTATCAATACACATCGCCGACCTCTGGTAGGGGACAATCTCATGAATCTATGGACCCTACATGTCTACAGGGGACTGTTCAAGCTGGTTGAGCCTCTGTGATGGTATTGGACGTGTTGATGCGATATGGGACCCATGATACATCTAGAGACGACTCTGACAGGTGACAGGTACGTTAGCTTCCTGTCTGATCACCTACACCCATTCATGTCCGTTGTACATTCGGCCGGACTTGAACAATTCCAGCAGGAAAATGCGACACCTCGTCGTGAGTTACTACAAATTGGCTCCAAAAATATTTTTCTGACTTTATACATTTCCGTTGGCCACTTGAATCCCTAGACATGAACATTAGAGTGGTCCTTATATGAGGTCAAAAATGAAATTTTATCCGATTTTAACTCTCACCCCCTCATTTCTTTTCCTTTTGACCTATTTTGACAGTGTGCCAAATTTTATTCCGATAAATTAATATTAACCAGTACCGCAATGAACCTGAAGTTGTTAAAAAGATGACAGAAATTTAATTTTTTTTGAAAAAAAAAAAAAAATTCCTCAGATTTGGTTGCACACACTCGATTCCCCTCCCACAGGGACGACGGGAACGGGGGGCGTAGGGGGCGACTCGCCCCCCCCAAAGTTTTAGAAAGTTGGACAGTCGGCAAATTTTATCGAGATTTTTCTTTTTCTAAAGTCGATCCACAATAAAATCGAATTAAATGAAGGAAGGGGGGAAAAAAAATGGAACAAAAATATTAAAAATATCTGAATGCAGCGTGACCCGAGTTTGACGAATCGGCATTTTTACAATAGAAGTCTATTATAGGGGAGTCGGTGTCTTTTTTTTTCGGCTACAATGATGGACTGCGAACGCAAATATTACCATATAAATATTACCATAAGTTTTTAGAAAGGCTGGTAGTCGGCAAATTTCTGAAATTTCATCCCTTCTTTTAAAAATCCCTACTGACGGATGTTTCAAAACATATTGAATGGAAAAAGTACAAATAATTAAACTCATCATTAGTATTATAAAATTGTGATCACAATGCAGCCTCAGTTGACGGTCGGCAATTTTGAATTGGAGTAAGTATATCCTTTTTGACAGGAATATTAAAATAATCTAATCATTGATATCTTCACTGACATTAGATAACTTTGATGTGTTACAGTAGATGATATACTTGTATTTGTGGTACGTCAGACAACGCCTCAAAAATCATGACATACACATTAAACGTCATTTACATAAAATATGTAATGTACATCATATGAGTTAAAGGTTTTATACAAAATTTCAAAACACCAAAATTTTGTATACCAAAATTTACCAGCATTTTACAAAGTTATTGCAATTAATGTCAAGTAGAACTCCATAAATTATGTTATGTACAGGATGGTTATAAAGAAACTTTGCCGATATATGGATCTCTAAAGGCAGTCTCGTTCAACAGATCAAGATGAGGTTTCAGGTATAGTTATTCAGAGATATGAGGTCGGAATTCTGTGAATTTCGGCAAAATGGCGCTCACGATTACCCCGGTTATAGTTACGAATAGCAACGCCTACTTTTTCCTATTGAGAAATGATCACCGCATGCGAAAACCCTAAAGAGCATTGGAATGGTACGTGTATCACAAAAAACGGACGAACAAAATACAGATCTGCGAACTGCCAACAAAAACACGATCAGAGCAATGGAGGCCGCTCACCAAATATTCAGCTTAGAAAACCGATTAAATTGCCTGTGATGGCACTCATGTAAACTTTGGCCTCTGTCAAATGCAAATTTCCATAGTGCGCCTCAATCGCGTTTTTGTTGGCCGTTCGCAGAGCTTTTTTTTTTTTTTGTGCTTGCATAATGCGTCCGTTTTTTGTGATACACTTACCGTTCCATCTCTCTTTAGGGTTTCCTTATGCGCTGAGCATTTTGTGACAGGAAAAAGTAGACGTCATTTGAAAATTTCGTGCATGTAACTATAACCATAACCGTGAGTGCCATTTGTTGAAATTCATAGAATCTCGAGCTCATACCTCTGAATAACTATACCTGAAATCTTATCTCGATCTGTTAAACGGAACGGAAGCTAGAGGCCCATATATCGGCAAAGTTTCTTTATGACCACCTTGTACTTCATATATTGAAAATGCATTCCCAAAATAATGCATGCCACTTATAAACTGGAAGGCGATATCGTATTTATTTCCACAAAATAATCTTTGGAAAAGTGTTGAAAGGTTTATTATAATACTATCTAATATTCTTAATGTTCCCCGTGCTCAAATAGCTGTGGACCGACTTTGTCAAATACAACCAGGCTCAGTGTATTGCAAATTGTGAGTATCCTTTCACTCCTATCCTCGATTTATGACGCAGTTTGGCCTTTGTGTTGCCCTTGCGCCTAGTAAATTTGAAAAACAACCAACCAACCTATCCTGGATTTCACCACTTTAATATTCGAAACATCGGGGAAAAATTGTCTTTCAGATAAACTAAGATTTTTTAGTCTAAATACCTTTAAAAATATTTCAAATTGGATCAATAAATCTCAAACTAGGATCATAACCATTACATGTGGGTAATAGAAATGGGGGTGGGTTTTTGGAAATTTCATGTTGACAGTGATGTTTCTCTTGCTTTGAAGATCAAATGTGCAACTTGTTCTTCCTCAAGATCGGAATAACACTGTAGATTTGAATAACATGTGAATTGATAAATTTATATCTATATATTTTTTTCTTGTAAATTTTACCACTTTTTTTCCCACTGTACTTTATTTTTCGAAAGCCAGAGGGGAGGGAGTGAAAGTGCATGTTTCTTATGTCCCTGACATTGTATCTATTATAAAAATTGCAGTGCTTCGCGTAAGGAATTTTCTGAAATAGCAATAGTCCGTCAGAATTTTAAAAAGAAAAATTTCCAGAATTTGTTTTTTAATCAACCTTTATACAATTCTTTATAAAAAAGTCACCTATTTGATCAATAATTTTCATCTATTTAATTCCATGTTAAAGTGCTATTTCCAACCACTTTTACTCGTTTAATTAATTTTTTTCGAAACTGCAATTTGAAAATTTAAATAAAAAGTTGTATCAAAATGAAGCTCTTGCACTACTCAAGTTACTGACTTGGTTTAAGATTGTGGAGAAAAACTCTATCTGCAAGGTATAAATGTCTCCCCCCCCCCTGCCCCCAAATAAAAACGCTTCTAAAAATAATCTCCTTTGTTCGGAGAGGAAGGGGTAATTTACTACAAAGAAATGAAAAAAAGAAATGAATTTGAAGGAGCTTTAACTATAATGTGATGGGAATTTACTTAAAATTTGACATTAATTACGTATTAATAAAATGCCATAAAATATTAAAAAATTTTTAGACGGTAACTTAAAAGTAGTTAAAACTAATTGCACATTAAATAAAATAATTCTCAATTAAATAAAAAAATGTATTAACAAATAGTTTTACATTAATTAATAATTAATTATTCATATATTAATTAAAAATTATTTATACGTTAATTTTACATTAATAAAAAATAGTTAACAATTTATTAACATCTTAATTTATATTTTCTACATTTACAAGGGACATTCCTTGATTTCAGTCGGCAAAAGGATGTCTACGCCCCCCCAACCAAAATTCTTAGGGACGGCCCTGCCCTCCCACCTCCCCTTTTGACCAACTCTGACAATGTATTAAGTTTTATTATAATAAGTTAATACTAACCCCTACCTTTTTGATATTGAAAGTACTGAAAATGGACACAGAAATGGCAAAAATGAACAAAAATAGTTCAAAATTTGTGTGCCCTTAAATAAAAAATAAAGATGCAAAATATTGATACAATTTAACAAATAAAGGTAATATAACGTATACGAATATTATACCGAATACGCCAATAAATATATTGCTCTACTACATATGTTCAATGTTAGAAATATGATAATTACTAAAAATTCAACAATATAAAACAATTTTGAAAACTGAAACAATAATTTAACTTTTTTATATTAATAAAATAACAATTGATATTTGATTTTTGTTTCAAATAATTAAAAATTAATTTTCTTTACTTCGTAAATCTAAGTCATAAAAAAAAGTTAATCTTTTGTGACAATATTACAATGTGACTTGACATAAACTCATAACCAATAAAGATATTTAAACCATACCTCCTAAATCTTCCATTTTAGTCGAAGTTAATTTCGAGACAATGACGGCCGGTTCGCTTTTCACTATCTACTTTTCGTTTAAAACTAGTCTTCGACGCCATAATTGCTCTGGAGTCATAGAGATCACGATATTTCTTTTCTCGTCAAAACAAAAGAGGCCAGTATGCATTAAAACACCCAACTCCTGCCCATCACATTCAGAAAAGCAGAAATCGAATTGTGCCATTCACGAATCAAGGGGGTAGGTATGGTGAAGTCGTCTTTGGTAGTGTTTTAACCAAGACACTTCAACCACTTTTTGTGTGTGTATTAATTAATTTGTGAGGTTAATTATGTAGGCACATGTGGTAAGTGACTCAGTTTTTTAAAGTAAAGCGGTGCTTTGCAACCAACTGTCCTCTGCTTCGTTAAAACCATATGTTTTAGGGGAGGGGGGGAAGGAATTTTGTTAGGGGATTTTGGGGGTGCTGGCCTAGCTTAGAGCGGATGTTGGAAGGATACATTTCGTTGCCATCTGTCGTGTGAGATCAAAATATGGGACAGAGGTCAAAGAGTTGAAGCCGGCTAAAAAGCCAAAAGTCGCCTGGCCGGGTAAAAGGGTACAGCCCCTATTACTTTGGGGCATAGATATTTATCCAATGTGGAAGAGATTTTAACGAAGGTAAAGCACCAAGCGCGCCAATAGTTTTAAAACAGAGTTTTTAAAAACTGGTGCAGGGCTCTTCACGACGATGATTATTCACTGCTTTTCCTATGATCTCTTGCCTCTAGTCTGCTGACTGGAAATGCGTAGAAGTGCAATCTCTGTCACCGTTTGAATCGAAAGGGTTGAGCCCTTGAGATGTCCCGTCAGCGTTCCGGCAAATGGGTGAGTCCACTGAAATTCGTTCTCGCTTGCACAGTTAAATCTGAGTGTGTTTAATTCCGCGTAATGTAATTTAATTGTTAACTTAATTCAATTTTAATTTTGAGGACAGTTTTCTTGTAGAATTAATAGTATGCGCGTAGTGAGAAATTGCAACCTTTACATTCTCAATAAAACTAACTTTATCGCTGGGTGACGGAAAGGTTATGTAAATTAATAAAGTATTAATTGCCTTTGTTGGATATTCTAGCTAAATTGGTATTGAAACAGAGTTCGGGTGATTACTGAATGTTACGATTTGTAGTGTTAAATAAATGACAATTAATGAGTCCTCTGGATCACTAGCACCATGCCGTTCCATTTACGATGTATATCTGAATGATTGTGTTTATTTCTTTAATAATTTAATCAAGAAAATAAATGATTTAATTTAACCTCAAACTGGACTCTTCCTTTGTAAGAGAATCGTTATTGGGTGCGGGTTGTTCATTTCCTTTACAGGGGGGGGGGGGGGGTAGGTTCCTGTTGCTGTCAATGCTGTCTCTAGTTCAGGTAAATTGTCTTATTGTACTAATGTTGAGAATTTAACCTCATGTAGTGAACCTTATTGCTAACCTTTGTTTTCTAAGAACCTTTCCCTGGTATGTCCGTAAGACTTGGCGCCTTTTTTAACAAAACACAACGCAACTGTTAGTAAACGATCAGGACCCTACTGGTTAATTAATTGAATCTAGGTGTATGTTTGGACAGAGGGTGCGGGCGTCCAGGCTTTACGATAGTAGGGAAGTACAAAACTAAGCAATGCAAAGGAATGCGTCATTGGTAATAATTCAAACTATTGGCTTTTTTTTTGTTGCTTTTTTCGGCAGTCTCAGGGGGAAAAAAAGGAATTTTCAGACTTACTGACGCGGGCCTTTTAATGGAAAACGCGGTTTTTGGTAGTAAACACATACTATTGTAGATAAATTAAAATTACTTCCCCAAAATTTGATTTTTGCTCTTCTGTACTGCCGGCGGGCCGGAGATCTTACCGCTTGCAGCTACCCCCAGACATTAATTTTCTCTCATCGCCAGTCTTTTCAGTTGTTTAGAAGCTCTCGTCCAATAAAAATGATAGAAAAGATATAGCACATTAAGTGCGAGGCTTTGATCTCGGAAGGAAATTCACTGTAAGCAATGTTTGCCTTTTCAAAAACTTTTATTGATTAACATGTTTTTTGTCGTACTCTCTTCATAAAAAAAGTTTATAAGTGTGCAATATGTGAGTAAACATTATGTGAATAAATATTAGTGAAATATACGTTATTTTCTTAGTTGTACTATTATTTTACTAGTTAAATGTTAGTGAAGTTCCTACTCAGTGTTATCTTACAGTGTTTTTTTGTTTAATTCAATATTCATTTTCATAGCATTGGGCTTTGACACTGAAAGCTGAGATTATTAACTGAACATTATTATTGCTTGTAATAATTAAAAGGACAAGTTAGAAATAAAGTTTAAAATTAAGGTATTTATGCACAATTAGCGCTTTGTTAATTGTAAGGCATTTTGTGTTGCTATGTCATTCGCAAACTTAGTTTGTTGGTGTAAATATTGATAAAAACACTTATTTCTTTAGAATTATTTTACTGTGAATTGTGTTTTACCATTGCTTTCCATTATTTATACATCCAAAAGGCATGTTTTATTAAATACTTGATACTTGATTTGTTTCCGTTCTTTCTGTGTACGCATACTACAGGATATTTATTTTTGATTGCATGCTATATTTTATTTCACGCTCTCAATACTTAATATATTTTGGTACCCAGTCGAAATGTCTACAGCTTCAAAAAATGCAATGCAACCTTGAAACTTTGTCAATTTTTTTTTCTAGATAATGTTTCAGCAATTTTGTGCTATTAATACAGTTCATTCTTGGTGTTATTTTCTTATGAAAAATTGCTAAAAGTTCAAAAAATGAGCTGTCGACTATCCTCTTTTGCCTATATTATAAGTGTTCAAGCATTACCCGAGGGTCATACTGCACTGCAACCTTCAAACAACTTTTTCTACAATCAAGCCTCTTGATTTTAAGCTTGACCAGATGACAAGGCACTGTCATCTGAGCTAGCACCTGTTAGAAATTGCACTGTTATAGCAATGGTGTCGATGTCATATGAAACTTGTGGACGGATAAGCTCCGAGTTTCAACAGAATGAAACAGAACTTAAAAAAAATAACTTCTTTATTATTTGCTACATCATTTCAAGTTTTAACTGCTCTCTATCAATAGAACGCTACTCCCAATTGCCTTCATGCTTCATAGTAAAGCCATGTGTTTACAGTATATAAGTCGTAAAAAGAAAATTATTGCAGCATTTAATCTGTAGTAAAAAATATCCATAGCAAACAAGTAAAATTTTCTATTTAGCAAGATGCTGAAATAGTTAAGAGTTGCGCCATAAAATCTAAAACAATTAAGAAACTTTAATTAATTTAAGTAAACTTTTAAGAAACTTTTTAAGGTAAGGTGGTTTAAAATAAGAAGTCAAAATATATTGTTTAAAATTTTGGAAGTTTCTAATATATTCATAGTTTTCAAAATTGTATATGTTAGTATGATGCTTAAACTTTATTTCCCCATTTTATTTTTGTTTCAATAATTTGTTTTATAAGTGTGCCAACAGTAAAAATACTTATTACAGCCATATGTTGTCTACTTAAAACTTCTGTCTGCAATTCAGAACTTTTAAGAAAATTACATTCTAGTGACTTGACTGTGTTTATTGAACATTTTTATTGCTTATTAAAATTACAGGTAATATTATTATTATTATTATTATTTTTTATTATTATTTTTTTTTTTTTAAACCCAAATTTTGTGAAAAGGGTAAAATGGGAATAATGTTAAGCTCAACATGAGTAGGCATTTTTAAGATGATATTATAAAGTTTTTCTTAATAAGATTTTATTTTTTAGAAATTAGAAAGAAGATATGTTTCAAAGCACCACATTAAACTACTTTTGTATTATTTAAACCTTTTAAAAAATTTAAGACGGGTAATTAAAAATCCTTCAAGGAAGGGATCAGAAATCTCTCAACTGAACACTGTCATATTATCACTATTCACGCTTTGGCCTCGCATGCCAAAGGTGGCGAGTTCGAATTCCGAGTAAGACATCGATGTTCATAGTGATTCGGAATCCACTTTAAGCTGTAGGTCACAGCCAGATTAGCCGTCATTATGCATAAATTAGGTCGTTGAGCGTACAAACCAACTATTCAAAGGAGAGTTCTATCACATTATATGTCTCTTATAAAGATTTTGTCTTATAAAGCAATTTTGTCTGCGATATCTCCAAAACATTTGAGTCTTATAATAACATGTATAAAAAATTTAAAATTTAAACGTAGCTGAAACAAGTAATAAGAAATGTTCAGTTAATAATTTCAGTTTTCAGTGTTAAAGTCCAACTAGGGGGCTTCGCCCCCTGCTCGCTAACGCTCGCCAACCCCCAAACGCCTCGCTGCGCTCGGATTGAGCGGCTTTGCCGCTCGAATTTGTGGTTAAAACATCTTGCTGCGCTCGAATAAGTTTGCCAGCCATAAAAAAATTTAACCAAATTTTTATAAATTTAATGTAAGGCCTAATAGAGAAAACACCCAAATTGCAAGTTTCATAATAGAAAGTTAAATAGACTATCCGCCAACATTCTGACTTAAAACTTCCTTAGCTATGCCCTAACATTGAAGTCCCAATATCTTTTATTTATTCTGATAAGTCGCCCCGTTAGAGGACGACGTCCAACGCGAAGCATTTTCTGAATAGAAATACTTCAAAATAATAATTACTCTAATACAAAAATGCTTCAGAAAAACAGAAAAAATCAACTTTGAAACGAAGAGTTTAAAAAGAGCTTTAAAATTAGCAATGGGTTTGTTGTTTACATATAAGGATAGCTTTAAAATTAGCAACGGTTGGTTGGTTGAACCCCCGAGCAGCCGGTTTGTTGTTTACATACGTAAGGATGTTGCCAATCATATATTTAAAATCATTGAGGCTTTGTAGTAGCTTAATGATGAAAAATATTGAAATTTAACTAATTAATAAAGTGTTAATAAATTATTTTGGCACGTTTTGGCAAATCTACAGCTTATTTCCTTTAAAATGACACCTTGATCATTGAAATTGGTTGAGTAGTTTAGGCGGACGGACTAACCCCAAAAAACGTATTGCCTATTAAATATATAGATGCTATGAAAATTAATACTCATATTAAACCAGAAACATTATCAGATGACACTGAGTGGAACTTCACTAACATTAAATTAGTAAAATAGTACAACTGAGATAACATTTACTACATACATTTCACTTATATTTATTCACATAATGTTTACTCGCCTTTTGCAATACTTTTAAAACTGTTTTATAATAGAAAGAGTACGACAAAACATGTTTATCAACAAAAAATTTTTAAAAGACAAACATTGCCTGCAGTTAATGACTAACACTATAAAAATTAATATTCAACTGTAAATAAGAAAACACTATCGCATAACTCTGCATGGAGCTTCACTAACATTAAACGAGCAAAATAATAGTACAAGTAAGAAAATGCTCGCTACTTATTTTCGATGATGGTCGTTAAATAGATATGACACTCGCTTATTTGCATTAAAATACTAATAGCAAAACAGTGACAACGGAACTTCAGATTTTAACCACTTAGGCTTGTGGAGGTAAGGCACTTTAACAGATACAGTGACTCATCTATACCACTCAACTCTGGACGGGCAGCGTCGAGCAGGCCACGCCTCTCCAGAGTTGTATAAAAAGCCGAAGACAGTCTCTCAATGTTAGCTTCGTATCTCGAGATTATAATTATGTTTTGTTAAGTTATTTTAATTCTTAAATTTTAAGTTTGTATTATTAAAGTGTTTTTTAAAAACTCATTCACAGACCCAGCAGCTCCATCGCAAGCAGAGTTTGTGGTAAGCCTGAGAGCACAAATGAGCGACTACGTCCTGTTGCCGCCTCGAATCACGCGACGCAAGATGTCTTCATACACAGGGATCTCCTAAGGACATCTCATGTGTTCCTGAGAACGGATGCTGTGCGAAGACCATTATAGCAGCCGTATCGAGAACCTTTTAAGGTGGTGTCGAGAAGCGACAAGTGCTTCGTCCTTGACATAAATGGGCGACATGACACGGTTTCACTGGATAGGCTTAAACCTGCTTTCACACTCAACGACCTGCTACCAACACTCAACAATCATTACCTGCTGAGTATACAGCATCTCCTTCTCCGCAGAACCAGGTGGTTACTCGCTATGGCAGGAGAGTACGTTTCGTCGACAGCTACCAGAGTTGATGATGTCGTTCTTTGGACTGGTGGGACACCTGTGGCGGTACGGCACTTTAACAGATACAGTGACTCATCTATACCACTCAACTCTGGACGGGCAGCGTCGAGCAAGCCACGCCTCTCCAGAGTTGTATAAAAAGCAGAAGACAATCTCTCAATGTTAGCTTCGTATCTCGAGATTATAACTATGATCATGTTTTGTTAAGTTATCTTAATTCTTAAATGTTAAGTTTGGATTATTAAAGAGTTTACATTGTTATCAAACTTATGGAGTCAGATTTAATCAACATAAACAGCATGCACCTACCTCTAAAGGCTTGACATTAAATTTCAACAATAACTCATTTTTTAATTCAAAATATCGAATTATCTAGCCACAATTCATTAAATAAATAACCGCAGCGTTCAGACTTGCGTTGGTTCTTCCCAGAGCCATGTTGTTGATGATGACGACATCACCGCGCCACAGACGTATTTTATTTTCGTCCTTATACTCTTGTAGCACTGTCGCATGTCGCTCACCGCTTGCCTCTTATGTATCGTACCCGAGGCCTTAGGCTACTTCAAAGATATATGATTTTTATATTTTTGAAACCGCACATTAAGTTTTACAGTTAAAAAAGTTTACAATTGCAAACTTTTATTTGAAAAATAAAGGAATATTTACTTAACCCGGGAGAACTCGCACCTAAGATACGAACAAGGACGCGCGCGCTGAGTCCAAATGGACCCCACTTACGTAAATCAGAATTAATGCTAATTTTTGCATAATATTTAACGTCAGCATGATTATAAAGCTAATATTTATGAATTTTCGAAATTTTTAATACTACTAATTATTTGAATATATACACAAAAATATAAATTTGTAGCTGATTTACCTGACTTAATTGAAACTGCCTTTTTAATTTTGTTTATCCGTGCAGTTTGTACATATGTTGAGAGTATGCTCTTTATACAAAAACTTATCACATTTAAAACATGTAGTCGATGATTTTTTGTCCTTACTGAGTGGGCAAATGTTACAGCGTCCTTTAGAAGATAGAGTTCGTTTCTTACATGGGGGTTCAACTTTTTCACATGCTTTCAGACATCTCTTTCGACAGTCTTGGGGGAGCCCTACTTGTTGTGAACGTCTTTCGATGAAATTGTTTATTAGGTTTAGGGCTAAATCCTTCAAAAACAACCATCTACTTTTGTACTGGAGGGGTGGGGTTTTGTTTGATAACAATATTATCCTTGCATTTATGGCCGCTATATTCAGCATTGAATAAAATATCACCATTGGCCATCTATTGGTAACTCGTGCGGTGGAATAATTGGCTTCCATCTCATCCACAACATCTACAGCCCCTTTCGTCAGATTATAGAATGTTACCCAGATAGCATGCAAGCTTACGAAAACCTTGTCATATCCTTGTCATTAGACTTGGCGTTCCAAGCTTGCCGAGTAACCCTCTGATAAAGGGTTTGAAAACGGCAGCCGTGCAAGCTTGCAAAGTAATACCTTTTGTAAAGGATATGTAAAGGGTAGAATTCCAATTCATCAATAACATATCCTTTTCATAAGGGTATGTAAAGGGTCGAAGGTCGAATTCCAAGGTTAGAGTCTTCCCCCTCCCCCTTGCCGCAGATCAGATAAGCTCTCCCCCTTAAAACGTGTGTGACAAGACGTATCTTGCAACCGGTTTCGAGTTTGGCATTCGAATGCTGGTTGAAGTGTTTGACGGACACGGAAGATGAGATACTTTCATCTTTAATTCCCGCTGTAAAAACCGGTACGTACGTTGTTTTATGATTATAATTAATTAATTTTTTATCAATCTGCAATAATATTATTCAGGTACTTGTCTACGTTGAAAAGGTCGATTTTGATGAAATCTGACCAAAAAAATATTATTCATGAATATATTAGCCCAAATCTTTAAATTTCTAAAACTATCTTTATTTTAACTCTGCGTATGTTTGAACAAAAGTTATGTCAATTTGAAACTGATCAAAAACTGTAAATTATAACCGGAAATGACCGGAAATAGATCACCAAAACCAAAAGTCGCCGATTAAAAAGTGATTTCCTTATAAATATTAATATTTTCTTCTTTTTAATAAATAAAAAAAATTGAAAAAGAAGAAGATGCATTTTAAGTGTGTAAGTAATATGGTTTATATAGAAATTGTGTGTTTTAAAGTTTCAATGCATTTTTCTCGGAATTGATTATCATACAAATATTGTTAATTTGAAATGTCATAACTCAAAAAATTGTTCACGAATCATTATAAAAAATCTTGTGCTTCTCTTGTTGATTGTTTTCTAGGGAATGTGCTGTCGAAATTGAGATTGGATGGTTATTTTATAAAATACAACCTAAAGTTTGAATATAAACAAGGTGAAACTGTTAAAAAATCACTAACTTATTTTTCGACTATCCATAAAAAAGTTTTAATGAATATATTTTTCTTAATGTAGTATATGCCCTAGATAAAAGCATGAAGTTTATTTATATACAATTTATTTCCTAAAAAACTTAATAGCTCTTCATTTATTTTATTTTAAGTTTTTGAAATATTTCATCAAAATTGCAATTTTTGAAAAATAATAATAATAAATTTGAATTTTTTTACTGTATTACTAATCTATAGTAGTACTAAATATAAAAAGGTACTTAAAATATTCCTACCTAAAGTTTTTTTTAAAAAGTGCTCCGAACGTAGGCAAGTACCTTAAAATGGAAGCGTTTAATCAAATTCTTAAAGAAATAGGCTTAATTAGTTGTTGATACATAGTAACGCAGCCTAGAAATCATTAACAATTTTTTCATAGGAAAGCAACTTTTGTTTTTTCGAAAAGTTTTATGGGCAAAAAAACCCAGCTACTTTTATGGCGAAAAGTTATTGAATTGCGTTGGGGTAGAATTTTTAAATAGTACATGCTTTGTTATAAACAATAGCTTTGTTCCATAATTCCCTCTGAGCGTAATTTTTACCTCGTAACACGTTTTTACGATACTACAATTTATAGATCTGTACTTAAGATAAACTATCGGGAGTGCAATGTTAAACACTAAATTGTATTTATGGGATCTCTCATATCCTTGTCATTAGAAGAATTAGAAAGTGGAAGTGTTAGAAACAGACGAGGTGCTTTTCTCCATCTCAAGTTAAAAAAAAAAAAAAATGGGCATGCGTAGTATGGATACAATAAATTTTAAAAATGTGTAGTAACATTTTTATTTTCAAGATTATGTTAACAAAATATCGCGGGTTCTTCTTAACAAGCCCTTCTTTGTTTTTATTTAAATTTTATTATAGTTACTGTGTTTTAAATTTTGGCGAATTTTCTCATCGCAAAAATGACAGTTCTGGGCCAAGGCGGGATGCAGGATGGGACAGGACCGATGACGTCATTAGAAGTGGGCGTGACCGGAAGTGACGTCACCGAATGTTACGTAACCGGAAGGCGCGTAATCGGAAGTGGAGTTGAGTTGTTTCCCTCCTGCTGCTGTTAGTTTCGGTTTCGTTATAAGCTTTTTACATATGACGTCACAGTGGGTATGACGTCATGATTTATTTTACAAAGTTTAGCTTTAAGAGAGTGGCCACACTTTTTTAGTTTTGGTTTACCTTTAAGGCGGAGTTGAGTTGTTCTAGAGCTGCTTCTAAATTAAGAACTTATAGTTATAGGCTTTTTTACTAGTGATGTCATAATTTGGCCATATAAGTATAGATTGGGTATGACGTCATGATCAAAGTTTACCTTTAAGGTGGTGACAACACCTTTTAGTTTTGGATTTAACTTTAAGGCGGGATGGAACGATGACGTCACTGGAAGTTGAGTTGTTCTAGGGCTGCTTCTAAACGAAGAACTTATAGTTATAAGCTTTATTACTAGTGACGTCACTGTGGATATGACGTCATAATATATTTCACAAAGTTTACCTTTGAGTTAACCCGGGGCGGAGTTGAGTTTTTCGACTCCTGCTTCTAAACGAAGAAGTTATAGTTATAGGCTTTTTGACTAGTGACGTCACAGTGGGGATGACGTCATAACTTGCTTTATATTAAAAGTTTAAGGTGATGGCAGCAGTAGGAATATGCTAAGTTTTAGAGTTGAGTTGTTCTAGGGCTGCTTCTAAACGAATAAGTTAAAGTTATAGGCTTTTTTACTAGTGACGTCATAATTTAGCAAAATAGGTATAGTTTGGGTATGACGTCATGATCAAAGTTTACCTTTAAGGTGGTGGCAACACCGTTTAGTTTTGGATTTAACTTTAATTCGGAATGAGGGATGGGACCATAGACCAAAGATAAAGCAGACTGATCGTAAACCTCCAAATCCTTGACCGAGACGCGCGAGGAATTGTGGGGCACAGATCTCCAAAACATAAACGCATTTTGTATAGACAATGGCTGCTTGCTTCGCATTTGGATGTACAAATCACCCGTCAAAAATAGTATGTACTTCTCCAAATATTTCATTTTACAGGTAAGTTCTTTTCTAACACTGTCTAATTATAGTTTGCATTGATTTTAGTTTCTAAAACTATTTATTTGTGTTTGAATGACTTCAAAATGAAAGTTCGTGTGGGTACTCGTTTCGTTTTCCTTCATTATTGTGTGTATCGCGGAATTTTCGATTAAATTTCAATTAGCCTACAGACTGCCATTTAATAATTAATTAATAACTACCACTTTAGAAGAAGCAATTTAGGTATCTGAATTTTTAAGAATTGTTTTCGTGAAGTCAGTATTTTCTGGAGATGAAGGATGAGTCACGTTAGGTGATCAAGTTTTGAATGAAAGCACGTGTGCTCTTCTCTCCGGAAATGGAAAAACATAGTTGATTCTCTACTTTGGTTTCAATGTTAAGAAACCAGTCAATGATATATGATGTAGTGCATTCAATAAATAAAAATCACAGTTCATAAAGAACTTGTTGTGTAAAAGAATTAGTTTCCCATAAGATGAAAAAGTGAAACCGAAAGTTATATTTACATGTTTACCTAACAATACAAAATTTTTCAGCTATGTAATTGTGAATGTGTAATTATGTTATACATCTGTCCAATTCCTACAATATAGTTATTATAACATACATTAAAATTATCTGCTAAATCTTATGCATTAACAAAATATGTTAAATTTTTGGAAAGATAATGAAAAAATTTAATTTCTTGAACATTTGTTAATTGTTAAATGAGATTTCCGTTTTATGAAATTGCTATTATCAATTTTTATCAATTATCATTAATTTTAGTCGTATGCAAAATAAGAGATGACATTTTTCTTTACACTTTTTCAAAGCCATGATATTCTACTGTGTTTAAGCTTCAACACAAAAACTTGATCTTGGAAGGAAGATTTAAAAAAAAAAAATGTTAAATCAGTATTTAAAAAAAATGTTAAACCAATTATTTGAATAAGCATTATGATACTTAAATAATGAGATTTTCATTATTAAATATTTTTCCATTTTTCGTTATCTAGTAATAGTTTTTTTATTTGTAATTATTGAAAGGTGAACTTAGGAAGAATATGTTCGCTTGTAAAATAACATTTTAAAGATGTTAAACGTTCTTTTTAATAAAAGTGTACATTCATGCTAATGGGTTATTTGTTCTTTCATAACTAAACTAAAAACCTTTTAAAATATCTAGAAAACAAATAAAAATATGATACGTTTGTTTGCATCATGAAGACAGATCGAGATGATATTTTATGTGTTTTGTTGCCATTGTTGTTGTTTTTTAAAGAATTTTAATAAAGAATATTTTGTAATGCTATTACTTTTTGAATTTCTTAAATATTATTCAAAAACATAAAATTACTATTCTTTGTTATTTTAATGAATAGTTAGAAATAAATAAACCTGTTGAGCCGAAACTTTTTCCTTTATTCAAATTTATAATTTCACCGGTAATTGTATGGCGAATGATGCGGCCACGATCCGTCACGGATGCGGGAAGAATGTGTTGGAAGAACCCCCACAGTTTACCGTCGACGGACAAAAATAGGTGAACTTCTTGAAGTCAAATTTAATAAAATTATTCGAAACTTTCTTCTTTTCTTCTTAATGCAGCATAATGTATACATTCTAAGGAAAATATGTGAATTTTTTCATAAGATTTATTCATATATTAGTGGATAAAACGCTATTTTTAAAATGCGAAATTTTACACAGTACGCAAGGCGTTTGCTGTTTCTTTTGGAATTATGTTACCCATGATGCCTCAAAACATGTAATGTTTTTCTCCAATGAAGGTCAATGGGAAACGCCGCCTCTGCTCCTATTCTTTGCTCTATGGATGGGACGAAGACGTCACTGGAAGTTGAGTTGTAATTTGACTGCTTCTAAACTAAGAACTTATAGTTATAGGTCATTTTACTAGTGACGTCACATTAGGTTTGTCGTCATTATATGCTAAAATTTAGCTTTAAGGTGGTGGCAACACAACAAATTTTAACTTTAAGGCGCAATGTGGAAGTTCGTGTCACGTTAGTCACTGATCGGGAGCATACCGTCACTCAAAGTTTAGTAAGCCTCTCTTGATTGGTTGGAATGTGTCACGTGACTACATACTCGTTTCTGATTGGTTGATAAGATTAGGCGGTGAAATCATTCAATTTCAGAGAATGAATTTTAGATCGTGGCGCCATCTAGTAACGGAAAAATCAATACCTTTTATCAATTGTCTAAATTATTAAAGTAGATTTACATAAATAAAATGTTCAATCATAAGACGACTTTTAAATTAATGTGAAGGCCATTTGCTAAGGGTTTAATGAACCCTAACCCCGAGCTACACGTGACATTTTCAATATTATACCAAATGGTAGAATATCAAACTATCGGACGTTGCCTTCATGGTAACTCATCTGCCCACCCCCCTACCCTAACCAATTTCGAATAAGCTAATTTTAAAGACTTTAGAAAATTATCTTGAAAAATAAATGTTGGACACAAAACTGTTTATAGAAAAATTAAATACGTTAAAAATTTAATTTAGGAGTGTCCATAGAAAGTCTTTTAAGAAGACTGGAGAGAACGTATATTTCTCTCAGAAATTAAATTTAATGGTCACAAACAAAATCCTAAAAAAAAAAATTAATGAGTTAAGTTAAAGTAATGTCAATTAAATTAAAGTTTAAAAAAAAAGATAAATAAATTTAAGGATATAATGAATAATTTAAGGAATTTTGTAGTGACTATATGCGTAGCTGGTGATCCCATCTTCCAGCAAATGTCGCTTATCATCGAATGCAGACAAGGCCCTCTTGGTTTGCTGGATGGAGAAGATCTTATGTTGTTCACTTCCAATTCGTTGCTGCGTCACAGATGAGGGTTCTAGATTCAAGAGACAGTTCCTATATGTTTGATGATTTAGCTGTCTTTGGGCTGCTCTTGCGGTTCCCTTGGCAGTCTGCTTCTCTCCACACTCGCTCAGGATAGAATACATTTTAGGCCGAAGGCCGATGAACTCAAATGCAGACTTTCCATTTAGTTCGTCCTTGAAATATCCGATCTTTTTCTTATTGGAGATATCATGAAGAGGATGGTCTGCTGGATAATCGGAAAAATCGAAGAATCCCTTCAATTCCTTCAGGTCGGCAGTCAGATTTGGAGTGGTGAGTTCGTACGACAGCGAGTCGGTGTCTGTGAACAACAGCTTGGCTTTACTCCCATACATCTTCAGGATGGTATTGTAATGAAAGTCATACATTAGTACCTTACTGAGTTCCAAGATGGTGAACCCAGCATAAATAGGCCTGTTTAATGTAAGACTCTTCCCCTTCCTCTGGACAGCCGCAAGCTCATGGTCGAATTTAGAAAAGGCATGGAAGGTAGGAGAAGCCACCAGTTTCTTCGCCTTCCTAGGATCATTGACCAGCTGTACATCCACTCGATTTCTCAAGTTTTCCATCGTCTTGCCAAACACAGCATTATTCATTAGCTTGAAAAAATCCTTGGCGAAAGATGTTGTAGCCTGTTTCCGCTGTTCTGTGTTGAAGGCTATATATTCTTTCAGCCACGGTTGCTGTGAAAACTTGAGAATTCGGTGGATTTTCGTCAACTTCAGGCCCAGGGATTGGTACAGCTTCAAATTGCGGTAATGAAGGACATAGTTCTTCTTCGGCTGGAGGTTGGGGATTAGTTTCTCACTTGAAGAGGCTGATCGCATGCCCATCTCTTCCAAAATAGACTTGGCAGTAGGGGACAGCATATCAGGCTTGATGTTGAGCCGCTCAGGTGCCAGAGGGTAGAGGTTGTGCAGCTCGTGGAGTTCAACAGGGTATTCCAAATTCACTTCAAGAATGAAACCCTCACCTGCATCATCTGACTGACTGAGAATGCTGGCCAAGGATATTGTTGAAGGATCTTCCCACTGAAAATCTCCAACCGGCAAAGACTGGGACATAGCCCATCCTGAAAAGATTGAAAAAATAAATAAAATTGAATGACATTGTCAAACATAGACATGTTACAGTCATTAACACTTTGCTAATTAATACATACCATAGAGATTGTTTGCATCGAGGTACATGATGTGTCTGCTCTCCTCAGAGGGGTTGTACTCTGGACATCCTGGATGATTAGCCTCACTATGACGATGTGTTATCATGGATACACCTCCCCGGATCCCCTTCTCGATGAATAGATGCATATCCACATCAGTGAAGAGGTCCAGCTTAACATCCGTAATCTTCAGAGCGGCTTGCCAAGCTAACCCGGGGGAGGTCATCATATGGGCAGCATCCAATTGGTAGAAATCCAGAGTCATCTTTCTGAAGTTCTCGAACACGTCAGAAAGGAAGAGGACATCGGTCTTCACTTAGAGATTATGATAGTCTCCAAGATCCTTGATTCCAAAGGTCTTCCAAACATTTTGGGCGTGAAGATAGTCCTCATCTGTGATAGAGTTGTCAGTCAGAGAGTTATGGAAGGTAGATTGGGGTGGGAGATTTGTTTCCTGGAATTTGCTGAAGGAATCCATGTATTCATAGGGATAAATCCCTTTCTTTAGCAGGAGATCTAAGGAAGAAAAAAAATTTAGTGATATTGTTAAGAGCACATTAGCATAGAATTTTAACTCAATGTACATTATATACACCATGATGTGATGGAATGGAACTCTTTAGGATGGTGAACTTGTCTTTCTCCAGGTTATCAACAAGTTTCTGAAGGGAGGCGTTCAGAAACTGGAGACTGTCGATAAACTGGAGAGTCACCGGAATCTTTCCAAGTTTCTTGGTGAGGGAGAAGGAGATGTACTTCTCCATGGTGTTGGGTATGACTCCAATCTCATGATCTCGTAATTTCCCCATGCCCTGGATGATGAGGTGGGCGTCGTAGTTCTTCAAGTTGTGGAAGACGCAGGGGATCATCTTCCGCAACCTGAAGGCAAGGTTACACTCGTTGTGTAGGACCTGACGGAACTGCCCACTCAAATGGTCGTGGTCATTGACTTTGTCACCCCCTAGCCGCCCTTTGCAGAGGCCACAGTGAGTCGTCTGATTGATGATACGTTGATCCCGTGCAGTGAGTTTCATGGGGGTGATGGTGGTCAACTTTACTGCCAATTCGTCCTTCTCTGCAATGATGCTGTTGATGAAGTGGTCAATGGCATCACGACCTCTATATACAGAGATGGGCTTTATTGGCTTGCTATCTGGACCGATGATCATGTAGGCGTACTCACAAGCAACATGAGTGGCCGTCTTCACAGTGGATGAGAGGGTGGTGGCACCTGTCTTCTCCACAAGGGCTTCAAAGTCCGCGTATATGATATACGGGACTTTCTGGGCGAACTTGAACTGTGAAAATTGAAGAATGCAGTCCGTGGGAGCTGGCATTTTGATGTGTTGAGGAGAGTGCTCGTTGCAGTAAGGAATGTGAGCCTTCAATGTTTCCTCCTTGGCAAAACGGTGCAGACAGCTATAGCAGTAGAAGCTCCGACCATCATAACGAGTGAGATTGGAGAGGAGACGGGACATATCCTTTATGAGGCAGTAATGCTGCCTCTCTCCATTGGATATGTAGAGCAAGTTGATGACTTGAGTATCCTCCCTCTTGGAAATGTAAAGAGGCAGCACCTCGTCCTCATATCCATACACGTTAATGCGGAGGTTGTTGAGTGCCTCCACAAAACGGACCTTACAGGGTGGAACTGGACAGGTGATGTTCCCCATTTTGAGTTCCTGTTCAAACTCTTGGTAGTGGTCGACCCTGTAAGGATTATTGCCATGAGCAACGGGATGGAGGGCTGCCAAAACACTCCAGATGAAGCACGTATTGATGTACTATCAAAGTTTGGATGGCTAATTCCTCTGAAACGAAATAGAGGTATAGATATTGTTGAGGCTTTTCAAATAACATTCGATCAACGAACTCCGAAATCACTTCAGACTGATCAGGGGACGGAATTTAAAAACAAGCTATTTCAGACCTTGTTAAAAAAGAAGGGCATTAGATTTTTCACGACATATAATTTGTCGAAAGCAAACATAGTCGAGCGTTGGAATAGAAGTATTAAAACTAAAATGTGGAAGTACTTTACTGCTAAAAATACGCATAGATACATTGACGTATTACAAGATTTAGTGAAAAGTTATAATCATACTTACCATTCAAGTATAAAAAGAGCTCCCGTGGAAGTGAATGCTGAAAATGAACAAGATGTTTGGTTCACTCTCTATGGAGATATGGAGAATTTACCTAAACCCAAATGCGTATTTAATGTAGATGATGTAGTTCGCATTTCAAAGAAGAAATTAACCTTTGAAAAGGGGTATGAAACGAATTGAACGGAAGAATTGTTTGTCATAACAGTAGAGTGTGTCAAGAGACAACCTGTAGTGTATAGAGTGAATGATTTATTAGGAGAGCCTATACAAGGAACGTTTTATATACAAGATTTACAAAAAGTAACAATGAAAGACGAATTTCCTGTTGAAGAAGTTTTAAGAAAACGCATGAGTAAAAAGAAAATGGAATATTTTGTGAAATATCGAGGATACCCCGACAAGTTTAATCAATGGATCCCCACTTCAAACTTACTAGCCTTATAAATACTACTAACACATGTTGCAAGACTCATTTGCTATCATGAGCTTCTACATAACACTCATTTCGGATAGTTCCATGTCCTATTTTCCTGAAAACAAAATTTTCCATTTTATTACTCGCTTACCCATACCAATTGAATTGAAAGGAGAATGGGAAGTTGGAATGGTAGAGTTTTTATATCCGCATACTTGGTATAATGTGAATTATCAAAATAATTTAATTGGATTCGAGACGAGTGGAAAGTTAGAGGTAGGAAGAAGATTACCTCCGGGTTGTTATGAGACGGTTCCTGATATTTTAAAGGCTATTTATGTGAAAGAACATGATGATAAAATTGTTACAAGTTATAATGCGGTAACGAACCGTGTTCAGATAACTGTGAAAAATAATGCGAAACTCATATTATATCAAGGACTAGCTGAAATGCTAGGATTTGAACCTATGGAAATAACTTCGTTTGACGCAAGTATAGAGACAACTGTTGTTAGTCCATTCGTAGCTGACCCCTCTGCACATTATCGCGTATTGATGATTTATACGGATATAGTGGAACCACAAATTGTGGGAGATGTCTTAGCACCTCTCCTTCGAGTGGTCAGAGTGAGAGGACAAGATGGTGAGATGATTAGCGAACAGTATGATAGACCGCACTACTTACCTGTAAACCGGAAAATGATTGAGACTTTGGAAATCGTTATAAGGACACACGCAGGGTGTTTAACGCCATTTGAACGTGGGCGCTCGTATGTGAAGTTACACTTTCGGCAGAAAGCTCTCTCATAATGTATGTCCCTTACCAGTGTTGTCAAAAATCTTTCGAAGGTTATTATGTGCAGCAGACGGGAAAAGGATTAAATTATTACCAAGGAAGTTCTTATCAGAGAGGATATGGATTAGGAGGTCTGTTCAGATCATTTTTTCGTGCCGCAACACCATTACTGAAATCAGGTGCTAAAGCTATTGGGAAACAAATGTTTCACAGTGGTGTCAATCTGATGAATGATGTTTCTCAAGGTCAAGATTTTAAAACAGCCGCCAAACGAAGATTGAAAGAGACTGGAAAAGTGTTAAGAGATAAAGCCGCCGCCAAAGTTAAAACTATGATCGGCAGTGGGAAAAGACATAAAAAGCGTATGCCGAAGAAAAAATCAATCATTTCACGTTCAGCCAAGAAGAAGTGCACATCGCATGATATTTTCTCCTAATGGCTTCCTTCATCTACAAAGACTCTGCTCCTTGCGTCAAGTCGGAATTGGATTTATTTTCAATTCCCCCAACCCAGACCCTTATCGAAAAAGGACAATTTGTCGAATTTCATCCCCTTTCAAGTGTACGAGATGGTGGACCGATTGAATTTTCTATATCAGGAAGTAGTGAAGAATATGTGGACTTAGCTGCTTCCTATTTACATGTTAAAGTGAAAGTGATGAAAGCAGATGGAACTAAACTACCAGAAAAGGAGCCAGTTGCTCCCATCAACCTTTTCCTTCATTCGCTTTTCAGTCAAGTAGACGTTAGTTTAAACGAAAGAAATATCTCTTCTGCAAGCAACACTTATCCTTTTAGAGCCTACATAGAAACATTGTAAAATTATGGGGAAGACGCCAAGAAAAGTTTATTATCCTGTGAAGGATTCTACAAAGATACTCAACCTGATATCATAGACCCCATAGGTGAGAATGCTGATGCTGGATTGAAGACACGTTACAATCTTATCAAATACAGCCAGACCGTAGACATGATTGGTCAACTCCACTGTGACATTTTTCAACAAAATCGTCTCATGATTAACTTGGTGGATATCAAAATAAAAATGATACGCAGCAAATCCTCATTTTGCTTAATTTCAACCAAAGCGGATAGTGATTACAAGATAGTTCTAGAGCATGCTTCTATATTTATAAGAAAAGTGAAGGTGAGCCCTGCCGTTGCTATTGGGCATGCCAAGGCTTTGGAGAAGACATCTTGCAAATATCCAATTGATCGTGTGATTTGCAAAACTTATAGCATTGCCAAGGGGAGTTGGTCCTTTTTACAAGATAATGTGTTTCTTGGACTCATGCCAAAACGTGTCATTCTCACCTGTTTAGGAAATGCTGCAATGAATGGACAATATTTAAAGAATCCGTTTCTCTTTTCTCACCATAGTGTAAACTTTGTATCTATTTACGTAGATGGACAACCGGTTCCCTCCAAGCCTTTAGAGCTTAATTTTGATTCTAACAACTACGTTCGAGCTTATCATAGTTTATTTTCCGGATTTAATCGTGATAAGGGAATTTACTTATCTCAAGAAGAATACGCCAGAGGACATGTACTTTACGCATTTGATCTAAGTCCTGATCTTTGCGACGGAGAAAATTTTAATCTGCAACACCAAGGAAATTTGCTTGTGGAAATTAAATTTTCCGAGGCTATTACGGAAACTTTATCAGTGCTCATTTATGCAGAGTTTCAAAACGTGATTGAAATATCCAAATCACGTCACGTGGTGTGCGACTTTCCGAATTAATGGATACCCTACAAATAACCAGAATTCTTTCTGGAAATGCAAAAATCAAGAATATATTCTTGGGTGTTTTCTCAAGTGATCGATTACCAACATATGTTCGAAACTTTCCAGCCTGTTTTGTTGCCAACACTGACAAGTCCAATCAAGAAGGTACCCATTGGGTGGCTTTCTATATAGAATCACCTACAGAAATATGCTTCTTTGATTCGTTCGGAAACCCACCGTCTTATTTCCCAGGATTAATATCAAGTTATGTAAAGCGTTATCGACTTGTAGAGTTTAATCCTATGATACTTCAATCGAATGCGAGTTCCGTGTGTGGACAATATTGTATTTTTTATTTATATTCTAAATGTAATGGGCGTTCTATGAACGATATTCTCTTGTCTTTTGTATCCAATCAAATATGTAATGATATCAAAGTGCATCATTTTGTAATCAAACACTTTAGAATTGTAGCGTCATTTTATCAATAAAGAAAGTATTTAAACAGTAATACTTTGTGTCGTCTCTCATTCAACATGGAATTTCCAAAGTTGCAACATCCTTTTACGATGGTAATCGCCGGTCCAACAGGATGCGGTAAAAGTTATTTTGTGCGGGATTTGATAAGTGAAAAGCAGGGGATGTTTTCAGTTGTTCCAGATAAGATTGTTTGGTTTTATGGAATACATCAACCCTTATATGATGAAATTGAAAACGTGACATTTGTAGAAGGTCTACCTGCGACATTTAAAGAATTTTTGGGCGAGAATACACTCTTCGTAATTTATGATTTAATGTCAAATGCTAATAGTCATTTAACTGACCTTTTTACAAAAGGCAGTCATCATTTAAACCTGAGTGTTATCTTCATAACACAAAATTTTTTCTATAAAGGGAAAGAAATGCTTGACATTACATTGAATGCACACTATTTAGTACTGTGTAAAAATAGACGAGACTTGAGTCAAATTTCACATCTAGGAAGACAATTATTTCCTCGACATGTCAAGTTATTTCAAGAAGTATTTGAAGATGCAACGAAAAACCCCTATTCCTATTTATTTATAGATTTACGTGCCGAAACACCAGAAGAGTTACGATTACGTACCAAAATTTTACCTACTCAAAGGCAGATCGTGTATCAGTTTAAATGATATAAAAGTGAATGACTTTGAAGAAAAGTATCATTTAGCAAGATGACGCTTAAGAAGGAGCAACTCAATCAATTACGACTGTTGCAAATTTGTCCGTTAAGCTTACGAAAAACGTTATTAAGTAAACTCAATAAAAACTGTATAAAAGCCATATGCGAATGTTGTATTAACACATTGAATGGAAATATCCCATTGACTGCACGACAGAAGAAAACGCTCTCTAAACATAAGAAGATATTGCGTCATTTAAGTAATCGTAAAGTGTCTTTACCGAAAAAACGTCAAGTCATTTTACAGAAAGGAGGTTTCCTCAACATACTTATTCCTGCAGCCTTGAGTGTTTTAACTACATTATTCCATGGCTCAAATTAAGAAGTTTGCTCTTATACCCGAGGAATTGGTGACAAAACATACCGTTTCCAATAAAAGACTTAGTGAGCTTGATAAGGCAATGATACAAATTTTACATAGTGACTTACCTGATCATGAAAAATTGGTCCTCTATCATGAACTGTTGAAGAAAAGTTTAAATCTGCAAGAATTTAATAATTCACGTCCGAACGAACAAAGTAGTAAGACAGCTGAAGAAAAGAAGGAAGAAGTGGAGAAAATAGAAGATAAGAGGAAAGTTGAAGAATCTGTGAAAGTAGAAGAAATAAAGAAACTTCAAAAAGATAATTATCATGAACTTATATTAGCATCACTTTCTAAACCCATGCGAAGAAAAGCTGAAAATACACTTGCTCTCATCAATAATCAACTTGATATCTTATCATGGAATTCCAAGGGTCAAATCTCCATTCACGGAGAGAAAATACCAAACTCTAACATTATCGACTTTTTTAATTATATGTACAATACCAAAAGTAATGTATCACGGAAAAGTTTATTTAATACTGTTTTGAAAGATTTAAATGTTCCGAAGCAGTTTATCGGAAATAAGAAGTTGCTAAAGTCGCCTGTAAAAATTGTTCAAACAAAGTTGAGACGAAATGTAAAACCACCTAAGTGGGAAAATTTATGATTCAATAAAGTGATATTGCTTAAACATTTTTTCTATTATTCCACATAAGAAAATCACACAAATATTTCAATTGAATAGTTTTTTATTTATAATTTCAAATAATCTTTCAAAGCACCATATGATATACATTTAAAGAAATCTTCATTAAAGAATTGTATGACGTTTTTACATTGTAAGGTTTCAATCACATTTTTTACATTAAGTACAAGTATAGCATCGTCTCCAACGCACCAAGACTGATCTTGCAATGAGGTAGTTATACAGACATGATTCCTTGCGAGGGGTCACCAATAGCACAAGCATCACAGCGAAACAATTTTAAAACATTACTTTCTATTTCACATCGAAAAGCAGAAACATATTCATGAAATAAGTCTATATTGGGTGGTATATCTACATTTTGAGTACAATGATTAAGAATGTCAACTTGTAGTAAATTTATAAGAGACTCCTTGATGGTTTCACATATTTCAGGCATGAGATCTCTAATTTTAGCAAGATAATTTTCATCCACTTTTATGGAACTTTCCTTAAGTTTAAAATAAAAGAGTTGTTTTAAAACTAACTCACCCTTATGTGATAGAACCAGAAGTTGATTGTTACACACAATGCTACTCGATGCATATTTCGTGTTCACGTGAAATAGTTTGTTATAAAAGTCCTGAAAGGTATCCATGTTCATCACAATTTTCT
This sequence comes from Linyphia triangularis, assembly GCA_963978545.1. Taxonomy (NCBI): domain Eukaryota; kingdom Metazoa; phylum Arthropoda; class Arachnida; order Araneae; family Linyphiidae; genus Linyphia; species Linyphia triangularis. The sequence continues at coordinate 66,937,700 of OZ021728.1, forward strand.
GAGTACTTCCTTGACTATAATCTTGAAACATGTGAAGGAAAAGACGAGAGTCATATTGATGAAGGGACACTATGAAACCAAATCCAAGGTTCCATTCCTTGAGGCATTCACTGGTTTTCTTTACAGAGGCATAAAGACGAGTCATCCAATCATCATCGGGAATTGTTTCCTCTTCGGTGATTGCTTCATCGAACGATCGCTTAGAGAAGGGGACTTGCGAGGATATTCTACAATATCTTGAGATCTCTTCACGATTTTCCGGAAGATGATACTGATTCTCGGCTCCGTCACAGCAGGGTCGGCTGAAATTTCATGGGTCCAGAACTTATTGGTGGGTGGCTTCATGAGAAGTAGAGATCCACTTGGTAACGGAACTTTATTGGGTTGGAAACCAGGTCGGGCAAACTGCATGATTCTGCTAGCTCCGAGACTTAGGGTTGGAATAGTGAAGTCTGGATCCAAGTCTTTTTCATTGTCTTTATGAGCTCCAATCTTGGCATTTCCATCTGCATAGTAGTTGAGAAGGGCATAGTTGTATTCTTGTCCAGTCTTGTCTTCAACATCCTTCTTAATTGATAGTAGTGTAGAGGTCCACAGATTGGAAAAGACGCACGTTCCGGAAAAGGTATAGTTCATTCCAGGATCACCAAAACCGAGCACTTTCCTCCGAGGCTTGTAACTTTTTCCTTTAAAGTTCAATTGCAGATTCTCATATTCGTAGCTCAACAATTCATGTAGCAATTGCTGCGATTTAGCTGCATCGTAAAAACTTTCAACGAGTTCAATATGTAAATCAGACGACATTTTCAATTCAAACTAGCGAGCACAACTTCGAAGAAACAGGAAACGCACCTTCACTTGACAAAATCAGAGGAAGAAATGGCATCCTCGCTGAATGCAAGTCCATGAGTGACGTAGCTCATCCCTTCTGATTGGCTGGCAGTCGAAAAAACGCCCTCTAGCGTGAAACCTGATTGGTTAGTCTCCCCCTAACACCTATACACCCTTATCACCGTGCAATATCCTGTCCCAAGTTGTTCAAACCTGTTCAAACAAGATGACTCATCCGATCAACACCTGCTCGTATCTTGTTTTAACCTCTCACAAGATGTTGCCATTTCTTAAATGCTAAATTTTATTATATAAAATAATGAATGACGTCATTCTCAGTGTGACGTCACTGGTAAAATAGCCTATAACTCTAAATTATTTGTTTAGAAGAAGGACCCTAACAACTCAACTCCATCCGCCTTGATTCAAAGGTAAACTTTGATCATGACGTCATACCCAAACTATACCTATTTTGCTAAATTATTACGTCACTAGTAAAAAAGCCTATAACTTTAACTTATTCATTTAGAAGCAGCCCTAGAACAACTCAACTCTAAAACTTAGCATATTCCTACAGCTGCCCTCACTTTAAACTTTTAACGTAAAGCAAGTTATGACGTCATCCCCACTGTGACGTCACTAGTCAAAAAGCCTATAACTATAACTTCTTCGTTTAGAAGCAGGAGTTGAACAACTCAACTCCGCCCCGGGTTAACTCAAAGGTAAACTTTGTGAAATATATTACGACGTCATATCCACAGTGACGTCACTAGTAATAAAGCTTATAACTATAAGTTCTTCATTTAGAAGCAGCCCTAGAACAACTCAACTTCCAGTGACGTCATCGTCCCATCCCGCCTTAAAGTTAAATCCAAAACTAAAAGGTGTTGTCACCACCTTAAAGGTAAACTTTGATCATGACGTCATACCCAATCTATACTTATATTGCCAAATTATGACATCACTAGTAAAAAAGCCTATAACTATAAGTTCTTCGTTTAGAAGCAGCCCTAGAACAACTCAACTCCGCCTTAAAGGTAAACCAAAACTAAAAAAGTGTTGCCACTCTCTTAAAGCTAAACTTTGTAAAATAAATCATGACGTCATACCCACTGTGACGTCATATGAAAAAAGCTTATAACGAAACCGAAACTAACAGCAGTAGGAGGGAAACAACTCAACTCTACTTCCGATCACGCGACTTCCGGTGACTTAACATCCGGTTATGTAACATTACGTCACATCCGGTCACGCCCACTTCTGATGACGTCATAGGTCCTGTCCCATCCCGCCATGGCCCAGAACTGTCATTTTTCACCTACTAATGTCCTATGCTACATCTGTTCCAATGTTCCTTTCAAACTCTGTTTAAAATACATTTTCCAATATTTCTCAGAAAATCTTGCGTTCCACAACTCAAAAGATCTGTCTGCAAAATGCTGAAACACAATTCAAAGCTATCTCCTGAAGTTTGAGGTAAGCTTTTTTTCTTACTTTTGTAATTTTTAATCAAATCTGCGTAGTGTTAAAAACAATGAATTCTGCTAGTCGCTTTTCTGGTAACCTTGTTGACCAGCTCTTCAAGAACTACTTCATTATTTTCTGTTGTTTATTTTATTACTTTTTCATGTTTTTTTAGTATTATGGAGGGAAATTATAATTTTTCTAATGTTTATTTTTATTTAGTCACCATTTTTTATTGTGTTTATTCGCTATTTTCTTGTAGAGCAGACTCAATGTTTAAAATTTTATTTTATTATTTCATTTGATTATTAATTTTTTGCAGTCACATTTTAGAATTGGAGGATCAGTACTTCTACTATACTTTTTTAGTAGTATTATAGTTACTCACTGTTTAGTTTTTTTCTTTGGTTTTCTGAAAGAAAAAATACTTTTGTCTGCTCTTGCCATATTCAATTAACGCCTTAAAAACTGAACATTTGATCATAATAGGAAAGAGGGTTGGGCAGCTAATATTAAAAAGTAATAAAACTAGTTATAAATTAAAAGTACTCACTTTTTAACATAATGAAATGAAATTTAAAACTGCAGTGTTTCACAACTATTCTGTTAAGGTATTGAAAAGCAAATAATTTTACAATTCTACATTATAACGAAAAGAACATTTAATAAACATTAGTACCTTTTCTAAAACACAACTTAAGCATGTGTTATTAAAAAAACGTAAGCATGAGTGTTATAAATAAAATCAATGTAAACACATAAAATACAAACAACGCAAGAAGTAACATGTTAAAAAATCAACGCTGGTGTATACAATGAAATTTACTAAACGTTAAATACTGTTATGATATAATGTAAACACTGTTTATTGGTACTAAATCCCCTAAAAAAGACAATTTTATTGGCTACCGAAAAAATATTTTTATGTTGCTGTGAATCGACAAAAAGTGACAGTCTGTTCAACCTTGTTTTGCTCATAGAATTTCTTAATATGATGTTAATGATCACAAGGTTGGTTGTTTGGTTGTTTTCAGATTATCTAGCACCGTCAGCAACACGAGAGCTATAATGTGCCGAAACATTCGTCATTTGACAAGCCAACATACATTTACAAACACCCATGCCTAACACGGGACTCGAACCCGCAACCTCGCGGTCTAGAAGCTAGCACGCTATCCACTATACCGTTTGGTCGGCGATCACAAGGTTGAAAGCTCAGAAGTTGCAATTGAAACTGGTAAAATACAATTTTTTTAATAAGTGACGTATATTCGGAAATATGTCTACAGAACATTCTGCGAAAGCATCAATGGCAGTAGAAAGCCTTTGTACAGGGTTACCCCCTACAAAAGAATCATTCATTTTCAACGCACGATTTATTAAAAAGTATTATGCTTTTAAATAAATCGGTTAACTTGAGTACCACCTGGAGCATAAAACTTAAATATTTTGTGGTTGTTTTCTTGTATCAATCATATTTGTAAGTATAATACTTTTGAATAAATCGGGTTTTGAAAATGAATGATTCTTTTGTAGTAACCCTGTATTTTGTTTTCCATATTTCCTATTCTGCTTCGATGATGTTTTGAAAACCAGGATAATCTCTTTCATAAAATTTTACAAGATTTTCTATGGCAGATTTGTATTATTGGTATCAGGAGGGAGAAATCTTGTGTCTATGCATGCTCTTTCAGGGAACCAGTAAGTTTTCTCTGCTCTGACCATCTGAAGGACGCCATGACCTCAGCGTATAGAAATGAGAAAGAAATGTAAAATCGCAAGAGTTAGAAATGAAATAGATGTGCTTGTATTTTTGTGTTCATTTCTCGTTGTTATAATTATTTTGAAAAAATGAGTGACTCGAAAAGTTAGTTAAATGAGGATATCAAGTATTAACTATTTACAAAAATTGTTACATTACACTTGGAAATATAATTTTTCTCAATTTTCAGGGAGCTGTAGCCCTATCAGCCTCCTCCCTGTATACGCCACTGACTTCATATGGCTAAGCAATCCTACGTAAGTAGAATCCTTTATTTGTTCTGATCTTCAATACCAAATTATTAATCGAGGTGAAACAGGGAGTATCTTTTTGTTGCTACGAGTTTTGAAACTCTGTTTTTCCAAAAAATGCCAAATAAAAGGCAAAACTACTTATTTTGAAAATTTCAGAACTGTAGCCCTATTGGATATCGTTTTGTAAAATAGTTATTAATTAATTAAAAAAAATTAATTAAAAAGAACTAAATAAAAATTTAAAATTCTGTTTTTTAAAAGTCTAATTAGAAGGCTAAATCTACTTATGTTGAAAATTTCAGAGATGTAGCTCTATTAGAAACCCCTTTTTGTAAAATATTTATTAATTAATTAAAAAAAAACTAACAACAAATTTAAAATTCTTTTTTTCAATAGTTCAATAAGAAGGCCAAAATTACTTATGTTGAAAATTTCAGAGCTGTAACCCAATTAGAAGTCATTTTGTAATTTTTTTAATTAATTAAGAAAATTAATTAAAAAAATAACTAATTAAAATTTTAACATTCGGGTTTTCAAAAGTCCAATTAGAAGGCTAAAACTACTTATGTTAAAAATTTCAGAGCTGTATCTTTATTTGAAGTCACTTTGTAAAAAAAAAGTTAATTAAAATATTAATTAAAAAAGAACTAATTAAAATTTTAACATTCTGTTTGACATTCATAAAATTAGAAGGTCAAAACTTCTTGTGTTGAAAATTTCAGAGCTCTACTCCAATTTTAAGTAGGTTTCTACAGATCCACAAACAGACAGACAGACACACAGCTTGTTTTATTATATTAGATTTTAAATTTGCTTATATATTTCAGAGAGAAATGAATGGGATTCACTTTAGTTTTCCTCAAGAATCCTCCAGAAACTTCTTGTCAGATGCAGCAAATAAATGAAGAAATATCTGTAGTATATATTTAAAATCATGTTTAAATTATATTCTTTGTATAAAACGAAAAAGCAACTCATTTGTGTTTGTTTACTTCAAAATAAAGAATTATCTAAAAAATGATCAGTAAAAATGTATTTTTAGTTGTATATATTTCTAGCAATAAAACTATAAGTAGCTTGGATTAACCATTTAAAACAAATTTTAATGCATTTTAAATTGTCTAACGCAACCTACTAAGATCTCAATTCATTTTTTTAATAATATGTGCATAGTTGTTTATTGAATTTTGAATCTTTATTTTTTTTTTAAATTCTTTACAAAAGAAAAGTAAATTATGTTTATTATTCTAGTAAGTTCTATCTAGCAAATAAATTAAAATGTATCAATAAATTGGGTTATGATTGATACCATTAAAGGCAAATTGTAATTAAATTCCTATAGAATACATATTAATTTTTCATTAGCCACTAAATTTAAAGCGTTTTCCAACAATATTGGAACTCTCCCAATTATGTGTTTCTTTTTGAACGCAAACAATAAATGATACGTTATAAAGGAAAGTTTTTGCAACCTTTCCTATATCTACAGGGTGGGAACCTCAGAATGAAAAGGTTTACACACCCTTTACCGTGAAAACCTTTTGGCAATCCTATTATGAAAAGGTTTGTACAACCCTTACTGCAAAAACCGTGTGGCAGGCTTATCACGAAAAGGTTTACACACCCTTTACGGCGAAAGCCTTGTAGGAGGGGGGGGGGGGGGGGTCATGAAATGGTTACGAAAAGCTTGAAGCCTGGAGACTAGGACCCTTTCTTCAAGGTTTTATGAAGGTTACTCCCTTGTCATCTGAACCTTACACCCTTTTCGCTTGAGAGGTTTATACAAGGGTTTTAAAAGGATAAAATGCTATCTGGATATAATCTCTGGTTTCTTCTTATTTCCTGCCGACCAAACGGTATAGTGGTTAGCGTGCTAGCCTCTAGACCGCGAGGTTGCGGGTTCGAGTCCCGTGTTAGGCATGGGTGTTTGTAAATGTATGTTGGCTTGTCTAATGACGAATGTTTCGGCGCATTATAGCCCTCGTGTTGCTGACGGCGCCAGATAATCTGAATACAACCAACCAACCAACCAACCAACCAACCAACTTCTTATTTCCTGTGGTTTCGTCAATTGCGTCGTCGTTGTGCATTGTTGAAATCAAAACGACGCATTTCCCTTTTTTTCATATGTAGGAAGCTGCAGTAATTTCCTTTTGAAATCCAAAAATAGAAGAGTTCAGTTCTTGACCTTTGGCGACGATAAACTCTGGAGGTATCTCCCTTTTGTCTTTTCGGAGAGTTCCAAAGAGAGTAATTTTTTCAGTGAGAAGATCTTTTGCAAGGGGATAACTAGTGTACCAATTATCTGTTGTGAGGTTCCTTCCTGTTTTATACAAAGGTTGCATGAGTCTTTTGACAATATCAATGGGTCTATTACTCTTTCTGAATCGTCCTTCTGGTTGATTTCCAGCATATATCTCCATATCTGACGTATAGAATGTACGAGAGTCTACCAATGCAAAAAATTTCACGCCATATTTTGAAGGCTTGTTGGGTATATATTGACGAAATCCGCAACTTCCCCGAAAAGCTAAAAGTTTTTCATCAATGGTGACATATTCCCCAACACAGTAAGAGTCTTTACATTTCTTTATGGAAATTTGAAAAATGTTTCTGATAGCAGCAAGTTTGTCTTCTTTTTGTCTTTCTTCCCTTGTGATGATGTTGTCAAACCTCAGGCATCTTAAAATAAATAAAAATCACTTGTACGACATAGTGGCAGGAAAAATTTCGATTCCTGTACCATTTGTATCCCATAGGTCACGGACGTTCAGGTGAGACGATTTGTGCAAACCACACAAATATAACAGACCAAACCACGCTCGTATTTCAAATTCGTCAGTTTCTTTGGCATCTCTCGTTCTGGAAAATTTCGATGATATTCTTTCAATGTAAATATTTGTACAAATAATTATTTCATCCATAATTTAACGGTCTATAAAAATTTCCCAAGCTTCATTCGGCGTTGTCACATTTTTTGCAGCCAATCTTTGTCCTGGTAGTCGCGAAATGATGTTGTGTGCACGCGTTCGAACGTCAGTTTTAAATTTTTCTTCCTTCCACAATGTACATTTATCTTTTCCAAGAAAATCCTTTTTGTTGGAAATATCCTCTTCTACGTCGGTATCCAAATCCAGTTCTGATTCTGAATCATGATTACTCAAATTCTCATGATCAGAACAATCTTCTTCATCAGAAATAGGGTCTTCATCACTTTCAACCTCATTCAAAAGTGTTCTCAGTCTTTCCATCTCTTTTTCGTATGGAGTCGGCATGGCGAAGCCAAGAAATAACGTCCGTACACTGAAAGTAGCAGCGGATGAATGCAGCTAATTCGGCTAACGCGGGAAGTCGCGCGGGGTCCAGACATACCCCAAACGTGACAACCCTTTTGTTAAGAGTGATCGGCAGTCATTCCTTGGCCTATGCTCCTAATGTTAAATTTAAAAATCACTCTATCGAATTTTCTATTGCCTCGGATCTTTTCCATATTTTTTTCTATAATAGATATGACTTGTTTCTCTTACGCTACGTAATTTTTTTTGTGATATTTGTTTTCCATTTTTTTTTATTTAATTTTAAACTTTCGCATTTTTTATTCATTTTGTTTATTAACACTCCACCAAAATCATTCCACAGAATTTTCTATCGCACAGATCTTTACCCTATTTTTTTCTATAATATATATTACTTCGTTCTTTTATGCTACATAATTTATTTATTGATATTCATTTTCAATTTTTTTAAATTTAATTTTAAACTTTGATATTTTTTGCTCATTTAGTTCCCTAGCTATAACCAGATGGCGTCACTAGCACCATTATCTCCTGGATCACTTCAGAAGTGGTTTATTTTCGACTAATTCCTTAATTTTGGGCTAATTATTCCCAATTCTTTAGTGTTAATAAATTCATCTATTACTATTTAAACATATCTTAACAATATTTCTTTGATCAAACCTATATTTAGTTAGATTCTTGGGTTTTTCCATGGCAAAACGAAGATCGTTGTTCAGAATATAGCAACCCTATAGGAGGATAAGTCAAGAAACACAAGTCCCAAGACGCCCTTACCCACCCTGTGGCAATTGTCTGAAGCGTGAAGCTCTTGACAATTGGCTTTTGTGGACAGCAGTGGTTCATTTACATGGTCAGCAAAAGGGGTACATAGTGAAGAGATGGTCCCCATTTGACCCCAAAGGTCACACTGACAAGAAGTTAATTGCATTTTATTGCCCGGGGAGGGGCAGAAACCTAGTCGAGAGCGCATTTCACGTTTCTAACGTTTTTCACCGGGCCCGATCCTACCTTCTGGAAATGTATGAACGGGATCTGACAACAGGCAGCAATCGCCATTAGTACTTGTTATAGTAGTTATAAAGGAAACATGACACAACTCAAAATCATCGATGCGTTATCAATTACAAGATCTTTATTTAAGGCATTCCAAAAGGCGAGTGATAAGAAACCTGCGCAGCGAGCGGCGAACAATCTCCCCCTCTCGCCAAGCTTCTCGCCAATATTCGCCACACACCCCACCGGTGAACAGAATGTTCACCCAATTAAACATATAATGCAAATCAAAGCAATGAAATAAACAATCAAATGAAAATAAACAATTAAGATACATACTTAAAGATCTCGCAACAAATTAATTTTAAAATTAATTAATAATGTACTCTTCATTAACATAAATGTGAAAAATAAGAACAAATTAGTTTAAGAACATCATGTAATTTCTAAAGGATAAAGCAATTGGATTGGTTTTCTGAAGAGACCTTTAGAAGTTTTAACTAAACAAGATCTAACATTATTGTCTCTTCCAATATATATCTCTTTGATTACCCCAAGTTCCCACAATAATTTTGACTTAACATTCCCTTCAACAATCACCACATCATTTAATTGCAAGTTTTTACGAAGAGATGGGGATTTAAAGTTATTAACAGTCTTTAATTGGAGTAAATACTGTTCTTTCCAGCGTCTCCAAATTTGTTTCAAAAGGAGTGTCTGGTAAGTCTTTCTCCTTTGGTATGATTGCTTGGCCGCTGTAGAGTCAATCAGTTCGATGAAATGTACAGGGTATTTGGAATCACCATAACCTAATTCGAGGAAGTGAGCCGGCGTGAGAGGTTCTGGCTCCCCTGGGTCAGTCTCTACATAGGTTAGAGGTCGATTGTTGACGATGACTTCAACCTCTGAGAGAATCGTTGAAAGTTCTTCAAATGTCACAAGTGCCTTGCCAAGTATTTTACGCAGTGGTTCCTTTACAGTCTTAACAAGACGTTCGTAGAAGCCACCCCACCAAGGGGCACGTTCAACTATGAATTTCCAGCGGATACCTTTGTCTGCGACGAAATTTTGTAACTTGCTGTCTTTCAAGATGTTAGTGAAATACATTAACTCTCTTTGAGCCGCTTTAAATGTACGAGCATTGTCGGAGTAAATCACTTGGCAATTACTTCCTCGTGCAAGGAACCTTCGAAAAGCAAGTAAAAAACACTTTGTGGACATGTCCGATACTAGTTCCAAATGAACGGCTCGTGTTACAGCACACGTAAACAAAGCGACGTAAGATTTTTGAGTATCTTTACTGTTCTTCACAAGGATTGCACCTGTAAAATCAACACCTACGATTTGAAAAGGAGGAGATCGGGAAATTCTATCTCGTGGCAACTGACCACTCAGTTGATCAGCTGGTTTGGCATTATATTTTTTGCAAATGAGACAGTTGCGAATGACCGTTTTAACTAATTGACGGATTTTAGGTACCCAATAATGTTTTCGAAGTTGAGTCAAAGTTGCGGATACACCACAATGACCTATTTCTTCATGTACTCTAGTCACAAGTAACTCGGTAAATTTACAGCGTCGAGGAAGAACTACAGGATGCTTTTCACCAAAGCATAAATCTGCTTCGAGCAACCGTCCAGTAATTCGTAACAAAGAGTCTTGATCCAAATAAGGCACTAAACTCTTTATTTCCGAGTTATTCTGAAGTTGCTTGTTACTTCTTAAAGCTGATATTTCAGCAGAATAGAATTCGGTTTGAACGTATTTGATCCAAAAATATTCAGCATTTTGTATCTCATCTGCAGTAAGATACAAGCTCAATGATTTATTTAAGTTCTTAACATTGTTCACGAATCGAAAAATCCATGCGGTTACTCTCAAAAGTTTTTTAAGACTGCTGAATCGTTCTATGTCGACAAGAGATTCCTTCGGTTGGGTAACTGCCACATGCACACTGAAACTAAATGCCAATTCTTCAGAACAAAGTTCCGAATCTAAAATTGGACGATGAAGATTTGGCCAATGGTCAGGTGGTAGTTTAAGCCAAGGTGGACCGTTCCACCACAGTTCGTTTTGCACTAAATTGAGAGCAGATGTACCACGCGAAATGAGATCAGCAGGATTGTCCTTTCCTGGACAGTGTCCCCACCGGATAGGGTCGGAGAGCATTTGGATTTCTGCAACACGATTTTTTACGTAAGGTTTGAATGTTGAAGAATCGCCGCGAATCCAGTAGTACGAAATAAGAGAATCTGTCCAGTAGTAAATGTTGGCGTCGAATCTGAGGCAAGTTGATACCTGTTTAGCCAACCTAGCTGACAATAAAGCTGCTGTCAATTCAAGTCGGGGCACTGTCATTGACTTCAAAGGTGCTACACGACCCTTCGAGCAAATAAAACTCGTCTCAATTTTATTGTTACGAGTAACAAAACGCAAGTACAATACTGTACTGTAGGCTGTCTTACTCGCGTCGGAGAAACAGTGTATCTCAAACATTGATACATCTTGTTCTAGTTCACCTAAATAGTACCGAGGTATCTTTATCTCAGTCAAGTCCTCAGCTTCGCTACTCCACTGCTGCCACTGGTGGCGTAGCTTCGGAGGAAGTTCCGAGTCCCAGTCCACTCCCAGAGTCCAAAGATCTTGAAGTACACGTTTCAGTTTGATGACAAATGGGCCGATAATCCCAATAGGGTCGAAGACACGCCCAACTACACTTAGAATAAATCTCTTTGATTCGATTTTACGAGACATAAACTTCAATAAGTCTTGCGGATCAAAATAAATCAAATCTCTTTCTGGATCCCAAGAAAGTCCTAAAACCTTAATCGGTAGACTAAGATCAACAGCAACAGTTTCAGAGAATTCTGGCTCAACCCTTTCTTGTTGCCATAACAAATAAAGTTGCTTCGAGTTAGTTCGCCACTTGCGGAGTAACATGCCAGCATCACTGAATATTTGCAAGCACTCCATGGAGGTACGTAGAGCGTCCTGAACATCATTTCGGCCGGATATGACGTCATCAACATACACAGAGCTGTTTAGCAAATTAAATGTATGAGGATACTGTTCCTTGTATTTTTTGAAATGATGTTTTAAAGTTGCTGCAAGCAGGTATGGACTAGGCCTAAGTCCAAAAAGAACTCTCGTGAAATTTAGAACGTAGGGATTATTGTTTAGATTATCAGTCCAGAAGAAACGTGTGAAATCTCGATCAGCAAGGTCCAATTCAATTTGAAGGAAAGCCGATTTCACATCAGCTGTAAAGGCCACAGAATTTTCTCGAAATCTCAGAAGCAGTTCTAAGATATTGGGATGCAAATTTGGTCCAGTATATAGAGTCTCATTTAACGACAAATTTTTATCTTCGTGAGCCGAACCATCGAAAACGACTCGAAGCCGACTTGTGGTTTTGTCGCTACGTATCACTGCATGATGGGGTAGGTAAAATCCCTGACTATTCGACAAAGATTCACAAGAAGTACGCTCAACGATACCTTCCCTAACATAATCATCAATTACATCCTTATACTCACAAAACAACTCGTGATCACATTTGAATCTACGAACCAACCCCTCAAAGCGTTTACGCGCAACAAACTCATTATTTTGTAAAGCCTCTCTGATACCTGGTCTCCATGGCAAACTTACGCGATATCGACCATCTACGAAACTAATTGAGTTATCAAACTCACTTAGTACCTCTTCATCTCCCTTACTCCAAGACACCGAATCCTTATCATGTATCCCTAAACTTTCAATCTCCCAAAACCTTCTTAACTCAGCCGAAACAGATTCATCTTCACTGTGAATCAAATGCACCGAAGTACATTCGCTCTGCTCATCGCATCTACCCTGAAGAGACCATCCCAGACTGGTGTCGACAGCAACCAATGATGAATCAAGTCTTTTTATTTGATTTGTTAAAGACCAATAAAAATCTGAACCAATTAACAACGAAATTTCACAACTCCCAGTTGATTCACTACAACTAAACGTCAATCTAACACCTCTCGATTCCATTTCCTTCCAAACTTCTGGGTTCGGAAGACTAAGTGTCGCCTTAGAAATTTCCTCAATTTCCAATGCCTCAATCACAGTCTCCTGCCCATTCAATACATTCCTTAGTCTAACTTCTACCTTCCAACAAGTTTGATTTTTAGGAGTTTTTGATCCGAACGAGTAAATATTTAGCTTTTCCAAACCTATTTTTTTTAATCCCAATCTACGGGATACATCTTTCTTAACAAAAGTCTTTTCCGATCCATTGTCAAAAAGACAAAATATTTTATCCGATGAAGTGCTACCGATAATTTCTACCTTAACACATTGCAACAAAACGCCACTGCAATTATTCATAACAGAATTTGAAGTCGTCGATTTAACGTCAACAGAGTTTTCTTTCAAGTCTAAATGCGAATTTTATTTTTTAGAATTTTCTAACTTGAAGCAAATAGCGCGAGCATGGCGACCCTGACAGTAAGTACAAACAATCCCTTTGCAACCCTTTACACGGCAATTAGTGTTGCAACATAAAAAACATCTACGTTCCTTAATAAGCTTATCCCTCTTTTGTTGAACGCATAAATTCTCACACAAATCAGATGAATGAGTATTATTTTCGGAACAAAATATACAACTAAAATGCGCAGCTGCCAGGAGTTCGGTTGCAGATCCGCTCACATTTGATTTGTTATGATTTGAAGAAAATCGCGAATTACTCTTTTGTTGCGTCTGGGTTAAGAATCTAGGCGCCCTCTCGGAGAATTTATTCGAATGTGAGCCTTTGATTTGTGACTCATGTGATTTTACTAAAGCATCCGTGCGCTCACGACTTTGAACTTCATCGCGTAGATATGATGTTAAATCAGTGATTTGGGACTGCTTATCTTTATAAATTCGATTGAATTCTAACGCCAAATTAGGGGGAATAGCTTTCATAATTATCGGAAACAAAAGACAACTATAAGAATTAGGAGATATTCCTAGCGTTTCGAGTCCCCTAATATTTAATTCCAATTGATCATACAGATTTCTTAACGCGATAACATCAAATGATTTGCGAACTGGGGTCAAATTTAACAAACGATTCATATGATAGTCAACTATAAGCTCCTTACGTCCGAATCTATCTTCTAGAATTTTAATGGCTGCGGCATAATTTTCCGAAGTCAGCGTTAAACCTCGTATTGCCAATTCAGCATCAGATGTGACAACCGATTTTAAATAGCAAAATTTGTCCACATCACTCAAACTTGAATTTTCATGCACTGCTGATTTAAATCTAGCCCAAAAACTAGGAAAACTACTTATATCTTTGCCTGAAAAAGACTCTAAAGTAAGTTTTGGCAAGCGTGATTGATTTGTTAAAGCAGAAGGAAATGAGCTATTTTCAGGAAGTGTTACGTTTTGCTGTTGTGTTTCCCGCGAATTTTGAATACTAACTGAACTTGGAATCGAAACCGATTCTATATAACGCTCAGCGCGGGTTTTCCAAATTATAAATTTATCTCTATATTCTTCACGAGTTAATATTTCATCTTCCAGATTATCGATATCTATTAAACCCTCGACTTCCTTATCGAGTTTACTTAATTCCTCAAATTTAGAAATTAACTGCACATATATTTCATGTACTACTGTTTTGTCGGCAGAATTATTTATTTCGGATTCCAATTTATTAGTTTGCCTTGTCACAATAGACCTTATGACAGAACGAGTCTTTTTTGTTCTTTCTAATAAAGCCAGATTTGATGCATCCATTTTAAACCGAAACACTTTACAAGCAAAACAAATATTAAAATGACAATACCATACTAATCCAAAATGCAGCAATCTAGTACAAATTTCAGCTCCACAAACAGAAAACCAATATTAGAATCCACTCTAACTTATTAATTACTTTCCTTTAATCAAAAAACGAACAACTTCAATTTTCGCAACACCGACACACGAAAGCTACGAAATAAACCGAACAAAAACTCACCCCAACATGCAGCGAAAACATGCGCCAATAATCCAAAGTGGTTAGTATCACTCACAACACAATAATTCCCAACAACACAACATTTCCCAGCCTATGCACCAATTCTATAAAGGAAACATGACACAACTCAAAATCATCGATGCGTTATCAATTACAAGATCTTTATTTAAGGCATTCCAAAAGGCGAGTGATAAGAAACCTGCGCAGCGAGCGGCGAACAATCTCCCCCTCTCGCCAAGCTTCTCGCCAATATTCGCCACAGTAGTACATTGTTTTTTAATGTGATGTTTTGAAGATATAATACTGCTTGATTTTAAAAAGATAGCCGCATCTTTTATCTGGCCGGCTACCAAAACATAATTAAGTAGTAAACATAACTAAAAATAGAAACAGCAAATAATTTCGCAACGGAACAATATTATTGTTTACATTTTCTGTTATCAGAACGTATTGGTGTTCTTTTACATTAAACATACGGCAATATTTCCTGTCAGAAGAAAAGTGATCTTTCAAATTCCTACACTCTACAAGCACATATTAGGACATTATCCTCTATAAAATCATAAAAAAAAATATCTTAAAAATACAATCATGTTTACTACTTCATTCTATTCATATTGAAACAAAATTTCAATTGAATAAAGACTTTGTATATGTTATTACTTTGCTTCGCACAATTTTGATAAATAACTTTTCCTACAGAAAGTATAACAATTTAAAGATGTATGATTTTTTAATTGGTCATTAAGAGTATGTTATGTTAAAAATTTGAGATTGTTATAAAATGAGTCCTTTTTAATTATTTAACAAATATTTATTTTTAACCAGAGTGAATTTGTAACCTTTGTGTAAAAACTTTCTACCTTGATAATTACGAATATATACCTTTATAATTGCTAATTTATATTTTATACTTTAATTTTATTTATTCTGATATAGATGAAACTTAAGCACAATTTACTTACTGTTCTGTTATAAATAAACACTAATATTAATTGCAATTTTTAGCACTAATAATTAACTACTCATTTAAAATTGAAATTAATTTAGTAGTTCAAATGTAAATAGTAACAATATTATTTAAAATATTTTAAAAGATCGAAGGATTTTTATAGTATATTTTCAATATTGAAGACAGAAAAATAAGTTCTATATTTTATTTACATCTTAACCCTCGAGATCATGCGCTGGTGTGTTTCTATGGGAATATATATTACAATGGGGTCTATTGGACCCCCCCGCGGGACAAAAATCTAATTGATCCTGAAATCAAATTCTTTATGAATTGCATTGCCAAAAAAGATAATTTAAGATTTCTTATATACGAATATTAGATTCCGTAAAACGAATATTAGACAAAATTTTAATTATAAATTTTTAAAAGTAAAAAAAATATATAATTAAATGCTTCTTTCAATCAAGTTTACTTCATGCAGTAGAAGTCTATGTTATAAATGTGATATCTTTTTCATAAAGATGTGACTTCCAAGTATTGTAAAGTCCACAACTTCATGTTTATTAGCTTGAGAGGGGCGCTGAACAATATCTCTCCTGACATAGAGTCAGGGTCGGCCTGGGTCACCTCTGAGGGCGGTGTACCAACATTCGAGAGGGCGCTTTACCAATGCGCGTTGCCTTCTCTCACCAAGCTAGCAGTCAGGTTTTCTTTTCGGGGGGGGGGGGGGGGAGGAGGTTATGGTCGAAGATTTGATTACATACTCATAACAAGTTACACAAATAAAAAAGAAGGGGAAGTGGTAAAATAAGATTTCCCACAATTTCGCGGGGGGGGGGGGGGAACCCTCCTGTCTGCGGCCTTGTCCCTCACCAATGAATAAATTTACACATTTTGCATGAGCCACTGCGCATTACTGTTAATTAGGACTACCCGTGATGCCGCAATGTGGCACATTCCCAGACGTATAGAAATGAACAGAATTGAGTGAAAGCTTTTGTTTTTATGTATTAAATTTCAAGTTACAATACAAAACACAAATTGCTCATATGATGACTAAGAAAGATACAAGATCTCTCTCTCTCTCTCTCTCTCTCTCTCTCTCTCTCTAGAGAGGAGAGAGAGCAGAATATTATAATGAATATTTTTTTTTCCAAATTAACCATTGGTTAGACGCGCAATCTTTTGTCTTGCGGTTAGTCGCGTGGGGGACAAATTTCTCCCAAATTCAAATTTTCGTGCATACCATTCAATTCGTGACCAAATATCAAAGTAAGTGGTATTTTAATTAAAAACACAACATTAATGAGCAGAATAAAGTAAGAATTAAAAAATATTTTTGAAATAACTTGAAAAAAAATTGTACGAATGCTTTGATTATGTGCTGCCCTACAATCAATTTATCAATAGATTTATAAATTGATTGTAGGGAACATTTGTCAACCGCGCAAACTAACAGAGAGTTAAAACGCGATATATTTATAATTTACTGTTGATGCAGATTTTTAATGATCATTTAACTTTTTTTACGTTTATCGTTACGAACTGAAAGAGCTTTATGAACACTTGATATTGTCTTAAAATAGTGTGTACCACAGACTTTTATTAATAACTCAAAAAAGAAAAAAATATAGCAAAAGATTATAACTGATTTTGATACTGATGAAGAAATTAATGTATTAGTAAAAAAAATTCAGAGTGAGGTGAGCGGTTGTCATTTTTAGTGACTTGGACCTCTCCGAAATGAAATAACTACAAGATTAAATATGAATCTTATTATTTTTGATAACTGAAATTGATTGAAGAAATTTCTTTTATCGTTGTCTTATGAAACTGAGAAAATTAAAATTTCTTAACTGTCTCAAGAATTGGACGAAACATATATGGAACACGGGGGTTACGGTTAAAAATTTAAATGTCCTTAAATGTTTTCCCCTGTATGCAAATGAATTTTTTTAGTAATTTCAATAGTAACGTAAAAAATTCGTTTCATTGTTTTTATGAATAGTTTATAATATTCATCTTTAGAGCTGTAGCCCTATTAGAAATCGTTTTGTGCAATATTTATTAATTAATTAAAAAACTGATCAAAATTTTAAAATTCTGTTTGTTAAAAGTCCAATTAGAAGGCTAAAACTACTTTTGTTGAAAATTTCATAGCTGTACATATGCTCATATGCTTCACAGCTGTGCTTTATTTGAAATCATTTTCTAAAAAAAAAAAAAGTAGTAATAATAATAATGATAATAATTAAAAAAAATTAATTAAAAAAGAACTAACTAAAATTTTAACATTCTGCATGTCATAGGTACAAATAGAAGGACAAAACTACTTATGTTGAAAATTTCAGAGCTCTACTCCAATTTTAAGTAGCTTTCTATAGATCCATAGACACACTGACAACTTGTTTTATTATTATTTATAAAAAGCAAAAATTTTATTATAAATCCTTTGTATGCATTGTATGCTAACATATTTTTCTGTTTGTACCATTTATTATTTCATTAAATATATTCGTTACATGTGTTCAAATGTAAAATAAATTCTTTATACGCATTGCCAATTTTTATGTGAAATCGCAACTTATTACGCTCAATCGAGTTTTCGTAGTGTTAAAAACCACTTCACCACTACGAAGAAAACATGTATTCCAAACTGTTTACTAACTTTTTTTACCCTCAACACTTGATTGAATACATTGTCATCCACAACGAATTTATCTGCTAAGTTTCGGCTCGATTATAGATGATAGCAAGTCAAAGTTTCCTTTCAATATTCATGAGCTAAGGACATATCACAATATTTAGAGCCGTCTAGGAGTTGTGTTTTTGTTTAATATAATTCTAGCTGTATGCTACGGAGACTACTTATGTTATAAAAACATTAAGTAAATTTTTAACATTCTACTTGTCAAAGGTACAATTTGAAGTCTAAACTATTAATGTTGGAAATTTCTGAGATCTTAACCTATTTTAAGTAGATTTCTATAGATCAACAGCAGGGTAGGGAGGCCACAAAATACCAGGAAAAAAAGTTCCCTGATAATTCCCTGACAGATTTCTAAAAAATTCCCTGATTTTAGGGCAAACTTTTTTTCAAATTTCCCCAATTTTCTTCGGTTTTCCAGATGTCTAGACACCCTGATAAAATAGAACATGTATACTAAAGAGATACGATGCAAATTTTTTAAAAATAGTTTTTCTGGTAATGAAAAGTTTAAATTATTCCGTAACATTAAACTTCTAATGGCTTATCACCACAAATCTCCGGGTAAATAGTGCCAAAATATGGATGAACGTACCTTAAACGATACAAAATTTCCCTGATTTTCATGAAATTTAAAAAAGTTCCCTGACATTTCCCTGATTTTTTACAGAATCAGAAAACTCCCTGACATTTCCCTGATTTCCTGGTTTTCCCGGTTCTGTGGCCACTCTGAACAGACAGACACATAAACTATGTTTTACTATTATAGATTAAGTTGGTTACAAAATTACAAGGAATTATAATTATTCTTACTTTTTCAAATATATATTTATAACCCACTGATGAACGAAAATGTCGTGTGCGTCAGTGGTTATAAAGAAATATTTCACACAATCAAAATAACTATTTTTCCATATAACTTTGCCACCAACTAATATAATGTAAAAACTACTAGATTCATCATAATTTTATGATTCTAATCTGTTAACTAACAAGAGAAAAAAAAAGAGTCAAAATGCCCCGTGGAGAATTGTCTATGTATAATACTTATAAAATATGCATTTAACAAAATGTATATTGAAAATTTATTTCGATGTGTTTGAATGCAAATAAATTTAACGAACAACAAATGTACGTTTTTCAAACCCATCCTAGGAATAATAATTGAAAAGCCAGGAATATTCTCTACAACAGTGGCGACTCGTGGGGTGCAGCAAGTACAGCCGGGCTGCATCTATATTCGCTTAAAATTAAAGTTTACTAATTACTAGTCAACTTTGATTATTTATTTCACTAATTTCCTTAAATATAGATTAGTATATTTCTTCTAAATTATTCAATCTTGGAAAACGAACTGATTTTTTCCTAAGGAAGACAAGTTTCAATGCAGTCAACCACTATAACTACATCATGCCATTCCAAACAAACGAAATACGAATTCTCTGTGAAAGTCCATGAGAAAAAAATAAATAAATAAATAAACACTGGTTAGGGTCGACCCCTACTTCCCCCACACTATTTCTTAGAAAGGGGAAGTGATCCTCCTTCCCCTCACCATTCGGACACTTGACGGAAATAGGGGAAACAAACCGCTTCGGGGTGGGGGGGTTTACCATACAATGATGTTAATCGCCCAAGTGAAAATCAGTGCCATCTATGAGGGAAAGGTGCAAATGACATTGGTGCCAATCTGCCTTAAAGAAGAAATAATGACCCTAAGGAATTTTTGACACCTGGTAGAGGTTGAAGGTCGTGGAAAAGTAAACTACTGAAAAGCAGGGCTGGTCAAGGTCAAACATATAATAGAAATTCCTTTTTAAAATCACGTGGGGTCCATATGGACCCCGGGCGTGTCCTGCCGGGTTAATAAGCATTTTTCTAGGAGAAGATAAATAACTTTTATTTTGTTTGAGATGTTGAAGAAATCTCGGTGAAACGCGCTGATTTTGGTGGGCAGCCAAGTGAATAACTGGTTCTATGATGTCACGTACCCCTCCATATGACCATCTTAAAAAAATAAATTCGAATTTCCACATTCCATTACTTAATCCCCATGCTTTACTTATTTCCGTGCAAAGGAATATACTGTGATGTCGTTACGCATAACCTACTGCCAAACTAAAATCTCTGCATATGCATGACGTCAGATGTTTACAAATGCTGTGACATATCATACATAAAGACCAAATGTTTTAGATGTGATGTCAGAGTAACGTACTTCTTATTTTCTTATGAAAAGAACTGAAGTAAATATGTTTATTTACGATTTATCTTTCGTTTATTTGTTTGGCAACGTGAGGTGGGAGGAAAAAAGAAAAAAACTGCTAGCTAAGAGGAAAAGCGGTGTTCAAAATCAATCACAGTATAGATAGTGTGTTTCGGTTTAAAGTTTTTACTAAGAATCGTTATAATATGGATAAATATTTACGACAACGAACAAAACCTATATTTACTACTGGTACCTCTTCTGAAAGCTCTCTCTTTATAGACGATTTCACCAAAAAGAAAACCCCACCGCTCTTTAATAGCAGGACGTTGCTTTTGATTTTTCTCATTTACCTTTTGAGTTTTCTTATCGTCGTTTACTGTGATATTAGGCTTCCGGCTCCAGTGTCTGTAGAATCTCTAAAAAGTTCAGGAGAAGCAAAAGATTTCCTATTTAGTGAAGACAGAGCTCGTGATTTTGTTACTGATTTAAGTGATATAGGGCCTAAACCAACCGGAAGTTATCAAAATGAAGTCCTCGCTGCGAATTATATTCGACAGAAACTTTTAACATTGCAAGATCATTCCAATGTCGCAAACAAAATTGATGTTGATGTTCAAAAACCTAGTGGCTGTTTCCCTTTGGCTTTCATGGACGGATGACATCGTGTTATAGTAATGTTCAAAACATCGTTGCAAGAATTGGTCCTCATAAAGCAACAAATAAAAGTATTTTAATCAATTGTCATTTTGATTCTGCAATCACGAGTCCAGGTATTTATCATTATTACAATATTCAGCACAATATATCCTCAAAACAGTAATCGTGAAGTGCAAGTATTCATAATTTCGGAACAGATGCGCATAAGGGACCTGGAAATTTCTTACTACTTTCCTTAGCTTTATTTAAAAGACAATTATTTTCAAATTTTTATTTCTCGCTTTAAACTATTTTTTAGCTACTTACTGTTCAACTGTTTTATTTGTTTCCAAAAATGTCCAGGTCTCTAAATTGCATCCCTACCCAAATACAATTCTGCAAAAAGTTTTTGAATCCTTAATATTAAAAAGCACAAAATTTGGGTAATTTAGGAATTTGTGCTTAAAGGCTATTTCCCACTTGGTACACACATCAAACTAAATTTAAATCAATGGGAAGAACTGCTGCAGGCGATCAATATTTTGCAGGCTTGATTTTATTGAATTTGTGTTCAGTTCATTGAGTGTAAAGTAACTCAAACATAAGAACTGAGATTATTTATAATTATAAAGTCGGTCAAGTGTACTGATTGCCTAGAGGGGTACTTGCAAATAACACAAATTTATTGTGTATGCAAAATAACTAAAATGAGCAGCAACCATTACATTTTGTAACTTTTTCTGGCTGACCATTTTCTTGGCAGGTTCATTTAAACAATGCTTATTTTTCAGAATAATAAATTGTTTTGGTTGCTATCAACAATGCTCTGTAGTCTCTTATTATAGTTAAGATGTAATAGTAACAGATAGTCTTTGATCAGTTGTAGGGCTATGTGGTGGATTTTTTCAGGGGAAGAATTTCTCTTTAAAAGACATCTTAGAAAACATTCTTATGCCTCCACACAGGTCCTTCTCTAAAGATATTTAGGCACAGTATTGGTCTTGTGCCAAAATACAACCATGCACAAATCAATCAGAATTTGCAAAAATATTTGGTCCACCTTAAACATCGCCAGTCCATTGTGTGTCAGCCTAAACGATTTAATGGTCCCCTCTGTTGACATCCTTATTAGTTGGAAAATGACTTAATCTGTAGTTATTTCACTTGGGCACTCTCTTGGATGTGCTTTGTTGAAAGGCATAACTGTTGTAGGAAACCCGAAAATTGCTCACAGTTAGCAGAACTGTTATCTTTGTCAGATAAGCGTTTTGTTTCATTATTATGCAAATATTGCGTGTGCTTGGAAGTCTCTCGGGTGGTTAGTTAAAAAGAAAATGTGAATCGTCTCAAAACTTTTGCTTAAGTAATTTTGAGAATTTTTAAATTGTTTTTAATTCATGTATATGTCACAGTTGGCTTGCATATCTCACACAGTCTAATATTGTATTTTGTTGAGCTTTGAATGGAGTACAAATTGCTAATTTACATCATTAAGAAATTTTGTTTACAGAAAAAATTTGGGCAGGAAAAGATATTGTCTCAAAACTTTTGCCCCATACTGTATGTAGGTATATATATTGTATTGCACTTGCATGTCTAATGATATCCCTTTTTGATTGCTAAAATATTCTAATATTATTTTATAAAATATTCTAATATTATTTTATTAAATATTCTAATATTATTTTATAAAACATTCTAATATTATTTTATAAAATATTCCTTCTCACCCCCCCCCCCCCTTTTTTTTCCTTCTTTTTTTTTGGACTTCTAATTATTGCTTTTTTCGTTGTTTATAATTTGCTGTTTCTGATAAATTATTAGGTGCAAGTGATAATCTTGTGAGCTGTGCTGTGATGTTTGAAGCTTTAATGACCTTGTCTCAATATGATCAACCTTTGCCAAATGAGTTGATATTTCTTTTTAATGGAGCTGAAGAAAATTTGCATCAGGTGATTTTTTAATAATATGTGATTTTATAAAAGCTTAATCATTATCATTCTATGATTTTAAACTTTTTAAATGAAAACTATTGAACTAATTCTAAATCAAGTAGTACAACTGCATTAAAGTTTAAAAAGCTTTAGTAAAATATATAAAATTCATGGTACTAAATTTAAATAATTTTAGTTTTTTTTTTTTTTTTTTTTTATATATTCTAATTTTTTTGTGAAAATAAATTTTTTACAAAATTTTTCAATATTCTCATATATTTATCACTTTGCAGTAAATTGAATTTATAAATTAAAAAATTTTCAAAAAGGGGGGGTTAGGGTGTAATTCAATATCTTATAAAAAGGTTTCAAGTATAGTTTCTAAAACTAAACTATGGTCCACTGAAATAGTTTTCAATATCCACACATTTCTTTGGAACTCTCTGGTGGAAATCCTCTAATTAGTTTCATTTATGTTCTCTATCAAATGTTCTTCCAAATCAGGGGCGTAGCCAGGATTTTTTTTCCGGGGGGGGCTGAGAAATTATAAATGTCAACTTCGGAAACAATGATTATCATTCAATAATTTACAAATCAAAATTAATCAAACTAAAAAACAAATAAACACTTTTTGGGATTGTAATACTTTTAACACATATAGCATAATTAGTTACTGGAATTTTAAATGGTAATTAATTTAGGTAAACATAATTCAATAAAAATATATTAATTATTAAAATATTATAATTAAATCAATTTATTATTGGAGTTATAATGTTATTGCCAACAATAACCATTAACATTTGATTAACAAAGTCCCAATCTAACGCTTTAACGTCCCAATCCGCATGCCCAGCAAAATAGGTCAATAGTTTTAAAAAAAAAGCTTTATGATCGTAACCATTTATATAAAATAATTTATTTGAATAGTGAAAAATTGCACTTACCTTGAATGGGGTAGAAATAAGAAATTTATTATATAGAGAATTCTGAAGTGTTTAACAAAGTGGGATCCGAGCAATGTTGAATATGTATACAATGCTGCTCTTGGAGGTTGGAGATGTCTGCTAAGAAAGAGCCGGTTTGTTGCTTTCTGGAACCCCTTGTCACCTATTGTACTAGTGAACCAGAGTCCCTGGGGGGGGGGGGGGAGAGGGATCATGGACTATTAGACAAGTACAAGATCCCCCCCCCCCTCCCATCCCCAGGACTCTGAAAGCCTTTTGTCGGACGAAAGTTCGCACCAACAAGACTAGACATCGCGTATCACGTCGACTAGTCATCACGTCTGAAGTCTGGAGTGCTACATTCAGGGCAGATTCAACTTAATTCGATTCGTTAATAATTCCAGTGCTTTGTCTGTCCAATTTCAAAAAATTAGAAAATAACGAAAACTTGTGTTAATTTCAAATTTTAATTATCCAAGCATAAATCTATTTCTGACTTTCGAGGTTTGAAAATTTCGGAGGAGGCTGCAGCCCCATCAGCCACCCCCTGGCTACGCGCCTGTTCCAAATTTAATAATTCTTCTTTAATAGGCTGCCCATGGTTTTATAACTCAACATCCTTGGGCTAAAACTGTTGTTGGATTTATTGACATGGAAGCATGTGGGGCTGGAGGAAAGCAAATGCTATTTCAAGCAAGTAAATATATTTATGTATAAGTACTTAAGCATTGCTATAATTTATTTTTTAAGTTTTATTTGTAATAAAATGATACTTGTTCTAAATTCTAATCTTTTCTTATCCGGGTTCCCACAGTCATTAAAAGTGCTTAATATTTTTAAACTTGTTTTTAAGGCCTTGAAAATGCTTATAGGTTCTTAAAAGTCCTTAACTTTTGCAGATGTTGTGTGCCCAACTGCAAAATTTCTAAAATTACATCTCAGACTTGCTATCTCCACGTGACCACCACTTATACGCACTGTATCTGAATTAACTGACATATTTGTGTTATGCATGTACCAACTTTTAACTCTTTTGGTAGAATATACTTTATTAAAATTTTATATACAGATATGATGCCTGAAAACAAATTTTCAACGGTCCTCGAAAAACATTATTTAAGTCATGAAAAGTCACTGATTTTCATTCTGTGATTTGAGGGAGAACCCTTATCAGTCTTTCAGTATCATGTTATATGTCATAGCTCTCTTATATATTACTGGAAATCTAATATTGACAAGTACAAATTTGAAACTTTTAAAAGAAAACTGATATTCAAGGAATGATCTAAATGCTTTAAGACTGAATAGTCTGCTTAGACGAAAGATATTATATAACTGCCACATAAAAAGTAAAAAATTTTAAATATATATTCCGAAGCTTCATAGCAGAAACTGTGTCCCAGCATGTAACTCTTGTAACATTGTCCCAGCAAACAACTCTTTTGTTTACTGGAACAATGCATTATCCTTAACCAAGGACATGTATTGTTTGACATGAACAGTTTATTCATGGGGGGGGGGTAGGTAAATTACATCACACCAAAGAGAAAGGGATTTGTCCAATGTGATTGATTGTCACATGGCTGCGAGGATGGAGTTTACATTTTACAAAAAATGTTATTTATAAAAATTTATTACCAAAAATCACATTAATTAAAGTTAGTATGCAATAAGTTGACTTAAATCTATACAAGTTCATTTTTAAAAAATGCATTTTATATAGTTAGCAGAGAATGGTAAAATTAATTAAAAACATTTTAGGAGGGGGGCACTCAAACGTGCCTAAGCATAACATCTTTTAAAAGAAGTCAATATTTTTTTGACGCAATTTATATTACGTCCCCTTGCCATACCTCAAGATTAGTAGAGCTTTTAAAAAATCCATCTTAATAGTTGACTGGTGTAACATGAAATTCAAATAAGCTTAACCATATAAATTTATACTTATATGCAATATGTTTTGCTTGAAAATATTTGTTGCATAAAAGTAAATTTTGGTGTCTGGTTTGTATGTAGATGTATGCATGTGTAGATAACATACTAAGATACAAAATTGTTTTGTGTTGTATGTACTTAAGATGCTTATTCCTTTGTTAAAGACCGAGAAAAAACCTGGCTACTTCAAGCGTATGCAACTGGGGCACCTTTCCCATTTGGATCAGTTGTAGCTCAAGACATTTTTCAAAATGGTGTTATTCCTTCTGATACAGATTATCGTATATTTGAACAGATTGGGCATCTACCTGGTATGTAATTTGTTATAGAATTCTGCTGTCCATAAACTTATTTACTGAAGTATAGATTAAAAAAAGTACCCTTGTCTTGTGTTGTTAATTTCTATTCATTCATAGTTCTCTTTTTCGGTCCACATTTTTTAATTTTTTTATGTTTGTTAAGAATTGAATTTTAGATTTTTTCCAGTATCAGACTAGTATCAGCCTTATAATTAATTATATGAAATTGAAATGTTTTGAACAAAATAACAGTTGTGTTTGCTTTATGCACTCGTATATAAACTACAAAATTTAAGATTTCCTTCAAGATCAGATATACTGGTGAAAATATTCATAAAATTTACTAAATATGAGCTAATTTTTGTGAGCTATGTATTTAAACATTGCTTAGCTCTGACTTGAATACTTCACAATTTATCGACATTTATTTACAATGAAGGTCCATTAGTGTCATATTTTAAAATAAATAGCGCTTTCTATTTTGAATGCTGCTTATTTTTATTAAACTTAAAACTTTAATTTCACACTTTTCCCATTCTCTCTTTAGAGAAGATTCTCACTTCATTTATCTTGACATGAATGAGAAATAAAGTTTGTGTTATTGATGCTTAAACACTTGTTATTCCCAATAGGTTTAGACTTTTCATACGTAAAAAATGGCTATGTCTATCACTCCAAATATGACGTTCCAAATGCCATAACAAAAGGTTCTATTCAACAGGCTGGTAAGTATCTTTTTTTTTTCACAAAATATACTGTTTCCTCAAATCTGACTTATTTTCGAATGGATTTATAAATATATTATTTCTAATCTTTTGGTAAGTTTAGTTTTATTTACAATGATTACTTAGTATTCTGCATTAGGGAAATATCTGGACAATTTGGATTTTTTTTTTTTTTTTTTTTTTTTGCATTTAAGCTTAAGCAATATCAAGAACACATTTTTCCAATTGTTTTATTCTCTACCCTCTTTAGTCATATTATTTACTTCACTAATTTTTTTTTTTTTTTTTTTTTAAATCTTTTTAATTCTGAAGTATTGTCTATTTTTAGTTTTTATTTAATATTCAATCAATAGTCTTAAAATAAATTTTAAATAATTTTTTTATGATGAATTTAAATTTAGTTTTGCCCAAAACGTCTATACCCTTAATCAAATTTAAAACATCAAATCTTTATCAAACATAAATAATTCTGTTGTTTTGGTGCAGCAAAGAATTTTAACATGTGAACTGTCATAGTACAATTTAATTTTTTTTTTAGGGGGGGGGGGGGGAATCTCTGGAACTAAATTCTAATTTCTCTGATCTATGGGAAGTGTGTTAGCAGTACCTTAACCTGGTATGCATGGCAGTTAATATGTCAATGTATTTATTGATTCAGAATCTTTTCAAAATAATTGCTGTATACATGAATATTGTGTAATTGATGCTGAAGTAAATAAAGAGTGTGCATTTTTGCAAAAAAAAATCCAAATTAGGTGATTTTTGACTTTTTACAACAAAAAGTCCCTTAGAGCAGTCATTTAATTCTTTAAGCTCCAAAGTCATAAAAAAAAATCAGCTAATCCTCTCAGAAGTATAACACTTTAACTATGTTGGGAGGTTGTCTGACAGAATGTGTAGCTGTCTTAAGTGACTTTTCCTTAGATAGTTGTGATAGCAAACAAATACCAGAATTCCTAATAGCTGATAAAATGAAAGGGGGAGGGGGGGGGGGGGGAGTTAGAATTATCTTGTCCCAACACACTTAAATATTATACCTCTTCTTCATAGATTATTTTATTGACATTTTATGAAATTTTTTATTTAATTTAATAAATTAAGATATTTTGCTATATTTCATGTTTTCATTTATATTTTATCTGTTTTAGGATTAAATTTGCTGAATCTTCTAAATAATGCACTGAAATCACCTGATATGAAAAATGTTGGTGAACAACCTACTTTGCCCTTGATATTTTTTGACTTTCTGGGTATATTTATGGTAGTTTACCGCATCAGTTTCGCAAAGTTTTTAAATGCCTTTGTTATACTACTGTCGTTTATGGATTTTTTCTGGAAAAGTCATAAGTCAGGTCAGTTTTGTTTCAAATTAATTAATTTTTACTAAGACCCCGCTTTGTTTCCTACCAACAAAAATAACCTTCATCTCTTTTACTATTTATCTTAATTAGACAACTATACTATCTATATTGTATAAGTGCAGTACAAATTGCATACTTTAGTCTATTACAAGAATAGCTCCCACTACAATGTGTAATGTTATCTTTTGCCCTGGAAACAAGACTAACCATTTCCTAATGAGGATTTCAGACTTCTACATGTGCTGTATTATTACTAGAGGTTGGCGATATCGATCAAAATAAATATCGATACTGTATCGTTGCATAGAAAAAATATCGATACATCAATACATGATTTTTTTTTTTCAGAATTTTTTGGGGCAAATTTCTACTTTTTATGAATTCATGCCAAAATTGTTTTAATAAATAAATTATAAAAATTAAAAAATAAGTAAACTATAAAAATTATTTTAATAAATAAATTATAAAAATGGTTTTAATAAACAAATAATAAAAATTGTTTTGATAAATAAATTATAAAAATTGCTTTAATAAATAAATTATGAAAATTGTTTTAATAAATAAATTATATTACTAATCAGAATAAATAAAATACATTTGGATGTCAATGCAATCTTATCTTTCTATTACATCATGTTTTCTTTTTTGTTAGGGTGCAATTTTAACTGTCTGTCAGCCAAGTCCAAACCTTAGTTTTGAAGTTTTTAAAAAAAGAATAAAGAAAATCAAAAAAACACAAGGAACTACAAAACAATCATCAAAAAACTAAAAATGTTTGAAAATATTGATGTATCGATATTTTTTTAAGAATATTGATAAAATATCGTCGTATCGATATATTGCCGACCTCTAATTATTACCTTTTTGGATATCCTACATACATCCCCCCTATTCTAAATCGACAATTCTTATTTCTGTTGCCATGGCCATGAACAAGAATATCTCGTGGGAGCTATTCTCCTAATAGACAATGCAGTAATTGCATAAATGAGTATATTCACTTGATGCTATTTCGTAGGATAGAAGCATTTTCTTTACACTTTAATTTATTTAAGATTATAGGTTTTTTTTTTTTTTTTTTAATTTTTTTTTTTTTTTTTTTTTTTTTTTTTTTATGATATGTTACTCTGTACAACTCTTTATGAAATTTAGTTACACTCAGTAAAAAAAAAAGAATCTAAAACAAAAATTGTTTTAATTTTGTGGAGATATTTTTGCATTTGCAACAGGATATCTCAAAGGAAGGAGAGTTCTTGTTTTTCTTATTTTACATATTTTCTATAAACAAATTGGCTCATTTGTTTTTTAAACAAAAAGAAGTGTCATATGTTCAGCAGCCTGTTATTACTGAAAAATTAAAAAAAAAAACATTATTGGTGAATAAAGTAAAGAGTTGCAAAGTGACAATATAATAATTGAAAATTTGTTTTAACTTGCTATTAACTTAACCTGACTAATCAAGTCACATCAGTAATGCAAATGTCGAGAAGAAGAAAATCATAACCTGCTTCTTGACACAAACTGGTTTAATTGGTATTTTTTTTAATTTGGTTGTTTTATGTTAACTTTTAAATTATGTTTCTTTAATTAATTTAAGGTTATTGGATATACAAAAAGACAATACTAACATCATATACTTTTCTTATGTATAGCATATTCTAGGACATTCAAATCTAAACTAAAGGTACACTATTTGCACTTTTAGCTGCTACTTGGAAATATAAGTGTGTGTTATAATGCTGGTAAAATTTATGAAGTTTTCAAAGACTAGTCAACAATTTTAGAAAATGGATGTACGCTCTTTCAATAATTTTTCAATTTAGTAACCTAATAAGAAATATTAAAATGAGAATTTATTAGTTGATTGATGAATAAGGAGTTGTAAAATAATTGAAAACTTAGTGCCATAAATAAATGTGTTGCACAGTATTTTAATTGCCATGTTACCTCTTTAAGTTAATTTCTAACTGAATTCCCTACTTGAAAATTTTAGGTGTGTCTCTCAAAAGGCGATCTTCTTTGATTGGAAAAGCTGCCCTTGTGATGTTGCTTAGTTTTATTGTATCGTATATAGTTTGCGTTATTATTGCTGTACTACTTGATGTGTTTAATGCAAGTATGTCCTGGTATCGTTCACCTTACTTAATTGTTGGATTATATGGTTGCTCGTCATTGGCTGCTATTTTTGCTGTTCATTTTAAGGCTGCTTCAAGTGTTAAGGTAAATATTACACTGTAATTTAGGAACTAGTTTTATGTATTTTCAAGAATTCGTTTGATTGCTACAAAAGAAATTAAGTCTCTTGTCATTTTCTGTATAATCTTTTTCTTCATTTGCTTATATTTAAATTTTTTTAAGTAAAATAGGAGTTATCTCCTCTTTAAATTATTTTTTTTTGTTAACTTAGAAATTTTCTCAGTGTTTAAATTCCCCTTATATTTGAGCATATTCTCAATCATTCTGCTCAATTCATAGAGTCTATCGATTTTAATTTCAAGCTGTTTATTAGATAAGTAATTTTAATTTCAAAAGTACTTATTATTAAACCTATAGTTTATTATTGGATATGTATTAAAAGATGTTGTTAAAATAGCTTTATCTCCATTTTTTTAATAAACCATACACATTTTCTATTAACATTTATATTTTTAGAATTTGCGTGACAAATGGTTTCATGAAGATGTCTATTTTGATGCTGCTCGTTTGATTTGGATTTTGCTACTAGTAATTATGGAATTTGGGAAAATCAATTCATCTTTTATTTGCTGTGCCTGGCTCCTGTTTCCTTCTATCATACGAGGAATTTTCGGCAATGTTTTCTGTGTTATTGGATCGAATGGTAACTTAGCTTTTAAAATCTCCCAAATGTTTTTTTAATTTTAGTAAGAATTGATTTTCTTCTAGTCCTTAAGTAATTCCTCAGATTGAATGTAAATATAACTAATGCTAATTTACTGTGCAAAAATATATAGATCTGCTTAATAAAGTATGAGAGAAATTTAATATTTAATTAATGTCTCTTTTTAATTTGTGTAACAGGTAGTGTTGTAATAGGTTTATTATGTGCATCTTGTTTTTCAGGAACGAAAAAGTCTCATTTGATTGTTCACCTTATCATGCAAGTTATTCCTATAACTTTAGTTTTGTATTGCTTTTGGATAATCTATTCAGTGTTCATCCCTATTATGGGCCGCAGTGGAGCAGCTGTGAATCCAGAGTTGTTGATTGGGCTTTTTACAGCCATATTTGTTTTCTTGTCTACTTCATATATGGTGAGTTCATATGTAGGCTTGATCACTCTTTAATTAAATTTCCTTTTAATTAAATAAAGAAAATTATGAATTTGAAATCGATTAATCTGGTCTTTGTTTAACCATTACAGTTGATACCTTCTAGTAACATAAAGGAAATTTGTCAGTTGGAACTGCTTCGTTATAAATAATTGACTTACATATTTCATAAAAATCAATTTATTAAAACTATTGAGTTCAAATGTAAATGTATTAAATTACATATAATAATGTGCTTATTTCTTGTGTACAAATTCATCACACCAATGTTTTTTTTTAATCTTTAAACATGTGTTTAATGAGTTGTTCAATAATAAACAACTACATATAGCCCCAACTAAACTATATTGAGGAGATGCAGTCATTTGAACATTTTCCTCTCTTATATTTTGCTAGTGAGCAGTTCAACTTTCTTATGTTTATGTCAATCGCTCTGATAAAGTTATTTAATTAAAATGTTTAATAAATTACAAATTTCAGGATGGTTGTTTAATTTTTTATTTTTTTGCAGGTGTCATTGATTCACGTAATGACATCTTCCTTTAAACCAATAATGTTTTTGTTGCTTATTGTTGCTGTGACATTCTCAGTGGTATCTTTTACTCCTCTTGGATTTCCGTATTCTGACAGTACTGAAGCCCCATCTCCAATGAGATTGTACATATTAGTAAGCATTTTTATATACTTTTATTAATAAACTTTCATGTAGAATAATTCCACCTTGTTGTTTTAATAATGACTAAAAGTGTACCATTATAGTAGACTATAAATTATCTTATCAATTTTTAAAATACTTTCATATGTTTAAAGTATTTTTTACGTAATTAAAATAATTTTGAGAAAAATTTGCATAACTACTTCTGACAAGATACTATGTTAAAGAAAAGAAAGCAAATTTTCTATTGAGCATCTGCATTAATTTAAATTTTTTGCAGCGCATTTCTGATGGTTTCTATGTTTTATTAAACCTATACATTTATGATTATGTATAGTAAAAAACGATGAAATACACTTGAAAATCTGCTAAAGAAAAAAAAATTGTCTACTTTTGCAACTATTGGTTGTTAATTATTATTTTTAGAGTTAAATAC
This sequence comes from Linyphia triangularis, assembly GCA_963978545.1. Classification (NCBI taxonomy): domain Eukaryota; kingdom Metazoa; phylum Arthropoda; class Arachnida; order Araneae; family Linyphiidae; genus Linyphia; species Linyphia triangularis. The sequence continues at coordinate 66,970,378 of OZ021728.1, forward strand.
TTTTCAGTCAATCGTTTTTATTAAATTTTTAAGAAATTAGAGCATTTTGAAAAAGTCTATTTTTGATATTACAGTTGAATCCTATTTAAATTAGCCATATTTAATACAACACAATTTTTAACAAATTTAAAAGTATGTTCAAAAGTCTTTCAAAAAAATTTATATCCAGTTATTTAAATCCTTTCTTTGTCCATTGTGTGGTTATTATTGAGTTTCAGGATACTCCATTTATATTTAAAGATATACAGATGTTTATAGATGTTATGTTATTATAGAATCATAAAAGCAATACAAAATTCCTGTCTTCTTTTAAAAGTAGCATTTTTTTCCCCCAAATTAATTTGAAGCATTATTAATCAATATAATTGGGAAGAAAATTGTTTATTCAAAAAATTAAGAGTTTGACAATCTTGTATTGTCAGTATTTTAAATACAAAATCTTTTACATAATTTTTTTTTTCAATGTACATATCATATTATGTTACGACTTTTATAAACAACAAAATTAATATTAAACAGTCCTCACTTTTTCAAAGGTTTAATTACAATTATTGTAAAATGCTAATTTAGCAGTGATTTAGTTACTTATTGATATAATTTCCATGTTTCTTTATCACTTTAAAAATGAAGCTCTGCAACATAGTCTGTTTTTAAAGTATTTGTGGTTGTATTGAGTACCTTCCATGCTTTTTTAGAAAGCATTTTAAGTTCCTCAGAAGAGTTGTATTGCTTTCCATTATAATAATAACTTCAATTGTCAGTAAATTCTAAACATTCACAATTGAATTAAGGTTTGAACTAAAAGCTGGCCATTCTATAAGTTATAAAACTGAGCAGGCCATTGTGAGAATAGAATTAGTAATCGATTTGGATAGTTACCCAATTAAATCTATATGGACTTGTCACATAGGCCCATATAGACCTGAATAAATTTCCATTTCAATAATGATAAAATAAATAAATGATTTTTTTTTTTTTTTAACTTGTATTATATTAGTGTCAAGGGTGCTGCTGATTTTAATTTCATTTGACTTACTTATTGTTAAATGTAGAGGTGATCATTTAAAATTTTATTCATATATTTGATCATCTGTATTTAAACTTTTGATTTATATTGTATTCCCAACTTATATTTTATGGTATAGCAATAACCACAACAGGATAAACATTGTAGGGTTTTTTTTTTTTTTTTTTTTTTTTTTTAAACTAAAAATGTATATTTAAAAAAATATCAGGTCACACAAAAATTTAAAAAAAAAAGTATAATTTTTAGTCTGTTTCAGTATTTTCAAAACAAATCTTGTAGTATTGTTTTTGGAGACTATAAAATTTTTAATACCAAGATGAATTATAAAATGTCGTTTCTGCATGCAATATCAAAATACTATACAAATGAATTAGTAAATGTTGTAAATTTAAACTTTATTTGCTCGGCATTGAAACTTAATATAGCATTTTGTGATGCCCATTATAGTAAAACCAACTTCATATTTTATCAAAATATTTCTTAATTTCCTTTTAGGTTGATTTCAAGTGATTTTTTATGTTGCAGCATACTCAGCGCACGTTTCACAGCCAACAAAGAAGTGAGGTTTCAAAGGACTCTCGATATTGGCTCATCCCTCTTGATTACAACGGACCAAAACTGATAAAACAATTTTTTGAATTGAAGGACATTGAGCCTGTTGACTGTGATGCCGAGTTAGCTTGTGGGATGCCTTTTTACATACCTGTGCAATCTTTAATAAAGTAAGAATGTGTTGGAATTCTTGTCTACATTGAATGTTTGTTTTAGGTGACAAAATTAATTGACTGCATGTTTTAGTTAACATTAAAAAAAACTGTGTCCAATGTTTTCTACAACAAAAATGTGTCTTTCTTTTTAAAAAATTGCTCTCAATTTCTAACTCAACTTAAGCATACCTGTTATGTATTTCCTAATGAAGGGGCTAAGTAAAGTATCTGTAAAAGTTTCAAAATCAATCATTAAATTAAAAGTATGAAGTGATTAAGCAAGTATTTATTGCATTTCTTACGTTATGGCTGCTTTTGGCATTTCTTATGTTATTTTATTATTGCTTATTCACTTTAAGTTATTTTTTGGAATGTAATGCATATAAGTCAGGCAGTCAATTATAATAAATGTCAACTTAAGCTGTCATGTTTTAAAAAAACAGGTCAGTGTTTTCAAATTAATAAAAAAAATTAAAAGATCAATCATGCTTAATTGCAGGGATGTTTAAAATTCTAGATGTTTAGTCAGTGCTTTTCTTTAAATTATTGACTCAATGTGTCGATTTTGCCTTAAAGAATGCAACAATTTCTAGTAGGATGTTTAGAAGGACTTTATTTAAAGTTGCAGTTAATAAATTGTAAATTATTGCTTTTGATATTTCTTATGTTATTTTATTTTTAGAAAAACATTCTATTTGCCTGCTTCAATGCCTAAAGTTGAGGGCAATCATACATTTGAATTGGTTTCAAAAATACTTTTTGAGCCAAACTCATACAGATTGTCCTTTATTGCTCATGGTAAGAATTTTTTTTTTTACATAAATGTAATGTATTTAAAAACGTTTATACACCAAAAATGAAATTTTTTATGTACTAGATATTAAGTTAATATTTGGAATTTCAAAGTTTTTTACCTTATAATTTAAGTATACATCTTTTAATTTCTAATTATTTGGTGAAACTTACTTGCAAAGATCAATACTATCTAGTTATATATAAATCTTTGTAGCATTCTGATAAAGTGTGATTCATAGAAACACCTGATGTTGCTGAACATATTGATTCATAGAACTTTTTACTGGCATGCTACAACCTCTGAAATATAAAACCATGGTCTATATTTGAAAATTCTAAACATCTATAATTTATTTTTTTATCTAAAATTAAAGTGTAGGAAGTGGATATTCAATTCACCTTCCTTTACTGCATTGTATTTTGTGACGAGTTTGAAAATGGGGTAACTTCATTAAAGGTGCCGATCCCTCCCCAAACATCATGACTCACTCACTTGATTGTAGATTTTCCAGTTTTGAATTCCTTCCCTTTCTATACTCACATTTTACTTGTCAAATTTAAATCAATTTTTCTTTTTATACAAATTACAAATAAATATTTATTAATTTTTTATAATTTGTTCTTTTAATATTAAATTTTGCCATCGTTAAAATCTTTAATAGGTCCAGATCACATGACAGTTATTATGTCACCTAGACCTGGGATTGTAGTGTCCAAGTGGTCCTTTACTGATGATAAACCTCTTCGCAATTTGGATTGGAAGGGCAGACCTACTTATTTCATTTACTATTCTTATGGACAATATACAGAACCTTGGACTTTTTCAGTTGACTTATCGGTATTATTATTATTACATATTTAAATTAAAATAGTATAGTTTTAAATGTTCCATTTTAGCGCTTTTGGGATCAGTAATACAAACTTTTCATTTATCTTGTAATTTTTTTTAGAAATTTCAATTAATTTTGTAAACTCAAGAAAAAGTGCGATGGTGATTAGCGATTCCTATCATTGATAAACAAATCTGGGTTTGAAAGAGTTAACAAAGTTACTATTGTTGGATTTCAGGCATTTGAACAGAGAGGCCACAGAACCTGGAAATCAGGGAAATGTCAGGGAGCTTTCTGATTCTGGAAAAAATCAGGAAATTTTCAGGGAGTTTTTTTTTTTTAATTTCATGAAAGTCCGGGATAGTCTTTGTTCTGAAGGCACGTTTCCCCATTCATTCGTATTTTAGTGTCATTTACCCCCGGAGAATTGTGGTGGTAATCGCTAGAAGTTTAATGCTACAGAATAATTTAAACTTTTCATGACCGCCAAAACTATTTAAAAAAATTGACTTTTAATCCCTTTACATGTACTATTTGATCGTGGTGTCTACACATCTGGAAAAGTTGAGGAAATTTGAAAAAAAAAATTGCCGTAAAATCAGGGAATTTTTTAGAAATCTGTTAGGAAAATCGGAGAACTTTTTTCCCTGAATTTTGTGACCACCCTATTGAAGGTCCCAAATAAATTTTTCTGAATGCCCTTTAAAAGGGGATGTTTGAAGATAAAAACCTAGTTTTAAAATATACTGTAAAGGATTGATATAACATTTTGGATATGAACCTTTGTGAGTATAAGTAGTAATAACCATTTATTATGAGGAAGCCAACTGTCCAAATCGGGTTTGCTGAATTGAACTATCAAAGGTATAGTTCAATGCTGTAACTTAGCGTCCTGATGATGGATCAGCACCATTCAGAATTCTTGTTCAATATTACAAAAAAATGTTGTTTTAATATAATGGCAATATAGCTCTTAATTTGATTTTGATAAAAGTTAACTCACCATTGTTTTTGCTAGTCAATTTTTATTTTACTTCTGTTTTTACAGCATATGCTGCATATCCTAAAATGTTTAGCAATTTATAATTCAACTTTATGCTATGATAGATGTTTTTTCCGTTTTGCATTTGATTTTAATAATTTTCTACTTTTAACAATGCACTGTCCTACTGAACTTGACCTACATGGAAATTTAAGCCATATTGATATATATGCCTTTTTCCAGTTTGCATTTTCCATTTCTATACTTTAATAATGTTTTTTTAACTTGACCAACCAACTTTTGACATTTTAACCATTTGGTGTTTAATAAGTGAAAGAAATATTTTTATAAAATAATGTTAAAATTTAAGTGATAAAAATAAGTTTTCAGTTTCTAAAAACTCCTCAATCTTTTGTTTTAAAAACCTGCATTTTTCATAGTGCATCCATTCTCACATTTTTGCATCCTTATTTTCTCTTCCTATGCTCTTTTCCTATGCATTTATTTATTAATCTCTAAATTTCATTTCTTTGATCCTTAGGTCAGCAAAGAATATACTAATGGATCTCCTCTCATTGATCTGAATTTTATTACTCATTATCTTTATGGACAATCTTCAGTAACAGGAGATTTCAAGTCACTTTTAAGGCAGATTCCCACATGGGTTGATGTTGTTCCATGGACATGTACTTTTGATTCTTTCATTTTTTGAAGTTTTTGTTTTCTTATGGGATATATTTTATTCATTTCTATTTTCCAAAGCAATTTGCATAATTATGTTAGAGTTTGATTGGTGGAAATTAAGTAATAAAAAACTATAGATTTTTTATTACATTTAACAGTAATTTGATAATTACTTCATTTTTAAAATATATTGAAAATAAAAAATATATATATGCTCATTCAATTATTATTCAGCTAAGAACCCCTTACCTAAGTAATAGCTTCATTTGTTATTTTTAGTTGTGAAAAAAATAGTGATAACATGATAGTTAAGATAATTGATGAGCACAAAATTGCTATATTAATGTATTGATGAGCACAAAATTGCTATATTAATGTATTGATGAGCACAAAATTGCTATATTAATGTATTGATAAACACAATTTTGTATTGATTTTTTTGTCATGTTTACTGTATTCCCTTTTCAATTATCCTACTTTCTATTCATAATTTAAATCCTTTGTTTATATATCAGGGATGAGTTTGTTCCGCCATGTGGCGGAATACCGCTTTTTCAATTTTTTAGAAAAAAAATAATTCCGCTTTTTGAAAGAAAGTTCCGCTTTTCTAATTTCTGAAAAAAAATCTGTTTTTTCCCGATTTTTCTATCCCACAGAAAAATAACCTTTTTTCTAAGGCTGAATCGCGAAGCAGCTTCCCTTCCGCCCGATCGGGAAGAACGGAAACCCTACGGCATTCCTGCTCCAAGTAGAAAAATCTACTGAAATGCATCTTTTTAGTTAGGTTGGCACTTAAACTTGCATTTTATACTTTTACAACTGCGCCGAAATTGATCCTTTGGTGCCGTTTTATCTCTTTTCAAAATGGAATTTCTTTCATACTCATTCACGCGATTAACGTATACGAATAATGTGCTTGCTTTCAAGTCTGACATCTACGAAATTATCGTTTGTTGTACGTGTAAACGTACGTTGGTATGTGATGCTCGTTTTCGCTAATCGTTACGTTGATGTAATGTCCACTACTTCTGAGATTTGTGTAGCTATGACGTGCGTTATCGGTGGGATTTAAGTTGCTGTGGTTTTCATTTTCGCAAAGTATTACGCCAATATAACAACGCTATTGCTGAGAATTGTTCCGGTATATTCGGCGTTAACACTGATATTTACGTTTATTTGACGGTCATTTCGCTGAAGTGCTACCTTGTTGTAAAATCTGAAATTTGCACCGATGTTACCGAAAGAATGTCGATATTACCGTGATGAATTGTGTTATCGCCGAGATTTACGTTGTTGTGATTGTAATTTTCGTCAAGTGTTACGCCGATCCAATAGCGCTATTGAGTGTTGCCCCGGTATATTTGACTCTAACTTTGATATTTCTGTTGGCGTGAGAGTATTTTTCGTCGAAAGCCATTCTGTAGTAACATCCGATGTTACCGAAATTTGCACTAGTATTACCAAGAAAAGATCGATATTACTGAGATTTGTGCTGATATTGTGGACGCTATCGCCAATATGCGCGTTGTTGCGATGTTCGTTTTTGCCGATACCTAGATTTTCGCCGGTATTGCTTACAATACTTTTGTTAAAGTGATGGTCATTTTCGTCGAGGTTTACGCTAATACAATACCAGCTATTACCGAAATTTTTAACACCTAATTGCAGCTATTCATCTAGACTTTCGTTAATGCGATAGCCGCCTTATTCGTGATTAGTGCCTGGTTAAGGTTAAATTTCGCCTTTTGATTTGAATCTGCAGAATTACTCAAATTTTTTGTACCATTTCGTATAAAAATATTCTGAAAAGTAGTCACAATAGTAATTTTTCTAAATAATATGTTTAAAATTGTTATTTTAACTGCAATTGTATGTAAAATTGTTTGTTACTTTTTACTTTACTGAACAAATTTAAGGATATGAATAAAAATTTATATATTTAGATTTTTAATATTTGTAGCTTAAAAATTTAGAAAACTGGGTTTAATTAAATTCGGCCTGATTGTCAATGTGTTATAATTGCTTAAAGTTGTTTGACTTGTTGAAATTTTGAAGTATTTGCCGGTTTTCAACGCTTTCACTGGATTTTTTTTTTTGCTTTGGAGCTATATTAGCCTGATGACAGCACAAAGTGTATCCCTACGTCTAAGTGCCGCTATTTTAAACAATTTTTGCTCACGGACGGACAGAGATGGTGCAGTTTTATAAATGCACATGGAAAAACAATTTTTTTTTTAAAGTATAGCTTAAAAGGTGTTTTATGCCTAAAATTTTTGGATTTTTGTTTTCAGCTTTTTGATTTTTTACCAAACTCATCCCTGTATAATGTGTTTTTTATTTTGGTACAATTTTTATATATACATTTTATTTTAAAACTAGTTGCTAGACACTACTATACAGGGATTCCGTCCATATGGAAAGTCAGGAAATATCATGAATTTGGACATTGGGTAAATTTTATCATGGTAAGTCATGATTTTGTGCAAAAAATTACCATAAGTCTTGGGGGAAAAAAAAGGAATTTCTTGGATTTCTTAAAATCTTAAGTAAAATCATGCGTCTATGATGTCATAATTGCAATGGTTGCTATTCATTTATGTCTTTATTTACGTTTTAACAAAGAATAACTATCATATTTAAAAACCACGGCCAATGAAAACATTGCTGAATTTCAGATGTGACATCACACAAGTAGATCTCGTAGGTGCAAAAAATTCATACAAGAACTGAAATTAATTGGTTTGATAAGCTTGTATTTTCATTTTGATTTTTGATTATATAATTTATTATTATAGGTTTATTCCTTTTTCAAATATTTCCTTATTATTAAAGATTGATTAGCTTCATCTTTTTATGATACAATAATTTACTTACTATCTTTGTGTTGATAAAATTGATGTAGGTTCAACAATTTATTTTGTAATGCAATTTTTTGTATCATGACAAATTATTAGCTTCAGTCTTGGAAAGTCAAGGATTTGTTATATTTTATTTTAGCAGAAGTCTTGACCTTATCAAATGAGCTTGTGAAGTACAACTATTTATGATCGAAGGGTACCTATTATATGATTGCACTTAAAAACTTAATGTATATACTATTTGCTATCAAAGAAATAAATTATTTTATTGTTCATTGCATTGTAATTGGTATCTTTTGTAACAGAAAATAATTAAATATCATATTTGAATAAACAAAAATGTAAAAAAATTTAATATTGGCTAAAATTTCCCCAGACCGGCTCAAAATTTAACTCAAGACATTCGAGTTGCTACAATGAAACTTTTCTATTAGGCAAACACTTATAACAAAGAGGTTTTGCACGACTTTTACATTTAAATATTCTTGAATTGGAAATTAATGAACAGGTTTAATATATTAAATATTCTAAGGGTGAGAGATGTAAAACTATGTGAAAGAGTTGTAACTCTTTTATTTGCAAATTCTGTATTTCTAGACTTAAAATAGGTATTTCAGAGGAAATATCAGACCCAAAAACTGTACAGAATATTTATTGTTAGATCAAAACTCACAACTGGCACCTAACCCTCCCTTCTTCCTTGCATATATTCAATAGTTTTTGCAAAGATAACTAGACTGGTAATAAGACTGACTAGTAGTTAAAGTCCAAATAGGAATTTTGATAAAAGAACACAGAAAGCAATTCAGCCTAGGAAAAATGATTATGCCCATCTATATATATAATTCTCTTGTGTGCCGCCCAAATTTGGCTGTATTTCTGTTAGCAGAATGGCAACGACTTCAAACATCCAATCACAAATCTTCTAAATTTATTTTATGCATGAATTTCCTAATTCAGCAATTCAGCCAATCACAATATATCTTTCGAAATTTGACTACTACAACTGGCAACAGAAAACAACTTGGATTCGCTATATTTTGTTTTTCTTATTACAGTCTACAGAAAAAAATTATTGCCTATTTAAAACGCATTGGATTTAATATTTACAATGATGCAAGATGTGAACATTTCTTTTAAATTAGAATTCCGGGAACTCGCTTTCTTATACAATTAAAACAAGCCAGATTTGTTTGGATTCGGCAAATAACTAGAACATATTTATTACGAAGGTTTTCCAGATACATGGCTATGAAAATTGAGCACGGAATTTCTTATAAGAATATTAAGGTTTCCATGCTCACATTCACACAAATTGAATAAATACTTCAGCATTGCGGATAAACAATTTGACTGTGTTACTTTTTAAGTATCGCTAAAAGGATTATGTAAACATACGATTGCTAATATTGCTTCGTTAAGAAATTTCGATGTGCAACTTTAATTATTTTGGTGCTTCATGCAAAACCAGTCCATAAATTTAAATTGCTTTCTGAAATAACTTATCTTTTTTAAATATATGTACGAGAGTGTTTATTTTTATTGTTTTCCAAAAACGTTCTGCTACGTTGCCAAACTGTCCCTGCTTAACGCATCTCGATATAAGCAGTAAGATAATAACGTCCAAAGTAACGTAGCTCATCATACATAATCCAACATTTTCAGTTTCATGGCACGTATCACTTATATCACTGAAATAGCTTTTAGCTAGGGCATATTTTAAATGCCTCACTTTGAAGCGAGTGGAGCGAGCCTGGTTCGCTTCGCGAACCAAGGGGATTGCATAGCAATCCAGGGGGTTGGCAAGCGTTAGCGAGCAGGGGGCGGAGCCCCCTAGTTCCTTTATAAGAATCTACTTGAGAAGTTATTTATTGACAAGGATTGGACTTCAAATATTTTTAGGAGATAGGGTTCTAATACGTGGAAAGTAAATCATTGTCCTCGTTTTATTTGTATTTTAATAGCCTAGGATGAAACCTTGCATCTCATTTTTTTTTATGACTATTAGAAAGAAATATTCGCATGCCATCATGTAAACTCAAATCTATATAGTTTTGAATATTGAATTCTAAGCCCTTGCTGTGCTTTCTGTTGTTAAATACAGAGAAGTATCTGTAAGAGAAGCTTTCTACTGTTTCTGTGCCCAGACTACAACAGCTTATGCCTTAGAGTCACAAACTAAATCACTTTTCCTGTGTCTAGACCAGTGTTTGCCAATAACTTATAGAGACAGGCCGTATGATTTATGTTAGAGCTTATTTCTTGCCTAATACACCAATAAATGTATCTTTTATTATTATCGATTTAACATATATACAATAAAGTTTCCAAAATCCTTAAATATCTAAGATCCGAACCTTTTCTAGCACTGCTATCTTATTATTTTTTATTTTTTTTTTAAATTTGTCCATATCCGAAAGTGATGACAGCGAAAACGAAGTGGTTAAGGATAAAATTTCCTAAGAACAATTTGTTGGAAGTATTAGGCACTACAATTAAAGGATTAGAGCAAAGACACAATTTCAAAATCGGAAATAGTGGGAATTCAAGTAGAAAAGTTTAGCCAAAAGTCAAAACTATTAAAACAACCTTAAAACAAATGTTTTTCAAAGCCATATCAAGTTATGCAAGCGTTTTTCTTAGTTTATTCCATTTATATGTTTTATTTCATCGATTTTGGGTATGAACAATGTTATATTCTAAAATCCGGAATGTTCCAAAGTCCCAGCGATTCCGGATTTGAGATACTCGACTGTATATATATATAAAATGATTGACATTTTCCTTATTTTTAATAAAATTACAAATGATTTTTTTTTTTTTTTTTAAATAAAAAATAATTTTTATTATTAATAAATCAAGTCTAAAAAGAAGTGAATCTTTCGTCCCGACATGACGATACGAGTTGACCTAACTTTTATTAAAAGCATTTAAACTGTACTTCCTGATTACCCTGTTTTGTCAATATCAATTGTGAAATGATGACTGTCGAAAGCGTTCAGTTTATTTTATGAAAGAATCACTCTTTGTTGCAGTATTTGTTACAGCCAACCTTAATAAATCATCCAAATGAAATTCCTGTTTAATTATATAAGTTGTTCCTGTATTTATTCTTGATGAAAACTATCTTGCTGAAAGCTTCTTCATATAGTTTCTTCAGGCTCATAGTGAAAAATTCTGTTCTGTATAGCTAACACATACTATTTTGGACAAATTAAAATTAAGTAAAAATAAGTCCATATCACAGAGCTTGATTTTTTTTCTTTCAGCGCGGGCTGCTGAAAAATCTTTCACGGGATTGTAATGGCTTACGCTGATCTTGACAATTACATTTATTTTATCTTGAATGTATTGAACCTTACTTGAAATTAGGGAATTCTTATATTATCGATGCCTATTTGTAAGAGTCAAAAAGACAATGGTTCAAATTTATCCGTTTAGCAGTAACTTAAGTGAAGAACATAACCTTTCTCGCTTTTTCCATCATGCAGCAATTACCTTTTGTCAGCTAAATCTGATGTTCCTTAAATGACCTATCATGTTAAATGTTTTAAGTATTAAATTAATAGTTAACATATCTAAATTAACTATAATTTTAAGTTAAAATATAACTAGGTATGTCGCATTGTAGGTACAATATAAATATAATATTTGAGAATGAAACCAACCAATTTCAGATTTGACATACTTCTTTCACCTCTTAATTGGAAAGATTTATTCAATAAATGATCTCAATTATTAAAAAATGCAGAAGAAAGAATATATAAAACATTTTAGTTTATTAGAATAACTCGTAATGTGTTTGAGAAATTATACTTTCCAAATAAGCAATATTAAAAATCCACTGTGTTATTATGAATACAACAGTAAAAGTGAAATTCCCTAAGTCAAACATGAATTTTGTAAAACAGTTCTGCAATTTCTTCTTTTGCATGTACAACAGAAAGTCTTTGTCTGAACAAACCATACTTAGTAAGTATAAAATCAATATTCTTATCAAATCATCCTTATAGTCATGAGAACTGAAGTATTCCACGAAAACAATTACAATGGATATCCAGAAGGTGACTGTTGCCCCCAACTTCAGTTTTAAGAATATGGTATCTTTAGTCATGATTATTCTCAGAAGACAGCCTTAAATTGTTTGTGAAAAACCAAGAATGAAATATATATAGTAAGATAACTACAGTCAAAGAGTTCTCAGGCACGACCTGAAAAAGTAAAAGAATAAGTTAGCTCCCATGTTATTCAACTTTATTATTTCAGACTGAAATCTCGAAGTGAATCTGTAAGTGTTCCATTTTTTACTTATGGGTATGAAGTAATAATATCGAGTAAAGCATATAAAGCAGTGCATTTTTAACATATACTCAAACCTTTTATCCCCCAGTGATTAAAAAAATTGTCTGGTTTTTGTAAAAATCAAATCACTGAGTAACAAAGAAGATGTATTTGAATTTTCAGGAGGAAAGTTTTTCTAAGCATATTGTTGCACAAATTGTCTGTATATATTGTAAATAGTGACGTATTATTTCAAAATTCTATTGTAATTTATTTTTATCCAATTTTATTTAGTAATTAATAGCGATTATACAAGTTAGAAAAAGGTGGCAACACCTGAAGTAATCGAGACGTTTCGAGAAATTTCTTTCCGATGAATTGGCTGGAAATTTCGAGAATGTCTCACGCGCTTGTTTATAAAAAGACTGGAGAACGGGAAAGTTTTCAGATTGACTTCGGATTTCGTTGAAAGCTGGTCGCTTTGTTTACCTATTGGAGTGAGCTTGTATAATCGCTGAATTCGAAGTTATTTTTGTTGAAGCTTGTGTTGAGGCTTGAGAGTAATTAAACTGTTGCCTGTGGATAAATTTTGTGAGTTTTCTGAAGAGAGAATAAATATTTTTATACCGTGAAAACTGTACCATCATTGCCTCAGCGGAAAAATTCGTAACAGTGGTGTCAGAAGTGGGGTTTCGTAATTTTGAATGCCGACAACTAGAGGAATGATGGAAGACCAAATGAAACAATTAATGGAAATGATTGCTGGAATAAAAGCCGGACAAGAATCCACGGCCGCTGAAATGAAAGCCGAAATAAAAGCCGGACAAGAATCAACCGCCGCTACAATCGCCGAAATAAAAGCCGGACAAGAATCAACCGCCGCTACAATCGCCGCTGGTCAAGCCCGTCAAGAAACGACAAATGCCGAACTCGCCGCTACAATCGCCGCTGGTCAAGCCCGTCAAGAAACGACAAATGCCGAACTCGCCGCTGCAATCGCCACCTGCCGAGAATCCACATCAGCAGCTATAATTGGGATTAAAGAAGAAATGCAATCCGAACTAGCTACAATGGTGGAATCTACGATAATAGAGACTACTACAAGTGTTCTACAATCGGTAAAAGAAGATGTTCTGAGTGAAGTAAGAAAAGAAATCAGTGAGAGTTTTGAGGCGGTTAATGGGAAAGTTGACTGCTTGGGAGAAAAGGTTTCTACAATGAAAGAAGATCTTGTGATTGTGAGGAATGAAATCGAAGAAAAGGTTTCCACCATGAAAGAGGAACAGGAAAAGTTTCATGACGCTGTTGAAGAAAGGCTACGGAAAATTGAAACGGGGGAAGCCATGACCGTTGCAACGCCTAAATGGGATAATGTTTCCACCCCCTTCATTACGCCACGTTCCAACATCAAAGTGGCCACTTTTGATGGAAGGTCGTCTTGGCGCGTTTATCAAACGCAGTTTGAAATGATTGCTTCTGCGAATGGTTGGGACGATACTTCGAAAGCATTCCATCTCGCGGCATCTCTTCGAGGTGAAGCTGCTGACATTTTACAAACACTACCTGAAGAGAAGCGGGGAGAATTCGTGGCGCTGGCAAGTGCGTTGGAGTTAAGGTTTGGGGAGCAACATCTAAAGGATTATAACAGACTGCAACTGAAAGTGAGACAGCAGAAGGCCAATGAAACTCTTCAAGAATTGGCATCGGATATAGAAAGACTGTCGCTCCTCGCTTTCCCAGACTGTCCCTCGGACGTACGAGATAACCTGTCTCTTCAGTATTTCGTGGATGCCATCAAAGATCCCGACATACAGCAAGCTACCAGGATGTCAGACAGCAAAGATCTAAAGTCCACCCTCGTCTATGCCATGAGAGTAGAAGCCGCACAGCAAGCTTCTAGAAAAGATCGGCGTTTCGTACGTGGAACATTGGCAGACGATTCCTCTGAACTTTTCACGAAGAAGTTTCAAGAACTGGAAAACAAGATGGAGCGAATTATGAGAAATATTCCTGGCTCGAGGGATCGAAAAACTAGAGTGGTTTGTTGGCTCTGCAACCGGGAAGGACATTTCAGACGTGATTGCCCTGAATTGGACAGGAGAGGGGACAGACCCTCGTCCGAGCCTCAGCAGTTAAACTAAAGAGCGGCTATCTCGCGAGGCGGAGGTCGCCGTGTAGAGCAGGTGGTGCCCCACTCAGCCTCTATCACATCTCATCCCTTCAAGGAGGAAACCATGGTTTATTCGTGGAGGGCAAGATCAATGGAACTCCCTGTCGTCTAATAGTTGACTCAGGGGCAAATGTAACCATCTTACGGACGGATGTAGCCCGGCGCCTGGACAGCCAACCTCTTTACACGGCGCCTTCAGTTTCACTACAGACTGTGACTGGTGACAAAATTTCTGTGCATGGGAAATTAAATGTCAACATCTCTTTTGGATTTCACACCTACACTCACACCGTTTACGTCGCTGAAATTATTGACCAATGTATTCTTGGATTGGACTTTTTAAAGAGAAATGGAATTACTTTGAATTTCGAGAAAGGCGAGCTTCAAACGGGGAAAGAAGAAGTTCCATTGTTCGGTTTGGACTCGGAAGAGCCGTGTGCATATCGAATAGTAGCTCTTGAAGACATCACCATCCCCTCCATGACAGATTTGGTTGTAAAAGGTTCAACAGAGCTCCCGAAGGCCTTCCGATTTGGAGTAACGGACTTCCCATCATCGAATAGCGTCCCGAAAGGAGTGGTAGTAGGAGCGACGCTTGTGGATCTCTCTCAAGAGGTGGTGCATGTGAGAATGGCCAACATCGGTGATTCTAAGAGAGTTATCAAGAAAGGAGAAGAAATTGCCACTTGCACACCTGTTACAAGCATCGAACGAGGATCGAAGGAGCTTCCGACCGCACCACCCGCGGATTTAGTGGACCAGCTTCTCGAAGACTCTCGGTTGGAAAGAAGGCAAGAGAAGATTGTCGGAAACCTTATAAAAGAATTTCAAGACATTTTCTCCATGTCATCGAAAGATGTAGGAAGAACAGAGCTTACTCAACATCGAATCGATACTGGGACCCATTTACCTATTAAACAACATCCTCGAAGACTTCCTTTCGCAAAACAAGAGGAGGTCGGGAGATTGTTACATGAAATGGAAGATAATAGAGTTATCGAACCCTCCTCAAGTCCATGTGCCTCTCCAATCGTACTCGTTCGAAAGAAGGATGGTTCCACCAGGTTTTGTGTGGATTACCGGAAGCTGAACGAAATTACGAAAAAGGACAGCTACCCTCTGCCAAGAATCGATGATACTTTGGACACTCTATCGGGGAACCAGTGGTTTTCGACTTTGGATTTGAAGAGTGGATACTGGCAAGTGGAGATACATCCCGACGATCGTGAGAAGACTGCCTTCACTACCGGCCAAGGATTATGGCAGTTTCAAGTTATGCCGTTTGGCTTGTGTAATGCACCGGCTACGTTCGAGCGACTAATGGAGACTGTGCTTAGAGGACTTTCCTACGAGACCTGTCTGGTATATTTGGACGATATCATTATCACCGGGCGGAGTTTTGATCAACACTTGCAAAATGTGAAGAACGTGTTCTTGAAGCTTAGGGAAGCCCACTTGAAACTTAGCCCATCAAAATGTAAGCTCTTTAGGCGGAAAGTCAGTTATCTCGGACACATCATCTCATCCGATGGAGTAAGCACAGATCCAGCCAAGATCCATGCTGTGCAAATTTGGTCTCGACCGCAAGACGTTCATCAATTGCGAAGCTTCCTAGGCATGTGCACGTATTACCGTAAATTCGTGAAAGGTTTCTCCAAGATCGCCAGACCCTTGCATCGACTAACAGAGAGCAAGCAGAAGTTCCTATGGACTGCCGACTGTGACGACTCCTTCAATCAACTGAAGAACGCTTTAACATCCGCGAGTGTTTTGGCTTTTCCCGATGTTAACAAGGACTTTATTTTGGATACAGATGCCAGCAATGAGGGAGTGGGCGCCGTTCTTTCCCAGGAAATTGAAGGACAGGAGAAAGTCATCGCTTATTTTAGTAAGAGCCTGTCAAGATCCGAGCGGAACTACTGCGCCACAAGAAAGGAGTTACTGGCAATAGTAAAAGCCGTTGAGCACTTTCATCATTACTTGTACGGCCGAAAATTCCTTTTAAGAACTGATCATGCGTCTCTGACTTGGTTGCTGAATTTCAAGAATACAGAGGGACAAATAGCAAGGTGGATTCAGCGCCTGCAGGAATACGACATGGATATCCATCACAGAAAAGGAACGTTCCATGGGAATGCAGACGCTCTTTCTAGAAGACCATGTCCGGAGAACTGTCGATTTTGTTCCAATGCCGAGTCTAAGTTTGGGGTTAACACATCGGCCGTTCGGAAAATAACTTCCAAGTCAACTACTTCAGACGTGGATCCTTGGAGTGATCAGAATGTCCGCAAAAGTCAGGTCGAAGATCAGGACTTGAAACCTCTCATTGAATTCCTGGAAGCGGCAACCGGAAAACCCAGTTGGCAGGAAATTGCATGCTATAGCCCAACAATGAAGAGATATTGGGCTATGTGGGACTCTTTGCACTTGAAGAATGGAGTACTCTACCGTCGATGGGAGTCCGATGATGGCAAAAGCTTCCGGTGGCAATTAATCCTTCCAAGTTCTAGAGTTACCAACGTTCTGGAAGAACTTCACAGCAGTTCTACTGGAGGACATTTTGGTGTCACGAAAACTCTTCAGAAAGTCAGGGAGAGATTCTTCTGGGACAAAGCAAAATCCGACGTGGAGAAGTGGTGCAAGTCCTGTGATGCATGCAATTCACGAAAGGGACCGAAGACCCGAACTCGTGGAAAGTTGCAACGTTACAACGTAGGAGCACCATTCGAAAGAATTGCTTTAGACGTCTTAGGCCCCCTACCTCACATAACTAATGGCAACAAATACATCCTAGTTGTCATGGACTACTTTAGCAAGTGGCCAGAAGCATACGCGATTCCGGATCAGGAAGCCACAACCGTAGCAGAAGTCCTCGTACGGAATTGGATCTCCCGATTTGGCGTACCCCTGCTGATACATTCCGATCAGGGGACGAACTTCAACTCTGCCGTCTTCACTGGGCTGTGTGACTTGCTCGACATGGAAAAGACTCGTACAACTCCCCTGCACCCACAATCCGATGGAATGGTTGAACGATTTAATAGAACGATTCTGAATCATCTCTCCTTGTTTGTTTCCAAGAACCAGCAAGATTGGGATCAGAAACTTCCATTGTTCCTTTTGGCCTACAAAAGTGCTACTCACGAGACCACCGGATATACACCATCTCAAATGATTTTCGGAAGAGACCTTAGACTACCCTGCGACCTCCTCTTTGGACGACCACCGGACACCCCTTCCTCGCCTGTCCAGTATCTAGATGATCTCCCGGCACGTTTGGAAGCCGTACATCGGTTCGCCAGAGAAAGAATCAACATCATGACAGAGCGCATGAAGGTCCGCTACGATGCCAAGGCCACGGAACGTTCATTCCAGGAAGGTGACAAGGTGTGGTTATGGAATCCTAAACGTCGGAAAGGACTCTCCCCTAAGCTCCAGACGAACTGGGAAGGGCCGTATGTGGTCCTTAAGAAGATCAACGACGTCGTGGTAAGGATTCAACGGACACCCTCCTGTAAACCTAGAGTTGTACATAACAATAGACTAGCCCCATATTATAGTAGAAGTGATTGAATTGCCTTTCCTCTTAAGGACTTCACTGCCCGGGACGTGCAGTCTTTAAGAAGGGGGAAATGTTGCACAAATTGTCTGTATATATTGTAAATAGTGACGTATTATTTCAAAATTCTATTGTAATTTATTTTTATCCAATTTTATTTAGTAATTAATAGCGATTATACAAGTTAGAAAAAGGTGGCAACACCTGAAGTAATCGAGACGTTTCGAGAAATTTCTTTCCGATGAATTGGCTGGAAATTTCGAGAATGTCTCACGCGCTTGTTTATAAAAAGACTGGAGAACGGGAAAGTTTTCAGATTGACTTCGGATTTCGTTGAAAGCTGGTCGCTTTGTTTACCTATTGGAGTGAGCTTGTATAATCGCTGAATTCGAAGTTATTTTTGTTGAAGCTTGTGTTGAGGCTTGAGAGTAATTAAACTGTTGCCTGTGGATAAATTTTGTGAGTTTTCTGAAGAGAGAATAAATATTTTTATACCGTGAAAACTGTACCATCATTGCCTCAGCGGAAAAATTCGTAACAATATAAGCGACAAACGCCTATTATTCGGTATTATTACTCTCACAGACTGAAAATTGTTTTAAAAAAATGGCTTTGGGACTTTGTAAAACAAATTTTATCTTGAAACAATTCTTCTTAAAATGCCCTTCAGTGGAGGCTTGTAGGATACAGCCGGACTGCATCTAAATTTATTAGTTTAAAAGTAAAATTATATATTATTCTAAATTCCTTAAATGAAGATTAGAATTGGAAACGAAGATAGAATTTCTACGGTAAGTGTCGCAAATTCCGACTAATTTTCACTACTTCTGTGTCGTAGTCTGTTATGTCAAGATCAAGATCAGACTCAATTAAGAAAAATAATTAACGAGTTTAATATTCGACATTTCTATTAATCCAACTCTCACAAAGGCAACTAAAAAATGGCTTATTCTAAAAACAGTTAAAAAAGAACAACAGAACAATAAATCATTGTTGCCATTTAAACTAAACTAAAAACTGAAATTATACAAATTTATATTCATTGTAAAAATGACGTCACACCTTAAAGTTTTTGGTGTAATTAAAATTAAAATAAGTTTACATGTTCCGTTTATTTCCGACATCCTCCCACCTTTGATCTTTTAAATACTTTAAAAGTCAAATAAAAGTTATTCACAAGTTCAAACGATTTGGAAGTCTTATACGTCGTCCACGTCTTGTTCTTAGGTTGTTATCTTTGCGTGCTGCGTCGATGGTTCCAGGTCGTGAATCTCTTTCCTGAAAAGAAGATCGTTCAGTTTTCTGAACTTCAAGTGGGTACAATCGTTGCAGCGGTCGCAAAAATGTTCCAGAATTCGTTTTCACTTTGGCAATTCGAACCTTTCCGTCTTTCCCTGGATACAGCTCCAAAATTCTAGCTAGCGGCCAACTTTGTTTTCTAATGTTGGTATCGCCCACTAGAACGATGTCTCCCTCTTCCACTTGTTGCACTTTTCTAACCTTGTAGTGTTCTCTCAACTGCCCCAGATATTCAATTCTAAAACGTTCCCGTAACTCCTTTCTGAGGTTTAGTCTGTAGGCGAATCTTCTATTCAGCCTCTTTGCATCTACTTCATCAAGGTCTGCCATTCCAGTTTCTTCTATTTCGTTCAAAAACATCGATGCTGATAGCACCACTAAATCATTCTCGTCTTCAGAGACATAAGTCAATGGTCTAGAGTTGACTAAACTCTGTGCTTCGCACAAAACTGTGTATAGCTCTTCATATTGCAAACAGGCATTGCCAATTACTCTTCTAAGAATTCTTTTAAGCATGCCAATCAACCTCTCCCAAAATCCTCCCCACCAAGGGGATGACGGGGGATTAAATTTCCATCGAATCTTTTTGATTGCAGCAACTTCTTGTATTTTTTCCCAATTCACAACTTGAAATGCATTAGATGTCCCCACTAGATTCGTTCCGTTGTCTGAGTAAATAGTTGAGAGTCGTCCTCTTCTTGAGATAAACCTCCTTAGAGCTAAAATGAAGCTATCAGTTGTCAAAGACGTAACTAATTCGATGTGAACAGCTCGGTATACTGCGCAAGTAAACAGGACAGCCCAACATTTGGTTTGGTTCTTCAAATGCATGGGACCACATAAATCGACTCCAATCACTTCAAAAATATGAGCTTCTCGCACACGATCTTCAGGCAAAGGAGCTTCATCTACATTTAACGGAATTGCTGTAAACCTCGCACATCTAATGCACTTTCTTGTAACTTGTCGAATTGTTTTCCTACTCTTAATTATCCAAAAACGCTCTCGTAACTTTGTCATCATCACTTGAACTCCTGCGTGGCAATTGCCAACATGCACTTCAAAAATAAGTTTCTCTACAAGTTGATGTTTCGAAGGTAAAAGCACTGGATATTTAAAAGCTTCGAGGTCTTCTCTCATGGATATCCTTGATTTTACTTTTAATAGACCATCTGTGTCCAAATACGTCTGGAAGTTAAAGGTTTGATCGTCTTCAAAGCTCTCTTTCTGAACTTGTCCCCAAATAACTGTTTCTGCATACTTCACTTCATCTACTAACAGTTCCCCGGCAACCCTTTCATCTGATCTCTTGCAATTTTTGACAAAACGTATAATCCATGCCATGACCCTGGTGATCTTTCTGAATGAGGATATTCGTGAGAAGTATTCGAATTTTTCTGTGCTGGTATTTGTAGCAGCAACAATCGTCTTCTTCTTCTCCGCTGTTATTATGTCCATATTTGGAAAAGCATCTGAGGTGGGCCATTCATCTTCCGCTTTTCGCAACCATTGAGGTCCCTCCCACCATTTCAACTGGAGTAACTTCTCCGCAGAACAACCTCGAGATGGTAGATCAGCTGGATTTGCAACTCCAGCGACATATCTCCGGTTGTCAGAGCTGGTTAATCTTCTAATTTCCTGAACTCTATTCATGACAAAAGTGCTCCAATTTCCATTCCGTTTTATCCAATACAAACAATTTGCAGAGTCTGACCAGTAGATAATAGGCATATCTTCATAACCAAGATCAACAATAACCTTTTGAGCTAGCCTGGCTCCTATGAGACAAGATAGCAGTTCTAATCTGGGAATTGAAATCTTCTTTAAAGGGGCAACTCGACTACGAGCTTGAATTAATGAACATTCCCTTTGGTCTTCAGTTTCAGATCTCAAAAATATACAGGTTGCATATGCATTTTGAGACGCATCACAAAACACATGTAATTGCATCACTTTCTTTCTAGTATTTAGAAGACATCTTGGAACTCTTATTTCTTGTAGCTTTGATAAAGTCTTCAGCCATTTTCTAAAGTCCTTTGAAATATCTTCTGGTAACTCAGTATCCCAAGATAGTCTCAGTGTCCACGTTTTTTGTAAAATTATTTTACATATAAGCATCACAGGACTTGTATAACCAATAGGATCAAATATGCTGCTAGATACGGATAGTACTTTCCGTTTAGTCAGAACTCCTTCACAATCAAAATCTTTAACTGCACAAGATAAAGTGTCGTCATTGATGTTCCAAACCAGTCCAAGTAGGTTAGTTGTTTCTACGTCTGTTTGATCTAGAACCCTGGAGTGTGCGTTACTGGTCCAATCTCTTAAATTAAATTGAGCACTTGATAAAAGGACGCGAGATTCCAAGACAAATTTCTCCATTTCTTCCACGTTATCGAAGCTAGCAATACAATTGTCTACATAGAAAGATGATTTTAAGTGCTGTGCTGTTTCTTGAAGTTCTTCAGGTGAGTTTTCTAAATGATGATTCAATGTCACATTCAAAAGAAATGGACTTGATGTCACTCCAAATACAACCCTCTTATGCCTATATTCTATTATATTCTGTTCTTCATCATACCAAAGAAATCGTAAGAAATCTCGATCAGTTTCACGAACACCAATCTGGAGGAATGCTTTCTCTATGTCCGATGTTACTGCTACGGCCTTTAATCTAAATTTGATCAACAAGGATGGAATAGTTGCTACCATATTCGGGCCTTTCTCCAAACAATCGTTGAGTGATAACATTCCTTTCTTTTTCGCCGATGCATCAAATACCGGTCGTATCTTGGTGCTCTTACTGTTCTCTTTTATGACAGCTCTGTGTGGAAGGTAATGAACTCCCTTACTCGAAACTTCGGGTGCTCGCTCTATAATATCATTTGACAACCAATCTTGAAAAATAGCTCCATACTCATTTGAGTGCCCAGAATTTTCAAGTTTCTTCTTCGTTATGCAAAGTCTTTTCTCTGCCACGTCTCTGTTGTTTGCCAGATTGTCTTTTTCATGTATCCAGGGCAACGCAACTTCATATCTTCCATCAAAGTCTCTTCTTACAGTTCGTTGAAAGTGAGCAACAATTTCTTCTCTTAATAATTCTTCGCTTTTGTCGATTGGAGACTCTGAAATACCTATAAGATCTAATTTCCATATACTTTCTAAATTGTGAGTGAGAAGCGAAGTTACAGAAAACACACTGTTCTAGCTTGAGCTCGAAGAAT
Organism: Linyphia triangularis; assembly: GCA_963978545.1. Taxonomy (NCBI): domain Eukaryota; kingdom Metazoa; phylum Arthropoda; class Arachnida; order Araneae; family Linyphiidae; genus Linyphia; species Linyphia triangularis. The sequence continues at coordinate 66,992,794 of OZ021728.1, forward strand.
CTTTCCCATCAGAGTCGTCCATCCTAATTTCGTATGGATAGCAACAGGTCCAGATTTGCAATGATGTAGTTTACCTGTTAACAATTTTCCGGCTACATCTGCTCCAATTAACAAGTGAATCTTGCTGTCTCTGCATCTACGTTTGTCTTCTCTATCAGAGATATAAATATTCAGATGTTCCATTTCAGTAATCCAATCTCCAAATGGTACTCGTGCTATTTCATTACAAATCTTCCTCTGGTCTAATACTTCAATTCGACACTTGAACGTATTTTCTAAATTGCTTAAGCTCAATAGATATCCTTTATGAGTTTCTTCTTCAGTTTGCTTACCACCAAAGAGCGTATGAACAATTTTAACTTCTTTAGTTGGCTCAATATTCAATGTTTCAATTATCTCTTGCGTAGCATATGATCGCTGGGATCCAGTATCAATCATTGCTCTTATTACTATTTCTTTATTACTGTTGCCTATTCGTACGTTCAGAGTTTGAAGAACAACATCCATTTCATCCGTTTGGTTTGGTAAAACACTACTATTATTGTCAGAGACTGGGCTACTTGTTTCCTCATTGGATGCTCCTTTAGTAACATTGGAATTGTCCCGCTTTCCATAACACATAACTGTATTATGTCCTCGACCGCATTTAGAACATTTGATGTGAACCATCATACATGAACGGGCATGGTGATTTGAACGTAAACATTTGAAACACAAGTTCTTCTTAATTAAAATAGCCTTCTTTTCATCATATGGCATGTTAGGAGCATTCCTACATTCATGACTTTTGTGAGACTTTCCACAAAATACACAAAGTAACCTTCTGTCATCTGTTGTCAGCAAAGATGACGCGGTTGGTATCTTATTTGTATTTTCACAAACTCTCCTTTTACTGTGCTTTACTTCTTGATCCTTTGTTTATCCGAATCCAGCCATAGCCAGTGTGATTCGTTTTTCTCCTTCAACCTCGCTTTTCAAAAAATTCATCAAATCGTCTAATCTTTCTTTAGCTTCAGTTTTAGAATGAGAGGTTGCACTTCGATTCCAAGCTTTTAAAAAATCTTGTGGAAAACAAGACTCTACCATTGGATAAAGTATTGAGGCACATTTATCAGTAGTAACACCTAATGTTTCAAGTGCTCTCATATACGATTCAAGTTTATCATATAAATAAGTGATAGATGGTTGTTCTTTGGTTTGCACAGATATGATTAATTTTAACAATTCTCTCATATACACTTCAATCAAAAGATCTTCCTTACCGAATCGAGTTTTCAAGCAATCGACAGCCTTAAAGTAATTTTCACCGCTTGGTGGAAAACTGTCAATGACTTCTCTTGCTCTAGAACCGGCAACTGTTGCCTGAACTAAATATTGAAACTTATCTTCGGCTGCGATGTCTTCGTCATTGTGGATGTTACAGAACTGTCCCCAGAACGGCAACCATTCTTTTATATCTCCTCCAAATTTTCTAAATTCCAGCTTGGGTAATGTAAATCTTCTTTTAGAATTAAAATCTTCATTAGGAACAGTTTGAATATTAACAAGGTTTGGATTGGCAACTTGCATTCTCGCCAATTCAATTTTCAAGTCATTTTCTTGTTTTGCCAAATCAATCGCTTTTTTAACTTCCATCTTTTGTTTTTCTAATTCAAATTCTTTTTGTTCTTGCGCTTTTATTTTTTCTTTTTCTAACTCAAATTCTTTTTCTTCTTGAGCTTTTCTTAGCTCAAATTCTTTTTCTTCTTGAGCTTTTCTTAGCTCAAATTCTTTTTCTTCTTGAGCTTTTCTTAGCTCAAATTCTTTTTCTTCTTGAGCTTTTCTTAGCTCAAATTCTTTTTCTTCTTGAGCATTTCTTAATTCAAATTGAGTTTTCCTTTCAGTTACCGCCGTTGTGAGAAGTTCTTTAATAAATTCCGGATCGTCTTTCGCCGCTTGGTTTTCCAAAATTCTTGTCCTTCTATCAGAGATATTCATTTCTGGCGATATAATTTCTCCTAAATCTTCAGCTACTGATTTTAAATCTTCTTTTTTTAATCCTTTTACTTTAAATATCATTTCCATTTTGTTGCAGACGATTCAATAAAAAACGTTAAAAAATCAATTGTTCTTACTTACGCAAAGTCCAATCTCGAATCCCGGCAGCATATTAGCTACCTTTACTTGCATTCGGACAAGGGAAAATAATGCTGCGAGCTGATTGGCTGGCCATGGCTGCTTGCGTTTTCGTCACAGTGCCTTATTCGAGTGCTAGCAATTGTATATTTGTTTATCTTAATCTTAAAAGAGAAGGGGGAAAGAAAAAAAAAACACCTGATGTCTTGTTTTTCGGAAGAAAAGCTTCCTTTGTAAATGCAGTAGAAAGCGTTTCATGACATGCGCATGAAACGCTTTTATACGATTTTATGCGCATGAAACGCTGCGCATTTTAATGACTTGAAAAGTAATTAACTGCATAATTAAATCTCATCATGAATGCACATCTCATGCTTTAGCGAATAATTCAGTGCCATTACAAGTTAGTAAAGTAGCCAATAATACAAATAGCAATGATTTTTTTATATATAATATTTCATAGGAATCTATTACATCTTAATTTCCATGAAATTTTATTTGTAAAATTAATTTAATTCTTCACAAAAAAAAAATAATTCATGTTTATATAAATTTTCTTTTAAAAAGGGCTTGTGTATAGTAAAGAAAAATTCAGTTGCTGAAATGAATTCTATCGCATACTATTATTAGGATTATTTTCGTAAAATTTTCGTCCAAAAGTATTCAATTCTCAATTTGTAGATGGCAGCACTAGAGAAAAAAATTGGCAACCAATCAGCTCGCGGCATTATTTTCCCTTGTCCGAATGCAAGTAAAGGTAGCTAATATGCATCCCGGCAGGGATGCCAAATGTCGCAAATTCCGACTAATTTTCACTACTTCTGTGTCGTAGTCTGTTATGTCAAGATCAAGATCAGACTCAATTAAGAAAAATAATTAACGAGTTTAATATTCGACATTTCTATTAATCCAACTCTCACAAAGGCAACTAAAAAATGGCTTATTCTAAAAACAGTTAAAAAAGAACAACAGAACAATAAATCATTGTTGCCATTTAAACTAAACTAAAAACTGAAATTATACAAATTTATATTCATTGTAAAAATGACGTCACACCTTAAAGTTTTTGGTGTAATTAAAATTAAAATAAGTTTACATGTTCGTTTATTTCCGACAGTAAGTGAACACAACTTCGATAAAGAGCAAACCTGTTGTCTCTACGCACAATTCAGAAGAAAAAAAAACTTCAAATCAACCCAAACTTGTGACCTCCAAGCAAACTACAGCAACGCCACCTAGAGCACCTCTTTTGAAGCGTTGACTACAGCCAGTATCTGAAATTACGATCCGGGTAAATCGTTGCTATGACAACCGTTGCTACTATGAACTTTTTCCTCCACGTTTGGATCACGGCGTTATTGCGTGGTTTGGCCCAAGAGGAATTTTACAATTTCAACTGTATTTGGAAATTCGAGGAATTGATTAACTGCGTGAATCGGCGGGGGCGAACGACAGGGACACTTAAAAATCTCTCTAAACGGAAATAGTTTTCGTGATATTTACACATGTGTTGTCTTGTAATTTCTTAAGTTTACTATTTTGAAAAAAGGAGTTCGTTATAGTTAAGTGTGCGTCTTGCTTGAAACTCATTTTAGAAGATTGTAAAAGTCAACAACTGTCTATCACACACAGATAAAACCCTATATCGATTTGTAAAGTCCTTGAGAATAACAAATTATTTTATACTATGCAAAATTTTAGGAATTGTTATGTTACCAGTTATGAAATTACAACATAAGTTTGCAAAAGAGTTGAAGAAAAATAAAATGAAAATACGCATAGAAGTGACTAGCAAGTCTACCTTGTAATAAAAACATATATTCATGAAAAAATTATGCAAGAGAAAATCACCGCTTCTCTGTAGCCTCTCTAAGGAGAAATAATACAAGTCATTCATCGAATAAAAAATCAGTTTCATTTTAACCTTTTATTTATTGATGGGTAGTCTGTATTAATTTAAAAGCTTTGAGACTTATTGGGACTTTAAAATCCATTTTTATGCAGTGGTAGAAGTGGGGGGAAAAAGGTGGGGGGGGGGGACGGCCAAAAGTTGCTGACAAGTGCACCCCCTCAACGATAAATTTTATAATTTCGTTTCTAATAACAATAAATTTATAACAAATAAATAACAATTAATCAGTAGAAAGGAAACAATTTTCAACACGAACAAGGGTCCAAAATTTATTGTTATTTTAATGAATATTCTGCGACTTAGTTTTTTTACTAGAAAGTAAGAGATGAAGTGAAGTAATAATTCAACATTATATACATAACTGTTTATTTAGATTTAAATATTGCCTCTAAATAAGCATACTTTCATAAAATTAAATTAAAAAAGAATTCTAATTTTTTTTTTTTTTTTTTTTTTTTTTTATATATATTTTTCTAGTTCCTCCAAAGAAAACATTTGACCAAGTGAAAATACTTATATCTTTATACAAAGTAGTATAATACATTTTTATAACACTATGACATAAATAGTTTTTTTTCTGTGACTTAAAACTTTTTCTCAGTATCATTACATTTCGCATTTCCCTACATGCTTGGTTATATTTTTTAAGAAGAAAATCTATGCTTAATTAATTTTAGTACTATCTAATATCCCATGCCCAGTATTGCTTAACGTTCAAAGAAATTTATAAACAAAATTAGTGACAAAAACTGAAAAATATAGTCGGGAATAAATTAAAAAAAATTATACAATTTTGAATTACATGACTCGGAAGACAGTGATAAGAAGATTTTTTTTTTTTTTTTTTTAAGAATTTTGGCATTGATAGTTTATACAAATATTGTATCGTGCATTCAAAAATTGAAAGTAAAAAAATTGCAAAATTATATTTTACCTTCTTAAAGGAAATATTTGCATTTTTCAGCTTTCTCATTTGGCTTCATGGATAATTTTTCCTGCACATTTATGAGTTTTACTGGTTTTGTGTTTAAAAACCTGCTTTCTTAAGGATTCTCGTTAGTCAAATTCCTTGTCTCCATGTGGCAAAGTGTTACACCCTACCCATTCGTTAGAAAGTTTCAAACCTTGTCTTTTTCTGGTTGCAAGCTTTTTAACAGCCTTTTGTATGTGTTGCATCCAAGTTTTTGTTTTTCACAAATAAGCCATGGATACTCGTTGTATTTCTGAAGGTGCGTATTAGTCCAGGGAATAGAGACATTTTGTCTTGCAAAAGGTTATGTAGTTTTGATTTTTTAATATGTTATAAAGATCGGTCTCGTGGTTTATAAACCAAGTTTTCGACTTCCTAACCCTTGTGCGTTCTCCGTGGTGCACAAGTTGTAGAATATTAAATTTTCTACAACTTCTGTATACAAAGTTTTTTTCTAGACCTATTATGTAAATAGTTATGTCGCATCAAAGTCAAAACTTTTTCGTAAAAATGCTACTTTTTTAAGATTTGTGTCAAGTTTTTTGATTATATCTCCTTAATGGTACGTCTTAGAGAAGAAGTTTGTGAATAAAAGTTGTAGAGCAACCAATTTCCTACAAGTTTTATTTCTTAACTTATTTTCTAGGACTAATAACAAAGCAGTTACTCTACTTTGTGTATTTTCCCGTGGTGCACCAAAAAAAAATACGTTTTTCAGTTTATTGATCATAACTCTTTTGCAATGCATTTTAAAAACAAAAATTAAATTTAAAAGTTGTAGAATATTAAATTTTCTACTACTTTTGTGTTCAATTTGCTTTTATAAAGCTATTATGTAAAGAGTTACGTAGACACAAAGTAAAAACTATTTCGTAAAAATGCTGCTTTTTTAAGTTTTTTGCCGAATTTTTCAATTATATCTTCATAAAAATAAGTCGCATGGAAAAATATATTATACAAAAGTTATAGATCTATAAATTTTCTAAAAGTTTTATACCAAAAGTTACTATCTAGGACTAATAACTAACTCTTCTTTGAAGGTTTACGAGATGATAACCTATATAATATTTTACGTAAAGGTAGCGGTTTAAAAATAGCTTCTTACTGCATAGAAAATAAAACAATATATATATATATATATAATACTGATGATAATGTAAAATAAAAAGTGGAAATATATTAAATAATGTATATATCTATATACAATAACGGTAATATCAATTTACCATTTTCACCATGGTGCACCAAAAACCTTCTGAATTCTGAAATTTTGGATTGTAATAGTTAGAAAATGCCGATCCTGAGCCATAAGGCGGGATGCGGGATGGGACGAGGACGCCACCGGAAGTGGGCGTGACCGTATATGACGTCACAGGAAGTGACATCACAGGATATGCCGTCACCGGAAGTCACGTGGCCGGAAGTGGAGTTGAGTTGTTCCCCTCCTGCTGCTGTTTTAGTTTCGGTTTTGTTATAAGCTGTTTGTGTATGACGTCATAATTTGTTTTATATCAAAGTTTTGAGTGGTGGCAACACTTTTTAGTTTCGGTTTATCTTTCAGACGGAGTTGAGTTGTTCTAGGACTGCTTCTTAGCGAATAAGTTAGAGTGATAGGCTTTTATTGCGTGACGTCACAGCGGGTATGACGTCATAATGTGTTTTATGTTACAGTTTAGTTAGGGGGCAACACCTTACATCTTGAGACATAAATTTAAGGCGGAGTGGAGTTGTATTTATGCTGCCTCTAAACGAAAACGTAATAGTGATAGGCTCTAATTGTATGACGTCACTGTGGGAATGCAGTGGGAATGACGTCATAGAGAGAATATGTTAAAGTTTAACTTTTTAAGTGTGGCAACACCCTGATATAGTTTTAAGGAGGGATGCGGGATGGGTCGAGGGGACGATGACGTCACTGGAAGTTGAGTTGTTCTAGGGCTGCTTCTAAACGAATAACTTAGAATTATAGGTATTTTTAGTAGTGACGTCACAGTGAATATGACGTCATTCTTTGTTAAGATTTAGCATTTAAGGTATGGCAACATCTTGTGAGAGATCTAGATACGAGCAGGTGTTAATCGGATGACTCATTCTGTCTGAACAGGTTTGAACAGTTTGGGACAGGATATTGCATGGCGATAAAGATGGATAGGTGTTAGGGGAAGTCTAACCAATCAGGTTTCACGCTAGAGGGCGTTGTTTTGACTGCCAGCCAATCAGAAGGGGTGAGCTGCGTCACTCACGAACTTGTATTCAGCGAGGACGCCATTTCTCTCCTGATTTTGTCAAGTGAAGGTGCGTTTGCTGTTTCTTCGAAGTTGTGCTTATTAGTTTGAAGTGAAAATGTCGTCTGATTTACATATTGAGCTCGTTGAAAGTTTTTACGATGCAGCTAAATCACAGCAGTTGTTGCATGAATTGTTGAACTACGAGTTTGAGAATCTGCAATTAAACTTTAATAGAAAAAGTTACACGCCTCAAAGGAAAGTGCTCGGTTTTGGTGATACTGGCGTGAACCGGAACGTGAACGGAACTTTTCCGGAACGTGCGTCTTTTCCAAGCCGTGGACTTCTACACTGCTTGATATTAAGAAGGATGTTGAAAACAAGACTGGACAAGAATACAACTATGCCCTTCTCAACTACTATGCAGATGGAAATGAGAAGATTGGAGCTCATAAATACAGCGAAAAAGACTTGGATCCAGACTTCACTATTCCAACCCTAAGTCTCGGAGCTATCAGAACCATGCAGTTTGCCCGTCCTGATTTCCAGCCCAACAAAGTTCCGTTGCCAAGTGGATCTCTCCTTCTCATGAAGCCACCCACCAATAAGTTCTGGACCCATGAAATTTCAGCCGAGCCTGCTGTGACGGAGCCGAGAATCAGTATCACCTTCCGGAACATCGTAGAGAGACCGCAAGATATTGTAGAATATCCTCGCAAGTCCCCTTCTCTAAGCGATCGTTCGATGAAGCAATCACCGAAGAGGAAACAATTCCCGATGACGACTGGATGACTCGCCTTTATGCCTCTGTAAAGAAAACCAGTGGATGCCTCAGGGAATGGAACCTTGGATTTGGTTTCATAGTGTCCCTTCATCAATATGACTCTCGTCTTTTCATCCACATGTCTCAACATAATAGTCAAGGAAGTACTCAGAAAATTATAATGAACATGGATACCTTTCAGGACTTTTATAACAAACTCTTACACGTGAACACGAAATACGCAGCTAGTAGCGTTGTGTGTAACAATCAACTCCTGGTTCTATCACATAAAGGTGAGTTAGTTTTAAAACAACTCTTTTATCTTAAACTTAAGGAAAGTTCCTTAAAAGTAAATGAAAATAATCTTGCTAAAATTAGAGATCTCATGCATGAAATATGTGAAACCATCAAGGAGTCTCTTATAAATTTACTACGAGTTGAAATTCTTAATCATTGTGTTCAAAATGTAAATATACCTCCCAATATAGACTTATTTCATGAATATGTTTCTGCTTTTCGATGTGAAATAGAAAGTAATGTTTTAAAATTGTTTCGCTGTGATGCTTGTGCTATTGGTGACCCCTCACAAGGAAATCATGTCTGTATAACTACTTCATTGCAAGATCAGTCTTGGTGTGTTGGAGACGATGCTATTCTTGTACTTAATGCTAAAAATGTGATTGAAACCTTACAATGTAAAAATGTCATACAATTCTTTAATGAAGATTTCTTTAAATGTATATCATATGGTGCTTTGAAAGATTATTTGAAATTGTAAATAAAAATTATTCAATGGAAATTTGTGTGTGATTTTCTTGTGTGAAATAATAGAACAAAAAATGTTAAAGCAATATCACTTTATTGAATCATAAATTTTCCCACTTTTTAGGTGGTTTTACATTTCGTCTCAACTTTGTTTGAACAATTTTTCTGATTTTTGGATACTCTAATGCATAAATAAGAGAGAAAAAGTAACATACTTGAACATCTTACAACTAAGAATTCAAAAGTGAACGTGAAAATTTACTTTACGAATAAACATCATGTCTTTAAAATGTGTAAGAATATCACTAAATAAGAGAAAAAAGTAACATACTTAAACTTTGTACGACAAATAACTTTGACATTAACGTAAAATTTTTTCTTCACATATAAAAATCACGACTTTAAAATGTGACGTGTAAGAAGAATTAGCATACTTAAAATTTCTACGAGAAATAATTTTAACCTTTACGCGAAAATTTACTATATACATAAAAATCATGTCTTTAAAATATGTAAAATATAAATAAATAAAGAAAAAAGTAACATACTTAAACTTTGTACGACAAATAACTTGAACATTAAAGTAAAAATTTACTTCACATATAAAATTCACGACATTAAAATGTGACATGTAAGAAGAATTAGCATACTTAAAATTTCTACGATAAATAATTTTAACATTTGCGTGAAAATTTACTACATATATAAAAATCATGTCTTTAAAATATTGCTAAATAAAAGAAAAAAGTAACATATTAAACTTTCTACGACAAATAACTTTAACATTAACGCAAAAATTTACTTTACACATAAAAATCACGACTTAAAATTTGACGTGTAGGAGGAAAGTATAACATACCTATAATTTTTACGACAAAGAATTCAAACATTGCCATTCATGTCTTTAAAATGTATAATGACAACTCTAACTTTTAGAAAAAAGAAACACTAAAAATTTACAAAGCAAAGAATTTAAAATTGAACGTGAAAATTAACTTTACATGTACAATCATACTCTTATATCAACGATAAATAAGATAAAAAAGAAGTTTTAAAAATTTATAAGGCAAATAATTTAAATAATACGTTAAAATTTACCACACATATAAAAATTATGTCTTTCAAATGTGTAAGAATAACGCTAAATTAGAGAAAAAGAAATACTAAAAATTTATAAGGTAAGGAATTGAAACAATATGCGAAAATTTATTTCACGCATAAAATTTTTATCTTTAAAATGTGTAAGAATAATGCTAAATTAGAGAAGAAAAAAAATAACATACTTAAACTTTCTTCGACAACAATTTAAACAATACGCGACATTTTCATACACAATTATTTTCTTAGATTAAGGTTAAATAATGGGAAATTTAATAGAATAAAAATTTCAAAGATAAAGAATTTTAACCTTTACACGAAAATTTACCTCACAAAAATATCATATCCTTAAACTTTAACGTGACAATTTACTCTTCATATACAATTAAACTCTTAGGTTAATGTTAAATAAGAAAAAAAAATAATATACTTAAAATTTCTAAGATAAACATAACGTAAAAATTTCGTATCATGTGTTTAAAATGTAACATATAAGAGAAAAAAAAACTAACATACTTGAACTTTCTATAGCAAAGAATTTAAGCATTAGCGTAAAAATTCACTTTACATATAAAATTCACATCTTTAAATGGGAAGATAAGCAGGTGACGGTAATTAGCCAATCAGGGTAGCGGTAGGTGATACGCCATTCGCCGGCATTTTTAGATCGGAGGATGAGTCACGCTAAAACTTGTTGAAACAGGTCGGGAGATTTGTACAGCAAGAACAACGCGTCGATGCTGTTGTTCTTGCTGTACAAGGTGATGCTGTGATGTATCAGCAGGTCTTTGAGATTACCGTTTTCCTACTTTGCCGTTTTCATAATGAAATGTTTGTGAAAACTTGGAATGAATGAAGTGGATTTCAAAAAGACACATTAGTAAGTGAAGGTAGAATTCGCATGGACTTTCTTCCAAAAAGTATGATTCACTTGGAGAATTTAAGATAATTTTTACTTGAAAACTTTTCTATTATTTAAAACATTGAATGTTGTTCAAACTCAGTGGGATTATATGCTACAATACGGGTAAAACTTAACAAAATTGTTACATAGAAGAAAAATAGTAAGAGATTTAAAATAAATATTAGTTATAGATACTCCAAAGAAAAAATTTCCCCTCTACTTTTCAGTCGGAAAATTAATACAAGTTGGAAATTTATGTTACTTCAAGAAAGACTTAGACAATTTACTTTGTAATAATATACGTTAAGGTGTCATATTAACTCGTGCAATAAATGCTGACTAAGGATTATTTTACTTATCAATCTAAGAAAGGTGAATTTGGGGAAAATATTAAATAAATTGTAGATATTAAATACATTGTAGATTTGCATTCAAGTTTTGAAAATCACCTGCAAGACTTTTAAAACATCTTAAGATAATTTGAAAGAAACTTGCGAATTATATGTAAACTACAAAACTTTTTATACTCTGAAAGGAAATCACAAGTAACTTAGTTAACTTTTTTCATGGTAACACTCATATTCAATGAAATGTTTTTAAAATTTAACCTTCTTTACATGATATTAGTTATAAATTTGTTCAATCTCAGATGCGATATACTATTATTTCTGACATATATGTTACGAATTGTGTAAAGTTTTTAAAAGAGTATATGCAAATCACCAATCAGAAACATAAAAATATAACATCATTCAAACAAACTAAAATAATAAGATATTTTCCTTAGTGGAAATAATTAACTACTCATGTGATCGAATATACTAGAAAGTTTAAATACTGAAAAAAGTTTGCTAGGCAAACTTAAAGAATATTTTTTTTTTCTTGTGAAAAACTAGCATAAATTTGAAAAATGTAGAGTTTGTTACTACGTAAAATTGAACATCATCTGGACAAACTAAATTATACGTGAATTTTTTTTTATTATTATTATTTGAGAGGTGCTGACAATATATCATTAATATAGATATTTTTAACTTCCATCCATAATTTCTAAATAACTTATACATAAATTTCAGAAAAACTGAAACGGAATGTGTTTTACAAGAGGCTTATTTTGTAAGAGGAATATTCAATATTAATATAACTGAGCAAAGTTCATTCCGGAAAAAACTTGTAAAAGATACTTATATTTTGAAAATAGTTTGAAATATCCTTTTAAATTTATGAATGCTCGCTTTCGAAAGACACAAATAAAACTGATATTACTCATGATAATTAACACATACATAACATTAGTCAAACAAAGTGAAATTTTTATTGCTTGTGACCGATAACTTTTCAGTGAAGCAGAACTTACATAGGAAATTTGTGCAAACTTTTTCAACTTTTAAACCAAGTATCATGTAAAATTATAAATTACGATAGGAAATAGCATACTTCAGAATCGGAACAAGTCTTGTAGTTAAGCTAAATGTATTTCTCAAGGAAGTGAAAGCATACCAGAGAAGTCCTTATCATTTCGCATCTTTTCTCATGTTGCAAGAAGACATACTTTGTAAAAGATCGTCTTAGCACTTAACAAAAATCAGTAAAAATAAATATATTTTCTATGGCAAAGATAAAACTTCACAACTTAATTACTTAAATTTAGCTAAGTTGCATATGGTTTATTCACATAACTAGCATATGCTTCGAATGTTGAAATATATTTGTCAGTTGAAATCAAACTCATCGAAAATAAATGCTATCTACATTTTCAAGTCGGAAATTACTATTAAATAAACTTTACATGTAAGACATTATCATGTTAAAAAGAAAAATCTACAAAAATGTAAATGATAATTTTACTGTTGGTACATAAATGATGAATAATTTATGATTTTATTCTAGGCAAACGTTTTATTGTCTGACAGAGAACTTAAACTTTAGCAGAAAAACGAAAAAATACAAATTTTATATCCTATCATGCTTGTCGAAAATTGAATTTATTAGCTGTTGTAATAGATTTTTATTGTCCAAATTTCTATAGTTCTTCCCAGTGCAATAATATTAAGTTCATGTGTAATGAGTAGGTTTTTTTTGTTGAATCTTATAAATTTAATGAAATTATTATGACCTAAGAGATTGAGTGAACTGAATAAATCAATGACGTAAATTTATACAGTGACTTGAACTGATACATACTATAACTGTAAAGAAGTATGACAAAATGATAGATGAAGTGAAAATAGAAGTTGAGTGAAATGTGTTGAAAAAAGTTGAAGACGACAAGAAATTCATAAATGAGAATTATCATTGACTTATATTAACTTCGTTTTTCTTGCTTATGACAAGAAAATACACTCTTGTTTATTAAGAACCAACTTGATATCTTATCATAGAATGACAATGATGAAATATCTATACATTAAAAAAAATACCAAACTTAGACATAGCAAATTTCTTGAAATTCATGTATAATGTGAGAAGTTTTACTGGAAATATAAGATACAACATTGAAAGATGTGAATGTTTCGAAGTACTTTATCAGAAATAAAAAAAAAAAAAAAATGCGCTGATGAGGTCCGCTATAAAATTTTTTAGGAGAAAGTTTAAACAAAATTTAAAATCAAACAAGCTTTTAAGTGGGAACACATATATTAAAACTATAGCACATTTAACAATTTATATCATGTCATCTCAGTTGGTATCAAACTGAATAATATGAAAAACAACCACAAACTGAATAAACATGAAAATTATCAATATATGTGGAAAAGTTTCCTTTTTTCACATATAAAAAAAAATAGCACATTGACATACGTTAAGATCACGAAACATGCGTAATCATATACCGATAAGAGCAACCAATGTTGCGGGGAGATATTCACGTGATGGACAATATCCCATAAATAAATTGAGTGATTTAATTTCTAATGCTAATTCCAATAGTATTCCACGTAACTTCAACTTTATATGTTACACTATAGATATATTTATTTTTCAAATATATTGACTTTCGAAAAATCATCCTTCAATATAAGAATGATCATAGTAAAAATAAAAGAAAAGATACCAAGCATTGATTTAAAGTGTATTTATTTCAACTTAGCAACAAATCATATGCGTGAAACGAAAATTGCTTTGAACCAAAGTATAACTATCCAATTTCATTGATTCCTACAAGGAAATTTTTCTCATCTAGTAATTGATTTTTTTTTTCTCGTACACATTATAAGTGTTGTCCAATCAGGTGTAGAATAGCTGAAGATATCCGACCTCTTTCTAAATATTAATAAGTCACTGTTGAAAAACTTATAAAAATTTCAATTTACACTTAAAGTTTTTATATATATATATATATATATATATATATATATATATATATATATATATATATATATATATATATATATATATATATATATATATATATATATATATATATATATATATATATATATATATATATATATATATATATATATATATATATATATATATATATATATATATATATATATATATATATATATATATATATATATATTTCAAAGAATTTTTTCAAATCAATATGTATATTTAAATACTGAAACTTATTCACTTCAATAAAAGTATGTTTAAGCTATAAAACTTGTCGTATGTATTGAAAAATTGTAACTTTTCGTCTTCGTATAAATCGATAACTTATATACACTAGTTCTTCATCAATTAATCTTCTAAGTAAATCTTTCAATAGTAAAAACATACCTATAGCTTTGCATTTGTAACAAGTTAAATTGTACATGTTTCATGTGAAAGTTACAATATTTTATATATTTTCATGAAAAACATATAAAATTTTAATTTCACGAGAAACATGTACAATTTGACTTGTTACAAATGCAAAGCTATAGGTATGTTTTTACCTTTGAAAGATTTACTTAGAAGATTAATTGATGAAGAACTAGTGTATAAGTTATCGATTTATACGAAGACGAAAAGTTACAATTTTTCAATACATACGACAAGTTTTATAGCTTAAACATACTTTTATTGAAGTGAATAAGTTTCAGTATTTAAATATACATATTGATTTGAAAAAATTCTTTGAAATATATATATATATATATATATATATATATATATATATATATATATATATATATATATATATATATATATATATATATATATAAAACTTTAAGTGTAAATTGAAATTTTTATAAGTTTTTCAACAGTGACTTATTAATATTTAGAAAGAGGTCGGATATCTTCAGCTATTCTACACCTGATTGGACAACACTTATAATGTGTACGAGAAAAAAAAAATCAATTACTAGATGAGAAAAATTTCCTTGTAGGAATCAATGAAATTGGATAGTTATACTTTGGTTCGAAGCAATTTTCGTTTCATGCATATGATTTGTTGCTAAGTTGAAATAAATACACTTTAAATCAATGCTTAGTATCTTTTCTTTTATTCTTACTATGATCATTCTTATATTGAAGGATGATTTTTCGAAAGTCAATATATTTGAAAAATAAATATATCTATAGTGTAACATATAAAGTTGAAGTTACGTGGAATACTATTGGAATTAGCATTAGAAATTAAATCACTCAATTTATTCATGGGATATTGTCCATCACGTGAATATCTCCCCGCAACATTGGTTGCTCTTATCGGTATATGATTACGCATGTTTCGTGATCTTAACGTATGTCAATGTGCTATTTTTTTTTTATCTGTGAAAAAATGAAACTTTTCCACATATATTGATAATTTTCATGTTTATTCAGTTTGTGGTTGTTTTTCATATTATTCAGTTTGATACCAACTGAGATGACATGATATAAATTGTTAAATGTGCTATAGTTTTAATATATGTGTTCCCATTTAAAAGCATGTTTGATTTTAAATTTTGTTTAAACTTTCTCCTAAAAAATTTTATAGCGGACCTCAGCGCATTTTTTTTTTTTTTTTTTTTTTATTTCTGATAAAGTACTTCGAAACATTCACATCTTTCAATGTTGTATCTTCTATATTTCCAGTAAAACTTCTCACATTATACATGAATTTCAAGAAATTTGCTATGTCTAAGTTTGGTATTTTTTTTAATGTATAGATATTTCATCATTGTCATTCTATGATAAGATATCAAGTTGGTTCTTAATAAACAAGAGTGTATTTTCTTGTCATAAGCAAGAAAAACGAAGTTAATATAAGTCAATGATAATTCTCATTTATGAATTTCTTGTCGTCTTCAACTTTTTTCAACACATTTCACTCAACTTCTATTTTCACTTCATCTATCATTTTGTCATACTTCTTTACAGTTATAGTATGTATCAGTTCAAGTCACTGTATAAATTTACGTCATTGATTTATTCAGTTCACTCAATCTCTTAGGTCATAATAATTTCATTAAATTTATAAGATTCAACAAAAAAAACCTACTCATTACACATGAACTTAATATTATTGCACTGGGAAGAACTATAGAAATTTGGACAATAAAAATCTATTACAACAGCTAATAAATTCAATTTTCGACAAGCATGATAGGATATAAAATTTGTATTTTTTCGTTTTTCTGCTAAAGTTTAAGTTCTCTGTCAGACAATAAAACGTTTGCCTAGAATAAAATCATAAATTATTCATCATTTATGTACCAACAGTAAAATTATCATTTACATTTTTGTAGATTTTTCTTTTTAACATGATAATGTCTTACATGTAAAGTTTATTTAATAGTAATTTCCGACTTGAAAATGTAGATAGCATTTATTTTCGATGAGTTTGATTTCAACTGACAAATATATTTCAACATTCGAAGCATATGCTAGTTATGTGAATAAACTATATGCAACTTAGCTAAATTTAAGTAATTAAGTTGTGAAGTTTTATCTTTGCCATAGAAAATATATTTATTTTTACTGATTTTTGTTAAGTGCTAAGACGATCTTTTACAAAGTATGTCTTCTTGCAACATGAGAAAAGATGCGAAATGATAAGGACTTCTCTGGTATGCTTTCAATTCCTTGAGAAATACATTTAGCTTAACTACAAGACTTGTTCCGATTCTGAAGTATGCTATTTCCTATCGTAATTTATAATTTTACATGATACTTGGTTTAAAAGTTGAAAAAGTTTGCACAAATTTCCTATGTAAGTTCTGCTTCACTGAAAAGTTATCGGTCACAAGCAATAAAAATTTCACTTTGTTTGACTAATGTTATGTATGTGTTAATTATCATGAGTAATATCAGTTTTATTTGTGTCTTTCGAAAGCGAGCATTCATAAATATAAAAGGATATTTCAAACTATTTTCAAAATATAAGTATCTTTTACAAGTTTTTTCCGGAATGAACTTTGCTCAGTTATATTAATATTGAATATTCATCTTACAAAATAAGCCTCTTGTAAAACACATTCCGTTTCAGTTTTTCTGAAATTTATGTATAAGTTATTTAGAAATTATGGATGGAAGTTAAAAATCTCTATATTAATGATATATTGTCAGCACCTCTCAAATAATAATAATAAAAAAAAAATTCACGTATAATTTAGTTTGTCCAGATGATGTTCAATTTTACGTAGTAACAAACTCTACATTTTTCAAATTTATGCTAGTTTTTCACAAGAAAAAAAAAATATTCTTTAAGTTTGCCTAGCAAACTTTTTTCAGTATTTAAACTTTCTAGTATATTCCATCACATGAGTAGTTAACTATTTCCACTAAGGAAAATATCTTATTATTTTAGTTTGTTTGAATGATGTTAGATTTTTATGTTTCTGATTGGTGATTTGCATATACTCTTTTAAAAACTTTACACAATTCGTAACATATATGTTAGAAATAATAGTATATCGCATCTGAGATTGAACAAATTTATAACTAATATCATGTAAAGAAGGTTAAATTTTAAAAACATGTCATTGAATATGAGTGTTACCATGAAAAAAGTTAACTAAGTTACTTGTGATTTCCTTTCAGAGTATAAAAAGTTATGTAGTTTACATATAATTCGCAAGTTTCTTTCAAATTATCTTAAGATGTTTTAAAAGTCTTGCAGGTGATTTTCAAAACTTGAATGCATATCTACAATGTATTTAATATCTACAATTTATTTAATATTTTCCCCAAATTCACCTTTCTTAGATTGATAAGTAAAATAATCCTTAGTCAGCATTTATTGCACGAGTTATTATGACACCTTAACGTATATTATTACAAAGTAAATTGTCTAAGTCTTTCTTGAAGTAACATAAATTTCCAACTTGTATTAATTTTCCGATTGAAAAGTAGAGGTGAAATTTTTTCTTTGGAGTATCTATAACTAATATTTATTTTAAATCTCTTACTATTTTTCTTCTATGTAACAATTTTGTTAAGTTTTACCCGTATTGTAGCATATAATCCCACTGAGTTTGAACAACATTCAATGTTTTAAATAATAGAAAAGTTTTCAAGTAGAAATTATCTTAAATTCTCCAAGTGAATCATACTTTTTGGAAGAAAGTCCATGCGAATTCTACCTTCACTTACTAATGTGTCTTTTTGAAATCCACTTCATTCATTCCAAGTTTTCACAAACATTTCATTATGAAAACGGCAAAGTAGGAAAACGATAATCTCAAAGACCTGCTGATACATCACAGCATCACCTTGTACAGCAAGAACAACGCGTCGATGCTGTTGTTCATGCTGTACAAATCTCCCGACCTGTTCCAACAAGTTTTAGCGTGACTCATCCTCCGATCTAAAAATGCCGGCGAATGGCGTATCACCTACCGCTACCCTGATTGGCTAATTACCGTCACCTGCTTATCTTCCCATTTAAAGATGTGAATTTTATATGTAAAGTGAATTTTTACGCTAATGCTTAAATTCTTTGCTATAGAAAGTTCAAGTATGTTAGTTTTTTTTTCTCTTATATGTTACATTTTAAACACATGATACGAAATTTTTACGTTATGTTTATCTTAGAAATTTTAAGTATATATATTTTTTTTTCTTATTTAACATTAACCTAAGAGTTTAACGTGACAATTTACTCTTCATATACAATTAAAGTTTAAGGATATGATATTTTTGTGAGGTAAATTTTCGTGTAAAGGTTAAAATTCTTTATCTTTGAAATTTTTATTCTGTTAAATTTCCCATTATTTAACCTTAATCTAAGAAAATAATTGTGTATGAAAATGTCGCGTATTGTTTAAATTGTTGTCGAAGAAAGTTTAAGTATGTTATTTTTTTTCTTCTCTAATTTAGCATTATTCTTACACATTTTAAAGATAAAAATTTTATGCGTGAAATAAATTTTCGCATATTGTTTCAATTCCTTACCTTATAAATTTTTAGTATTTCTTTTTCTCTAATTTAGCGTTATTCTTACACATTTGAAAGACATAATTTTTATATGTGTGGTAAATTTTCGCGTATTATTTAAATTATTTGCTTTATAAATTTTTAGAGCTTCTTTTTTATCTTATTTATCGTTGATATAAGAGTATGATTGTACATGTAAAGTTAATTTTCACGTTCAATTTTAAATTCTTTGCTTTGTAAATTTTTATTGTTTCATTTTTCTAAAAGTTAGAGTTGTCATTATACATTTTAAAGACATGAATGGCAATGTTTGAATTCTTTGTCGTAAAAATTATAGGCATGTTATACTTTCCTCCTACACGTCAAATTTAAAGTCGTGATTTTTATGTGTAAAGTAAATTTTTGCGTTAATGTTAAAGTTATTTGTCGTAGAAAGTTTAATATGTTACTTTTTTCTTTTATTTAGCGATATTTTAAAGACATGATTTTTATATATGTAGTAAATTTTCACGCAAATGTTAAAATTATTTATCGTAGAAATTTTAAGTATGCTAATTCTTCTTACATGTCACATTTTAATGTCGTGAATTTTATATGTGAAGTAAATTTTTACTTTAATGTTCAAGTTATTTGTCGTACAAAGTTTAAGTATGTTACTTTTTTCTTTATTTATTTATATTTTACATATTTTAAAGACATGATTTTTATGTATATAGTAAATTTTCGCGTAAAGGTTAAAATTATTTCTCGTAGAAATTTTAAGTATGCTAATTCTTCTTACACGTCACATTTTAAAGTCGATTTTACGTTAATGTCAAAGTTATTTGTCGTACAAAGTTTAAGTATGTTACTTTTTTCTCTTATTTAGTGATATTCTTTCACATTTTAAAGACATGAGGTTTATTCGTAAAGTAAATTTTCACGTTCACTTTTGAATTCTTAGTTGTAAGATGTTCAAGTATGTTACTTTTTCTCTCTTATTTATGCATTAGAGTATCCAAAAATCAGAAAAATTGTTCAAACAAAGTTGAGACGAAATGTAAAACCACCTAAAAAGTGGGAAAATTTATGATTCAATAAAGTGATATTGCTTTAACATTTTTTGTTCTATTATTTCACATAAGAAAATCACACACAAATTTCCATTGAATAATTTTTATTTACAATTTCAAATAATCTTTCAAAGCACCATATGATATACATTTAAAGAAATCTTCATTAAAGAATTGTATGACATTTTTACATTGTAAGGTTTCAATCACATTTTTAACATTAAGTACAAGAATAGCATCGTCTCCAACACACCAAGACTGATCTTGCAATGAAGTAGTTATACAGACATGATTTCCTTGTGAGGGGTCACCAATAGCACAAGCATCACAGCGAAACAATTTTAAAACATTACTTTCTATTTCACATCGAAAAGCAGAAACATATTCATGAAATAAGTCTATATTGGGAGGTATATTTACATTTTGAACACAATGATTAAGAATTTCAACTCGTAGTAAATTTATAAGAGACTCCTTGATGGTTTCACATATTTCATGCATGAGATCTCTAATTTTAGCAAGATTATTTTCATTTACTTTTAAGGAACTTTCCTTAAGTTTAAGATAAAAGAGTTGTTTTAAAACTAACTCACCTTTATGTGATAGAACCAGGAGTTGATTGTTACACACAACGCTACTAGCTGCGTATTTCGTGTTCACGTGTAAGAGTTTGTTATAAAAGTCCTGAAAGGTATCCATGTTCATTATAATTTTCAGAGTACTTCCTTGACTATTATGTTGAGACATGTGGATGAAAAGACGAGAGTCATATTGATGAAGGGACACTATGAAACCAAATCCAAGGTTCCATTCCTTGAGGCATCCACTGGTTTTCTTTACAGAGGCATAAAGGCGAGTCATCCAGTCGTCATCGGGAATTGTTTCCTCTTCGGTGATTGCTTCATCGAACGATCGCTTAGAGAAGGGGACTTGCGAGGATATTCTACAATATCTTGCGGTCTCTCTACGATGTTCCGGAAGGTGATACTGTTTCTCGGCTCCGTCACAGCAGGCTCGGCTGAAATTTCATGGGTCCAGAACTTATTGGTGGGTGGCTTCATGAGAAGGAGAGATCCACTTGGCAACGGAACTTTGTTGGGCTGGAAATCAGGACGGGCAAACTGCATGGTTCTGATAGCTCCGAGACTTAGGGTTGGAATAGTGAAGTCTGGATCCAAGTCTTTTTCGCTGTATTTATGAGCTCCAATCTTCTCATTTCCATCTGCATAG
The DNA here is from genome assembly GCA_963978545.1 of Linyphia triangularis. NCBI lineage: Eukaryota > Metazoa > Arthropoda > Arachnida > Araneae > Linyphiidae > Linyphia > Linyphia triangularis. The sequence goes on from OZ021728.1 coordinate 67,014,123, forward strand.
TAGTTGAGAAGGGCATAGTTGTATTCTTGTCCAGTCTTGTTTTCAACATCCTTCTTAATATCAAGCAGTGTAGAAGTCCACGGCTTGGAAAAGACGCACGTTCCGGAAAAGTTCCGTTCACGTTCCGGTTCACGCCAGTATCACCAAAACCGAGCACTTTCCTTTGAGGCGTGTAACTTTTTCTATTAAAGTTTAATTGCAGATTCTCAAACTCGTAGTTCAACAATTCATGCAACAACTGCTGTGATTTAGCTGCATCGTAAAAACTTTCAACGAGCTCAATATGTAAATCAGACGACATTTTCACTTCAAACTAATAAGCACAACTTCGAAGAAACAGCAAACGCACCTTCACTTGACAAAATCAGGAGAGAAATGGCGTCCTCGCTGAATACAAGTTCGTGAGTGACGCAGCTCACCCCTTCTGATTGGCTGGCAGTCAAAACAACGCCCTCTAGCGTGAAACCTGATTGGTTAGACTTCCCCTAACACCTATCCATCTTTATCGCCATGCAATATCCTGTCCCAAACTGTTCAAACCTGTTCAGACAGAATGAGTCATCCGATTAACACCTGCTCGTATCTAGATCTCTCACAAGATGTTGCCATACCTTAAATGCTAAATCTTAACAAAGAATGACGTCATATTCACTGTGACGTCACTACTAAAAATACCTATAATTCTAAGTTATTCGTTTAGAAGCAGCCCTAGAACAACTCAACTTCCAGTGACGTCATCGTCCCCTCGACCCATCCCGCATCCCTCCTTAAAACTATATCAGGGTGTTGCCACACTTAAAAAGTTAAACTTTAACATATTCTCTCTATGACGTCATTCCCACTGCATTCCCACAGTGACGTCATACAATTAGAGCCTATCACTATTACGTTTTCGTTTAGAGGCAGCATAAATACAACTCCACTCCGCCTTAAATTTATGTCTCAAGATGTAAGGTGTTGCCACCTAACTAAACTGTAACATAAAACACATTATGACGTCATACCCGCTGTGACGTCACGCAATAAAAGCCTATCACTCTAACTTATTCGCTAAGAAGCAGTCCTAGAACAACTCAACTCCGTCTGAAAGATAAACCGAAACTAAAAAGTGTTGCCACCACTCAAAACTTTGATATAAAACAAATTATGACGTCATACACAAACAGCTTATAACGAAACCGAAACTAAAACAGCAGCAGGAGGGGAACAACTCAACTCCACTTCCGGTCACGTGACTTCCGGTGACGGCATATCCTGTGATGTCACTTCCTGTGACGTCATATACGGTCACGCCCACTTCCGGTGGCGTCCTCGTCCCTCGTCCCATCCCGCATCCCGCCTTATGGCTCAGGATCGGCATTTTCTAACTATACTGATTGTTTTCAGTATACCGATCATATCTTTTTCCCTATGCATTTTATAGGGAAAAAAAATTATATTTTAGTTTGTAGAGTATTAAATTTTCTACAACTTATGTATGTGCAAAGTCTGTTTTGTAGAACTATTGTATGAAAAACAAATTGTGTGAAAAGCATCAAAGCAAAAACTCTTTCGTAAAAATACCATTTTAAGATTCTTGTCGAGTTTTTAGATGATATCCATAAAAGTCTATCATAAAAATTGTCGAACCTTAAATTTGCTACGTTTTATATAAAAAGTTATTTTATAGGACTAATAACAAAAGAGCTACTTGATAAGATCTAATATTAAAAACAGTTTCTTACTGCAAAGCCTGACAAGTTTGATAAAAAATAAAACAATATAGGTATTAGTTCCTCAGCTACTCCTTCAGGTTCTGTTGGGTCGTCTTCATCGTTGTCATCAATTATGATGTCCGCTATATTGTCACAGCTTTGTCCATGACAGTTTTTACATATTATGAAGCACTTTAGACCGGTCTTTCTACAACCGCAGGCATTAATGCATCCTATATTGCACTGACAGAAAATGTAGGTGAGAATTGATTGAGGAGCTGAATCCCTGGTGGTTGTAATAGGAAGAAGTCCTTTACTGTCCTTCTTCCACCCCTAGACCATAGGATTTTTCATTTGGCCCATCCATGTCTTTACTTGATGGTATGTGCGAAAGACATGGTGCGTAGCAGCTTCTTGTGTCGGTTGTAGCTTTGACATATTTAAATTGCTGCCAGTTGTTGATTTGGAAAATTGCTTATAATGCAAAGCATTTAAAGTTGTTGCCCTGTCACCACCATAGAGAGCAACAAGAATGCTTGATACTGCTTCAGTGATGCTTGAAACACTGGCATTAGTATCTAGAAAGATCTTTGCAAATTCCTGTAAGATTGGATACGACGAAGCAGACATCATTACAACACATGTAATCCAATACTAAGTAACTACACAGAGTGGTTGATATTCTGTCGGGATGGTTAGTTATGGGGAGGGGTCAGAAAGAAAGCACTAGAAACTTTTTTTCGGTTCTTCTAATCTTCTTCCTTGAATTCGGCTGTGGCAAATCTCAATCAACAGTAAATGGTGTTTTCGCGGAAACTGAGAATTTAAAAGAATTCATTTTTATGTCACTTATACCACCCGACTTGAGATTTTTCTATTCTATCTCAAAAGATCTGTACCCCACGTAGTTTAGAATTAGCCACTTGAATGCAGTCTATTTCTCATTTTTATTTCCGAATGCAGAAATTTTTGGTGCATCACGGCCAAATGGTAAATTTTATATTACTATTATATATAGTTTAATATATTTCCACTTTTTATTTTACATTATCATCAGTATTATATATATATATATATATATATATATATATATATATATATATATATATATATATATATATATATATATATATATATATATTGTTTTATTTTCTATGCAGTAAGAAGCTATTTTTAAACCCCTACCTATACATAAAATATTATTCATTATCATCTCGTAAACCTTCAAAGAAGAGTAGCTCCTTAGTTATTAGTCCTAGATAGTAACTTTTTGTATAAAACTTTTAGCAAATTTATAGATCTATAACTTTTGTATAGTAAATTTTTCCTACGACTTATTTTTATGAAGATATAATTGAAAAATATGGCAAAAAACTTAAAAAAGCAGCATTTTTACGAAATAGTTTTTACTTTGATGCTACGTAACTCTTTACATAATAGCTTTACAAAAGCAAATTGTGCACAAAAGTTGTAGACAATTTAATATTCTACAACTTTTAAATTTAATGTTTGTTTTTAAAATGCATTGCAAAACAGTTATGATCTATAAACTGAAAAACGTATTATTTTTTGGTTCACCAAGGGAAAATACACAAAGCAGAGTAACTGCTTTGTTATTAGTCCAAGAAAATAAGTTAATATATAAAACTTGTAGAAAATTGATTGCTCTACAACTTTTATTCACAAACTTTTTCTCTAAGACGTACCATTATGGAGATACAATCAAAAAAGTTGACACAAATTTTAAAAAAGTAGAATTTTTACGAAAAAGTTTTGACTTTGATGCGACATAACTAGTTACATAATAGGTCTACAAAAAAACTTTGTATACAAAAGTTGTAGAAAATTTAATTTTCTACAACTTTCGAACATGTTTGTTTCTAAGATGCATTGACAGAGTTATGTCGTATAAACTGAAAAACGGCTCAGTTTTTGGTGCACCACGGAGAGCGCACAAGGCTTAGGAGGTCGAAAACTTGATTTATAAACCACGGGAACGACCTTTATAACATATTAAAAAATCAGAACTACATAACCTTTTGCAAGGTAAGACCCCTTTTTCAGTTTCTATTCCCCGGACTATATCATTTAGTGTCCAATACTTTGGATAATCATTACTGCAGTTCGTTTTTGCTTACTGTTGCTGTCACGTGCTAGATTCTCTCTCCTCGTGGTCTCTTCAACTTGATGCACTTGCATATTTTCCACTGCTCCTTCCTCAACGTTTTGTAGTGTATCGGAGTAATTTTTCTTATAGTTTTGAAGCCAAATATATCAATCTCATCTTGTTTTGTACTAGATGAATTACGAATACAAATGCCGTTTAGAATCAGAAGTAAGAGTTAGGCTCCTTTCACATTATCCGACTTTTGTCGATCCGCAAAAAGTAGGAAGACGAAATTCTTTTAGTGGGGTAAAGAAGTGAATTGCTCCTTTCACATTATCCGACAGAGTCAAAAAGTCGGAAGAACGCGTGTTTGCAGCCGTCGGGTGCCACTGAAACGTCCGGCGTCAGACCGACTGGGGATGATTCAGTAGACCACGTAACCAAATGGGCGCTTTCACATTAGCCGACTTCAAGTCGGATGACGAGTTGGCCTTAACCACTGAAATTGCATTTTGATTACTTATTAGTTTGGTTATTCATCAAATATTAATAAATAAGAAATACTAATAACTTTTACATAATTACGCACATAAAAACAGACTAATTCTTTCTAATAAAATAATAGAAGATATTGATTTGGAAGTTTTGATTACGCTTGTTGAAGCCAGACCTGTGCTGTGGGACAAATTTCTTGACGTCTACAAAGATAGAAATGCTACGAAAGATGCTTGACATGAAGTTGGCGTTGAACTACACCCTAAATTTAATGCTTTTGATGTCAATAATAAAAATGTGTTTGGCAGACAATATTGATTTTGGTATAAATTACTAATTATATGTTAATTCATTATTTAAAAAAATTGACCACATTGAGTTTATTTTTCTTTCAATTTTCAACGTCTTAACATATTTCACAAGTGCAGTACAAGTAAATACAGAGTGTAAATGACTGGACTGTCCCCCCCCCCCCCCTTACATTTTTAAACTTGAATAAAATAAGATTCGAAATAGGAATGTACCTTAATTTTTATCTCAAAATTGTGTTTTAGTATTTAAGTTCACTATGGGTCGGTCTTTTAATGGACATCCTCTACGAATACAGCATATTATATGTATATTATATTTATATTATACTATTACACTGCTACTATTTATATTTACCTCAATATAATAGCCAGCATCTCAATTGTTTGTATGCAATTCCTAAATTGTGTGTTTTGGCGCTGAAGGAAATCCTTGAGTTTTTCATGTAGCTCAGCGTTACTTAGCTTACTTAGTTGTACAGTACCCCAAAAAAAACAGAACGATGGCTATATCTTCGGTTCTAATTATCGTAGAATCTTACGGTTTGCACCAAAATGTTTTGCTTACGATTTTCTATATATCTGATGCAATTTTTTTTTCTGGAGGGACCGTTTACTAAGTAAAAGTAACGCTATCTTCGAAAATTTCAATACGAACCCGTATTTTTTATCATTCCATTCGATTCAGAATACATCATTTACCCTAGATACCAAATTTCAATGCATTATGTTGAAAAACACGTCACTTATGAGCGAAAATATTTCGACCATTTTTTGACCGATCTTCAGGGAGAATTTCCAGAAAACGAAAGGTATTTTTAAGGTTCTTCACAGCGGGAGAAATCAAACGGTCAATGTGGCGCGTTTCACGACGTTAAAAAATACAGGTATTAGTCTAAAATTGCATAGAAACTACTTGGATTTATAGTGTCATGTTTAAGATTAATACAAAAATAGCAAGTAAACGCAAAAGTAACATAATTTATTTACAACTTTAAATATGTGCATTCTTCACACGAAATAAATAAAATATCGAAAACTTTAATTGCAGAAATATAACGAATACTACTGATAATTAGAAAATGAATAAATATTAAATGTAGGCATTAGTAAACAGTATTTAGCAAAGCATGAATATTTTACAGAAATATTTCACTATAAACACAAATGTAACTAGATCGTTGAAATTATTTATAAAATGAAAAAGTCACATGATTCAGTAAAATTTTTACAGGATAACTTATTGAAATTGCTTAAAAATTGTTGTTTTAAATAAATGGAATTTAAGAAAGCAAATTAAATAAAAAAAATTGATAGTTTACAGAAAAAATAATAATTTAAAAAACTAAAAAACACGTTTTAATAGAAAATCAAACTAAAAAGTAGAAAATAATCAATATATTAAAAAACTAAGAAACATGCTTTAATAGAAAAGTGAACTAAAAAGTAGAAGATAATTTTAAATAAGTTAGAAATAAGAATAGGGTGATTAACAAGAAATATTTATTTTATCGTAAAAAAGCGTGGGGTGCTTTTTAAGATATTTTCATAATGGCTCTACTTTTACTAATATTTGTCATTAAATATTTACAAAAATTGACATCAAGCACCCCACGCTTTTTTACGATAAAATAAATATTTCTTGTTAATCACTCTATTCTTATTTCAAACTTATTTAAAATTATCTTCTACTTTTTAGTTCACTTTCCTATAAAAGCGTGTTTCTTAGTTTTTTAAACTATTGGTTTTACGATAATTGAACGTTATGCGATTTTCCACACCTATAGTTTACCTTGAATTAATCTTTGATAGTTTTCAAAAGTCGTCTACTCTACGGTCCCTTAAAGTGAGCGTTTTTTACATTTTCTCTAAAAAATCGAGAACTAATAGTCAAAATGGAAAGAAAAAAATTATGGGGGGGGGGGGGTTAGAACATGGTAAATCTAATAAAAGCAAAAAAAATATATGTTTCTATTCAAATTTTTTTTTAATTGCTTTATTAATTAATAATTAATTATTAAAAAAGAAATTAATTCAAAAGCTGATTGCTATTTATGTTTGGCCATTTACAAACTACCTTCTGAAAAAAAACTTAGGGAAATATATTAATTATTTAAGTATTTATGGCCAAAAAAACAACTTTTTTATTTAACATTAGTTTATCATTTTCTTTTTATCATTTAAATTACAAACCATTCATTAGAAAATTACGAATTTTTGTATTTCGCATTCTTTTTTAATGCTGAATCCAAATATGGAATAATATTATGAGGTGTTGCTATTGAACTTTTTAAAGTTTGGTTCTGTTTTAATATGTAGATGACCCCTCATGATAAAAAAAACTAGATACAATTATTAAAAACCTTTCACGATTTACAACGGTACCTTTTGTTTGTTATTTCAACAATTAGAACAAAAGATATAGCCATCGTTCTGTTTTTTTTGGGGAGTACTGTACGTCACTTAGCGTTACTTAGTTGTAGCTTACGCGGCCCGTATTTGACCCGCAACAGATTTTTATGTGGCCCGTCGACAGCACAGGGGATTAAAAAATAAAATTTCACGTTGTGGACTTCTTTTTACATAACTGTAAATTTCCCGAAATAGCATGCTTAATTATGTAGAACAGAGTTCTCCACAATGTTTCCGAAGAATCTACATAAAGAAAGCTTTCATCAAGAATAAATTACAGGAATAACTTACCTGAATCTCGTTTGGCCAATTCATTAAGACTGACTGCTACAAATACTGCAACAGGCATCTTCTCTATTATAAAATAAACTGAACGATTTCGATCACCATGGTCTAACAATTGATATTGGCTAAAACAGAGTGAGTAAACTGGAAGCACAGTTTAAATACTTTTTTTTTTTAAGTTAGACAAGTCCCATTGTTACGTTGGAACAAAAGATTCACTTCTTTTTTAGACTTTAAATTACTAATAACGAAAATAATTATTTTTTAATTATTTGAAAAAAATAATTAATTACTGATTGCTATTTTATTAAGATAAAAAAATCAATATTTTTTTTCAGTTGTCAGAAATGCTATATAATGTTAAATCGATAATAATTAAAAATACATATATATTGGTGTATGGGGACCGCGAAAAGCTTCAATCTAAATCTATACGGCCCGCCTCTAAAAGTTAGTGGCAAACGCTGATGTAGCTCATCAAAGAAGGCAATGGATATTCGAAAATAATTGAAAAACTTTTATCATTTACGTGAAAATGACTTATTTTCCTCTTCTCGTAAATCCTCAAACAAAGTATAAAATAAACCCACTTCCTCTCTTCTTTCATTGATAGGATGCACCCAAACACGTTGTTTACCTTATTGCCTCTTTCAGCTGCGATTATAAAATGCAATAATTTTTTTATTTTTTTTTGTGATTCATTGTAAATTAAATTTCGTAAGCTCTATAATAACCACTCAAACACAAACTGAATTTGTAATTGAAAAAACGTGCATTGAGTACGAGCGGGTTGCTTCACCCAGCTTTTTTCGTCCGACGGAAATCGGATAGTGTGAAAGTAGGTGCTACCGAAATTGTCTTCCTACTTTTGCGGATCGACAAAAGTCGGATAATGTGAAAGGATCCTTCTGCTTTCACACTAGACTTCTTTCACACTATCCGATTTCCGTCGGACGAAAAAAGTTGAGTGAAGCAAAGCGTTCCCACTATATACACGTTTTTTCCATTACAAGTTCAGTTTGTGTATGAGTGGTTATTATAGAGCTTACGAAATTTAATTTACAATGAATCACAAAATAAATAAATTATTGCATTATGGTTTTATAATTGCCGCTGAAAGAGGCAATAAGGTAAACAACGTGTTTGGGTGCATCCTATCAATGAAAGAAGAGAGGAAGCGGGTTTATTTTATACTTTGTTTGAGGATTTACGAGAAGAGGAAAATAAGTCATTTTCACCTAAATGATAAAAGTTTTTCAATTATTTTCGAATGTCCATTGCCTCCTTTGATGAGCTACATCAGCGTTTGCCACTAACTTTTAGAGACGGGCCGTATAGATTTAGGTTGAAGCTTTTCGCGGTCCCCATACACCAATATATATGTATTTTTAATTATTATCGATTTAACATTATATAGCATTTCTGACAACTGAAAAAAAAATATTGATTTTTTTATCTTAATAAAATAGCAATCAATAATTAATTATTTTTTTCAAATAATTAAAAAATAATTATTATCGTTATTAGTAATTTAAAGTCTAAAAAAGAAGTGAATCTTTTGTTCCAACGTAACAATGGGACTTGGTCTAACTTTTAAACTAAAAGTATTTAAACTGTGCTTCCAGTTTACTCACTCTGTTTTAACCAATATCAATTGTGAGACGATGGTGATCGAAATTGTTCAGTTTATTTTATAATAGAGAAGATGGGGGGGGGGGGTCTGTTGCAGTATTTGTAGCTGTCAGTCTTAATAAATTGGCCAAATGAGATTTAGTTAAGTTATTCCTGTAATTTATTCTTGATGAAAACCATCTTGCTGAAAGCTTCTTTATGTAGATTCTTCGGAAACATTGTGGAAAACTCTGTCTTACACAATTAACGCATGCTATTTCGGGAAATTTATAGTTATGTAAAAAGAAGTCTACAGCGTGAAATTTTATTTTTTAATCCCCTGTGCTGTCGACGGGCCACATAAAAATCAGTTGCGGGCCAAATACGGCCCGCAGGAAGCGTAAGCTACAACTAAGTGAAGTACAACTAAGTAAGCTAAGTAACGCTGAGCTACATGAAAAACTCAAGGATGTCCTTCAGCGCCAAAACACACAATTTAGGAATTGCATACAAACAATTGAGATGCTAGCTATTATATTGAGGTAAATATAAATAGTAGCAGCGTAATAGTATAATATAAATATAATATACATATAATATGCTGTATTCGTAGAGGATGTCCATTAAAAGACCGACCAATAGTGAACTTAAATACTAAAACACAATTTTGAGATAAAAATTAAGGTACATTCCTATTTCGAATCTTATTTTATTCAAGTTTAAAAATGTAAGGGGGGGGGGGGGGGACAGTCCAGTCATTTACACTCTGTATTTACTTGTACTGCACTTGTGAAATATGTTAAGACGTTGAAAATTGAAAGAAAAATAAACTCAATGTGGTCAATTTTTTTAAATAATGAATTAACATATAATTAGTAATTTATACCAAAATCAATATTGTCTGCCAAACACATTTTTATTATTGACATCAAAAGCATTAAATTTAGGGTGTAGTTCAACGCCAACTTCATGTCAAGCATCTTTCGTAGCATTTCTATCTTTGTAGACGTCAAGAAATTTGTCCCACAGCACAGGTCTGGCTTCAACAAGCGTAATCAAAACTTCCAAATCAATATCTTCTATTATTTTATTAGAAAGAATTAGTCTGTTTTTATGTGCGTAATTATGTAAAAGTTATTAGTATTTCTTATTTATTAATATTTGATGAATAACCAAACTAATAAGTAATCAAAATGCAATTTCAGTGGTTAAGGCCAACTCGTCATCCGACTTGAAGTCGGCTAATGTGAAAGCGCCCATTTGGTTACGTGGTCTACTGAATCATCCGCAGACGGTCTGACGCCGGACGTTTCAGTGGCACCCGACGGCTGCAAACACGCGTTCTTCCGACTTTTTGACTCTGTCGGATAATGTGAAAGGAGCAATTCACTTCTTCACCCCACTAAAAGAATTTCGTCTTCCTACTTTTTGCGGATCGACAAAAGTCGGATAATGTGAAAGGAGCCGAATGGTTAAGTTGGAGAAATACACGGTTTTCTACTAATAATCAACAAAACACGAAACATTTTAGGCTCCTTTCACATTATCCGACTTTTGTCGATACGCAAAAAGTAGGAAGACGAAATTCTTTTAGTGGGGTGAAGAAGAGAATTGCTCCTTTCACATTATCCGACAGAGTCAAAAAGTCGGAAGAACGCGTGTTTGCAGACGTCGGGTGCCACTGAAACGTCCGGCGTCAGACCGTCTGCGGATGATTCAGTAGACCACGTAACCAAATGGGCGCTTTCACATTAGCCGACTTATGTCGGATGACGAGTTGGCCTTGAGCCACTGAAATTGCATTTTGATTACTTATTAGTTTGGTTATTCATCAATTATTAATAAATAAGAAATACTAATATATTTTACATAATTACGCACATAAAAACAGACTAATTCTTTTTAATAAAGTAATAGAAGATATTGATTTGGAAGTTTTGATTACGCTGTTTGAAGCCGGACATGTGATGTGGGACAAATTTCTTGACGCCAACAAAGAGAAAAATGCTACGAAAGATGCTTGACATGAAGTTTGCGTTGAACTACACCCCAAATTTAATGCTTTTGATGTCAATAATAAAAATGTGTTTGGCAGGCAATATTGATTTTGGTATAAATTACTAATTATATGTTAATTCATTATTTAAAAAAATTGACCACATTGAATTTATTTTTCTTTCAATTTCCAACGTCTTAACACATTTCACGAGTGCAGTACAAGTAAATACAGAGTGTAAATGACTGGATTGTCCCCCCCCCCCCCCTTACATTTTTAAAGTTGAATAAAATAAGGTTCGAAATAGGAATGTACTTTAATTTTTATCTCAGAATTGTGTTTTAGTATTTAAGTTCACTATGGGTCGGTCTTTTAATGGACATCCTCTACGAATACAGCATATTATATGTATATTATATTTATATTATACTATAACACTGCTACTATTTATATTTACCTCAATGTAAATAGACAGCATCTCAACTGTTTGTATGCAATTCCTAAATTGTGTGTTTTGGCTCTGAAGGACATCCTTGAGTTTTTCATGTAGCTCAGCGTTACTTAGCTTACTTAGTTGTACTTCACTTAATTTGTAGCTTACGCGGTCCGCGGGCCGTATTTGGCCCGCAACAGATTTTTATGTGGACCGTCGACAGCACAGGGGATTAAAAAATAAAATTTCACGTTGTGGGCTTCTTTTTACATAACTGTAAATTTCCCGAAATAGCATGCGTTAATTATGTAGAACAGAATTTTCCACTATGTTTCCGAAGAATCTACATAAAGAAGCTTTCAGCAAGATGGTTTTCATCAAGAATAAATTACAGGAATAACTTAACTGAATCTCATTTGGCCAATTTATTAAGACTGACTGCTACAAATACTGCAACAGACCCCCCCCCTCCCCCATCTTCTCTATTATAAAATAAACTGAACGATTTCGATCACCATCGTCTCACAATGGATATTGGTTGAAACAGAGTGAGTAAACTGGAAGCACAGTTTAAATACTTTTAGTTTAAAAGTTAGACCAAGTCCCATTGTTACGTTGGAACAAAAGATTCACTTCTTTTTTAGACTTTAAATTACTAATAACGATAATAATTATTTTTTAATTATTTGAAAAAAATAATTAATTACTGATTGCTATTTTATTAAGATAAAAAAAAATCAATTTTTTTTCAGTTGTCAGAAATGCTATATAATGTTAAATCGGTAATAATTAAAAATACATATATATTGGTGTATCCGGACCGCGAAAAGCTTCAATCTAAATCTATACGGCCCGCCTCTAAAAGTTAGTGGCAAACGCTGATGTAGCTCATCAAAGAAGGCAATGGATATTCGAAAATAATTGAAAAACTTTTATCATTTACGTGAAAATGACTTATTTTCCTCTTCTCGTAAATCCTCAAACAAAGTATAAAATAAACCCACTTCCTCTCTTCTTTCATTGATAGGATGCACCCAAACACGTTGTTTACCTTATTGCCTCTTTCAGCTGCGATTATAAAATGCAATAATTTTTTAATTTTTTTTTGTGATTCATTGTAAATTAAATTTCGTAAGCTCTATAATAACCACTCAAACACAAACTGAATTTGTAATTGAAAAAACGTGCATTGAGTACGAGCGGGTTGCTTCACCCAGCTTTTTTCGTCCGACGGAAATCGGATAGTGTGAAAGCAGGTGCTACCGAAATTGTCTTCCTACTTTTGCGGATCGACAAAAGTCGGATAATGTGAAAGGAGCCTTAAGGATCCTTTCACATTATCCGACTTTTGTCGATCCGCAAAAGTAGGAAGACAATTTCGGTAGCACCTGCTTTCACACTAGACTTCTTTCACACTATCCGATTTCCGTCGGACGAAAAAAGTTGAGTGAAGCAAAGCGTTCCCACTATATACACGTTTTTTCCATTACAAGTTCAGTTTGTGTTTGAGTGGTTATTATAGAGCTTACGAAATTTAATTTACAATGAATCACAAAATAAATAAATTATTGCATTATGGTTTTATAATTGCCGCTGAAAGAGGCAATAAGGTAAACAACGTGTTTGGGTGCATCCTATCAATGAAAGAAGAGAGGAAGCGGGTTTATTTTATACTTTGTTTGAGGATTTACGAGAAGAGGAAAATAAGTCATTTTCACGTAAATGATAAAAGTTTTTCAATTATTTTCGAATGTCCATTGCCTCCTTTGATGAGCTACATCAGCGTTTGCCACTAACTTTTAGAGACTGGCCGTATAGATTTAGGTTGAAGCTTTTCGAGGTCCCCATACACCAATATATATGTATTTTTAATTATTATCGATTTAACATTATATAGCATTTCTGACAACTGAAAAAAAATATTGATTTTTTTATCTTAATAAAATAGCAATCAGTAATTAATTATTTTTTTCAAATAATTAAAAAATAATTATTATCGTTATTAGTAATTTAAAGTCTAAAAAAGAAGTGAATCTTTTGTTCCAACGTAACAATGGGACTTGGTCTAACTTTTAAACTAAAAGTATTTAAACTGTGCTTCCAGTTTACTCACTCTGTTTTAACCAATATCAATTGTGAGACGATGGTGATCGAAATTGTTCAGTTTATTTTATAATAGAGAAGATGTGGGGGGGGGTCTGCTGCAGTATTTGTAGCTGTCAGTCTTAATAAATTGGCCAAATGAGATTTAGTTAAGTTATTCCTGTAATTTATTCTTGATGAAAACCATCTTGCTGAAAGCTTCTTTATGTAGATTCTTCGGAAACATTGTGGAAAACTCTGTCTTACACAATTAACGCATGCTATTTCGGGAAATTTATAGTTATGTAAAAAGAAGTCTACAGCGTGAAATTTTATTTTTTAATCCCCTGTGCTGTCGACGGGCCACATAAAAATCAGTTGCGGGCCAAATACGGCCCGCAGGAAGCGTAAGCTACAACTAAGTGAAGTACAACTAAGTAAGCTAAGTAACGCTGAGCTACATGAAAAACTCAAGGATGTCCTTCAGCGCCAAAACACACAATTTAGGAATTGCATACAAACAATTGAGATGCTGGCTATTATATTGAGGTAAATATAAATAGTTGCAGTGTAATAGTATAATATAAATATAATATACATATAATATGCTGTATTCGTAGAGGATGTCCATTAAAAGACCGACCCATAGTGAACTTAAATACTAAAACACAATTTTGAGATAAAAATTAAGGTACATTCCTATTTCGAATCTTATTTTATTCAAGTTTAAAAATGTAAGGGGGGGGGGGGGACAGTCCAGTCATTTACACTCTGTATTTACTTGTACTGCACTTGTGAAATATTTAAGACGTTGAAAATTGAAAGAAAAATAAACTCAATGTGGTCAATTTTTTTAAATAATGAATTAACATATAATTAGTAATTTATTCCAAAATCAATATTGTCTGCCAAACACATTTTTATTATTGACATCAAAAGCATTAAATTTAGGGTGTAGTTCAACGCCAACTTCATGTCAAGCATCTTTCGTAGCATTTCTATCTTTGTAGACGTCAAGAAATTTGTCCCACAGCACAGGTCTGGCTTCAACAAGCGTAATCAAAACTTCCAAATCAATATCTTCTATTATTTTATTAAAAAGAATTTGTGTGTTTTTATGTGCGTAATTATGTAAAAGTTATTAGAATTTCTTATTTATTAATTAATGAAGAATAACCAAACAAATACGTAATCAAATTGCAACTTCAGTAGTTCGAGGCCAACTCGCCTTCTGACAAAAGTCGGCTAATGTGAAAGCGCACATTTGGTTACGTGGTCTACTGAATCATCCGCAGACGGTCTGACGCCGGACGTTTTAGTGGCACCCGACAGCTGCTAACACGCGTTCTTCCTACTTTTTGACTCTGTCGGATAATGTGAAAGGAGCAATTCACTTCTTCACCCCACTAAAAGAATTTCGTCTTCCTACTTTTTGCGGATCGACAAAAGTCGGATAATGTGAAAGGAGCCGAATGGTTAAGTTGGAGGAATACACGGTTTTCTACTAATAATCAACAAAACACGAAACATTTTAGGCTCCTTTCACATTATCCGACTTTTGTCGATACGCAAAAAGTAGGAAGACGAAATTCTTTTAGTGGGGTGAAGAAGAGAATTGCTCCTTTCACATTATCCGACAGAGTCAAAAAGTCGGAAGAACGCGTGTTTGCAGACGTCGGGTGCCACTGAAACGTCCGGCGTCAGACCGTCTGCGGATGATTCAGTAGACCACGTAACCAAATGGGCGCTTTCACATTAGCCGACTTATGTCGGATGACGAGTTGGCCTTGAGCCACTGAAATTGCATTTTGATTACTTATTAGTTTGGTTATTCATCAATTATTAATAAATAAGAAATACTAATAACTTTTACATAATTACGCACATAAAAACAGACTAATTCTTTTTAATAAAGTAATAGAAGATATTGATTTGGAAGTTTTGATTACGCTGTTTGAAGCCGGACATGTGATGTGGGACAAATTTCTTGACGCCAACAAAGAGAGAAATGCTACGAAAGATGCTTGACATGAAGTTTGCGTTGAACTACACCCCAAATTTAATGCTTTTGATGTCAATAATAAAAATGTGTTTGGCAGGCAATATTGATTTTGGTATAAATTACTAATTATATGTTAATTCATTATTTAAAAAAATTGACCATATTGAATTTATTTTTCTTTCAATTTCCAACGTCTTAACACATTTCACGAGTGCAGTACAAGTAAATGCAGGGTGTAAATGACTGGATTGTCCCCCCCCCACCCCTTACATTTTTAAAGTTGAATAAAATAAGGTTCGAAATAGGAATGTACTTTAATTTTTATCTCAGAATTGTGTTTTAGTATTTAAGTTCACTATGGGTCGGTCTTTTAATGGACATCCTCTACGAATACAGCATATTATATGTATATTATATTTATATTATACTATAACACTGCTACTATTTATATTTACCTCAATGTAAATAGACAGCATCTCAACTGTTTGTATGCAATTCCTAAATTGTGTGTTTTGGCTCTGAAGGACATCCTTGAGTTTTTCATTTAGCTCAGCGTTACTTAGCTTACTTAGTTGTACTTCACTTAGTTGTAGCTTACGCGGTCCGCGGGCCGTATTTGGCCCGCAACAGATTTTTATGTGGACCGTCGACAGCACAGGGGATTAAAAAATAAAATTTCACGTTGTGGGCTTCTTTTTACATAACTGTAAATTTCCCGAAATAGCATGCGTTAATTATGTAGAACAGAGTTTTCCACTATGTTTCCGAAGAATCTACATAAAGAAGCTTTCAGCAAGATGGTTTTCATCAAGAATAAATTACAGGAATAACTTAACTGAATCTCATTTGGCCAATTTATTAAGACTGACTGCTACAAATACTGCAACAGACCCCCCCCCCCCATCTTCTCTATTATAAAATAAACTGAACGATTTCGATCACCATCGTCTCACAATTGATATTGGTTGAAACAGAGTGAGTAAACTGGAAGCACAGTTTAAATACTTTTAGTTTAAAAGTTAGACCAAGTCCCATTGTTACGTTGGAACAAAAGATTCACTTCTTTTTTAGACTTTAAATTACTAATAACGATAATAATTATTTTTTAATTATTTGAAAAAAATAATTAATTACTGATTGCTATTTTATTAAGATAAAAAAAAATCAATTTTTTTTCAGTTGTCAGAAATGCTATATAATGTTAAATCGATAATAATTAAAAATACATATATATTGGTGTATCCGGACCGCGAAAAGCTTCAACCTAAATCTATACGGCCCGCCTCTAAAAGTTAGTGGCAAACGCTGATGTAGCTCATCAAAGGAGGCAATGGACATTCGAAAATAATTGAAAAACTTTTATCATTTACGTGAAAATGACTTACTTTCCTCTTCTCGTAAATCATCAAACAAAGTATAAAATAAACCCAATTCCTCTCTTCTTTCATTGATAGGATGTACCCAAACACGTTGTTTACCTTATTGCCTCTTTCAGCGGCAATTACAAAACCATAATGCAATAATTTATCTATTTTGTGATTCATTGTAAATTAAATTTCGTAAGCTCTATAATAACCACTCAAACACAAACTGAACTTGTAATGGAAAAAACGTGCATATAGTGGGAACGCTTTGCTTCACTTAACTTTTTTCGTCCGACGGAAATCGGATAGTGTGAAAGGAGTCTAGTGTGAAAGCAGGTGCTACCGAAATAGTCTTCCTAATTTTGCGGATCGACAAAAGTCGGATAATGTGAAAGGAGCCTTAAAGTAAATGGTCGAGGACAAAACAGGAAATGATAGTGCAATAAATATGTCTTTTTCTATCCACTTCTCAATAATCCCAGACAACGGGCGCCGAAACTCGCCTCGCATTTCCAAGAAAAATTTACTGAATCTGCTTTAAACAAAACAAAAATGAAAGTATAAAAAATAACAAACAGCCAGAAAAAGCAGAAGTAATGAAAATGGTTAATTCTATTTTTTCCCTCCTCCCCTTTTAGTTTTTAGACGAATTGAATGCCTTTTAAAATTGGGGGAATAGATTCCGGTAGTTTTAGAAGTGGGGGGATGGGTTTCAATGGTTTTAGAAGTGGGGGGGATAGATTTTAGAAGTGGGGAGACGCATGGGTATTTTCTGACAAGTGGGGGGACGCGTCACCCCGCGTCTACCCACACTTCTAGCACTGTTTTTATGAAGATCGTTCTTCAATTGTTGAATGATGGCAGCACAAGCTTATTTTTCTTTGAAAGCTTGCTGGAGACAAGTATATAAGACTGCGCAAGGCCAAGATAGATGCCTAGAAAGTTGAAAAAAGTCCATGTGTTTGCATACAAATAGATATAAGTATGTGTGGCCATCCAACAATTGAAGAACGAACTTCATAGGAATGGATTTCAAAGTCCCAACAAGTCTCAAAAGTCTTTAAATTATACAATACCATGAGAAATCTGAAGGGTTCCAAGTGAGAACGGAAGTTTCATGGAGTCGCCCAGCTACCAAACTGAACTGCTGTTTTTAATTATGTGCGTGGTTTTTATTTGTCGTATTTTATTATTTTTCGCTGGAAGAAATATCTATGGGGAAAAAATTAAATTATTCGAGTTGTCATTTTAGGAAGGTTGGTTAATTTAACAACCTATTTTTGTGCACAATGATGGTTAATCAGGCCGAGACCTGCAGGCTAATGCGAATTCCGAACTAAGAAAACGGAAGTTTCATAGAGTCGCCCAGCTACCAAACTGAACTGCTGTTTTTAATTTTGAGCATAGTTTTTAGTTGTCGTATTTTATTATTTTTCGCTGGAAGAAATATCTATGGGGGAAAAAAATATTCGAGTTGTCATTTTATCAAGGTTGGTTAATTTAACAACCTATTTTTGTGCACAATGATGGTTAATCAGGCCGGGACCTGCAGGCTAATGCGAATTCCGAACTACAACGAACATCAATGCTTTCCAGAATCTCTATCTTTTTCCCCAAGTCATTAAACTTGAATTCGAATGTCCCTTCCAAACTGTCACACTTCTTTTCGACATTCTCGAATTTCTCTTCTAAACTATTACACTTCTTTTCGACATTCTCGAATTTTCCAATAAATTTGTCTTCGATTTGTTTCACGCTTTCCTTCATAGATGCTAAAAGATGGCTTTTTAATTCCTCCTGTCCGGCAGAGATCGCAGAAATATTCTTTTGCATTTTCTCTTGGCCCGCTTTCATTTCTTCCTGCCCTTCGGACATTTTCTTCTGCATTTCTTGCATGAAAGCATAAAGCTGTTGACATTTTTCATCTTGTTCCGCCATTCCTCTGGTAATCGGCATTCAAATCCCACTTCTGACACCAGTTGTTGCGTGGACAGGTTTGAAAGATTTGAAGCCAAAGCAGATCAAAACTTGCAGATATTTATTCCAATATCACTCTTCACAGATTCCTTTACAACTCCAGAACTTCTCGTTCTAGTAGACACAATACAGCTCTTTTCACAATAATAGAGCACAGCAGTTAAAAACTTGACAACACAACTGCTCAAATCACTGCAAAAGACAATGCAATACAGTTCGCTTTCGGAACTCTCTGAATGCTCACTGAGACTCAGTATTTCAATACAGTAATTCCAGTCAACTCACTGACTCAACTCAGTCAACTTCTGACTAACCTAGCTGACTAACTCCAGTCAACTCCTCTAACTGAATCATGGCCGGGCTTATATAGGAGTCAAACCTTCTGGAGACTTCTAGAGGAAGATATTTGGAAAACTTTCCAGATCGTAGTCGAAAAGTCCTATACATGTACATGGGGACCGAAAATGTCACCAAATGGACGCCAAGTTTGGCGACATTTGGCGATTTCTTGCCAAATTTGGCGATTTCTTGCCAAATTTGGCGAGATTGCCATTACCATAATAAATGCCCTGCTCCTTGTAAAACTCGCTTCCCAGCGTTATCTCTGTAAAACTCGTTATCAAGCATTAAGACACACATTGCGGGGAAGCAAACTAAAGACGAACTATTGCACTGCCTTATGCAAAATGTACGTAATTTTTCCTATTTACAAAATTAACACTACGAAATATTTACAATTATACAAAAATTCGTAACACTTATCGATGATGTTAACAGAGGTTAATGAAAGTATTGTTTTCGGCCCCACAAAAAAAATGAGGTTTTTATTTTGCAATTCTCCGCGTTTTGGAACATCCTGATTTCAAAACAGTGGTCTAAAAATATATCCGTCTGTGCTTACGTGGTCAGCATAACTCCCGAACGAATTGACCTAAGATGTTCAAATTTGGTGTATGGGTTACTGGGTTACTGGCACTGAACTAAAGAAAAACACTGGAGTGATGACATTGGCTTCTTTTACAAGTGAGCAATCGAGCCACGCGCATTAACACAATATGCCCTTAAAGACTAGCACGTGCTAGACTGTTAGGGCAAAACATTGCGATTTGTCTATTCAAATTATTCGTGGCGGGCTTTGTTGCAAACCAAATACTCTGAGTATTTTCTGCAAAATAGTGACGTATTTCTTTTAAAGTTCTATTTTAGCTTATTTTATTTATTAACAGCGATAATACAGCTTAGAAAAAGCTTGTTTATATTTATATGTATCGGGAAATGGCGAGGTTTGAGTGTTTCCTTATAGTGATCGTCAAAACAAAAGTGGATTTTTTGAGAAATGTCTCGCACGTTAATGTAAATAATTTTGCAGCGTGAAATCTTCAATTAGTCGGTGAGTTTCTGATTTTGCTTTGAAAGGATTTAAACTTTTATTTATTTACTTTGTGTTCAATTTCGCGCGATTCGAAGTGTATCCAGCGAAGCTTCTGTTAAAGCCATAGTAAGTACACTTGCATTATTCATACTTTTGTTATTAAAGTATAAATTTATCTTTTAATATATTAAGAGATTGTATATTTTATAAGCTACTGAAAATGAAATTGTAATTCCAATTATGATATGCTCAAATAGAAACTGAATATTGCTTATGACACAAATTGTATTAAAATATTTAGTAAAATAAATTGCAATATCGATATCGAATGTCTGCTATAATTTGGTTATGATCCGATTACCATACGATATAGCAATTTTTGCCGTATTCTGAACTCTGTTAAAAAGTATATAATAAATTTTAATAGTAATGTAATCATTTAATAATTTTAAATTTGGAATCTAAATGCATATATTCAAAATGAACAAGATGACATATAAATGGTTTCTAAGACATTCATCATTCATAAGGATACTCATTACTCAAAAAGTTCTGAAAAAAAAATATGTGAAAGTTCTGTACAAAAATCTTGCAGGTGCAAAATTAACAAAACTTTTTATTTATTGTCTGTCCTTTAAGCTCATTAGTTTAAAGGTCTATTATATTGTTTTGTATGCAATACTTGAAAATAAATGGAAGGAAAACAAATTGACTATTAATTTCATCAATTGTTATTTTATTATTCAATAATTTATTTTAATGTTTTGACAACCAATATTGTTTTCAATTCTGTAATATAGTAGAAAAATGTATGTAACGGTAAAATAGTGTTGACTCTCTTAGGATATAAAAAAGCAGCCGAGATTAAACAAATATAAAAGTTTATTTTCAGAGAGGTTCTAAGCGAAGTGGGTGATGCATTCACTAGTCAAGATTTGATATTCCAAGAGGTGGAGTCAAAACGGATTACGTAGCTTATATGAGTTTGAGTGACGTTCTACTATGTTCTAAGTGGTTCTCGCTAACTGGAGAATTTACTAGAGCGATCTAATAGCTTCATTGACTATCCCAATGGGAATACATTACAACATCCCCCCTTTCAAGACGGCCGCGGTCCGTCCAGAAAGGAGAAATGTCTAAAACAAACAAAAAATTTAAATTTTGTCTTACACTAGCAAAAAATCACCCACTTGTTCTTTAACAAGAGTACAAGGATCATAACAGGAACAGACTTTGAATATAACTAGAAACAACATACTAACAATACAACATTACATTCAAAATAAAATTTAGAATACCCTTTGAATTTTCAAAATATTGTAAAATAAATTGTACAGTCAGAGTGAGGAGTACCTAAATTTTAAACGTTTACTCTATCTTATTAATTTTCAATACTTTAGTGAAATGCAGTATTTGTTAAAGAATCTACTCTCACTGTATAGTATAAAATTAGTAGTAATCTAGTTATCAGGGACAAAGTTCTTTTGTTACACGACAAAAGTTCATTGACATTTGTGGTAATTTATGAACTTTTCCCTACTAAACCAGATTAAACTTTTTATATTACAGTTTAGATTCTTAGAAAAACATACTAATTAATAATTATTCTTCATATTCCTATAATACATTATTCATATAATACTCAGTTGTTTCTTTTTCACATATTTCTTCAAATACTATTATTTCCAACAAATAAAATAAAGATAAATAACATTTAATAAAAATAATATCTTCTATCACTCTGACAACAAAATCTTGAAATATACAACCTTTCATAATACTTCTACAAAATGCTGAATTTTAAGTGAAATAACACAATAATACTGATTGTCCTTTTTTTAAAAAAAAAAAAAATACTTTACAACATGTTCAAAATAAACACCTGATCATTATTGTAAATCATTGAATTGTAACACAAATTCACACTAATAATAAAATCAATTACATAATAATAATAAATAATAATGCATCCCACAATAGCAAAAATAGTAGACTTCAGTTGTTATGGGCTCTTTAATCCTGAGTGTCAATCTGACTCTGCTCATGGCTAAGTCTGAGCTGGTTAGGGGGACGAAATAGTCGTAATTTTGACACATGGACTATTTCAGGTAATTTAGTGACAGCATTAATTTTATCAATAGTGTAATTGACCGGAGACGTTGCGTTTATTATGGTATAAGGACCTGAAAAAGGGGGTGACAATTTTCTGGAATTTGGATATTGGAACTCTTCTAGGATAACCATATCTCCCTCTTTAAATTTTATATCCTTAAATCTGGCATCATAATATACCTTATTTTTTAGATGATTATCTATAGTACGTTGTTTTGCCAGTTTACGAGCTTCATCTATTGGAGGATATAACTCTTGTTGCCCCAAAATATTGGCATAGGGGGTTTGGCCTAAAAGTAAATAGGCAGGAGAAAACCCAGTTACCGTGTGTGGTGTATGATTATACTCATGAGCTACCTCCTCAATTAATTTAGATCATGGCACCTTTTTTGACGAAGAGTTCACTTTACATTTTAGCATGGTAACCAAGGATTGTTGTACTCTTTCAGTCTTGGCATTGGTTTCTGGTCGGTGTGACGTGGTCATTAAATGCTTAACATTATAATTCCTAAGAAATTTTTTAAGTTGTGAGGACGTAAATGCCGGATTTCTATCTGTGAGTAGTTTCTCAGGTACCTGGATATTAAAGATTTGTTTTAGACAATTGATGTAGGTACCAGCCGTCTCATTTTTTGAGGTAAAAACCCAAACATACCGGGTGGCATGATCTATTACAGTATGCAAACACCCTTTCGTAGAATTATAATAATTTAAACCCTTTACAGTATCCAAGGAAAAAGGCCTTTACAGTATCTGGAAAGGGACATCAGTAGGGGGTACCATTTGCAAGAGTCCAAACCTTTTTTGTCTTGGTTTTTTGTTTAACTGACAAGTTTCACAGTGTCTTACAAAGTTACTAATATCGTTATTAATATTAGGCCAATAGTATTGTGGTGTTATTAAACTAATCATTTTCTGGATGCCAGGGTGTCCAAATTTATAATGAGCTTCGTTTAGAATTTTATGTCTCAACGAAAAAGGTATAACTACCTTAAAAATTGTATTCTTTTTTATAACAACAATGTCATTTATAATCTGATATTTAAGTTCACACAAATCATCCTGTTCTTGATGAAATTTTATTTCCTCAAGATCCAAAATAAACACATTGGGTTTTATATGGTTAATAGCAGGAAGCCTAGAAAGCATATCTGCTTCGATGTTAGTGTCTCCTTTGATATATTTTATCTCATAATCATACATGCTAAGTTTCAATGACCAACGAAAAAGCCTTCCCTAAGATTTTTTATGTTTTTAAGCCATACCAAGGCTGCATGGTCAGTGTGAATGATAAATTTCTTACCATGAAGATAATAATGAAATTTATCAATAGCATCAATAATGGCTAAGCATTCTAGTTCTGTTATGGCATAGTTTTTTTCGTAAGGTCTTAAAGTTCGAGAATGATATGCTATTGGGTGTAGTATTCCCTGTTCATCGGGTTGTTTCAAGACTGCACCCACAGCATTTAAAGAAGAATCTACAAAGACATGTAATGGTAACTCTGGATTAAACAGATGTAAGATAGGTTTAGCTAAAAGTGTATTTTTTAAGAGATGAAAACTTTCCTGACATTTAGTATCCCAAACCCAAGGAACATCTTTTTTAAGTAAATTGTTTAAAGGATATTTAATTTGGGCATACTGGGGAATAAACTTATGATAAACATTTACAGAACCAAGAAATCTTTGTAACTCCTTTGCATTAGCAGGGGGTTTCAGTTTTCTGATACTCTCCAGGTTTACATTGTCAGGTGTAATTTGACCTCCTTCTATCTCATATCCAAGAAAATTTATTTTTTCTTTAACAAATTGACATTTAGACATTTTGAGTTTGATGTTTTCTTTTTGAAAGATCTCAAAAATGTGTCTGAAGTGATCATAGTGCTCCTCTTTGGACTTGGAGAATATTATAATATCGTCAAAATAGTTGCACGCGAAATTGACTTTATGTTTATGAAGTATTCTTCTTATAGCACGATTAAATATGGCTGGCGCTACTTTCAGTCCAAAGGGAAGTCTTTTCCATTGATATAAACCAAAGGTTGTGCAAAATGCTAGCTTCTCAGCATCATCAGGGTGAATTTCTATATTCCAATAACCCGAAGTCATGTCTAGAGAGCTATACCAACGCGATAGGCTTAATTTATCTAATAGAGCATCGATTCAGGGTAATGGTTCCGAGTCTGGTTTACAAATACTGTTCAATTTTCTAAAATCACAACAAAGCCTTGTCTTGACATCTTCATCTCGCTTCATAACTAACGTTACTGGACTCGAATAAGGACTGTGACTTTCTTCAATAACACCAGCTTTTAACAACTTTTCAACTTGAGATTTAATTTCAATCCCATCACTAAGGGAAGTCCTATATGGTCTTAAACATATAGGTGTGTCAGATGTCAAGACAATTCTTTGAGGTTCTAAATTAATTTTGCCAATATCATATTTATCTTTTGAGAAAATACACTGGTATTCCTGAAGCAACATAGAGAGTGCATCATCTTTTTGCACCAACTGTGGACTTTCTTGGACCACAGGGGTCTCAGATGTTGCACACTCCTTGACAACAGGGGAACTTATAACGACTTGATTATCAACATGAGCATGTAAAAATTCTGGCAATATAGAGAGTGCATCATCTTTTTGTACCAACTGAGGACTTTCTTGGACCACAGGGGTCTCAGAAGTTGCACACTCCTTGACTACAGGGAAACTTACAACTACTTGATTATCAACATGAGCATGTAACAATTCTGGTACATTAATATTATAAGAATGTTCTTGAATGGCTACTCCTTCTTGCCATACAACACATTTTTCACAGTCCAAAATCAACTTAAATTTTCTACAATCATTCAAACTCAACAATGCATAACTCAAAGGAGTGTGTACAATAAAAAAGGTTATGAAATGAACCAGATTACCAATCTTAATAGGTAGTGTACATGTGTTTCTCAGAATAAGCATTCCCTTTGCCTGTCTAGCTCGTATTGGAACGATTTGTTGGATGTCAAGAGGTTTGTTGCCATGTATGCGTTGGAGTAATTTTAAGGAAATGACTGTCAAACTTGACCCAGTATCAATAACTATAGGAAATAAATTATTTATGTGGGATCCAGTAACAATTAATTGTCTGGATGAGATTACTGAATTATCAGCAGACACTACCGCCTTTGGCGAAGCTTCATTCTGAAAAACACAAGTATTTGTGTAATGATAAGCGTTCAAAATTCCTATTTCCTCACATAAATGGCATGGTTTAGTGGGTAATCCCTGTTGAAGACCATTAAAATGAATATTAGATGAGATCGGTTGTTGAAATTCATTGAACTGAACATTATGTGGACTCTGATGACCTGTGTATCGTGGTCGATTATTATTATTTACTGTTCTTGGCTGGTATATTAGGGTAGGCATAGCCTGCCAATTGGGGTTAACGCGAGGCTGAAAAGGTCGATATTTGGGAGAAAAATTGCATTTTAATGTCGTCTGGTCATACCTAGGTCTCTGAAAATTGCTGCGAGGTCTAAAGGGTTGTCCTACTGTATTTGACGATTCTATACGTTGACTATTAAGAGAGTGTAAACGAGTGACTAAATTTAACCAATCTATAGGTGTTTTAGGAGGATTAGCGATCAGCAATTGTCGAACATTACGATTTTTAATACCCTCCGACAAAGCTTCTAAGATTAATTTTGTGTCTAAACCCAATTGCCTACCAATTTCCATCTTACTGTGAAAATATTTTAATAAATCATCTTGATCTCCTAATTGTTGATGATAAAAATCTCCAAAATTCACACATTTTGGTTGGGCAAATTTTTCAAGAAGCAATTCTTTCAATTCATTCCAATTAGTGATTAAAAGACAACAGTTAATGTATTCTTTCAAGGCAGTACCTTGAAGGTATCTGTTTAGATTTTCAAGCCTCCATTCATCTGAAAACCCCAATTGTAAGGTTTTAGTTTCAAAATACTGTAACCAATTATTTATGTTAATTCCATTTTCAGGATTAAAAGCAATAAGTTCAGGGATATTATCCCATGCTTTATTTGAGTTTACTTTTTCAAAAGGATTCATGCTATTGGTTTGACTTACAGCAACACTATTAATTTCATTAATATCTTTTACAACAGAATTAGGAACAGTACCAGAAGAACCAACAGAATCTTTGTTAAGCATATCTTCATTCTGGAAAGCAGTTAACGAATTTTCTGGAAGCATTCCTTCCATATTACTGAGTGTGGCAGTTTCTTTATCCATATTCTCACTTGTTAATACTTGTCGACTATTTCTCTCGTATAATTGTCTTCCAGAACGTAGTAACATAAGATGAAATCACAGTCAATAAAATACCGTTATTAAGCTTACTTGCTTTAATTAATACAAAAATATTTTACTTAAATATCTAGACACTTTTATCACAATTCTTTAAAGTTCAAAACTAACTTGAAGTCAAATATTAAATTAAAAACACTTCAATATAAATTTTACAGCAATTAAACAAAATACATGTTTTTCCTTGTACATACCCAAATGGTATTCTTCTTCCGCTTCAGTCAAGTTATCAGTAATCCTTAGAGAAAAAGTTCCAAAAAGTCCGTAAGTTCAGAAGCACTTTTCACACTTCAACGCTATTTTTCTTCGGATCAGAGGTCACCAGACGTTTCTCAAAACTCAGGCCTAAAAGTCTACGGTAGGGTTCCGCTTACCACTCTTTTCTCCTTCGGTGAAACTTTCTGCCAATTACAGATGAAGAAGGCGTGGCTTAGAACTCAGCTCCTGTTGTTTTCAAAGACACACGGGCACCATGTCCATCTGATTGACAGACGTCAAAATATCAAGATGTAAACTGCGAAGTCTTTACGTCTTTAATTTAAACTGTTTCCCCTACAGAAGATCACATCCTGTCGACTTTTGTAACGGTAAAATAGTGTTGACACTCTTAGGATATAAAAAAGCAGCCGAGATTAAACAAATATAAAAGTTTATTTTCAGAGAGGTTCTCAGCGAAGTGGGTGATGCATTCACTAGTCAAGATTTGATATTCCAAGAGGCGGAGTCAAAACGGATTACGTAGCTTATATGAGTTTGAGTGACGTTCTACTATGTTCTAAGTCAGCGTTCGCCACTAACTTATAGAGACGGGCCGCATGACTTATGTTGGGACTTTCCGCGGGCCGCAGATGTATACCTCAATACGCCATTGAATATATTCCTTTATTACATATGTTCAATGTTAGAAGTGAAATAATTACTAAAGACTCAACTATATAAAACAATTTTGAAAAAAGAAATAATAATTTAACTTTTTTTATATTAATCTAATAATAGTTATTATATTATATTAATATAATATAATAACAATTGATATTTGATTCTTGTTTCAAATAATTAAAAAAATAATTTTCTTTACATCGTAAATCAAAATCATAAAAGAAGTTAATCTTTAGTGACAATATTACAATGTGACTTGACATAAACTCATAATCAATAGATATTTAAACCATACCTCCTAAATCTTCCATTTTAATCGTTGTTAATTGTGAGACGATGACGGCAGCTCCACTTTTTACTATCTACTTTGCGTTTAAAACTAGTCTTCGTCGCCATTATTGCACTGGAGTCATAGAGATCGCAATACTTCTTTTCACATCAAAACAAAAGAGGCCAGTATGCATTAAAACCCCCAAATCCTGCACATCACATTCAGAAAAGCAGAAATTGAATTGTGCCATTCACGAGTCGAGGTGGTAGGGTACCATAAGTACAAAACTAAGCAATGCGAAAGAATGCACCATTGGTAATAATTCAAACTATTGCTTTTTTTATTTTTTATGGCAATCTCAGAAAAAAAAAAAAAGGATTTTTCAGACTTACTGACTCGGGCCACTTTATGGAATACGCGGTTTTTGGTAGTAAACACATACTATTGTAGACAAATTAAAATTATTTCCGCAAAATTTGATTTTTTCTCTTGTGTACTGCCAGCGGGCCGGAGAAAAAGCTGTCGCGGGCCGGATCTGGCCCGCGGGCCGCCTAGTGGCTGACGCTGTTCTAAGTGGTTCTCGCTAACTGGAGAATTTACTAGAGCGATCTAATAGCTTCATTGACTATCCCAATGCGAATACATTACATGTATCACAATCATACCTGCCAACATTGGCATTTTCAAATTAGTACAATTTTTACGGAACAAATATTTGCATTCCTATGACTCATGGAAAGTGAAATAGCGACAATATTTATGAATGTAATATATAAAAATAGTAATTCACTAGCAAATGCAAATAATAAAAAAATAAAAAATGCATAGTATTAAATTGCTCTCAAATATAACAATTTGTTACATTTTAGCACAGAATAGAAATTATAAAATAAAATATTAACCTGGATTTAAAAATAAATCAAATTTAAACTTTTACAATAAAATCTCTGATGAAGTGTGATTTAATCTACATTACACCCAAATAACATGCTTTATGACACAAAAACTACAGTGAAACATATAAGTTGGTGGTACTCAAAGTGTTTAATCACACGCACAAATATCAATTATGCATGCCTTTGAATTCTTATTGCTACATTTGATGTTGTCAGTGCATTTTTTAAAATTAATATGAACTTTGACATCAGTAAATCCTCCATGAGAAATCTTAATATCAGATGCATAGATAGAGCAAAATGCAAAATTTGTTCATTTGCTTGAATTTATGATGATTTGAAGTAAAATGCTTGGTATAAGATTCCAAAAAAAAACTTTATATTTTTTGGAGTCTTATACCAAGATTGTTTAACTTGGATATTTTAAAATAAATAATAAGACTAACAAAGAAGCTGAAAACCGAAAGTGCTTTAATCACTTAAGTCTGAGATAACGAAACAGTCGTTCGGTGCCGCCAACACACATGAGTGCTATTATTTATGCGCAACGTAGGAGTACGGTCTAAAAGAAGGAATAATAAATAAAAAAAAAACTAAAGCACTTTCAGTTTTCTACTTCTTTATTAATCTCAAAAGTTCGAGACAACGAAACAGTTGTTTGGTTCGCCAGGTCCCGTCGGCATCAACACCATTGAAAACAATACATCCCCGGCGCCGTGGTTTAGAGCTATTATTTGCGCGCAATGTTGGAGTCCGGTCCAAAAGAAGGAAGAATAAAAAAAACTAAATCACTTTCAGTTTTCTGCTTCTTTATTAACCTGTAAAGTCCGAAACAACGAATCAGTGGTTTGGTTTGCCAAATCCCGTCGGCAACACAAATGAAAACATGCATCCCCGCCAACGCGCTTTATTGCTGTACATAGCGCAACCTCGGAGTGTGAACATTTTGACTGACGCGATAGCTTTGGAAAATCGTTTCGGTTTCGTTGGTGACTTGAAAAAATATGAAAAAATTCGGTTTTAAGGAAAAAACGATAAGTACCATGAAATCCGTACGATTTTTTTAGCTTTTCGTACAACCGTAAAAAATAGTAAAAATCCGTACATTGTACGGATAATCCGTACAAGTTGGCAGGTATGCACAATTTTTTTCTAATTTTAAAATTAAAGTCATTGTTAGCTTTAAAAAAAAATTAAAAAAATTACAAAAGTTAAAACGTCCTAAAAAGGATTGAAAACTCTTGGATAACCTTAACACTTTAGAGGCATAGGTTGATTGGATTTAAATTTATTTGGTGCAAGGGCAACACGAACATTTGGATATAAGATTTCAAAAAATAAAATAGATCCATGTTGCACAGAAATTTTATTGTGTATGTAGCAATTGCACTGTTTTGGTGTGGTCTAAAAAAGCCTCAAAATGCAGTACTGTGCTTTAAAAAGGTGGGATATTTTTAATCCCGCCGTGCCTCAAAGAGCTAAAATATGCATTTGAATTAAATTAACATACTTGGCCCGATTTCCCGAACATCCATAAAAGAATTACTATCTTGTAAACATGGCAAATAAGTTAGATTCCGTAACCTAAATCTCTATTTTGCTTGATTTGGCACATTTCCTTCCTCATATAAACAGTATAATTTCTAATAAAAATAACACTTTAATATCCTGACTTTGCAAGCAAGAATTCTACTCCAATAAAAAATAATTTGTTTCTGTATAAAAGTTGCTGATTGCAAGTGAAGAGCCAAAACTTCCCCCATAATTATCAATGCATGAAGCCATGAAGCTATGGGGAGGAACTACTTTTCTCCTTCGTATTCGCACACTCGCTAAAGGGTGCGATTCGGTTTCGGCTCGCTCAGTCAGCACTCCAGTTCCGTATTCTTTAGCTCAGTGGTTACTGGTGGTCATGGGATCTGTCATTTTAAGTTTTCGTCAAAATTGCGCATGCGCATAAGCAGAGTTCGCCAAAATACGTGATATCTGCTTGAACACGCATTAAAAATCAATTTCACCCCAATAGAATTAACCTCATACGTGAATTCACGCATCAGCACATCATGCTTAAATTTTTTTAAATAATCCTCCATTTTATAAAACAGATATCATCCTAGTCGTTTTTCGAAGTAAGGCGCTACTTCCCTGCCCTTTATCTTTAAAAATAGTGTCCTTTTCTGAACTAAAAGAAATGATAAGACTGATGGTGCAGAGGTTCCAATCGTTTCGCCAACGTCAATCGCCGGCGGGTGTTTTTTGTTTTTGTTTTTTTTGGAATATCGTAAATTGTAAAGTTTTACTTCTTCGTCATTTGCTCGATAGTTTCAATAGTATTGCCAGCATTTTCCCGATAGCTTTTGAGGTGTCGCTGGTATTTGCCCGATAATTTCGTAGGACACCAACGTGGTGTCACCGAACGGCATAGTGTTAATAGTTAGTATAAGGTTTACAACCATCAAGTGTTTTTAGTAAGCATTTAAAAAGTATATTTCTGCTCTGATACGCGAAATCGCGATCGTGCAACGTTGCTGTACAATCGCACGTACAGCTTGTTATTATTGTCGTTATTGATTTTGTAAAAAAAAAAACTTATTTTACTTATTTTTTAAAAAACTTTAGTTTAAAAAATACCCTTTGGATTTAAAAAATACTCCTTAAAATTTAGAGAGGGGTTGAAAATACCCTTTGGAATTATTTAACTGGTGAACACTGCGCAAAAGGTTGAAATCTTGAAAAATCATGTTTTTTAGCAATTAAATCAGAAAATAATTGAAATTCAGCTCTAATGTATCTCTAAATGTCTCCAAAGGTGTTTTAAACATCCCCACCTCCGAAATTTCCGTAGAAATGCGATAAAAGTGTAAAAAGTTAAAAAACGAATGCCTTTACCACAGAGCTCTCTGCCATTGAGCATCGACCATCAACGATTGTTTTTCACCTGTTTCACGCACAAATAAAATAATGTTTATCACATAACATCGCCAATTTCACTTTTTTTTTTTTTTTTTGTCCTATGTAGAAATTATTGCAGTGAAAATATGAAAATGGTAAATAACACCATTCTATTTCAAATTCGAATGCAATGGCCTTTATTATCCCATACAGCGCACATCATCCCAGAGAGGTCTCTAGGAAGTCATTCGAAGTCCCGGTGATGACTTGGGACTTCCTAGAGACCTCACTGGGAGGATGGTTGCTACATTGGATAGTGTAATTGAAAGTTGTACGATGTTCCACACCCCTAGTTAAGAAAGAAATTTTACAAATTTCATTTACGGTAAATTTTTATAATTTTTTTTCCCCTATAAAATAATTGAAATTCAGCAAATAAATGAAGGATCAGATTTTATCACATTTAGTTACACTATAATAGAGTTCTTTGGTTAAAAAAATTGTTTTAAAATTCAAATTTTATCCTTTTCAAACAAACAAATGAAGAAAAAAATTTGAGAAATAAGGGATTATTCCCTTCTTTAATAAATGCTCCTTGAGCTGCTAATTCTACGATTAACTGTATTTTCCAGGATGAATTGGACTCTAAATGTGGTAGAAAAGCATTACTGATTCGTCACTTCCTCTCAGCTTTTTGTTTTAGTCCACTCTCATTCGTCCGTTATTTTGACTTCTCTTGGAGTTCAGGAACTAGCTTTGACCTTGCACACTGATATACGATAGGCTGGAGCAATTTGTCTGATTAGTGAGTCCTCTGTGGCAAAAATAGCATAGAAAACTCTTATCCTTATCTTTCATGTTAATACTAAACTCAGTGATGTATGCAGTGGTGTAGTGTAAAATAAAAAGGTGTGGGGACGCTATGTCGCATCGTTACAAATGTATTTTTTTCTGCGTGTGTGGGAGAGGGGGAAGAGAGTGAGAATGACAATTTTAAATAATTTTATTAATATTACTTTAATAATCTCAACACAGCAAATGAGCAACTCAAAAATTAAAAAAAAAATTATGTTTTGACTTATTCTTTCATTATATATTTTTTTTAAACTGTTAAGTTATATAGATTTTTAAACAATTTGTTTTGCACAACCCATTATAAAAAATTGTTTAACACTCTATAAATGGATTATAAGACATTTGCAAACATATTATTGACACAGATTTTTTACCATAATTTTCCAAAATTTCAGAGATGCCTTATATGCAATGGGTTCGGATAAATTCCCAAATTCTATAACTCCTCGAAATCTGTTTTTAAAATGAATTAAAAAGATTGCGATTGTTGCACATGTCCATTGGGAGTTTTATGGATTTTCTACTTCTCGGAAAAAAAAAAAAATGTAGAGAAGTTCCTCTTGCTTGATTGACCTTTCCTTTCCTTTTCCAAATTTGCTCCATTAATAAAATAATTGGTAAATTAAAATCCATCAGTCGATTTAAAATTTCTTGATAAAGTATTAATTTGTGTTCCATTTCCAATCATATCCAATTTTAAGCGGGATATTTTAATGTAGGCTCATTACTTGCCAGACGTATAGATTTGTTTGGAACATTTCTGTTTTTTTCATCTTATCCAGTTCGATTTTGTAATTTCGACAGTGGTGATGATCAGGTGACAATAATAGTCAAAAGTGGGTATGAATCGGAGGAGAGAGCAAACTGCAAAACATATATGATATTGCCATCAAAATCACTAGATTTTAAAAAAGGAAATATTTAATAAAATAATTTAATAAAATTTTTTAAAAATGGAAATATTTCCTGGAAGAAAAAAAGTAATCCTTCAAATTCCTATACTCTACAAGCACATTTTAGGACATTGTCATCTATAAAATCATAAAAAAAATACCTTAAAGATACAATTATATTTACTATTTCATTACATTCATTTTGAAACAAAATTTCAATTTAATAGAGACCGAGGCAAGCTGTTGCAATACTAATAATTCACATACTGTTTCATCAAGGCTCGTTCGAGTGATAACAAGTAATAAAAACTGTTTTTAGAAAACTGTTAATAGAAACAGATTTTCACACTTGAATAAAAAGAAATCATATAAACAATAGAATTTACACAAAAACCAAAGTCATAAAATTCATAATTAACAATCACACAAAACCATTGTTTTTAAAAAAATTGCATAATTAACAATAGAATTTACACAAAAAACAAAGTCATACATTAAACGCCAAAGAAATATTGGTAAACAAAACAGATCAATTGAAGACGTTTAACTGTTACCTGATAAGAATTCATTATCAGGGTTGCCACAACATTGAGGAATTCTAAAAAGTTCCCTGATTTGACGGGAAACTTTTTCTATTTTCTACAACTTTTCCCGATATGTAAACACCCTTACAAAATACAACCGTTGGGGGATACGCCTGAAAAATTCATAATAAAGAATAGAATTAACACAAAAACCAAAAAGAAATATTGGCCTTTAACCGCAACCGTTAAATAAAACAAGAACAATTATCGTTCAAACAAAAGCCATAAAAGAAACGCCAAAGAAATATTGGTATAGAAGCAATAAGAATATTGGGGGGGGGGGGGGTAATGCAAAACAAAGGCATCAATTCAATAAAAAATCCTAATTAACAATAGAAGTCACACAAATTCGAAACAATCAAATAAGAGACCCCATAAACACTAAAGTCATCCCCCCCCCCTTCACACAAGCCAATTTTTCACCTATAGCAATTAAACAATAGAAAAACATTTTCACACTTGGATAAAAAGAAATCAGAATTAACAATAGAATTTACACAAACATCAAACACCAAAGTCATCCCCCCCCCCCCCTTCACTTCACACAGGCCAACAAGACATCCTCTCAAGAGGTTTTTTAAAAAATTACACTCTAAAGAACATTGTGTAATATTAACTTGCATAACGACTTACTTAAAAAAGCAGAAATAACTAATATATTATTAAAAACACAAACCAACAATATTTTACTTCAGAAAAATAGCTTACGTTAAAAACAAATATAGAACAAGATATATAACGCTAAATGCCGATTAAAAAATACACAAGAACCCAAGGACATAAACAATAATCTTAGATTATGCAAATATTTGAAATGTGTTGTTAAAAAAACTAATTAAAAAATCAACCAAGTAAATGTAGTAATATAAAAATGCAAAAACAGAACATAGTATAAGACAACCTCTCAGAGTTTTTTTAAAAAATTACTCTCAAAAGAACAAAATACCATATTAACTTGCATTACGACTTACTTAAAAAAAAAAGAAATAACTCTTATATTATTAAAAACACAAACCAACAATATTTACGCCAAAACAATAGCTTACTTTAAAAACAAATATAGAACAAGATATATAACACTAAAAAAATTACACTTATACAAACCAATTAAAATTTTACATTATGCAAATTTTTGAAATGTGTTGTTAAAAAACTAATTAAAAAATCAACCAAGTAAATGTAGTAATACACAAACCAACAATATTTTACTCCAAAACAATAGCTTACGTTAAAAACAAATATAGAACAAAATATTGTTATGAATTTTTCCGTTGAGGCAATGATGGCACAGTTTTTAAAATAAAAACTACTATTTATTCACTCTTCAAAGGCACAAAATTTATTCACAGACAGCAGTTTAATCACCCTCAAGCTTCAACACAAGCTTCAGTAAGAGAAACTTCGAATACAGCGATTTTACAAGTTCACTCTAGTAGGTAAACAAAGCGATCAGCTCACATCGAAGTCCGAAGTCAATCTGAAAACTTTCCCGATCTGCGGTCTTTATATAGCAGGCGCGTGAGAATATTCCCGAAATTTCCAGCCAATTCATTGAAAAAGAAACATCTCGAAATTTCTCGATTGCTTTAGGTGTTGCCACCTTTTTCTAACTTGTATAATCGCTGTTAATAAATAAAATAAGTAAAAAATAAATTACAATAGAATTTTAAAATAATACGTCACTATTTACACTATATACAGACAATTTGTGCAACAATATATAACGCTAAATGCCGATTATTAAAAACACAAACCAACAATATTTTACCCCAAAACAATAGCTTACGTTAAAAACAAATATAGAACAAGATATATAACGCTAAATGCCGATTAAAAAATACAAAATCGAAATTTATCGAAAAACATTAGCACTTATAAGAATGATGCATGTGAAAAAGATTTTTGCTTTTGAATAATAAAAATTCATAAATAACATACACACCAAAACCGTTGTCAAATAAAGACGCTCTGTTTAGCGAATAACGAAATTCTGGGACATTCTTTTCTTCCCAAAAAAAAAAATAACAGCTGTTGTCTTTAATACTCCAATCTCACAAGGCAAGAGGTGAAGAAGGAAATGGCGTTAACATTATAATTACGTAACGTAATACTAATAAACACAATTCTAGAATTTTCTTCCAAAAAAAAAATTAAAACAATCACAAACATGCACTTTGTTGATCGGCCGATTTCAAAATAACTGATCGTTGCCGAATAAGAAATATAAAAGAACATAAGGACGTTATTAGGTTATGCAAACTTTTAAAGTGTGTTGTTAAAGAAACTAATAAAAAAATCAATCAAGTAAATGCAGACAATCAGTTTTTTAATAGAAAGTCAATTAAAAATATTAATGAGCTTTATACATCCTACTTAAGATTAAGCATGAGAACACATAGAAATGACGTCCTAATTCTCCCACCCGCACACACGCAACGGCCAAAAAACGGGGAATCCCCGTTTTGAAGGAGAAAGAATAAAGAAAAAATGGGGTGTAGTGCTATCTAAAACAGTATGTATCTAATTGATTTTTTTATCATTCAACGAAATTTTTAATTCCATCGCCTAGAGGACATTTCAAAGATTCGAACCATATTTTTTTCAATTAAAAAAGTTAATATTTCGAGTAGTTATTGCGAGAGAAGAGTAGGGGGGGGGGGGGAATTTGTCCCATTGGATTACCATTACGGCCAAATTTTAAAATTTAATTAAAAAAACTAATTAACAATTCAACAAAATTTCACGGTTCTCCTTGCACCAGAAATTGAGATACACGAGACACAAAATGTCATTCCTAATTTTTTTTTTAATATAAATAGATAGATAGATAGACTATTTTTTTATTTTAGAGGCTTCGGGGTGTCTTGTGAGTTTCTCCTCTATATGTATACTAATAAATACTAGTATACTAAATTTTAGGATTCTAGCCTCAGCAGAAATAAATTAGAATTAAGATTCATATTTTTCGAACAATGCCCCATTCAGCTGATTCGGAGGAGTAAATCTCGACTTTTAGATTTTTTTAGATCTCGACAACCAATATCATTGGAGACTTGAAACTTAGAGGTAAGTAACCCCTAAGTTAAAGATTACCCATAAAAAAACCAGCTCTCAGGTATACTGTAATGCGCAGATTCGAGGGGTCAAAATACTGCTGAGTTACTTCCAGTAAGAGAAGTGAACTTAGCGGGCGCACTGCCATGCACCGAGATCATTTTGGATGTAATTTTCAATCAACATACTATTTACATACCTTTGTTTTATTTTTGTAACAAACTATGAATGGTTTATCAAACTATCAAACCAAGTTCACCAATAGGCGTTATAAATAGTAGAAACAGAAAAAATTTGATTTAATTAAATTAATTATTAAAACAACTCAATTATCAAAATGAATTGATAATTGAAATTAATTATAAAACAAAAATATTTAAATAATAAAATATATTAAGCATTACAAATATTAAATTAGTACAATTAATTAATTATTGGAATTATTTTATTATTGGAATTATTTTATTATTGGAATTATTTTATTATTGGAATTATTTTATTATTAACAACGATTATTAAAATTTGTTTAATGATTATATTGAAAATTTTGGCAGTCATAAACAGGGCTGTAGCCGAAAAACATTTTGGTGAAAGGGGGAATTTGAAATTATATGTCAGAAAATCTTGATTATCATTTTTATTATTAATACCATATGTAATTAGCAATCAAGAAAGCAGATAATTTTTCTACTCATGTTTCGAAATTTAAAAATATTTTAAATAAATTTAC
Source organism: Linyphia triangularis (assembly GCA_963978545.1). Lineage (NCBI taxonomy): Eukaryota > Metazoa > Arthropoda > Arachnida > Araneae > Linyphiidae > Linyphia > Linyphia triangularis. Next base: position 67,051,767 of record OZ021728.1, read on the forward strand.
CAATTTAAGCAATAAAATCCTTTAATTTTGGGCACTCCAATAGTGAAATGAAAAATTTCGGGAGGGGATATATCCCCATATCCCTCCCCCTGGCTACGCGCCTAGGTATAAATCTAAAATCACGGGGCCGCTTTTATGTCTCAGTACAGCCCTGCTTGATGTGCCTTAACCCAGTCATTTTTACACATCATGTTCGATATTAAAGAACGCCTTGTCTTGTACACAAGTAACACTATTTTAACATGCGCTATGACTATATATTTGTTTTTCTGAATGCATCAATGTACAGTAATATCACTTAAAGGGAAGTCAGTTTTCTCAATATATTTTCTTTATATTTTTTGTTAAGCTGCACAATCTAAATAACTCAATTTACAAACTTTACATCACATTTCAAGTTAAAGCTTTCTTTGCTTAGCTAAAACTATTCTTCTTAAGTCTAAAAACTGCTTAACTTAACTTTTAAAAGGCTGATGTATAACGTTAGTAACATTAGACAGTTACGCTAATTTGCGTTAAATCACAAAAGTGTTATTTTCTTAAATTCCATGCTTTGAGAAATTCGTACACAGGCGTACAGCCAGGGAGGTTCAAATAAGTTTTTATAAATAAGTAAAAGTGGAAAGGTTTCTATATGTCTTGGAACCAAAAGAAGCTGAGGCTAAATTCCGAAAAATTAAGTATTGACGTTAAGGCATAATGCTATTGAAGATCATTTGTTCAACTGGATAATTTTATGAGAATGAAAAGTGTTATTGTTACCCAAGGTCTAAATTCCCAACGGGAAAACTGTACCACTTTATTTGAGATCCAATTTTAAAAAACAGCTGAAAACTTCTTATAAATTATGTGTGCTGCAATAATTATGATTACAAACACAACGATTTTAAACTAAAATTTTCATCTAAAATATAATTGGATTAAGTTACTTATTATTGTTTGTATAATTGACAGAAATCCATCAAGAAATATGCATGTTTTATTATTTTGTCTTTGACAAATGATATTATAAATCTACAAATTGTTATTATAATTTTGGGAGGAAGATTATTTTGCCTTATAAAAGCACACTTTCGAGGGAGAAAAAACTTTTAATATCTATAGTATAAAAAAGGAAACATAAAACGTTTCGATTTTTTTTTTTTTTTTTTTTTTTTTTTTTTTTGTGACACATAATAAACTATTGTCATTCGATTTTTTTTTTTTTTGTAACGATTTTTACGCAACCTAACGGAAAATATTTCCAAAAAACATTCATTTCTGACAATGACTGGCAAAACAAGGAAGGTGTGTGAGTAATAAAATTAGTCCAATATTAAAACACCTGTTTTCTTACGTGAGGAATTTGCATTTATTAAAGCCCAAAACACTGATATGTTGATTTGCGCCAACGTACCTTTCCCGAACTAAATAATCCACGTTTTATGTGTTAGTGCGTCATGTTTCACTTCAAAAATTCCGTTCACAAACAGTCCTTTGAAAGCTATTCCATTCTAAGTATGATTAAAATGCGTTAAAAAAAAGTTTTACTCTCATTTAACTCGTTAAACTACTAGCTGGAATTGTTCTTTTAGGGTACTAACACAGTGGAGCTGGGATAGGACGGAAAATATTTCCAAAAAACATTCATTTCTGACAATGACTGGCAAAACAAGGAAGGTGTGTGAGTCACTCGGGTCCTGATTTACCATTAGGCCCACTAGACCCGGGTCTAAGGGCTCCCAAATTTGGGGGCCCCTAAATTTTGAAAGTTTTCTGAAAATTTTAAATATAATGGTCTTTTTATGGGAAGTACTGAACAAAAATAATAAAAAAATTTTAGTTACACATCCACAAATTCCATATTTTTTATAGTCACAGAGAGTTAAGTTAGATAGATTAACCTAATAGAACCTAAATTAAGCAAATCTTTCCGGTTCAGCCAATCATATACAACTTCTTCATATGTACACGGAGACAAGGGCTTTACGCCGCTGTTCTTCTTCTCTCGCTTCTTGTAAAGAGATGTTCACCAACCAACCATATACAACTTCTTATATTATGAAATGAAAGAGTCTTTGTGATTGGTTGGTTTGCAGGCTCTTCCGTGGACTTTTTTGGCCCTCCTTTTTGGTGAGATCGTGGAAACAGTGGAAAGGTTACTTTGTATTATTTACAATTATTGTTATAAAATTAAGTAATCTTTATTATTATATAATTTGTGGACCCTGTGGTAAAATGTAAGTTTAAAATACAGGAAAGTGTGCTTTAAAATCAGTGTTCATGGGGGGGTCTTGATTAATACGAAAGTTTTGAGCAAATCAAGATCATACTAATTATAGCAAAAAAATCGTGTGAAAGTAAACTATGAGTTTTAATTGTAAAAAGTTAGTCTTAACGAATGTAGCTTGATCTGGTAATATTGTGACTTAAGGAAATAAATACTTGCTATTGGGGCCCCTCTCTGAATGTTGGGCCTACAGTAAAAAAATTCTAAATCGGGCCTTGTACTGACTCTCATACTGGCAGAGTGCGAGGTAAAATTAAACCATGCTTCTCTATAGGGACAAGGACTCTGAACATCCCAATATTTTCTTATGAATAAATAATAAAGAATCTTAAATAATTTCAAAAGAATACGTTTTTAATTTACCCTCATACAGACAGAGTAAGCATACCGTATCTCCATGGGCACTAGGACTAGCAGAATTATTTTCAGGAGGACGCAGACGGTACTCAACCGAATACAAGGCGGTTAATTTTTTCGTTTCAACCTTGACTTTCCAATCGGTTATCTTAACGAAATTTTAATTAATCGTTATGTATTAAATGTCTTATCCATTCAATATTTTAAATCCCACATCATACTTCTATTTCCTGTTAATCATGTCACTTTTCTCCACATTATTTTTTTTGTTTTTCAAAATCTAGATGGATACAAGTGGACCCTCTTGCACCTCCCTGGCGGCACCTATGCGTATCACACAAAAGTAGTTATTATGTCAAAGAACTTTGAAATATTTAACGTATTTGTAAATCTAATACCATCAAAACTGGGTTTATATTATGTTTTGTCTACTCAAGTCTAACTTAAACTGTCATTTAAAAAATGCAAAAATATGTTTGCAATGTCAAAATGTCAAAAATATGTAAAATGTAATATCAAAAACATGTCATATGTTGTAGTAATGTTTCAGTGCTACATTAATATGCCCCTTGTATTTCATGCACCATAAATATCTAATATAATCAAGCGTATATGATATTGATGATTATCTGTTCGCCTAGAAATATTACTCTTTTTATAATTTAATTTAAACAAACAACAAAAATGTGAGATTAATCTATAATATGGATAATACGAGAACTAGATAAAATGTAGTCGTGAATTGGGGTGTTTTGTATAAATTGAATACTGGACGAAACCATTTTACTATTTCGGCATACTTACTACGACACCCAGAACCTCAGAGACCTTTTTAACATTTTCCTTTTTGTCTTGTCTGGTTATTTCGCTTTTGCTGATTATTACTTCGCATTTTGTTCATAAAATAAAGCTGTTAAAGTGGTCAAAGCTAATATTGTGAATCAACTATGAAAAATGTTCAAGAAAAATATCCAAGTTTTATTCATTAAAGATTTTTCTTATTATTTGACAAATTCATTCTTTATTTCAGTCAGGGTGTAAAAAAAATGTTCCTAATTGGCTTTTTTGCCTACACTAATCACTAGATTTTCTCTGTGTGTGTGTGGTTTTTTTTTTGTTGTTGCTTTTTTGAAAAACATGCCATTTTCAAAACATATTACTTTGTTACAAAAATTTTACAGTCAGCCTTTTTCTTACAGACAGTCACAGTGACTAAACATCTAATGTTTTTGCTTGTAATGTTGCGTTGTCTGTAATATTATTACTTACCTCATAGACCAAAAATGTAATACAAAAGAATCACTTCGTCATCCGTCTGTCCATTGAAAAAGTTACATTTCAAAAATTCTGGAACAAATTGGATTGTTGAAATGAAATCACAGCTTAGTTCATATATAGACTAATTAGAAAATCTTGAAAAAAAGGTTTTTGAAGAATTTTTTTTTTCAATTCAAGTATGATTTTTTCCCCCTTTTAATAAGGTTGTGATTGTACTGAATAAAAGAAACAGTTGAGAGCATTTCGAAAATATACAACACAAATTCAAAATAATAGAATAACAGAACTTTCTAAGCAAAACTTGGCAAAGCGTCATGTAAAATGAACAAATGCAAATTAAAAGAGGGACCCATGTTACTCAGGAAATGGCAAAAGAATTTTCAACAACTAAACAGATATTATTTTAACAATTTAAGGGTCGTTAACACATTTAAAAGTTATGTTGATTTTTTTATGGGTAAAAAAATTGGAACAGTCAAGAAATTCAATATGAATTTGAAAAGCAGACAAAATATCTGCATACCTGTTAACCGATAGATTGCGACAAGTATAAAGCTTAGCTCTTGGAAAATCTGACGTCTGTCTTTTGCTAAAAATGGGTCCCCAACGTTATATTTCTGAAACAACGAAATCGTGTATTTTATCATTGTTTAAAGTTGGACAGAAACAACAATTTATTTCGGATCAAATGAATGTTTCACAATGTAATGTTTTGGATGTAGAAGAACCGGCCAACTAGAAAGCAAATGAAGTAAATGTGGTAGAAAGCTTGTAACAACTGCCATAGGTGAACCTAAATTAAAACGAATCGTCCAAAATAATCGAGCCGACCAAACGGTACAGTGGTTAGCGTGCTAGCTTCTAGACCGCAAAGTTGCGGGTTCGAGTCCAGTGTTGGCATGGGTGTTTGTAAATGTATGTTGGCTTGTCTAATGACGAATGTTTCGGCGCATTATAGCCCTTGTGTTGCTGACGGTGCCAGATAATCTGAAAACAACCAACCAAAATAATCGCTTTAAAACAGTCTTTTACATCAAGATGTGTTGGAAAGATTCTGTATTTGTCGTGTCAAAGTCAACTACACTTAGGCGACTGCATAAATTTGAGTTTCAGTTGTAGGGCCCCAAAATAAAACAAAAGATGAACATGTAGCAGAGACATACACGACTCTTCTGGTGCAAAGATAAGTTCATCTGGAGATTTAAACAAGATTTATCAAAGACATCAAGTTTTAAACGCCAAACCCGAACACTTCCTTTCGTCAACAAGTATTTGAAATAAAGATTCATTTCTGAATAAAACACTTTCTCAGTCTTGTTGCACCCAGATGAGCTCCTCTATGCACCAGGAGAGTCGTGCACGTCTCTGCTTCATGTTAATCTTTAGTTTTAATTTGATGAGCCTCGATTGAAACTCAAATTTATGCAATCCCCTGATAAGTGTAGTTGACCTTTTGCGCGAAAACTCTAGATTCTTTCCAACACTTATTGATGTAAAAAACAGTTTTAAAGCGATTATTTTGGATGATTCGCTTTAATTTGCCTTCATTTCTGGCAGTTGTTATAGGCTTTCTACCACATTTACTTCGATTACTTTTTAGTTGGCCGATTCTTCTATATTCCTTTAAAATCTTCGAAACCGTAGATTGTGAAACATTCTTCTGATCTGAGATAAAGTGTTGTTTCTTTCCAGCTTTAAACAATGATAAAATACAAGATTTTGTTGTTTCTAGAAATATCACATTGATGACCCATTTTCTGCAAAAGACTAACGTACGATTTTCCGAGCGCCAAGCTTTGTACATATCGCAACCTATTGGTAAACAGGTATGCAAATATTTCGTCTCCTTTTCAAATTCATATAGAATTAATTGATTATTCTAATTTATTGAAATGGGGCGTTTGGCAATCAATATTTTTGACAATAATTATAACATTTACATAAAAAGAGAGAGAGAGCACAGTCGAAGGGTAAGGTTGGCGGGTTTTTGTTTCGATAAATATTATACTATCCTTTCTTGTAAGTGAAACAGAGGGAAATCAATCGTTAATGGTCGATGTTCAAGGGAAGAGAACTCTGTGTTAAAAATAGAATTTCACCTTTTTACGTCTTTATTGCATTTCTACGGAATTTCGGAGGATGAAATGTTTAGAGCACCTTAAAAGACATCCCCATATTGATTTTGATAAAAATCGTTATAGCCTCTTGTTTGGCGATCGCTGAAAGACATATTTTTCTCCAATGACAGCTACCTTTATGCGCATGCACTATTTCAACCAAAATCTTTTATTGACTGGTATCTGTATTACTGACCCGTACACAAAATTTAAATAGCGTAGGTCAATCTGTTCGTGAGTCCAGGTCAATCTGTTCCAAGTTCTAAGTTGCCAGCCTAGTATTAAGAGTACCAGACAAGTATTAAGCTACCAGTCATCTTTTACCGGAAGCCACTCAGCAGTATTTTGACCTCTCATGTCTGAGTATTACAGTATGTCTGAGAGCTGAAATTTTTTTTACTGCTAGCTATTGGCCACTTTAGTAAGACTTATAAGTTTCAAGTCTCCAATTGTATTAGTTGTCGAGATAATCAAATTCAAAAACGGCAGAAACGGCATATTTTGAAAATCCATCCAAAACTCACTGATCATCAAATTACTAAGGTACTTCTGCCGACCAAACGGTATAGTGGTTAGCGTGCTGGCTTCTAGACCGCGAAGTTGCGGGTTAGAGTCCCGTATTAGGCATGGGTGTTTGTAAATGTATGTTGTCTTGTCTAATGACGAAAGTTTCGGCGCATTATAGCCCTCGTGTTGCTGACGGCGCCAGATAATCTGAATACAACCAACCAACCAACTAAGGTACTTCTAGCAGAGTTAGAAGTATGAAATTTGGTATGCTTGTAAGGTTTAACATGTATACAAAGGGAAAAATCTAAAAATTAAGATTTTCCCCTCTGAATCCTCAAAAGGAGGCAATGTTTGAAAAATTTAAATCTCGATTTAATACACTTCTATTGGGGCTAAAATTATAAAACTTAGAATACTAAAAGCTCTTAGCATATATATATAGACAAGACTTTCACCACACCCTGAAAAGCCTCTAAATTCAAGAAATACAAAAATAAAAAAAAGTGTACTTGTCATTATAAAATTGACAATTGGCAATATTTTATCGCTTACGATATAATTGCCAATTGTTAATTATTTTTTCTCCTTTGCCAACTTATTTTGCATACCTGAATAAACTATTTATTTAAAATAATTTTATATTTTCATCATCCATATTGAATGCATAAGTACGTCATGGATTGCAGTAAGGTAAATTTAACTTTCTTAGAAAATTCTTGTGTAATTATCCGCTAATTAGATGTTGTTGAGAACGTTTTTTTTTTTTTTTAAATTCCTTAAAACCAAATAATAATTAAAAGAATAAGGATGTCGGCTAATTATATAAATCTCGTAGTTCGCTGCCAACAAAAAGTTTGTAAACGGTTGACTGTATAATAAGTAAATACCAAAAAAAAACAAAAAAAAAAAAAAAAAAAAAACATGTATGCTTAACCCTTTCAATCCCAGGAAGTTTTCTTGCAAGTTTAAAAACTATGAACACTAAACATTTTAAAAATAGTTATTGTTGTACCTTATACAAAATCCACAGTTTTGCACCTAGAGGTACGAAATTTGGTACATAGAAGCTTTAGTATAAGGAGATGGTAGAGAACAACTTTTAAATTCGATTAAAAGTTGCTTTTATTAAAATTTAGTGACATTAAAAAAAAAAACGACGATATTTTTTTTAATACAACAGAAGAAAACCAAACGTTATTTTAATGTGTTCCCCTTATTTTTCGGATTATTTTATGTAATACAATCGTCTGTCCGATAAGCGGTTTGAATTTTATTATAATATTTCAACATATTTACTATCAGTCGATACCGTAAACAACTTCTGTGCATGAGCTGTTTCAAAGCATCATTTTTTATGCATCATTTTGTTTTTCTACGTTTTAAATTCATCCTGTTTTTGTTTACATTTTGTGTAGTCGTCAAAGATGTATTGTGCTCAACGTGCATTGACATTTTAATTTTATTTAATGAGTATTAATAACATTTAAACAAAATAAATTTGTTAAATTCCTTCTGTGTTTTAATATTTTCAATTACCCATATGTATACATCTATAATAATAAAACAAACTGTGTGTCTGTCTGTTAGTCTGTCTGTCTGTAGCTCTGTGGATCTATAGAAACCTACTTAAAATTGGAGTAGAGCTCTGAAATTTTCAGCATAAGTAGTTTTGGCCTTCTAATTTTATGCATCACAAACAGAATGTTAAAATTTTAATTATTTTTTTTTAATTAATTTTTTTAATTAATTAATAAATATGTTACAAAACGATATCAAATAGGGCTACAGATCTGAAATTTTCAACTTTAAAAAACAGAATTTTAAATTTCTATTTTGTTCTTTTTTAATTAATTTTTTTAATTAATTAATAAACATTTTACAAAACTACTACTAATAGGGATACAACTCTGAAATTTTCAACATAAGTAGTTTTGGCCTTCTTATTGTATACATCACAAACAGAATGTTAAAATTTTAATTAGTTCTTTATTAATTAATTTTTTTAATTAATTAATAAATATGTTACAAAACGGTATCTAATAAGGCTACAGCACTGAAATTTTCAACATAAGTAGTTTTGGCCTTTTAATTAGGCTTTTAAAAAACAGAATTTAAATTCAATTTTTTTTTTAATTCATTTTTTTAATTAATTAATAAACATTTTACAAAATGACTACTAATTGGGCTACAGCTCTGAAATTTTCAACATAAGTAGTTTTAGCCTTCTAATTGGACTTTTAAAAAACAGAATTTTAAATTTTTATTTAGTTTCTTTTTAATTAATTTTTAGAATTAATTAATTAATATTTTACAAAACGATTTCTAAAAGGGCTACAGCTCTAAAATTTTCAACATAAGTAGTTTTGGCCTTTTAATTGGACTTTAGAAAAACTGAATTTTAAATTTTTGTTTAGTTCGTTATTAAATAATTTTTTTAATTAATTAATATATATATATTACAAAACGATTTCAAATAGGACTAAAGCTTTGAAATTTTCAACATAAATAGTTGTGGCCTTCTAATTGGATTTTTGAAAAACAGAATTTTAATTTTTTTTTAATTAATTAATTAACAATTATTTTACAAAACGATTTGTAATTGGGCTACATTTCTGAAATTTTCAACACAAGTAGTTTTGGCCTTCTAATTGGACTGACAAAAAGAATGTTAAAATTTTAATTTGTTTTTCAATTAATTTTTTCACAAAAAGCGACTTTAAATAGGCCTTGATCTCTGAAAGTTTCAACATAAATAGTTTTAGCCTCTAATTTTGCTTTCCACAAACATGTCTTAAAATAATCTTAACGGGGCGTTGTATTATTGTATTAACAAGGAATTTTGTTTTCTTGACAAGGGAGAGGCTTCCAATATTAAGTCTTTACGTAGCAATTAGATTTTAGGGAGTGAAGCGAGCTTATGCTTACGCAGCAATGAACCTTTCAGCGAGCGAAGCGAGCCTATGCTTGCGTAGCAATGAACCTTTTAACTAGTGAAATAAGCCTGTGTTTATGTGTCCATGAACTTTTCAATGAACAAAGAGAGCTTGATTTTGCGTAGCGATGAATCTTCCTGCGAGCAAAGCGCCAAAAACTGGGTCTTACACACGAATGACAGATTTCCGCAACGCGAGGCCTCGCAGCTAGCTAAAATATAGCACGTGTTAAAATTTCGTAGCGAAGCACGGGTACTTAGCTAGTAAGGTAATAAAAGTATGGCATTTGGTCAACAACAAAAAAATCGATTTTTTTTTTATTTCTCTACGCTTTGGAACATCCTGATTTCAAAAAAGTTATCTAGAAAAAATGTATGTTTGTGTGTATGTGTGTAGGTAGGTGTTCAGCATAGCTCTCGAACAAATGGACCTACGATGTTCAAATTTGGTATGTGGGTTACTGGTGACCACGGGACCTACCATTAAGGTTTTCGTCAAAATCGCGCATGCGCATAAGGTAGCTGCCTTTAAAAAAATCATGTTTTTCATTGATTGCTAAAAAAAAGTTTTATCAATTTTGATCAAAATCGCTGTGGCAATGCCTCTTAAGGTGTTTTAAACATTCCCACCTCCGAAATCCCCAAAAAAATGCTTTAATGGCTGGCTTAAAAAGTTGAAAAACGAATGCCTTGAACACAGAGTTCTCTTTGCTTGATCATAGCTAATCAAAGATCGTTTTTTCTCCTCTTCTCAGTTTCACTTACCAGAAAGGATAATATAAGAATTATCGAAAAGTATATAACAAAAATAACCATTTTAGCGAAGGTTGTTGTTGTTTTTTCAAAAAAAAGATACTTATATCGTAACTATCGCAAAAAAATATCGCCAAACTGGCCATTTTTTCTAAGCGAATGATGGAAATATAAAAACAGTAATATACACAAATCCACATCAGTAATATAGTGTAATTGAAAGTTGTGCGATGTTCCACACCCCTATAGTTAGCTAATACCTTCTGCATTACAGTTATCTTATATATCTTAACATGTAAAAGTTCGTTTACCAACATAATTTACCACTATATATTTCTGCCGTTATGAATGTTTTCAGTCGGATTTCGGTCAACTTAATAAATCTATTATATCTTTTTTCCAGGATGTGTCAAAATAAAAGATCAAATGTAAAAAGGCCTTCAAATGTGAAACACCTACATATCTCATTAGGTGTGTTATGTGGTTACCCGTTGGCCTATATTGTTACTATTACGTTATATCCATGCCACTTTGCGATAATTCTTCAGCAGGAGAACAATTTGGTAAATTACAACAGAACAATTGGAGTTTCAATGCCTGTAAGTACAGATATTATTTTATTTTAAAACAGAAACTAAAAACTTGGTACAATATATTTTCTTGATTATTTTTAAAACAGAGGCTAGAGCTGCACTATAGACACCTGGCATATTTTGTTGAGTATGTTTACAGGGGTTTTGTACATGTTATATATATTTTGAACATTTATACAAAATTTTAACAGTCAAATTTTCTGGCAAGATTAATTTAAATTATGTATCTAATTTCATTTAAAGAGAGCGGGTTAATATATACATAGAACGGATTATTTAGAATCAATTTGACTTTATCACTTGCAGCCTCAATTATAGACTAGGTGAAGATTATTGAAATTCTCTGAAAACCTTCAAATCATCTCGACATTTGCCAATATGCCGCCAAAGAGAAGAACGAATATAAATGATAAGTATAGAGCATGTGTCGCTAAGAGAGCTAGGCCAACACCACTGCAAAAACAGCATCGACTGAAAAATGACCGAGCACACTATTATAAATCTACTACTCTAACACTACAATTAATGCAAAGAAATTCCGCGTCTATGTAACACAGAACTGATAAATGACTCCAGCAGCGCGAGGCCACATAACTAGTACTATTATAAAAATCTATTTTACTACTTTGTATAAAGATATAAATATTTTTTATTAAGAAATACTGTTACACTTAGTAATTTCTATTCTTGTTTCATATTAAGACAAGCTACTTAAAAAAAGAAAGAAGAAAAAAAAAAGGGGGGGGGGGGGAAGAAAGAAGAAAAAAAAAGAAAGAAAAAAAAAACATTTTAGAATTCTCTATTAATTTAGTTTCATAGAAGTATGCACATTTAGATGCACTTTTTAAATCTAAATAGCCGACCAAACGGTATAGTGGTTAGCGTGCTGGCTTCTAGACCGCGAGGTTGCGGGTTCGAGTCCCGTGTAGGCATGGGTGTTTGTAAATGTATGTTGGTTTGTTAAATGACGAAATGTTTCGGCGCATTATAGCCCTCGTGTTGCTGACGGCGCCAGATAATCTGAATACAACCAACCAATTTAAATCTAAATAAACAGTTATGTTTAGAATGTTAAATCACTACTTCACTTTATCTCTTATTTCCAAGTAAAAAAGCTAAGCAGTATATTCAATAAAATAACAATTAATTTTGAACCCTTGTTCAATGTTTGTGATAGGAAGTATACATTATTTTCTTACTAGTTAACATCTTTATCATAAGATACGAAATTATAAAATTTATCGTTGGGGGGGGGGGGGGAAACTTGTCACTAACTTTTAGGTATTCCCCCACTTTTTTTCTCCCACTTTTCCCACTGCTAATGAGATCAACTTATAATTCTAGAGATGATATATTCCCTTATCCCAGCCTCTGGTTACGCTCCTGCTGCCTATGGTTGGTTGTATTCAGATTATCTGGCGCCGTCAGCAACACGAGGGCTATAATGCGCCGAAGCATTTCGTCATTTAACAAACCAACATACATTTACAAACATCCATGCCAACACGGGACTCGAACCCGCAACCTCGCGGTCTAGAAGCCAGCACGCTAACCACTATACCGTTTGGTCGGCCCTGCTGCCTATGATTATAGAGCATTGCGTTTTCACACGCGAATCGCCAGTCTGATCAGGTTTTCAGGTCTTTTTCCTTATTTCTTGTTCGAACTGTTGCGGCGGGATATCGAGAGAGTTTTACACGTACATAAAACTTATGTTCGTGAATATTATACTAACTGCATCATTCAGAGTTATCTTGAAAAAGACTTTGACGTTCCAAACAATATTTTTCAAGAATTCATACAAATGATTTCTGATTAAAGAATCTACGATTTTCGTAACCAAGTAAGTTTGTTTTTAACGCTATCTCTTTAAAATAAAAGTATATTTTATACAAATAATTTATTTCGATAAATAGCTGAAATCAGGGAAGAGTGGCTTGTGATTTTCCAAATAAATTTTATTTGCGCAACTGTACATTTTTAATTTGGCTTTAGTTTCCTACTTGTCCTTTAAACTATAGTTAAATTTATACTTTGTTTAAGGCTTTTGCTATACTTTTCTATGGCATAAAACCAATATAAACATATGCTATAAAATTTTTAAAAATTGCCATGAAATTCCACTATCTTAAGATTTCTAAAACAGCCTAACCTATCGTGGTCATTTTCCTAACTTACACTATTATTTCTAATAGTAAAAGTAAAACAAACCCCGTTATCACCTTTTAAAGACGCCTATATATTTAACTAAACTGATTAACTACCTTTTTCTAGAGAAAATGAAAGACATGTTAGATTATAATAGGTGTACTTTTTAAATAAACTTGGGAAAATATTCGAAAGGAAGCTTTGCAGGGGCGTACTGGCCAATAAGGTTGTCCGGTTAGTGTCTGCTAAAAATGAACCGGCATAAATCATACACCCAATTTTGTATCCCAGTACCTCCTTGAAGTGTGGGTATTCAGTTAGCATATTCTATATATAATAGCTTTTAACTTAGCCTTTAAAAATATCATAAATAATGTGTTTCTTAACCTTTAACTGCTGTAAGCGGTCTGACAGACCGCGAGTCATTTTTTGTGGAATGCTTCCACCCCTTAAAATATCTCATCTTTGACTTTTATATTAATTTTTCTGATACTATGTTTCTTAAACTTTAAACTGATGTTAATAAATTTGTTTGGCGCAGTATGGACCATGTGTTGCTCTTGCGCCAATAACCTCAAACCACCTAACCACAGCAGTTAAAGGTTAAGTAGTTTGATACACTTATTAGTAGGGATGGAACGGATGTGAGTTTTGCCGGAAACCGGATTTCGGATATCCGGGGTACCATGTCTACCGGATACGGATATCCGAAACGGATTTCACCGGATATCCGGCCGGATATTCGGTCTATATACTAAAAACGATAGTTATACGATATGCTATATGAAAAAAATGGTCATGATATGAAGTATCAAGTAAATTATAATTAGTGGTTAGCGCACCGCACTGCATGCCACAGGTCCATGATTTGATTCGCAGACTGGGCAAGGTTGACTTAGCTGTTTATACCTGAAAGAAATAAACTGAGGAGGACCATACCATGCATGCTTAGGAACTAAACACTGGGATTCGGCGTCAGAATGACCTTAGAATGAAATTAGGGATATGCGAATGCATAGTTCTCACGAAGGAACTTTTTCGTTTTCTAACTTGACTGCAATTTATGTCAAAGAAAAAAAAATAAAGTGTAGGATGCGGTGTCCCATGTGTCAGAAAAAGATCATTATTTTTTGCAAAAAATTATTTCTTGTGGATACCTGGTGGCCGAATATATAGCCGGATATCCGAATGAAATTATCGGATATCCGGTATTTCAAATCGGATATCCGACGGGGTTTCGGATATTGAAAAATCAGCCGGATATGCCGGATATCGGATATTTGCCGGATATCCGTTCCATCCCTACTTATTAGGTAGCCTCTTCATACAAACCTGTGTCGACCAAACGGTATAGTGGTTAGCGTGCTAGCCTCTAGACCGTGAGGTTGCGGGTTCGAGTGCCGTGTTAGGCATGGGTATTTGTAAATGTATGTTGATTTGTCAAATGACGAATGTTTCGGCGCATTATAGCCCTCGTGTTGCTGACGGCACCAGATAATCTGAAAACAACCAACCATACAAACTTGCAAAGTTTATTTTATAAACAAGATAAAGTAAAATATCTAAAAGGACTTTCTATAATGTAAAAGCAATACCGCCGTGCAACATCACTTTCACTTATGCACTGAATCTGCACGCCCAAATGTCCTTACATTCCAATGTTTTAATTCTAATGTGCTATCTATCGATACCAATATCTTACATTTTTCAGGCTAAACATGTTTACGAAATCTCCAGGCATCTCAATGAAGCTTTTTTTGCTGAAAGCGTACTTCATTCTATTCATTTCAGCAAGACTGTCATCATCACGTGAAATCGATAGTAATCTATTATTGAATAACGATTTGCAGAACTTCGGGATGCAGCAACAGAAGCCTTGGGATTCAAGCAACTGGCAAACCGCTTCTGCATCAGGGCCAAATCAAGAAAGGCTGGGATTTGGTTCTACTTCAAATAACGTACCTATGAGCATCGGTAAATTTAGGCTATTGTCTACTTTGTGGAAGGGAATGGGAGAGACGGGCCTGCAGGAGACGCTAGCCGGTGAAATTCTTCAAAGTTTCCTCAGAGCGGCTCTTAAAGATGTGATTGTTCCTTTCAAAAGTGATTTGTTTTCATCCTTTTTCTAGTGATCTTGTAACTTAAATTTGTTTTTAAACAGTGCAACATATACATCGAATGTAAATACTTCACATAATTTTAATAAATTGAGATGCACTTATTTATATGCACTTTTTGTATGCACTTATTTATATAAAAGCTATAACATGGTTCGTACGTTTTTAAAAAACCTTGAAAAGTGCTTGAAAACCTTGAATTTTTTAAAAATGTGTTTATAGTGCTTGAATTTTATTTTCTAAAAATATAGCCTCTTTTAAAAATGTTGGTTTTCTAAAAGAGAAAAATCCTGCGAATTTAGAAAAGCCGATCAGAAAACGAGAACATACAAGATTGTGTCAGATGCGTACAGCACGGTGAGTGCTGAGAAACATGACGTAACATATTTGAAAATTGGTTTACTCCGATCAAACCACGTGATATTTTATTTCGTTTTTCACACACTTCAAAAATGGCAGTAAAATGCATTTTCAATTCAAGCTGATTTGAAAAGCAGGGATATAAATTCATGGGCATGGTGGAAGCCTACGTGTTGGATCCTCCTTTTGCACGATGTACTTCGTGTGCCAAAAATTCCAATGCATAATCAATGGAAAAGAAAGTGCTTTAAAAAGCCATGCGAAGAGAGAAAAGCACATGGATTTAGTGTCTAATAGTAGTTCGATGAGCATTGTTGGGGCTATTTCAATGATAAAAAATACCCCAAAAGCAAGTATTGTCCGCAACAAACAAGTCGTCATCGATTTCATCTCAAGCAAGCACGGTGGAGGTGCATTTAGTTTAAAACGTAGTTTTAGACCCATAAAAAAATCACAGCTTGTATAAATTCAAATTAAAACACTGATAAATTATTTCAATGCATGTTCGCCGATAGCGCAATTCCCTTATTTTTATGTGAAGAGAAAAATAATTATGCAGTATTTGGAATCAAGCCTTATATTCAGAGTTATTCAGAGTATATTAGAAGACAGTTTAATCACTAATGTTTTATTATTTGATGAAGTTTCAATATGACGGAGAAAAAGAGAGAAAAAAAAAGGGGGGGGGGACCCCGGATATTCACAAACGGATGTAACCAAGTAAGTGCTACCTACATTACTTGTGTTTCTAAGGGACATAGTACTGCTTCTGATAAACTTGGAAGGTTTTTTCTTCTATTGTAAACTAAACATTTTATTCTATTGAAAATTTAAGCTTAAAAAACATTTTATTTTGTATTTACTTGATTTGAGCATTCATCGTTTACCAATAAAAAAATTTGGAATTTTTTTTTCATGTATATTTGTGTTGATAACACATCCTTGAACGTGTTCGAATTTTTTCTCCTTCAAGTGCAGGAACCATGCATAAAAAGTTCGAGATATTTTAGATTTTTGACAATTTCTACAGTTACGGAGATTCTCCAATAGTGGCTGTTCGGTTACCGAATGTTGGCGCAGCATAGTCCTAGTGAAACCCTTGTGTCATAGAGCATCAACCAACCAACTGCCAAATGTGTAGGGTTCGAATCCTGGTTTTGAGATGTATGTTCGTTGTGGTTTGGAATACACGTTAAGCTGTAGTTTCTGACATGATTATCTGTTATTGTGCAAAAAAATAGATCATTGAGCTTACAAACCAACAAACGGTGTTTTTTTCGGCACAATGTATAGCAATATCTCTTCACACCATTGATGGATCCAGCGAGGGGCAAATTATTCATGGACACTCACGTTTTAACGTGCTCTGCTCTCAGGCTTTAGATAAAATCAATCAAGATTTGACGAATCCGGGCTGAACATTTTTAATATAAATGCTCTGATCTTAAAAAATGGAGATGAAAAAGACAAAAGCCGAGGACGAAGCGAGACAACAAAGCAAATTATTATTTGAAAGTGTTCAATGTGTAATTGTGTATACGTATTCGTTGTTAGATTGTTCTTTCTATTATATTTAACAGTAATTTATCCAGAATCAAATAGCTGTAGACCAACTCTAATTTATTGTCGTAAATTCACAGGTAGCCAATCATTGTGTCGCCTTCGTTATTGAGACTTTTTTCATCTTTGTAACATATTCAAAATTTACCTAAGCTATTCAACAGCCACCGCCCTCTCCGTAATTAAACTCTAGATCCGCCTTTGCTTCACACACATACAAATTTACTAAAACTCAATTTAACCAGTGCATATACTGCCCAAACAAGGCGTTTAAGTGTAGTCTTAAGTTCATGGATGGTAACTCATATAAGTCAAATAGGCTGCAATTGGTGCTAAAGCATATTATTAATAATTGAAAAGGAAGAAATATTCAAGCTAATGAAACTATTGTATATAAAAGCACAGTTATTAAGGATGGAACTTTAAAGGTTTTTCTTTTTTTTTATAGTTATTTATTTATTCATTTTTTTGTGTGTGTGTTTTTTCCATTTCATTTTGGAAACGGAGATTGCTTTCTCTTTAAATATGAATGTACTGTCATAAATTGGAATAAAATTATAATACGCCATTAATTTGAGCTTTTGTACTACAATGTAGCTGAAACATTACAAAAAGGTGTTTTTTTATTCCCTGTTTAGCGCAAATAATCAATTTTGATTATTGTTTCGAAAGATTCCACTGTCCGTCTGCCTGGTACTCAATTTTTGCAGAGAAAATGCTACAGACAAAGGCCACATATCGATTACAAGGTCTCGATAAGAAGTTCCTATTTAGAAAAAGCCGACCAAACAGCATAGTGGTTAGCGTGCTAGCCTCTAGACCGCGAGGTTGCGGGTTCGAGTCCCGAGTTAGGCATGGGTGTTTGTAACTGTATGTTGGCTTGTCTAATGACGAATGTTTCGGCGGATTATAGCCCTCGTGTTGCTGACGGCGCCAGACAATCCGAATACAACCAACCAACCTATTTAGAAAAATATCGTTGCTTTTAGATTCTATACTTCAAAATATGAAGACATGATCAGGGCCGTATTTAGACTAGATAAAGCCCTAAGCTATCTGAGATATGGGGCCCTTTATAAGTTCAGATATTATATGTCAGTGCCAAATATGATTTTCGGATACCTAGAGGTTTAAACTGAAATACAATTAAAAAGTATATAGATAGTGCAATAATAAATCTTTACTATAAACTCATTTTTATTCATAACAAACTTAAAAATGCAAACTCTGGTAAAAAGAAACAAAAGTTCTTTTAAAAGGCACAATATACAAAGGCTTATTATTTAATCTCTTAAAACATGTTATAAGGATTAAGGAATTATATTAAACTAAAATATTTTCTTTCTTGCCTGTGCCAGAGCAAAGTCGCTGATGACCTCATCAAATGATTAAACTGCGTAGTTTGTCACTTTCTATGCACATGAGACTGAGAGAACATAATTTATATTGAGTCATTGTTGTTCTAAATTCATTTTTTATCCTCTTCAGCTGAGAAAGATCTTTCTCCAGAGTAATTTGCAACCACCATAATAAAAGAAACAAAATCTCAAAATTGCTTCTACATTAGGGAATGCTGATTGGAAACGATCGTTAAATATTACCGTATACAGATCCTGATGTAGTGTCAGACTATCACGGTTCGCTGAACCATAGGCTTGACTATGTCTAACATATTGATGAAAATGCTTGACTTCTACAAGATTCATGTCCACATCTTCAGGATATGTTTGGCATAAAGCACTAACTTCTTCACGAATCTCTTCTTCTGTAGCTTCTAATTTTGTTAAGAATGAAAACTTTTTTGCAGCATCATTGTATACAGAGGCCCTCTGTGCCAGACTTGACTCTAATGCTTAAAATCAGAGGTATAAATGTTTTGATTCTGAACTTGTCTCTTGGCTCAAGGTTCTCTAAAGCATCATCTTGATCATCATTGATATGCCTTCTTCTATATCTGCTTTTCCTTTTCTTGTAATCAACATCAGGCAATTTTTCTTTTGATTTCCCTTCAAAATGATCGAATATATCCCTGGACATTTAACAAAATCCAAAAGTGAAGCATACATTTAGACTAACTTGGGGGTCTTGCATTGATTGATTAGTCTTGTGACATTCATCCATCAAGTAACTCCACAAATATAACATTACCATAAATTCAAACTCCTCCATTTTATTCAAAATGTCTATGGCTTGATTTTTGTTTCACCTTTCTCTATAGTATCAATATGCAGCTGATGCAATGCAGAAATTATTCCATCATCATAACTATCAAGTATTGAACTTGTGGCCATTGAATGTGTTTCCCATCTAGTCTTTTGACAAAGACTTTGGAACTTTCGAATCATCTTTGAAGATTGACAACAGTACTAGTCATTCATCATTCTAGTAAAAATATGTATATTACAACTAAGTAGCTAAAAATAAAAAAAAATAAAAAAATTATTTTTTCGTATAAAAATGTAGATAAAATTTATATTTACCTTGATTCTATTATAAGATACCAGCTGTAGAAATAAAAATCTTCGATAACAAGGTCTTCGATTTCCAAGCACAAGATAGCAGAAGCGCGATTTAAATACATAAAAACAAACGATTACATTAAAAAAAAATGTTCCGAAAGTAACATTACATAATACTAATTCTAATTTATACGATTAGGAGCTTTTAAGAGATCAAATATTGCTGTACTAATTTAAATCACAATTCTAAATTCACTCGATGAAAGTGAGTTTAAAAATGCATAGAAGTTTGCATAGCAACGGATTGTTTAACCTCACTTGACGATCGTGACGTCACCACTTACATCGTCCATTGCTCACTCAGACAATTTTTTGGGGGCCCCAAGCAAGTCGGGGGGGGGGGGGGGGCTATGCTACAGCTTGTCTAGCTTATACGTAAATCCTGCACTGGACATGATATAATACATCATTAAACGATGGGGTAAAATCACATGACGTCATACATCAATTTTCAATAAAGAATATATGTATACAACATCATAGCCATTGCTTTTAGTAAAATCAATTATATGTGTGTTTTAATTATTTGAAAATATTATTTTGATTGGCTGGATTAATTGGTACAGTACGCAAAAAGAAAAAAAAGAAGAAAAAAACGAATGATGGCTATATTTTCGGTTATAATTATAGTAAAGTCTTGCTGTTTACACTAAAATGCTTTTTATTTTATAAGCCTAATGCAAAATTTTTTTTATTAGGGGCCTGTTTACGAAGGAAAATTAACTCTAATTTTGAAACTTTCAATACGAATCACCATGTTTTATCTTTTCATTCGATTTAGAATACATCATTTACCCTAATTTCAAAATTTCAGTTCATTAAGTTAAAATCATATCACTTATAAGCGAAAACGTTTTGACTGATCTTCAGGGCAAATCTCAGTATTAAAAGCTTACTTCTAAGGCCGGGGAGGAAAGCTCATAGAAAAAGCGGCATGTTTCGGAATATTATGAAAATACAGGTATTAATTCAAAATTATACGGATTTCCTTTTGAATCTGTTGTTTATCAGGACGCTATAAATCAATGTAATTAGAGTGTCATATGTTTAACAACATATTAACACATCAAGAACAGTTAAGTAACTCAAAAGTAACATAATTTATTAAAAAGTTTAAAGATGTGCCAACTTTGCAAGAAGCAAATTGAATATTGGAAACTATAATTACAGAAATATAACTTACAATACTGATGATTACAAAATTGAAAAATACAAAATTTAGGTATTTGTAAACAGTATTCAATAAAATGTAATTATTTTTTTATACAGAAACGTTACACTGTAAACGCAAATGTAATAAGAATGTTGAAATTGTTTACTAAATGTCATTTAAATTGCAATTGTTTATGAAATGCAATTTAATTTGTTGTATGTAATTTTGAATGTAATTTTGCTTGTAATTTTGCTTGTAATTGTTAAATGCAAATTAATTACTTCCTAACATCCATATCTATCTCTTTTTAGAAAGCGCGAAAATTTTCATTTAACAATCTTACATTATCCACCCTATGTTGTCTTTATCACTAACTTTCGGAAAATTAACGACTAACTATTAACAAATATTAAGCTTTTTTAAATTTATTATATATATTTTTAATATAATTATTATCTATCATTACAAAATTTTTAGATAACTATAGTATTATCTGATAACGTTAGCATATTTTATGTTCAATCATGCTTATTTTTAATGCGTTTCACTGATCTAATGAAGATTGACTGAATTTTTAAATTTTTGTTAAAAATAGAAATTGAAACTTTGTGTATATTTTTTACCTAATGGAACATTCTGTAAGAATACCACTCATTAAATTACTATATATTAAATATGAATATTAATTAGACGTTTTATGCCTTTTGGAAAAGTCCTTAAGTTGCCTGATGACCCATGAGGCTGAATTTTGAAAATTTATAATGGTTTCGAACACATGTTGGTTTGCATTTGCTCTTTTTCTCGGCGCAAAAGATCTATAAGAAGGATATGCTGCACCTAACTATCGTAACACTTAGATTATTGGTATTACTTCAATTTGAAAAGGTGAATCGCTTAATGAAGGTGTTTTAAAGGCACTTTTTGCTTTTGAGTAATGAATGAGAAAAGCTTCGAAATAATAACTCCGTACAATTGGTCAAGCAATTCCCATTGTCTATTAATTTTTCCTTATAAGAGTGCCAAAGCTTGGTATCGAACCTGAGTTGTTTTACATGCTAGGCGTGTAGGTTGCAGGGCCTATTCTAACGGGCAGTAGTGGCTCATTTGGGCAGTCATAAATTGAAAATGGGCAGTCGTAAATCTAAAATTGGGCAGTAGTAAAAAGTACAGGAAAAAAAAACTGCAAGGCAATTATTTTTTACTTTCTTCCTCTCCCTAAATTTTCCGTATTCTTTGCTTTCTTTTATCAAATTATCAAAGTTTCACAGATGCCAGTTCAAAATGTACAGCCGATTGCGAGCTATGAGCATATGATTATACCCTTAATTCCTTATTATCAGAAGAAATACATCGGGATGAAATTGTTTTCCCAATAATGTGGATTAATCAAGAAACGCATTAAAAATATAACTCAGTTGAAATTGATTCAAAAGATCTCAAATTATGGTCCTACTAACTTTCATCCTATTCCTCAAATACAAAGGATACATTAAATTAAGCAAATACACTCTTACAAATATAGATTTGGTGACATTACATTATTAAGCCCAACATTCAAATATTTGTTCAAATTTTTACTTTGAATGTGTTTTCCTCAAGTTCTTTTTCTTAAGAAGTGAAGAAAAATTCATTTTGCGGGTGCATGTTTTATTTTAATTCAGAAATATATTATTAATCTACAAGTAATTCTTTTTCCAGTTTGATAACAAATGCTTTTTTTTTTTAATAGTATTTTTTTTCCCTTACTAATATGCATGAGGACATTTTCATTCTATTTTATATTTCTTTAGTTTGTTCATTTAACGACGTTTATTTTATTAAGATCTTTTGTTAGCTTTGTAGCTTTATCATAGCATGCGGGTTCCGGACAAAATCCCGAAAGCCGAAATCCCTACAAGCCAGAATCCCGACTGCCGAAATCCCGACAAGCCAAAATCCCGAACGGGTCGAAATCCCGAACGACCACAATCCCGAATAGGACAAAATCCCGACAAGCCATAATCCCGAAAGGGACGAAATCCCGACAAGCCATAATCCCGAAAAACGTAAAATCCCTACCTTAAAAAAATCCCAACAAAATCCCTACATGAACTATTTGTTAAAAAATTGACTTTTGGTAAATTTCCTATTGAAAACGTTCCAATTCATTATGTTTTTCTGACTGGCTATATTTTATATTTTATAGTTTTATTTTCTTCTTTTAATTTTGATTTTGATGCAAAAAAAATGCTTCAAGAAAAATCCATAATTTTAGTTGTACAATAATTACAGTGCAATCCTTAAAACAGAATATCCATTATATCATAACTTCGAAGAAATTAATTCATATTCAATCATATTTTTAAAAATTAAATTAAAACAACGTGTTTGAAGAATTGATTACAAAGTTATGTACATTCATGTACAAAAAATATAGATTTTAAAATGTATGCAAAAATTGTAAAACGATTGCATGCACTGCAATAGAGGTTTCCAAACTTTTAATTAATGTAATTGAACCTATTCAGTGTCAGCTTGAGATAAAAATTAAAACGAAGGTTGGTTGGTTGTTTTCAGATTATCTGGCACTGTCAGCAACACGAGGGCTATAATGCGCCAAAACATTCGTCATTAGACAAGCCAACATACATTTACAAACATCCATGCCTAACTCGGGACTCGAGCCCGCAACCTCGTGGTCTAAAAGCTAGCACGCTAACCACTATACCGTTTGGTTTTAAGACGAAGGAAAAGACTCAAAATTAAAATTAAATTTTGATTTAAAATAAAATAATAAAATCAATTATAAATTTAAAAATACAATAAAGTAATTTTAAATGAATAAATGAAGATCCCCTTAGAGAGATGGGGGTTTTTGATGTAAAAAAATACTTTTTCTGTCTTTTTAACCAACAAAATGGCAATCAATAAAAGAATAATTTTTCTGTAAATCAAAATCAGCTGAATTTAGAACCATAAAGTTTTACCTTTAAAAAAAAAAAAGAAAAAAAAAGAATTTTCTGAAATTTTTAATTTCCAATTGATCATCGAATTGTTCACTAGATTTATAAGAGACGGCTCTCTTAAATGGAAACATGTAATTTTATAGGCCTGGCATGTTTTCATTTTATAAAATGTCTCATTTTAATAAGAACATTTCTCAATGGTTTCAAAATGTTGAAAATGTATGTCTACAATATCTTTTAGTATGGCTTTCTATACTAATTTTTGACATAACTATTCAAAATTACTGAACCTGAATGTATGATCGAAAGTATTCTATCGCATTGAATTAAACGAGTATTTATTAACTTTATTTTTCTCAACAAAAAGAAGAAAGAAAAAAAGCACCTCGTAAATACTTTTAAGAGTTTTCACTTACAGTTAAAATCATTTGGAAGGAAACAATAATTAACAAGAAACGTAAGGTGTTGCAGAACGTCGACCATTCGTCTATGCTCTAGGTAATAGTCAGCAGACCATTCACTTACCTCCCGAAGGGGGGGGGGGGGCTTCAGCTTCATTGGGGAGAGTACTAACTATGGGGTACTAGGTATGGGGTGTTTTCTTTTCTTTCTATTTTTTAACAATGGCAATAGTTTGCACGTTTGAAAAGGGAGAATGGTTTAAAGATGGTAATAAAGATTGATAGTTTTCTTGAGTATAAGGAATGAGGCATCAGCTTAGGTGTGAAATCCAGATAAGAGATATAAATAACCCGAACAGAAAATCCTGACCTCACCTGTTTTGAAATAAATAATTTTAAAATTTAACAGAGTTACCAATTTAATTATTCTCAATACCTCCACATATTTTTCAATATTAAAATATGAACAAATCTCCACATTTGTAAACAAATCGCAGAATATCAGCACTACAAAGACATCTAAATGAGTATTATAAGTTGGAAATTTAAGATGTCCACTGAGCAATTACGCTAATTTCTTTTCCATAGCTATCGCGTCTACTTTTATTTTATGAAATACCAATTCTTGAGTGAATGAAAAGACAAATTTTAAATGTGGTCCTTTAATTTGGGAAAAGATTCTATGAAATCAAAATGAAATTCCGGTACACCGGTTGGGAATAAATATTAGATTGAGGCAAAATTATAAGGCCAAAACCTTAGTTTCCTTTCTCGGAACATTGGACTTTTACGGAGGATTTTACTATTTATTGGACTGGACACTGGATATCATTATTTTACTGAGTTAATTCCATCCATTACAGTGAAAGAAGTCTTGTGAAGCGAGAATGAATTTCTGTCAACTACAGTATTTTAATGTAATATAAACTAAAGTAAAAAAAAAAGGAAAAGTAAAAAAACTTTTTCATTTTTCGTTCCGTATAGCTAAATGAACTTATAGAAAGGATAATTTTAAAACAATTACAGAACTTTTTTGTAGTTAGAATAGATATTTGATTTACAAGAAATTAATATATATATATATATGTTTTAGCTAGGGGTGTCTAGGGGGATGAATGGTTGAAATAATGAGGCAGTTTGGCTTTTCATCGTTCTTTTTGTTACGTTAGGTGCTTATCGGTTGGTTTTATTTAATTTGAGATACGTGATGAACATTGACAAGCACATAACTAACTTGAAAATAAAAACGACATTACTTGGTAAATAAAAATTGTTCTTAACAATGCAAATTAAACTTTAGAAAGTTGTTGAGTCATGACTGTCTGATTAGTTCGCTAGTTAAGTTCGTAGCACGTTGTCCGGGAGTTCAGAGTCATCTCATGTTTTCTGCCGGGTTGAGTCGAGTTGAGTTGTTGCTTTAGAGTTGGTGGGCATGTGACACCACATTTTAATGCACGAATAGGAAGTTACAAAAGCTGTTAAGCCTTGATTAAGATTTCGCCTGCATCCGAAGAGGTCCTCGCAGCATCTGGAGTCCGAATCCGAATGTGTTCTCGGCATATGCGCTGCTGTTATAAAGCACGGTGGCGCCACTGTCGCTACGGGTGGCGCTGCTGCTTACTGATTGAGTGTTATATGACACTCGTCCATCCTGACCATAGTTCGACCTCGAACTAATATTTGCAGTGGAATCTGAAAATAAATCAAAAAGAAAGAAAAGAGAAAAAAAAAATAACACAGATTTTACAATGTCTTCTTAACTTTTCACAACACTGTGAAAGATGAAAAGTTGAACCTTTAAAAGTTCACAAATGTTCTGTTTGACATCAGGACATTTTTTAAAAAATAAACTGTCAATGTTTAAATGTTCTTGACTATTACTAAAACTTGAAGGAAAAAAAAATCACAATCAACAGTTAGTTGATTTAAAAGTCACTAAAAAAAAACACAAAAAGTTTTTTATGTTTCTTCCCAATTCTTCATAAAATCATCAGCAGTTGAAGTAAAGTTCGGGCCGTCATGAATCCCTGTCTTCTTAACATCATACCTGTCGTTTGGCCTTACCTTCCTTACTTCATAAGGACCAAAAAATCTGGGTCTTAATTTCAGGCCTGCGCCAAATTGTGTTCGCTTTATTGCCACTTTATCACCTACATTGCATATTTTAGCCTCTTTTCGATGTTTATCATAATGTTGTTTACTATTTTCTTGAAGTTTTAAAATATTTAATTTAGCATATTCTCTTATTTGCGATTTGTTTTGAATTGATGTTTGTATGTGTTCCTGTTCAAGTGTTTCTTTAATGTGAAGATCATCTTTATTTTTCATTTTTATTCCTGTTAATAATTCGAATGGTGTGTATTTTGTCAATAGTGAAATAGTACTGTTGATAATTCGTTGAACTGAGGATACATGTTTATACCATTTGGTTGGATCTTCAATAGAAAGCTTCGTTAAGACGGGGATTAGTGTCGCGTAAAAATTTTCTGCTTGACCATTTCCACGGGAAACACCTGTTGTAATGGTGATATGTTCGATATTTTAGTTTTGGCAATATTTTTGAAATTCTTTCGATGTGAATGCTGTAGCTTTATCAGAAATTATACGTCGTGGATTTGCAAATGTTGTTTGTTGTTGTTTTAATTTTTCAAGAGCGTCATATGTTGAAGTCGATTTGACGGGGTAAATCCAAATAAATTTTGTGAATGCATCTACGACAGTAAAAATGTGTTTATAATTCTTATTAGTTGATGTAAGAGGACCCAAGAAATCAATATGAAACGTGTCAAGTGGCGCATCTCCTTTTGGAATGGGATGTAAAAACCCTTCTTGTTTGCCAGATTTTCGAGATGATAGTATGCATTGTACACAATTTGAAATTACGTTTTCTACTACTTTTCGTATGTTAGAAAAATAAAATTGTTGTTTAACGAGAGTTTCTGTTTTGTTTATGCCGAAATGAGCCTTAGAATGTTCGAGTTGCACTATTTGATTTTGCATATCGAATGGTATTATCAACAGTTCTTGGTCATCGACCAATTTGTAAAGAACGTTATTTCTTAATGTGTAATCTGTTGTTGCTGACTGTTCAAGTAGGTGTTTGATACTCGATGTGAATTCGTCTTTTGTTTGTGCTTCTCTGATTTTCTGTGTCATTGCGTTGTGCTGCAAAACCATGACAGGATAACGGCTGAGGGCATCTACATGACGCATTTGTGTACCTGGCCTGTGGAGAATTTCGTAGTTAAATTCTTCTAAGAAAAGAGCATATCTTGCTATTTTAGGTGGCAAGTCTCGTTTTGACATTGTCTGTTGAAAAGCTTGGCAATCTGTATAGATTTGAAATTTAGTTCCTATTAAGTAATGTCTGAATTTTTTCAGAGCTTCAACAATAGCTAATACCTCTAACTCGTAACTAGAATATTTTTCTTCTTGGGGAGATGTTTTTCGACTCATAAAATGTATAGGATGTATGTTATTATCTGAATCGCTTTGGAAAAGTATAGCACCAAATCCCTTAGAACTAGCATCACAGTGTACTTGTAAAGGGAATCCCTGTTGATAAAGGTTTAATACAGGTTCTGATGATAGGGCTTGTTTTAAGGCAAGGAAAGCCTGTTTTTGATCCTGACCAAAATTAAATGGAACTTTATCTCTTAACAGGTCACTCAAGGGTCTTGCGATTAGTGCATAATCCTTGATGAATTTACGAAAATAGCCACTTAAACCTAAAAATGATTGAATGTGTTTTTGTGTTTTAGGTTCTGAAAAATTTATAACAGCGCTTGTTTTTGCTGTAGAGGGACGAATCGTACCCTTCTCCAAGATATGACCTAGAAAATTTATCTTTCGTTGTAGGAAATTACACTTCTTAAAATTTAACTGAAGTCCATAACTCGATGCGACTTCAAAAACTCTTTTAAGTTTAGAAATACCTTCTGCTTCAGTTATTGAATGAATTAAAATATCGTCCATGAAAATAACAATAGTTCCTTCGTTTAACAGTTCTCTAAACACTATTTGTATAAATTTTTGAAAGATAGAGGGCCCGTTTGTGACTCCGAACGGTACTGAATTAAAGACATACTGGTTATTATGTGTAACAAAACTGGTATATTTACGACTATCAGCATGCACTTTGATGTGAAAATATGCATTTTTCATATCTACGTTCTAGAAAAACATAGCTCCTTCTAATTTATTAAAAATATCTTCGATGAGCGGTAGTGGAAACCTTTCTTTAATTGATTTTTTTATTTAACTGGCGATAATCGACGCAGATCCTGGTGCTGCCATCTTTTTTCTTAACAAGAACTAACGGTGCTGAATAATCGGATGTTTCTTCCGAAATAACACCATCTCTTAACCATTGATTTATCTGCTTGTCAACTTCAATCTTTTCAGAATCGGCCATACGTCGTGGACGATGAGATATTGGTATGTCATCGGAAAGAACTATCTTCATTTGTAAATTAGTATCCTTAATTTTATTTGGCTTATAAGATTTAATAATATCTTCGACTTCCTTATGATGAGAAATATTTGTTATGTGCGAAAGATCAATTTCAGAATAAATCGCATCACCAATTGTAAATATACAAATATCCGAAATTTTTTCCAACTCATCATTTTTTTCTCTTTATTTTCGCTTTTTATTTCGAAAGGATCATATTCCGATTCAGCAGTTTTTTTTATTTTCTGTATTAGTCATAAACGAAACAGATTTTTTGTAAAAGCAATCCATTGGCTCCGGCAATTCGTCTTCGGAATTCATTCGGCAGGAATTCGAAGCGGGGTCAAAAAGATCAACTGCTTGAGAATTAAAAAGAGTATTTTCCTGGTCTTTAATTTTGTTTTGCAAAGATGGAATCTTAGTTGCAGACATGTGTGGGTGTATAATTTTAGAATCGTTATAGTTTCCTTCTCCTGAAGATTTGGAATGTAGATTTTGTGCGTTTTTAATTTTATTTTCTGTTGTTACGTAATCAGATTTTTTTGGCATGTGTGGAAGTTTATCTTCGTAAAAAGTTTGATTGGGATATTTTTTCTTTTTCTCTTCGATATTTCGAAACAACTTGCTTCCGGTTATTGGAAGGGGGTTTGTAGATTGTCCTTGACAAGAATAAAGATCCTGATATATCTGAGGTGGGATTATTAAGGGGTCTCAGTACCCTTAAACAATTCTGCAGGCATACGCGAAATCTCATTTTTCGAGTCAATATAACTTTTTAACTAAGCAAAGTTTAAGGTTCTGGTTTTTTACATTTGAAACTTTACATTATTGTCATTTACATCACCTTTAAACTTAAACAGCATTAAAATAATTATAATATATATTTGGAAATAAAAATCATAACATTTTTGATAATCAGAAAAATATGCAATTAGCTGCGCGCATGATTATGAAATAAATTATGGCTCAAATTGCCCCAAATTGGTTTCAAATAACACGTATATTAGCCTTCTAGAAGTTATACATCTTTTTAATATGCTTCAAAAGGCTTAAGTATTTTTAAATTAAATAAAAATTCAAAAATTTAATTTTTTCAAAAAATTTTCACAAAAAAATGCTCTAATTTTTTTTTGTAAATAAAAATCTTTCCAAATTGAAGTATAGGTTATAGAGTAAGTCATAAAGAATATTTGTATCAAATTTCAAGTTCATACAATAAATACTTTTTTTTTTAAATCTTGCGCGCAAACTCAAAATTTACATTTTGAGAAAAATCAAGTTAAAGTTAAAATTTAACGCAAAGTGAATAAAATGAAATTAATTACCTAATCAAATTCTCCAGCACCATAAACCAGTCCTTCCTTCACCTGCAGAGATTCATTTGCAGCAGCTTCTTTTAGTTTTTTGGCTTTCCGAGCCTCTAACGAAGCACCGCTGGCTCTTTTTTCAGCCACTATGACACGCGTTTTATTACGTGAAATAACAGTACTTATGCATTTGTTTGTATACTTTAACTCTAAAGCGTTCAATATAGTTAATACTGACTTTTCCCCATCATTATATGTACAAGTAGCTAAATATGTAGCTAATTTAGCTACTGTTATGCCTGACCCAATCACTTTCGGACTAAATTTCCATATGAGGGAATTCAAAGATTCATTAGCATTCTGCGTTCGTCCACCGAGACACTTCCGTAACAGAACCACATGGGATAAATCTTTAAAAATAGGTTTAATAATGTCAATAACGGCCTTTGGTAAAGCGTTCTTATGTTTAAAAGCACTTAGTTTACCATTAACTTCTGCAATGTTATATTTACACCACGTATTTTCCCCTTTCGGGCAAAACCAGTGCATAGGCTCTTGGTCAGAGCTGCCTGTATGAGCCCATACAGCCCAAATAGCCTGCCTCATATCATTTATATTAGTTGAATTGCCCCTTATGGCATTCCCGTAGTATGAAGTCAGTTTCTTGATGATGGTTTCAGTCAGTCGACCTTTGCCGCCTATGGTTTTACCATCTGACAATTTCTTATTTCCAAGAACTGACTTCATTTTCCGTAAACGAGTACCCATTCTTTTCTGAATGTGGCCCACGCATTCTGCTTTCTTGATTTCAAAATCTATCCCATATGGTTTGCTTTCTGAAACAGCCGCAAATGTCTTGGAGTCACCATCGCCAATGTACTCTTTATATTTTAGCCCGCGTTCAGTTTCTGATCTCCGAAACATTCGAACCATTCCATCGACCTCCATCTTTCCTGCAGATCCAACATGATTTTTAGTACACAATGGTTTGTGTTTTGAGATCCAAGATTTATACCTTGGTCCAAATTTAGGACCTTTGTAGAACTGGCATCCTTTGCAATGCGATGACATGACCTCGACATCAAGAACTTTACCAGATTCGCTACCAATCATTGTACAGGCACCGACAAGTGACGTGTGGCCCCGAGTCTTCCATGTTCCATCCCCACTAACAGCAATGGAACTATTGTTGTCATTAAGGGAAATTTCTTCCGACGCAGCCCGTTTCGAAGAGTCTTCGGCAACTACATGGATGACCTCAGCCAGCTTTTTGTTGATGGCATCATATGATTTTTGAGAAACGGGTGTTGGCAAGCTCATCACGTTGCAAAATGTTTGAAGAGAAGTCAGTCCAGCTCCACAATATCTCATGGCTAACACCGATCTTCTATTTATTTCTGGGATATTTTTCTTTGGGCCAATCATTGCACAAGATTTAAATGCAGTTTCAGATGTACAATGAATACATATGACTGAATAAGTAGATGAAAGTTCACATGTTGATTTTTCTGAGAATTTTAAAGTACCATGACACAAGGAACAACAAACAGTTTTTTTTTTAAATTCTCAAACAACATTGAAATATCAATAATCCTATAACCATAAAATTCAGAGGATACATTATCTTTGAAGTCTCCTAGGATAGAGAAAGCAGAAGGCATTTTTTTAGCAGACGAGCTTTTAAAAGCAGGCACTTTCATGAACGCTGTACTGACACTTTTCATTACTTTTTTCACGTGCTTATTACCATGAAACTTCTTCTTTTTCGGCCTCTGCCCAGATGATCTCTTTTTAGGACAAGAAGCTTCCATATTTCAGACTTTAAAAGGTTTTGGAATCAAAACAGAATTGTATATTCTAAAAGAACTTTACAAAACACGCGCTTGAAAACAAATATTACCAATAAATAAACCAGCGAGTAACTCAAAAGTTTAGTTGTATGCCTTCTACTTATTTACACACATTAAAATAATATTCGCAAAGGCTTTTCATGTAGTTTAAAAGTGAAACAAAACATACTATAAGCTTGAAATTGTGTCGTCTGCTAACAATAAGTGGGTGTGGCATCGACTTATTTCTATATGTTGGTTTAAACTTTTTTCAATAACTTCGCTAATAATTTGAGTATCATCATAATTTTTGTACCAAAATATTCAGAATAAAGAGCCTCATAACATATTTTTTTCAAAAAATCGATAAATTTTAAATTTAAGGGTCCTGAGACCCCTTAAATCTTTACTTATATTTTCGCAGACGGCTGCTGTAACGATTATAGAATTTTGTGGGTGTTTTGGAAGAGATAATTTGATTTTCGCAAGTTTTGCTTCTTGTTCCATGAAAGCACCCTCTAAAATAATGCTACCGTCATACTTCGTATTTTCCGGTACGCATGAAGATTTGACACACACGATAACACTTCCTGAATCAATCAAAGCACTTACTTCAGTGTCATGAACAAGAATATTTTCGTATTGTAATTTATTTAAAAATCTTTCGGGAATAGTTTGTTTTTGCGTTTCGACTTTACAAACGGGATTTTCGTTTCAGTTGAATTGCCGTTGAAAATTATTATTTCCGCCTCTAGAATTGAATCTCTGATTGTGGTAACCTCTGAAATTGTTATTATTCGGTCTTCGAAAATTTTCGCTTTGTGTTTGATTATTGTTCCGATATCCATTTTTGTTTTTATTTTCGAATGGAAGGGGATTTATTTCACTTAGTGATTTGTGCTTGGAGGCAAAATAAATATCGCATTCTTTTGAAAGTTCTGCTGGTTTGAACCAGTTTTCCCATTGGCGAATTGAAATATGTGATTGGGTGTCTCTATCTAGAGAACTGAATAATTTATCTGAAATCATTAACTCGCACACTGATTCGAAGTCGTTGACATTTCTTAATCTACAATAATATTCAAACGCTGTAGTTAATCTAGATGAAAATTGGACGTGTGATTCATTTGGTAATCGTTGAGCACGACGGAAATTTAAAAGACAGTCTGTTGCCGTTGGTTGAAATTCTCGCAAAATAATGTTCTTAACTTTTTCATAATCTTGTAGTTCGTTTTCTGGTATGTAAAGTAAAATGCGATTTGCACGCTCTCCTAAAATATTAATAAGAATTTTCGATTTGAATTCCTGAAGTACATTTTTTGTTGTATAAGCACGTTCCAATGATTGAAAAAAAAGATTAAAATTTTCTGGCTTAGTCGGAACCGGCATACTAAGAGTTTTAATGTTTCTTATCAGATTTTCAATGTTCGGGGGTGATGTTTCGAATGTTGTGTTCGTGTTTCTAAGCTCGGTTTGGTTTGTTTCTGAAGTATTTCTGATAGCTGCGAGTTCAAGTTGCTTTTCAATTTGTGCTAATTTAGTTTTTTCGATTTCCAATTTGTTTTCTTCGATTGTTTTTGATTGCAGGAGCTTAATTTTTTCGAGTTCTATTTTGTTTTCTTCGATTAATTTTGCCTTTCTTTCCTCGACAGTTGAATAAATGAGATCTTTAATGAAATCAGGTTCACTTTTGAACAAATCATTTTTCTCAATTAGTTCTTTTAACTTAATTATTGTGGCACCTTCCGGTACTATCGCTCCTAGTTCCTGGGCGACGTGGACGAGATCCTCTTTTTTGGAATGCTTATACATTTTAAATAATAAATTTTAGATCCTACCTCCACTGTTGAGAGTTTACCGTCGATGACTGTAGATGTGAAGTTGCACTTGTTGGGACCCACAGTACTTCGCTTTTAGGCTATCCATTTGCTGAAACTTGATCACTGGAAATAGTAGCACCACACTTTTCGATGCACACGATGCGTTAACACTTGTTTTCAATTGTAGTAATGGGTAGCGAAGATGAACATTGTGAAGATTTCTGCTCCTTTTGGCGGCGTTGTTGCTTGTAGATTCACGAGGCGTTGAGTTGGCCTTTCGATGATTTTGTTGCTTCTTTGATGAAGATTGCTGCCCTTTGGAGGGGTTGCTCCTATATCGATGATTCTTACGGTTTTGGAGGGGTTGCTCCTATATCGATGATTCTTACGGTTTTGGAGGGGTTGCTCCGATATCGATGACTGCTACGCTGTTTTGGAGTGGTTGCTCCGATATCGATGACTGCTACGCTTTTTTGGAGGGGTTGCTCCGATATCAATGACTGCTGCTCTTCTTCCAGCACTTTTGTTTCAGTAGCCGTTACTTCTGGTTGCGAAACGAACAGAGTTCAGGACTGGTGGAGCCCCCATGTTTTAGCTAGGGGTGTCTAGGGGAATGAATGGTTGAAATAATGAGGCAGTTTGGCTTTTCATCGTTCTTTTAATGAACAAATAGGAAGTTACAAAAGCTGTTAAGCCTTAATTTAGATTTCGCCTGCATCCGAAGAGGTCCTCGCAGCATCTGGAGTCCGAATCCGAATGTGTTCTTGGCATCTGCGCTGCTGTTATAAAGCACTGTGGCACCACTGTCGCTACGGGTGGCGCTGCTGCTTACTGATTGAGTGTTATATGACATATATATATATATATATATATATATATATATATATATATATATATATATATATATATATATATACCAAGCTCAAATAAGGACACTTTTGTACTTATTTTAAAGATAATCATTAAATATAGCATTAAACAGTATTTTAGAAAAAATTAATTAGCCCATTAATTTTAAATTACATTTAGCGAGTAGTAAAAATATGCGCGACAGATTAAATAATATCACATATTAATTGCAAAAACATCAATAACTAGTATAACAACCATTATTTAAGCTGCAGTACAAAATTTCTTTAGCAAAAAAAGGTAAAATCACAATTTTATTTTAGCAATTTGTTAAAATGATTACGAGTTCTATCACTTGGGATGTTTAATTTTACACAATTAAAACACTTTTTTTACAATAAAATCATTATTAACTTTAAATATAATGTTATTTTATGCCAAAATCTCAACTGAAAAAATACTTTTCACTTTTGTTTACTTGAGCTTTTAGGCTGATGACTAACCTTGAGAAAACAAAAACGGCGATTTCGTACATTTAGTGTCAAAATGTTTTAGCAAAAGAGCTAAACAACACTTTCACTTTTTAGCATTTAAGAAAGTTCTTAAGCATTTTGCTAAAAAAGCACCCCCACAGCGTAATCGCTAATAGCAACATTCATTTAGCATTATAAAACATGAAATATTGTAGGATAGAGCCATTGAATTTATGCATTACAACCAAGTTCAAAAACTTCACCCTTAACAATATCGATTAGAAAAAGAAGGAAATCAATTTGACTTTTCTACAATATTTTAGGTCCTTGATGACTTCTAAGAACTAAATTTTTTTTTTTTTTTTCATTCTAATACAAACCAAACATACTTGTAAGTGAAACAGAGAGGAACTGTCGTTAATGGACGACGCTCAAGGATAGAGAACTCTGTGTTAAAGACGTTCTTTTTTCAACTTTTTATGCCTTTGTCGCATTTCTAAGGAAATTTTAGAGCTGGGAATGTTAAATTATATTAAAGGCAATTTTTGCTGATTTTTATCAAAAGCGTTAGAGCCGTTTTTTGGCAATTGTTGAAAGACATAATTTAATCAGTGGAAGCTACCTTATGTGCATACGCAATTTTGACGAAAACTTTAGTGACAGGTCCTATGGCCACCACTAACACGTATTCCAAAGTAACCTGTATTCCCAGGACGGAGCTATAAAATTTCTACTATAATACTTCTGACATTTCTACTTAAAAATCAGTAGGCATTCCAAATAGAATTTCTCAATTCACGGTTTTTTTCCTTCGATTCA
Organism: Linyphia triangularis; assembly: GCA_963978545.1. Classification (NCBI taxonomy): domain Eukaryota; kingdom Metazoa; phylum Arthropoda; class Arachnida; order Araneae; family Linyphiidae; genus Linyphia; species Linyphia triangularis. Next base: position 67,087,329 of record OZ021728.1, read on the forward strand.
AAAAACCATTCTTGAATGTATTCTCCCTTGAAATTTAGGCCTTTGTAATTATTTAGGTGTTACGAAGTAGCCTTCATTTTGATAGTTTTGCCCCATGAGTAGGTAGAATATGGGGCTCCGACGCCAAGGAGGGATGAGGGATGGGACGGGGACGATGACGTCACCGGAAGTGGGTGTGGCTATGCCATCACCGGATATGACGTCACCGGAAGTGGGCGTGGCTATGACGTAACCGGATATGTCGTCACCGGATGTCACATGACCGGAAGTGGAGTTGAGCTGTTCGACTCCTGCTGTTGAGTTGTTATTCTCCTGCTGCAGTTTTGGTTTCGGTTTCGTTATAGGCTTTTTCTCGTGACGTCATAGTGGGTATGACGTCATAATATATTAAAATTTATCTTGTTAAAGGTGGCAACACCATTTAGTTTCGATTTCTGCTAAGTTTAGGATGGGATGGGGTTGAGTTGTTTGTTTCCTTCTCCTGAATGAAGAGATTATACTTATAAGCTTTTATGCTAGTGACGTCACAATGGGTATGACGTCATAATGCGGAAATCAATACGAATTTAATCTGTTTTTGTTGGAATAGATCTGAATTTAGCTTGTTAGAGGTGGCAACACCTCCAATTTTAGATGACGTCATCATCTCCCCTCATCCGAAGGGTTGAGTTGTAGAGTTCCTTCTCCTGAATGAAGACATTATAATTATAGGCTTTTGTGCTAGTGACGTCACAATGGGTATGACGTCATAATGCGGAAATCAATACGAATTTAATCTGTTTTTGTTGGAATAGATCCGAATTTAGCTTGTTAGAGGTGGCAACACCTCCAATTTTAGATGACGTCATCATACCTCGTCCCTCATCCGAAGGGTTGAGTTGTAGGGTTCCTTCTCCTGAATGAAGACATTATAATTATAGGCTTTTGTGCTAGTGACGTCATAATGGGTGTGACGTCATAATGCGGAAATCAATACGAATTTAATCTGTTTTTGTTGGAATAGATCCGAATTTAGCTTGTTAGAGGTGGCAACACCTCCAATTTTAGATGACGTCATCATCCCTCGTCCCTCATCCGAAGGGTTGAGTTGTAGGGTTCCTTCTCCTGAATGAAGACATTATACTTATAGGCTTTTGTGCTTGTGACGTCACAGTCATTTAAACCTGATTTTAACGTGCTTGAGTGGAAAATTTAGCATTTAGAGGTGGCAACACCGAAAAGCTCGCTTCTGATTGGCTAAGAGGATTAGGTAGTGGCGCCATCTAATGATATTGAATATAATTAAAAGTTAAATAATGATTTTTGTCAATTATTTCTTCTAGCAGAACCGGGGTCCGAACTTGCAACATTTCTCTCCAAAATGTCTTGGTGGCTCAATTGTCTGTTGATTTGACAACTAAGCTACCAAGCCATACTATTTATAAGGTAATGCCTCTGTACGAATGTGTTAGGTGGAGTTGAGGTGTTGTCCTCCTGCTACAGTTTCGGTTTCGTTTTAATTATAGGCTTTTTCTCGTGACATCACATTGGGTATGACGTCATAATATATTAAAATTTCGCTTGTTAAAGGTGGCAACACCATTTAGTTTCGATTTCAACTAAGTTTAGGATGGGATGGGGTTGAGTTGTTTCCTTCTCCTGAATGAAAACATTATATAAGCTTTTAAGCTTGTGACGTCACAGTGGGTATGATCTCATAACATGTAAATAAATACGAATTTAATATGTTTCTGTTGGAATACATCCGACTTTTGCTTATGAGAGGTGGCAACACCTCCAATTTTAGATGACGTCATCATGCCTCCTCCGCAGGGGTTGAGTTGTAGGGTTCCTTCTCCTAAATGAAAACATTATACTTATAGGGGTTTATGCTTGTGACGTCACAGTGATATGACGTCATAACATAGAAATAAATACGAATTTAATATGTTTCTTTTGGAATATATCCGAATTTTGCTTATGAGAGGTGGCAACACCTCCAATTTTGACGTCATCATGCCTCGTCCTTTATCCGCAGGGGTTGAGTTGTAGGGTTCCTTCTCCTAAATGGAGACACTTCAGCTATAAGCTTTTATCTCGTGACGTCACAGTCATTTAAACCTGATTTTAACGTGTTTGAGTGGAAAATTTAGAATTTAGAGGTGGCAACACCGAAAAGCTCCCTTCTGATTGGCTGCAGCAGGAATACGAACTTGTCTGATATCGCGTGATGGTGACTCATCCTGTTTGAACTTGTTGAAGCGTCACCGATTAGAGCGTAGAGGGGAGATAAACCAATCACAGTCATGTGAGAGGGCGCTGTTTCGACTATCAGCCATTAAGAAGAGAGCAACTACGTCACTCTCAGATTAGATATCTTGCAAAGACACCATTTCGCTCCTGTTGCTTGCTAAGTGAAGTTGCTGCTTTCAAAGTACTGTTTGAAAATGTCTTCTAATTTGAACATCGATCTCATCGAGAACTTTTACGATACTGCAAAATCACAGCAGTTGTTTGATGAACTGCTGAAATACGAATTTGAGGATCTTCAAATGAACTTTAATGGTAGAAGTTTTATTCCTCAAAGAAAAGTACTTGGATTCGGTGATAATGAACTTTCATATGCTTTTTCTGGAACGTGCGTCATCGCCAAACCGTGGACCTCTACCCTGCTGGATATGAAGAAGGATGTGGAGAACAAGACTGGACAAGTCTACAACTATGCCCTCCTCAACATGTATCCAAGTGGAAATGCCAAGATTTCTGCTCATAAAGACGATGAAAAAGACTTAGATCCATCCTCTAATATCCCAACTCTAAGTTTCGGAGCTACACGGACTATGCAGTTTGCTCGACCCAAATTCCAACCACACAAAGTGCTGCTAAAAAGTGGATCCCTGCTCCTGATGAAGTCACCTACCAACCGCCTATGGACCCACGAGATTCCTGCCGATCCTAGCGTGACGGAATCAAGAATCAGCATTACTTTCCGAAACATCATGGAAAGACCTCAAGATATTGTTGAGTTTCCACACAAGTCCCCTTCTCGAAAGCGATCGATCGATGAAGCAATCACCGAAGAGGAAACAATTCCCGATGACGACTGGATGACTCGCCTTTATGCCTCTGTAAAGAAAACCAACGAGTGCCTCAAGGAATGGAACCTTGGGTTTGATTTCATAGTGTCCCTTCATCAATACGACTCTCGTCTATTCATTCACATGTCTCAACATTATAGTCAAGGAAGTACCCAGAAAATTGTGATGAACATGGACACCTTTCAGGACTTTTATAACAAACTGTTTCACGTGAACACGAAATATGCAGCTAGTAGCGTTGTGTGTAACAATCAACTCCTGGTTCTATCACATAAGGGTGAGTTAGTTTTAAAACAACTCTTTTATTTTAAACTTAAGGAAAGTTCCATAAAACTGGATGAAAATTATCTTGCTAAAATTAGAGATCTCATGCCTGAAATATGTGAAACCATTAAGGACTCTCTTATAAATTTACTGCGAGTTGAAATTCTTAATCATTGTGCTCAAAATGTAAATATACCACCCAATATAGACTTATTTCATGAATATGTTTCTGCTTTTCGATGTGAAATAGAAAGTAATGTTTTAAAATTGTTTCGCTGTGATGCTTGTGCTATTGATGACCCCTCGCAAGGAAATCATGTCTGTATAACTACTTCATTGCAAGATCAATCTTGGTGTGTTGGAGACGATGCTATACTTGTACTCAATGTAAAAAATGTGATTGAAACCTTACAATGTAAAAATGTCATACAATTCTTTAATGAAGATTTCTTTAAATGTATATCATATGATGCTTTGAAAGATTATTTGAAATTGTAAATAAAAACTATTCAATTGAAATATTTGTGTGACTTTCTTATATGAAATAATATATTTTTTTTAAAGCAACATCACTTTATTGAATCATAATTTAAAATGTGACTTATAAGAAGAACTAGCATACTTAAAATTTCAAAGACAAATAACGTAAAAATTTGCTTTACACATAAAAATCTTGACTTTAAAATGTGACGTGTAAGAGAAAAGTATAACATACCTAAAATTTCTATGACAAATAATTTTAACCTTTAAGCGAAAATTTACTCCACATATAAAATTCATGTCCTTAAACATAAGAGAAAAAGTAACCGAAAAGTAAGAAAAGAACTATGACAAACAATTTAAACATTACCATAAAAATGCAATTTACATAAAAAAAATATTCATGTCTTTAAAACGTTTAATGACAACTCTAACTTTTAGAAAAAGAAACACTAAAAATTTATAAGGCAAAGAACTTAGACAATAAGTGAAAATTAACTTTTCATATACTATCATACTGTTATGTCAACAATAAATAAGATAAAAAGAAACTCTAAAAAATTTACAAGGCAAAGGATTTAAACAATACGCGAAAATTTACCTCACATATAAAAATTAAATCTTTCAAATGTGTAAGAATAAAGCTAAATTAGAGAAAAAGAAGCACTAAAATTGATAAGGCTAAGAACTTAATCAATATGCGAAAATTTATTTCACACATAACATTTTTATCTTTAAAATGTGTAAGAATAATGCTAAATAAAAGACAAAAAAGTAACATACTTAAACTTTCTACTACAAAAATTTAAACAATACGTGAAAATTTACTTTTCATACATAAATACTCTCTTAGGTTAATGTTAAATAAGTGAAATTTTAACAGAATAAAAATTTCAAAGATAAAGTATTTTAACCTTTACACGAAAATTTACTTTACAAATAAATATCATATCTTTAAAATTTAACGTGACAATTTACTTTTCATATACAATTATACACTTCGGTTAATGTCAAATAAGAAAAAAAGTAACATACTTGAAATTTCTAAGATAAACATAAAGTAAAAAAAATTTAGTTTACGCATAAAATAAAAATCACGTCTTTAAAATGTGACGTAAAAGAGAAAAAGTAACAAACTTTAAATGTCTTCGGCAAATACTTTAAACATTAACGAAAAAAATTATTTTACATATAAAAATAAATTCTTTAAAGTGTAACATGTAAAAAAAAAAAAAAAAAAAAATGTTATATGCTTAAAATTTCTAAGATAAAAAACTGTAATTTTTGCACGAAAATTTACGTATAAAAATCATGTGTTTTAAATGTAACATATAAGAGAGAAAAAAAATTAACATTTCTATAGCAAAGAATTTAAATATTAGCGTAAAAATTTATTTTACATATAAAATTCATGTCTTAATACGGGAAGATAGGCACGTTACGGTAATCAGCCAATCAGGATAGCGGTAGATGATACGACACTTACCGGCAGTGGTACACAAGAGGATGAGTCACGCTAAATCTTGTTGAAACAGGTCGGGAGACTTGCACAGCAAGAACGGGAAGATAAGCACTTGACTGTAACCAACCAATTAGGATAGAGATCGACGCGCGAGTCGCGGGTGACAGCAAATTTTTAAGATTTTCATTTCATATTTTACTTTGCTGAAGGTTTGACTTTCTAAGACTTTTTTCATAATGAAACGTTCGTGCAATTCTATACCATCTTTTGCTAAAATTACTTGGAATGAGCGAAGTGGATTTCAAAGACATCTTAGTCAGTGAAAGTAGAATTCGTATGGACCTTATTCCAGAAAAAAAAAAATATGATTCCCCTGGAGAATTTAAGATCAATTTTACTTGAAAGCTTTTCTCTTATCTAAAACATTGAATAACGAGTAGAACTTAACAAAATTGTAACAAAAAAGAAAAAATAGCAAGAGAGTTAATATGAATAATAGTTATAGGTACGCCAAAGAAAAATTTTTACCTCTACTTTTCAATCGGAAAATCAATACAAAAGGGGGAAATTAGTGTTACTTAAAAAAAAAAAAAAAAAAAGACTTAGACAACTTACTTTGTAATAGGATACAATAAGGTGTCAGAGTAACTCCTACAATCAATGTTGAATAACAATTATTTTGCCTATCAATCTAAGAAAGGTGAATTGTGGAAAAAAATATTTAATAAATTGTAGATATGTATTCAAGTTTTAAAAATCGCCTCCAAGACTTGCAAAATATCTTAAAAATTAATTTGAAAGAAAATTGTGAATTATATGTAAACTACATAACTTTATTATATTCTAAAAATAAATCATAACTAATTTAGTTAACTTTTTTCATGATAACACTCATATTCAATGATATATTTTTAAAAATAACCTTCCTTAAATATTAATAGTTAAAAAATTTTGTCAATCTCAGATGCTATACGTTATTATTTTTTACTATATCTGTCTTGAATTGTAAAATTTTAAAAAGATTATATACAAATCACCAAATAGATGCGAAAAATCTAACATCATTCAAACAAACTAAAATAATAATATATTTTCTTTGGTTGAAATAGTTATCTACTCATGATATAGAATTTATTTAGAAAATTTAAATAACGAAAATGAAAAGTTTTTTAGGGAAGTTTGAAGAATTTTTTTTTGTTGTTGAAAAACTAGCATAAATTTGAAAAATGTAGAGTTTGTTAGTATGTGAAATTGAACATCACCTGAAAAAACTAAATTATACATGAAATTTGCAATTTGAAAGGTGTTGGCAATATATTATTAATATAGAAATTTTGAACTTTCACCCATAATTTCTAAATAACATATACATTTTAGAAAACTGAAACGGAATGTGTTTCACAAGACGCTTATTTTTAAGACAAATGTTCAATATTATTATAACAGAACAAAGTTCATTCCGGAAAAATTAGTAAAAGGTACTTATATTTTGAAAATGGTTTTAAATATCTTATTAAATTTATGAATGATCGCTTTCGAGAAAGAAAAAAAAATAAAACGTATATTATTCCTCATGCTAATTAACACATACACAAAATTAGTCAAACAAAGTGAAATTTTTATTGCTTGTAACAGATAACTTTTCAGTGAAGTAGAATTTACACAGGAAATTTTTGTGAACTTTTTTCAACTTTTAAACCAAGTGTTGTATAAAATTAAAAAATTATTCAGATTCGGAACAAAGTCTTGTAGTTAAAATAAATTTATTTCTCAAGGAATTTAATGAATACCAGAGAAGCTCTTATCATTTTGTATCTTTTCTCCTCCTTCAAGTAGATGTACTTTATAAAAGAAACCGTCGTAATACTTAACAAAAATCAGTAAAAGTGTATTTTCTATGAAAAATACAAAACTTCACAGCTTAATTACTGAAATTTAACTAAGTTTCATAAAACACAAATATGCTTGAATGAATGTTGAAATATGGTTGACAAATATATTTCAACATTTATTCAAGCATATTTGTGTTTTATGAAACTTAGTTAAATTTCAGTAATTAAGCTGTGAAGTTTTGTATTTTTCATAGAAAATACACTTTTACTGATTTTTGTTAAGTATTACGACGGTTTCTTTTATAAAGTACATCTACTTGAAGGAGGAGAAAAGATACAAAATGATAAGAGCTTCTCTGGTATTCATTAAATTCCTTGAGAAATAAATTTATTTTAACTATAAGACTTTGTTCCGAATCTGAATAATTTTTTAATTTTATACAACACTTGGTTTAAAAGTTGAAAAAAGTTCACAAAAATTTCCTGTGTAAATTCTACTTCACTGAAAAGTTATCTGTTACAAGCAATAAAAATTTCACTTTGTTTGACTAATTTTGTGTATGTGTTAATTAGCATGAGGAATAATATACGTTTTATTTTTTTTTCTTTCTCGAAAGCGATCATTCATAAATTTAATAAGATATTTAAAACCATTTTCAAAATATAAGTACCTTTTACTAATTTTTCCGGAATGAACTTTGTTCTGTTATAATAATATTGAACATTTGTCTTAAAAATAAGCGTCTTGTGAAACACATTCCGTTTCAGTTTTCTAAAATGTATATGTTATTTAGAAATTATGGGTGAAAGTTCAAAATTTCTATATTAATAATATATTGCCAACACCTTTCAAATTGCAAATTTCATGTATAATTTAGTTTTTTCAGGTGATGTTCAATTTCACATACTAACAAACTCTACATTTTTCAAATTTATGCTAGTTTTTCAACAACAACAAAAAATTCTTCAAACTTCCCTAAAAAACTTTTCATTTTCGTTATTTAAATTTTCTAAATAAATTCTATATCATGAGTAGATAACTATTTCAACCAAAGAAAATATATTATTATTTTAGTTTGTTTGAATGATGTTAGATTTTTCGCATCTATTTGGTGATTTGTATATAATCTTTTTAAAATTTTACTATTCAAGACAGATATAGTAAAAAATAATAACGTATAGCATCTGAGATTGACAAAATTTTTTAACTATTAATATTTAAGGAAGGTTATTTTTAAAAATATATCATTGAATATGAGTGTTATCATGAAAAAAGTTAACTAAATTAGTTATGATTTATTTTTAGAATATAATAAAGTTATGTAGTTTACATATAATTCACAATTTTCTTTCAAATTAATTTTTAAGATATTTTGCAAGTCTTGGAGGCGATTTTTAAAACTTGAATACATATCTACAATTTATTAAATATTTTTTTCCACAATTCACCTTTCTTAGATTGATAGGCAAAATAATTGTTATTCAACATTGATTGTAGGAGTTACTCTGACACCTTATTGTATCCTATTACAAAGTAAGTTGTCTAAGTCTTTTTTTTTTTTTTTTTTTTTAAGTAACACTAATTTCCCCCTTTTGTATTGATTTTCCGATTGAAAAGTAGAGGTAAAAATTTTTCTTTGGCGTACCTATAACTATTATTCATATTAACTCTCTTGCTATTTTTTCTTTTTTGTTACAATTTTGTTAAGTTCTACTCGTTATTCAATGTTTTAGATAAGAGAAAAGCTTTCAAGTAAAATTGATCTTAAATTCTCCAGGGGAATCATATTTTTTTTTTTTCTGGAATAAGGTCCATACGAATTCTACTTTCACTGACTAAGATGTCTTTGAAATCCACTTCGCTCATTCCAAGTAATTTTAGCAAAAGATGGTATAGAATTGCACGAACGTTTCATTATGAAAAAAGTCTTAGAAAGTCAAACCTTCAGCAAAGTAAAATATGAAATGAAAATCTTAAAAATTTGCTGTCACCCGCGACTCGCGCGTCGATCTCTATCCTAATTGGTTGGTTACAGTCAAGTGCTTATCTTCCCGTTCTTGCTGTGCAAGTCTCCCGACCTGTTTCAACAAGATTTAGCGTGACTCATCCTCTTGTGTACCACTGCCGGTAAGTGTCGTATCATCTACCGCTATCCTGATTGGCTGATTACCGTAACGTGCCTATCTTCCCGTATTAAGACATGAATTTTATATGTAAAATAAATTTTTACGCTAATATTTAAATTCTTTGCTATAGAAATGTTAATTTTTTTTCTCTCTTATATGTTACATTTAAAACACATGATTTTTATACGTAAATTTTCGTGCAAAAATTACAGTTTTTTATCTTAGAAATTTTAAGCATATAACATTTTTTTTTTTTTTTTTTTTACATGTTACACTTTAAAGAATTTATTTTTATATGTAAAATAATTTTTTTCGTTAATGTTTAAAGTATTTGCCGAAGACATTTAAAGTTTGTTACTTTTTCTCTTTTACGTCACATTTTAAAGACGTGATTTTTATTTTATGCGTAAACTAAATTTTTTTTACTTTATGTTTATCTTAGAAATTTCAAGTATGTTACTTTTTTTCTTATTTGACATTAACCGAAGTGTATAATTGTATATGAAAAGTAAATTGTCACGTTAAATTTTAAAGATATGATATTTATTTGTAAAGTAAATTTTCGTGTAAAGGTTAAAATACTTTATCTTTGAAATTTTTATTCTGTTAAAATTTCACTTATTTAACATTAACCTAAGAGAGTATTTATGTATGAAAAGTAAATTTTCACGTATTGTTTAAATTTTTGTAGTAGAAAGTTTAAGTATGTTACTTTTTTGTCTTTTATTTAGCATTATTCTTACACATTTTAAAGATAAAAATGTTATGTGTGAAATAAATTTTCGCATATTGATTAAGTTCTTAGCCTTATCAATTTTAGTGCTTCTTTTTCTCTAATTTAGCTTTATTCTTACACATTTGAAAGATTTAATTTTTATATGTGAGGTAAATTTTCGCGTATTGTTTAAATCCTTTGCCTTGTAAATTTTTTAGAGTTTCTTTTTATCTTATTTATTGTTGACATAACAGTATGATAGTATATGAAAAGTTAATTTTCACTTATTGTCTAAGTTCTTTGCCTTATAAATTTTTAGTGTTTCTTTTTCTAAAAGTTAGAGTTGTCATTAAACGTTTTAAAGACATGAATATTTTTTTTATGTAAATTGCATTTTTATGGTAATGTTTAAATTGTTTGTCATAGTTCTTTTCTTACTTTTCGGTTACTTTTTCTCTTATGTTTAAGGACATGAATTTTATATGTGGAGTAAATTTTCGCTTAAAGGTTAAAATTATTTGTCATAGAAATTTTAGGTATGTTATACTTTTCTCTTACACGTCACATTTTAAAGTCAAGATTTTTATGTGTAAAGCAAATTTTTACGTTATTTGTCTTTGAAATTTTAAGTATGCTAGTTCTTCTTATAAGTCACATTTTAAATTATGATTCAATAAAGTGATGTTGCTTTAAAAAAAATATATTATTTCATATAAGAAAGTCACACAAATATTTCAATTGAATAGTTTTTATTTACAATTTCAAATAATCTTTCAAAGCATCATATGATATACATTTAAAGAAATCTTCATTAAAGAATTGTATGACATTTTTACATTGTAAGGTTTCAATCACATTTTTTACATTGAGTACAAGTATAGCATCGTCTCCAACACACCAAGATTGATCTTGCAATGAAGTAGTTATACAGACATGATTTCCTTGCGAGGGGTCATCAATAGCACAAGCATCACAGCGAAACAATTTTAAAACATTACTTTCTATTTCACATCGAAAAGCAGAAACATATTCATGAAATAAGTCTATATTGGGTGGTATATTTACATTTTGAGCACAATGATTAAGAATTTCAACTCGCAGTAAATTTATAAGAGAGTCCTTAATGGTTTCACATATTTCAGGCATGAGATCTCTAATTTTAGCAAGATAATTTTCATCCAGTTTTATGGAACTTTCCTTAAGTTTAAAATAAAAGAGTTGTTTTAAAACTAACTCACCCTTATGTGATAGAACCAGGAGTTGATTGTTACACACAACGCTACTAGCTGCATATTTCGTGTTCACGTGAAACAGTTTGTTATAAAAGTCCTGAAAGGTGTCCATGTTCATCACAATTTTCTGGGTACTTCCTTGACTATAATGTTGAGACATGTGAATGAATAGACGAGAGTCGTATTGATGAAGGGACACTATGAAATCAAACCCAAGGTTCCATTCCTTGAGGCACTCGTTGGTTTTCTTTACAGAGGCATAAAGGCGAGTCATCCAGTCGTCATCGGGAATTGTTTCCTCTTCGGTGATTGCTTCATCGATCGATCGCTTTCGAGAAGGGGACTTGTGTGGAAACTCAACAATATCTTGAGGTCTTTCCATGATGTTTCGGAAAGTAATGCTGATTCTTGATTCCGTCACGCTAGGATCGGCAGGAATCTCGTGGGTCCATAGGCGGTTGGTAGGTGACTTCATCAGGAGCAGGGATCCACTTTTTAGCAGCACTTTGTGTGGTTGGAATTTGGGTCGAGCAAACTGCATAGTCCGTGTAGCTCCGAAACTTAGAGTTGGGATATTAGAGGATGGATCTAAGTCTTTTTCATCGTCTTTATGAGCAGAAATCTTGGCATTTCCACTTGGATACATGTTGAGGAGGGCATAGTTGTAGACTTGTCCAGTCTTGTTCTCCACATCCTTCTTCATATCCAGCAGGGTAGAGGTCCACGGTTTGGCGATGACGCACGTTCCAGAAAAAGCATATGAAAGTTCATTATCACCGAATCCAAGTACTTTTCTTTGAGGAATAAAACTTCTACCATTAAAGTTCATTTGAAGATCCTCAAATTCGTATTTCAGCAGTTCATCAAACAACTGCTGTGATTTTGCAGTATCGTAAAAGTTCTCGATGAGATCGATGTTCAAATTAGAAGACATTTTCAAACAGTACTTTGAAAGCAGCAACTTCACTTAGCAAGCAACAGGAGCGAAATGGTGTCTTTGCAAGATATCTAATCTGAGAGTGACGTAGTTGCTCTCTTCTTAATGGCTGATAGTCGAAACAGCGCCCTCTCACATGACTGTGATTGGTTTATCTCCCCTCTACGCTCTAATCGGTGACGCTTCAACAAGTTCAAACAGGATGAGTCACCATCACGCGATATCAGACAAGTTCGTATTCCTGCTGCAGCCAATCAGAAGGGAGCTTTTCGGTGTTGCCACCTCTAAATTCTAAATTTTCCACTCAAACACGTTAAAATCAGGTTTAAATGACTGTGACGTCACGAGATAAAAGCTTATAGCTGAAGTGTCTCCATTTAGGAGAAGGAACCCTACAACTCAACCCCTGCGGATAAAGGACGAGGCATGATGACGTCAAAATTGGAGGTGTTGCCACCTCTCATAAGCAAAATTCGGATATATTCCAAAAGAAACATATTAAATTCGTATTTATTTCTATGTTATGACGTCATATCACTGTGACGTCACAAGCATAAACCCCTATAAGTATAATGTTTTCATTTAGGAGAAGGAACCCTACAACTCAACCCCTGCGGAGGAGGCATGATGACGTCATCTAAAATTGGAGGTGTTGCCACCTCTCATAAGCAAAAGTCGGATGTATTCCAACAGAAACATATTAAATTCGTATTTATTTACATGTTATGAGATCATACCCACTGTGACGTCACAAGCTTAAAAGCTTATATAATGTTTTCATTCAGGAGAAGGAAACAACTCAACCCCATCCCATCCTAAACTTAGTTGAAATCGAAACTAAATGGTGTTGCCACCTTTAACAAGCGAAATTTTAATATATTATGACGTCATACCCAATGTGATGTCACGAGAAAAAGCCTATAATTAAAACGAAACCGAAACTGTAGCAGGAGGACAACACCTCAACTCCACCTAACACATTCGTACAGAGGCATTACCTTATAAATAGTATGGCTTGGTAGCTTAGTTGTCAAATCAACAGACAATTGAGCCACCAAGACATTTTGGAGAGAAATGTTGCAAGTTCGGACCCCGGTTCTGGTAGAAGAAATAATTGACAAAAATCATTATTTAACTTTTAATTATATTCAATATCATTAGATGGCGCCACTACCTAATCCTCTTAGCCAATCAGAAGCGAGCTTTTCGGTGTTGCCACCTCTAAATGCTAAATTTTCCACTCAAGCACGTTAAAATCAGGTTTAAACGACTGTGACGTCACAAGCACAAAAGCCTATAAGTATAATGTCTTCATTCAGGAGAAGGAACCCTACAACTCAACCCTTCGGATGAGCGACGAGGGATGATGACGTCATCTAAAATTGGAGGTGTTGCCACCTCTAACAAGCTAAATTCGGATCTATTCCAACAAAAACAGATTAAATTCGTATTGATTTCCGCATTATGACGTCATACCCATTATGACGTCACTAGCACAAAAGCCTATAATTATAATGTCTTCATTCAGGAGAAGGAACCCTACAACTCAACCCTTCGGATGAGGGACGATTGATGATGACGTCATCTAAAATTGGAGGTGTTGCCACCTCTAACAAGCTAAATTCGGATCTATTCGAACAAAAACAGATTAAATTCGTATTGATTTCTGCATTATGACGTCATACCCATTGTGACGTCACTAGCACAAAAGCCTTTAATTATAATGTCTTCATTCAGGAGAAGGAACTCTACAACTCAACCCTTCGGATGAGGGACGAGGGATGATGACGTCATCTAAAATTGGAGGTGTTGCCACCTCTAACAAGCTAAATTCGGATCTATTCCAACAAAAACAGATTAAATTCGTATTGATTTCCGCATTATGACGTCATACCCATTGTGACGTCACTAGCATAAAAGCTTATAAGTATAATGTCTTCATTCAGGAGAAGGAAACAAACAACTCAACCCCATCCCATCCTAAACTTAGCAGAAATCGAAACTAAATGGTGTTGCCACCTTTAACAAGATAAATTTTAATATATTATGACGTCATACCCACTGTGACGTCACGAGAAAAAGCCTATAACGAAACCGAAACCAAAACTGCAGCAGGAGGATAACAACTCAACAGCAGGAGTCGAACAGCTCAACTCCACTTCCGGTCATGTGACATCCGGTGACGACATATCCGGTTACGTCATAGCCACGCCCACTTCCGGTGACACCATATCCGATGATGTCATAGCCACGCCCACTTCCGGTGACGTCATCGTCCCCCGTCCCATCCCTCATCCCTCCTTGGCGTCGGAGCCCCATATTCTACCTACTCCCATGAAAAAATAAATAAAGAACCAATCGATTTGAATTCGAAACCTAATAAGGTTGCAATAAATTTAGCTTTTTGGTAACTGGAAAATTTATGAATATTTCAGGAAAACGCAAAAAACACACATAATCGACAATTATTGAATAAATTACAACCTTCAGAAATGATAGCGAATGTCTGCAACGATGGGATTGTTTTTACATAAAACGTTTAAGAAATATCAAAGTATAATGTTTTAACAAGTATGAATTTTTCCCCTTTAAAAATGTTACATTCATTGCTATGCTACATTGCATTAGAAAATTTACATGAATTAAAAAAAAAAAAAAAAAGATTTTTAAAATACCACTTTTTTACCTTTACGTTTGTAAAACATATAAAACTTGTAATGTGAAACATCGCACAACTTTCAATTACACCATAATAAGGACGTGGTTTTGTGTCATTTACCGTTTTCATATTTTAATCGTTCATTTAGAAAAAATGGCCAGTTTTGGCGACATTTTTTGCGATAATTCTTGTATGGGTCTTTAAAAAAAAAAATTAAAAAAGAAAATGATTTTGGCGATATACTTTTCAATAATTATTCTTTCTTGTAAGTAAAACTGAGGAGAAAAGAGAAAATGGTCTTTGACGAGGTATGCTTAAGGAAAGAGAACTGTGTTACAGACATTCGTTTTTCAACTTTTTACACAATTAAAGCATTTTTATAGAAATTTTTGAGGGGGAATGTTTAGAACACCTTAAAAGGCATTACCACAGCGATTTTGAACAAAATCATTTGAGCCGTTTTTTATCAATTACTGAAAAACATGATTTTTTTAATGGCAGCTACCTTATGCGCATTCGGGGTTTTGACGAAAACCTTAATGGTAGGTCCCTGTGACATCACCAACCCGCACACCAAATTTGAACATCGTAGGTCAATTTGTTCTGGAGTTATGCTGACCACGTACACACACACAGGCATTTTTTCTAGATCACTTTTTTGAAATTAGGATGTTCCAAAACAGGCAGATATGCCAAAAAATCAACAACAACAACAACAAAAAAAAAAAAAAAAAAAAAAAAAAAAATTATCGTATACTATACTTTTATTACCCGATACATACATAAGGGTAATTGAAAATAATAAGTGTGATATAATTAAAAAAAGTATTTTATCAATATCAGATGAAACCAGAACCAGGATATCTGTCCCCTGATCGCTGAGGCTCGACAACCCCCTAACAATACAGCACCTTTATTCCAGTCAACTTTTGAAATCCTGACAAAATTTATCCGAACACCTTAGTACCACTTGGACGCATTTTTTGTCTGCCCAAAAGGGTAGATGGCCAAATTCCATAATACCATTTCTTTCTAACTTTTCAATTCTCACTCTATACACAGTGGAATAGTAAGTATAAATAGTGTTTAGCTCTATACAAAGTTTCTAAAAAACGCGCAGATGTACTTAATTGACATCTTCCAACTGAAATAGTAGGATTGTAATTTTTTTTAGTAAAAATCATCATATTTTTGAAATTATACAGATTTATAATACATCTTCTTTTTATTTGTCAAAAATACTTGTCGTAGTAGAGACATGTTCAATAAAGCAATGTTGAAAAATATTGTAATCAAACCAATTAGTAAAATATTTTTCTTCGCATTTTTAGAACTTTCTGGCTCATCTACAGTTTAAGATCTTTTGAAGGACATCTTGATCGTTAAGAAGAGTGACTCTTAATAAAATAAGTCTTGCCCATTGAATATATAGATGTATGAATTTTATATTTGTCAATTTTTGATCTTAATTGGACTACGTGAGAGGTTGCCCCATTTTCAACTTTGTTTATGAATTATGTTAAAATAAATTCGTTTCCGATTGAGATACTTTACTTATTTTTTTAACATCTTGTTGAATACGACATATGAATACAAGTAGTTTTCGAGAAATTGTAGACTAATACCGTTCTGAAACCGCGTCCATTAAATACTCATGCTTTAATTCTAAATCTTAAAACTACACTCCTCAGATCTACACCACGCTGTTTTTCATTAAAATGAACTATTAGAAACTAAACGAAGTATTCTAGATCGAATGAAAAGACAAAATAGAGGGGTTAGCATAAACATTTTCAAATTTAAAGTTTAATTTATTTAGTAAACAGCCCCCTCCCCCCCCCCCCCATCAAAAAAAAAAAAAAAGATGTACTAGACATGTAAGAAACCATAAATCAGTTATTTTGGTATGAACTGGAATGTTCTGCGGCCTTTAGAACCAAGGAATTTGGAATGAGACTTGGAATAAGACTACATTCAATAGTTCTAAAAAATTCCAGAAAGTTGTCATGAAAGAGATATTTATAAAAGCTTTGTTTATAGCAATGTCTTAGGAAGTTAACAATTTTCTATTTAATATGTGGATATAAGTCTCTACATTGTTTATATCTTAACACTTTGAGACCCGCCATAACTCGCCATAAGTCACCCTGCAGGTCCAGTGGAAAGATAATTCAGACTGTGGTGATTCGTCTCACCAGCAGTTGCTTGCAGGTAGTGAAGGACACAATAGTCCTTTGACAATAGGTTTTTATGGTGCATGGAAAACAACATGCAGGGGTGGTGCAGGGGATACAACATGCCAATAATGACTAATGATGGGCTGAGTTACAACAGCTGAGGATTTTTGTGTACACACATCTAGTCAAGTACTTAGCAGTGACGTTTCTTTCATTTATGAGACGCCGACTTAATAAGTGGATGATTCAACACAAAATACTATTGTAGGTGATAAAATCTGTCCATGATGGATGATTTATAAAATTATCACCCGAAAGAAATCTCGGTACGTTAGGTAACCCAAGACTTAACATTTCGAATGCCTAATTTCATGCTTCTTGAAATATTGTTTGAAAACCGTTTAATACGCAATTCATGATAAATGCTGTTAAAATTTCTTAAGAAACAATATTTTGTTTGTGTGCTGCGCGTAAATTTATTTTCTTAGAGTTTAATTCTCTGTGGTCATTAGTAAGTTCTTTTTATCAATCCGGCTTTTAATATTTGCGCCTTTATTTCATAATTATGATTGCTGCTCTTAACTGTTTATTATATAAAAAAAATTAAAAAGTATCTTTTATGTAAGGATTATTTATTTTTAAATATATTACCTTAATTTAAAATGACGAAAAGTTTTTTTTTTTTTTCATCAAAATTTTCAGGATTGATATTTCGGAATTTTTAATTTAATTACTTCTTCTGAATATTTTTTAATTCTCGCAAGTGTTCATACTTTACAAATCCAGAGATCGGTTTAAATTTTTTTTTATTTTTCACTTTTTTCCATTTTTATTTTATTATATAGATATAAAGCAAAGAAGGTTTGTTAATAGCTATAGTATAATGAAGTATATTATGTTTTGACCATCTAATTGATTTTATATTTGTTTAAATGCCATCTTAACATTTTAAATCCCTAGCCGACCCTAACCCGCCTTGCAGAAAAATTTCCAGCTAGACGCCTTCTGGTCGAATCGTGGAGTTTAGGGATATTTCAAAGTGTGATGAGTGGCCCCCGGTCGCCCCCTTACTGAAGCATGAAGCTCCTTCACAATAGGCTTTTGTGGTGTATGGAGCGGGCTAATGATGGGTTTAGAGTTCAAACTGCCCCACCCTTTTGAAACTGAGTTAAATTATTAGATAATAGTGTATTTTTACTTTATGCAAATGAAAGATGAGTATAAATATTTTGATTTTAAACAGTTTTATGTGCTATATTGAATTTAAATGTTTGTAAATAATGATTGTTTTTCTTTTATTTTTCATATTGAAAAATTTTACACACAAATTTTGTTACTCTTCAGATGCAATTTTTGCAAGCATCATTCACAATATAAGGGTTTATAAAATTCAATAAATATGAAACTGTAAATACTACTCCAAAATTTAAAAAACCTCAGTGATAGAACACGCAATGTCTTGGTAAAAAATTACAACCTACTGGTAATATTTAGAAAGCATTTAATAGTATTGATCGGATAGGCTTCATATCTAAAGTATTACATTTTTTTAACAGAAATACTTCTTAGTAGTAATTTTTTTCGATAATATTCTAAAATGTAATACTTTTCGATACTCAAATTTTACTTTTAATTTGTTATATTACATCCTAATTTTATGTATACGTATTACTCATTCCAATTTTAAATTCCAAATAAGTACACCAAAATTAAAAAAAAAAGTAACGCCAATCCTTAGGAGCATATTATATTTGTTATTCAAATTGTAGTAAAATAGAAACACGCGGACAATTTAGTATAACAACTCTTATTAAATAAAATGTCTCAATAGTAATAAAATCTGTGACTCAATACAACTCCTACTAGTAAATCAATACATCCAAAAAGATTCTAACTATACACTCCTTGTATTATATTACATTTTCCAGCATATGTTTCTATTACATATACATCGCTCATAAGAAAAAGTGTCCATTCTATAAACATTCTTTTGCCCTACTAAAGTATTAGGCTTATGACAATTGAAAACGCAATACATCTATCCATTTCTAAGTATACTATCAGACATGTTAATTTGATTTTCCATGTAAATATATTGCACACGGAAACCGTATACACAAGTTTAGACAACATAATCTTATTTAGTTGAGTAAGTAAAAACCGGGTGACTTTTCCAAGTTTAATTTGTAAACGGGGAACCGTTTTGTCACCTAATGAAGAGACCTTATAAAGTGCTTTGAAGAACAATCACGCCATAATTTTTTTTTTTTAATTAGATGCAAGAACTTTCTTTTAAAATATAGACAAACTTCCCCAAATGAAACAATATTATTTTAAACCGAATATTTTAGTGGCTGAAAAATAGGCAGCAAATAGAAATATATATAAACATTGGAAATAAATTACATTTTGATAGCAAAATATAATATAAATATGTAAAATTTAAGTTGATTTTTCTTCAAAACTAATGGAACAAAATTAATACAATATAAAAATAAAATAGAAGGTAAACTGAAAAATGCAATGAAATGATTAATGGACAACTTCAACATGTTCCACTTCATAACGAATCAAAATCTATTTTTTATGAATTGCAATCGACCTTATGAATTTTTAAAGTTTATAAAAAAAAATATTGTTTTGAAATATCTGTTAACACATTTTTTGGTCTGATGGGATTTTTCCGTTGGTAGGGATTTCTCTTGGTTGATAGGGATTTTGGTCTTTCGGGATTATGGCTTGTCGGGATTTCGTCCTATTCGGGATTTTGGCTTGTCGGGATTTCGTCCCATTCGGGATTTTGGTCGTTCGGGATTCCGTCCCATTCGGGATTTTGGTCGTTCGGGATTCCGTCCCATTCGGGATTGTGGCCTGTCGGGATTTCGGCTTTCGGGATTGTAGCTTGTCGGGATTTCGGCTTTCGGGATTTCGTCCTAGACCCATAGCATATAGCATGCATATATGTATAATAAGGAGTTCAAAGATTCATAGTTCAGACTATTTAACTCATTACATTTCAAGATAAGATAATTTTGGCACACAAAAAGAATTAATTTTAAGAAAATCTTGCGATAAAAAAAAAGTGTGACAAAATCCTTTACTTTACTACAAGACAAGGACAAAGGTAAAGGTCGTTTACAGAATATAATCTTCCAACTTCCTCAATAAATCTAGTGTCCTGCCACTGAGCTACAATACTGAACTGGAGTAACGACTCCCTATCACTTAACAAGCGACCAAACGAGCTTCCGCGGAAGCATACAAAAGCGCATTTCAGACAGCCAAATAGGCAAAACATGTATTTTCTCCCTAATAGTAAAACATTCTGCGGTTTTCCACTTTTCAAGCTATGCAACTAAATTTATTATTAATTTTTAAAAATTATTTTAGAATGACAATTTCTTGTTAAGCATTTAATAGCAGAAACAGATGAGGGTAAATTGATAGAGGATGGATCGGAACTTCAATTTCATATCTTTAAGTTTAAGCACATTAGTACGAGCTTCAGTTTTTTTATGTATATACATTTTGGATATTAAAACTAACTTGTAGGGAATAGATTTTTTTTTTTTTTTTTTGTGAATTGATGAAATAATCACTCAATGTTTCAAACCGATTTATTGTTCAGCATTGATTATATGTGATCGATTTTAGACTACTGTTTGTTGATTCTTTGCCACTATGAACAATTTTAAAGAAGAAATAAATTATTATAAATAAAGAAGGCAAATATTGCAATAGATTGTTTTTAAAAGTCACCGCAATGCAAAAATTAAAAAAGAAGCGTAAAAAATTATTTTATTAATGAAATTATCAAAAATATCGTTGTTTTCAATGCAAGTCTACGGACGAAATTGTTTTGTTTTGTAACCACCGACTGTCTATTTCTGCCACTTATAAAGTGCTTAACACAGCCAAATACGTCTCGTAATTTTGAGCATCTAGAAGAATACGAGATCGAAATCTTCTAGTGTAAACCCCTCTCTCCGACCCCACCACACCAACGAGAGGACATTGAGGCCACGACAGATTTAATGTGCACCAGCCCCCATTATAGGTACACACCGATATTTGGTGGACGGAGGCCAGAACACACAACCCTCCAGTTATGAGCTCGATATTCTACCGCAAGGATATCGGGAGCCCCAAACGGACGAAATATCACGCAACAGGAATTATAATGTTTCTAAATAAATCCGCTAGATGGCGAACATTTCGTTACGAACGCGAATCTCATTTTTATTTGAATTTCGAAGGTGGGAATGTTTAGAACACCTTCAGAGGCATTAGCACAGCGATTTTGATCAAAATCGTTAGAGACGTTTTTTAGCAATCATTGAAAAACATGATTTCTTCAATGCAGCTACCTTGCGAGCAAGTGCGAATTTGACAAAAACCTTAATGGTAGGTCCAGGATCGGCCTGGGTCACCTCTGAGGGCGGTGGACCAACATTCGATAGGGCGCCTTACCCCTTCTCACACCAAGCTCGTAGCCATGTTTTCTTTTCGGGGAGAAGGGGGGTAGAAGATTAGATTAAAAACACATAACAAGTTACACAAACAAAAAGTGAGGTGGAGTACTAAAATAAGATTTCACACAATTTAAATTTTCCAATTCTCACCCCCCCCCCCCCCCACTCTGTGTCAAAGGCCCTGTCCCACACCAATGAATAAACTCACTCATTTTGCATGAGCCACTTCGGCATCACGGTTAATTAGGACTACCCGTGATGCCGCCATATGGCACATTTCCAGACGTATAGAAATGAACAGTATTGAAAGAAAGCCTTTGTTTTTATGTATAAAATTTCAAGTTACAATACAAAACGCAAATTGCTCTTTATCTCTTTCCCTCTCTGAGAGAGAGCAGAATATTACAATGAATATTTTTTCCTTAAAAATACAACATTATCGAACAGAATAAAGTAAGAATTAAAAAATATTTTTTAAATAAATTGAAAAAACTTGTACGAATGCTTTGATCATGGGCTGCCCTACAATCAATTTATCAATAGATTGATAAATTGATTGTAAGGGACATTTGCCAACCGCTCAAACTAACAAAGGATTAAAACACGATATATTTATAATTTACAATTGATGCAGATTTTTAATGATCATTTAACTTTTTCAGTAGAATACGTTTATCATTACGAAATGAAAGAGCTTTATGAACAGTTGATATTGTCTTAAAATAGTGTGTACCATACACTTTAATTAATAATCCAAAAAAAGAAAAATATAGCAAAAGGTTATAACTGATTTTGATACTGATGAAGAAATTAATGTATTAGTAAAAAAAATTCACAGAGCGAGGTGAGCAGTTGTCTTTTTCAGTTACTTTGACCTCCCCGAAATGAAATAACTACAAGATTAAATATGAATCTTATTATTTTTGATAATAACTGAAATTGATTGAGCAAATTTTTTTACCGTTGTCTTATAAAACTGAGAAAATTAAAATTTCTTAATTGTCACAAGAATTGAACGAAAAATATATGGAATACGTTTGCCGTTAAACATTTAAATGTCCTTAAATATTTTTCCCTGTATGCAAATGTATTTTTTAGTAATTTCAATAGTAACGTAAAAAATTCCTTCAATTGTTTTTATGAATAGTTTATAACATTCAGGTTAACTAAAATGTGATTAAGTTTTCTTAGTGAGCCGTCGAGTTTATAAAAAAAAACCTGAGTTTAAAAATTATTTAAAACACTTTGTTAAAAAAATTACTAATGTGACGTTCATGTACAAAGTTTCTTGCTACATTTCCAGCGAAAAGCAAGTAGTGCTTGAGAGAGAAAAAATACGTAATTATTTGATAAAAAAAAAGTATTAATTTAGATTTGCGTAAAATAACATTACGCATTTCCCCGGGTTTTTTTTTTTTTTTATTATTATTATTTTTTTTTTTTTGGCTTTTATCCCACTCCATACAGCCTTAATTTTATATAAAAAAATGTAGCAGGAAATTACGTTACACATTCAGTTTCATTTCATCGGGAAAAGAAAGACCAAATCGATTAAACAGTCAAAGTCAGTAGTTCTGTTCTGATATGAAACTTGACTAAAATTCTAAGTTTACATTTTAGTTTTGATACAAGCATTTGTCGAAAGAGTGAGATTGTTATTAAAGACTGCGACATTTTATGCAATGGCAAAAATTATTCAATGGAAATATGTGTGTGTGATTTTCTTATGTGAAATAATAATAAAAAAAATGTTAAAGCAATATCACTTTATTGAATCATAAATTTTCCCACTTTTTAGGTGGTTTTACATTTCGTCTCAACTTTGTTTGGACAATTTTTAAAGGTGACTTTAGCAACTTCTTATTTCCGATAAACTGCTTCGGAACATTTAAATCTTTCAAAACAGTATTAAATAAACTTTTCCGTGATACATTACTTTTGATATTGTACATATAATTGAAAAAGTCGATAATGTTAGAGTTTGGTATTTTTTCTCCGTGAATGGAGATTTGACCCTTGGAATTCCATGATAAGATATCAGGTTGATTCTTGATGAGAGCAAGTGTATTTTCAGCTTTTCTTCGCATGGGTTTAGAAAGTGATGCTAATATAAGTTCTTGATAATTATCATCTTTTTGAAGTTTCTTTATTTCTTCTACTTTCACAGATTCTTCAACTTTCCTCTTATCTTCTATTTTCTCCACTTCTTCTTTCTTCTTCTCTTCAGTTGTCTTACTACTTTGTTCATTCGGACGTGAATTATTAAATTCTTGCAGATTTAAACTTTTCTTCAACAGTTCATGATAGAGGACCAATTTTTCATGATCAGGTAAGTCACTATGTAAAATTTGTATCATTGCCTTATCAAGCTCACTAAGCCTTTTATTGGAAACAGTATGTTTTGTCACCAATTCTTCGGGTATAAGAGCAAACTTCTTAATTTGAGCCATGAAATAATGTAGTTAAAACACTCAAGGCTGCAGGAATAAGTATGTTGAGGAAACCTCCTTTCTGTAAAATGACTTGACGTTTTTTCGGTAAAGACACTTTACGATTACTTAAATGACGCAATATCTTCTTATGTTTAGAGAGCGTTTTCTTCTGTCGTGCAGTTAATGGGATATTTCCATTCAATGTGTTAATGCAACATTCGCATATGGCTTTTATACAGTTCTTATTGAGTTTACTTAATAAAGTTTTTCGTAATATTAAAGGACAAATTTGCAACAGTCGTAATTGATTGAGTTGCTCCTTCTTAAGCGTCATCTTGCTAAATGATACTTATCTTCAAAGTCATTCACTTTTATATCATTTAAATTGATACACGATCTGTCTTTCAGTAGGTAAAATTTTGGTACGTAATCGTAACTCTTCTGGTGTTTCAGCACGTAAATCTATAAATAAATAGGAATAGGGGTTTTTCGTTGCATCTTCAAAGACTTCTTGAAATAACTTGACATGTCTAGGAAATAATTGTCTTCCTAGATGTGAAATTTGACTCACGTCTCGTCTATTTTTACACAGTACTAAATAGTGTGCATTCAATGTAATGTCACGCATTTCTTTCCCTTTGTAGAAAAAATTTTGTGTTACGAAGATAACACTCAGGTTTAAATGATGACTACCTTTTGTAAAAAGATCAGTTAAATGACTGTTAGCATTTGACATTAAATCATCAATTACGAAGAGTGTATTCTCGCCCAAAAATTCTTTAAATGTCGTAGGTAGACCTTCTACAAATGTCACATTATCAATTTCATCATATAAGGGTTGATGTATTCCATAAAACCAAACAATCTTATCGGGAACAATTGAAAACATCCCCTGTTTTTCACTTATCAAATCCCGCACAAAATAACTTTTACCGCATCCTGTTGGACCGGCGATTACCATCGTAAAAGGATGTTGCAACTTTGGAAATTCCATGTTGAATGAGAGACGACACAAAGTATTACTGTTTAAATACTTTCTTTATTGATAAAATGGTGCTACAATTCTAAAGTGCTTGATTACAAAATGATGCACTTTGATATCATTACATATTTGATTGGGTACAAAAGACAAGAGAATATCGTTCATAGAACGTCCATTACATTTAGAATATAAATAAAAAATACAATATTGTCCACACACGGAACTCGCATTCGATTGAAGTATCATAGGATTAAACTCTACATGTCGATAACGCTTTACATAACTTGATATTCCTCCGGGAAAATAAGACGGTGGGTTTCCGAACGAATCAAAGAAGCATATTTCTGTAGGTGATTCTATATAAAAAGCCACCCAATGGATACCTTCTTGATTGGACTTGTCAGTGTTGGCAATAAAACAGGCTGGAAAGTTTCGAACATATGTTGGTAATCGATCACTTGAGAAAACACACAAGAATATATTCTTGGTTTTTGCATTTCCAGAAAGTATTCTAGTTATTTGTAGGGTATCCATTAATTCGGAAAGTCACACACCACGTGACGTGATTTGGTTATTTCAATCACGTTTTGAAACTCTGCATAAATGAGCACTGATAAAGTTTCCGTAATAGCCTCGGAAAATTTAATTTCCACACGTAAATTTCCTTGATGTTGCAGATTAAAATGTTCTCCGTCGCAAAGATCAGGACTTAGATCAAATGCGTAAAGTACATGTCCTCTGGCATATTCTTCTTGAGATAAGTAAATTCCCTTATCACGATTAAATCCGGAAAATAAGCTATGATAAGCCCGAACGTAGTTGTTGGAATCAAAATTAAGCTCTAAAGGCTTGCAGGGAACCGGTTGTCCATCTACATAAATAGATACAAAGTTTGCACTATAGTGAGAAAAGAGAAATGGGTTCTTTGAATATTGCCCATTCATTGCAGCATTTCCTAAACAGGTGAGAATGACACGTTTTGGCATGAGTCCAAGAAACACATTAGCTTGTAAAAAGGACCAACTCCCTTTGGCAATGCTATAAGTTTTGCAAATCACACGATCAATTGGATATTTGCAAGATGTCTTCTCCAAAGCCTTAGCATGCCCAATAGCAACGGCTGGGCTAACCTTCACTTTTCTTATAAATATAGAAGCATGCTCTAGAACTATCTTATAATCACCATCCACTTTGGTTGAAATTAAGCAAAATGAGGATTTGCTGCGTATCATTTTAATTTTGATATCTACCAAGTTAATCATGAGATGATTTTGTTGAAAAATGTCACAGTGGAGTTGACCAATCATTTCTACGGTCTGGCTGTCTTTGATAAGATTGTAACGCGTCTTCAATCCAGCATCAGCTTTCTCATCTATGGGGTCTATGAAATCAGGTTGCGTATCTTTGTAGAATCCTTCACAGGTCAGTAAACTTTTCTTGGCATCTTCCCCATAATTTAACAATGTCTCTATATAGGCTCTAAAAGGATAAGTGTTGCTTGCAGAAGAAATATTTCTCTCGTTTAAACTAACGTCTACTTGACTGAAAAGCGAATGAAGGAAAAGGTTGACGGGAGCAACTGGTTCCTTTTCTGGTAGTTTAGTTCCATCTGCTTTCATAACTTTCACTTTCACGTGTAGATAGGAAGCAGCTAAGTCCACATATTCTTCACTACTTCCTGATATTGAAAATTCAATCGGCCCACCATCTCGTACACTTGAAAGGGGATGAAATTCGACAAATTGTCCTTTTTCGATAACGGTCTGGGTTGGGGGAATTGAAAATAAATCTAATTCCGACTTGACGCAAGGAGCAGAGTCTTTGTAGATGAAGGAAGCCATTAGGAGAAAATATCATGCGATGTGCACTTCTTCTTGGCTGAACGTGGAATGATGGTTTTTTTCTTCTGCATACGCTTTTTATGTCTTTTTCCACTACCAATCATAGTCTTGACTTTGGTGGCGGCTTTATCTGTTAACACATTTCCAGCTTCTTTGAGTCTTCGTTTGGCGGCCATTTTAAAATCTTGACCTTGAGAAACATCATTCATCAGGTTGACAGCGCTGTGAAACATTTGTTTCCCAATAGCTTTAGCACCTGATTTCAGTAGTGGAGCTGCGGCTCGAAAAAATGATCTGAATAGACCTCCTAATCCATATCCATATCCTCTCTGATAAGAACTTCCTTGGTAATAATTCAAGCCTTTTCCCGTCTGCTGCACATAATAATCTTCGAAAGATTTTTGACAACACTGGTAAGGGACATACATTATGAGAGAGACTTCTGACGAAAGTGTAACTTCACGTATGAGCGCCCACGTTCAAATGGCGTTAAACATCCCGAGTGCGTCCTTATAACGATTTCCAAAGTCTCAATAATTTTCCGGTTTACAGGTAAGTAGTGCGGTCTATCATACTGTTCGCTAATCATCTCACCATCTTGTCCTCTCACTCTAACCACTCGAAGGAGAGGTGCTAAGACATCTCCCACAATTTGTGGTTCCACTATAACCGTATAAATCATCAATACGCGATAATGTGCAGAGGGGTCGGCTACGAATGGACCCACAACAGTTGTTTCTATACTTGCGTCAAACGAAGTTATTTCCATAGGTTCAAATCCAAGCATTTCAGCAAGTCCTTGATATAATATGAGTTTCGCATTATTTTTCACAGTTATCTGAACACACTTAGTTACCGCATTATAACTTGTGACAATTTTATCATCATGTTCTTTCACATAAATAGCCTTTAAAATATCAGGAACTGTCTCATAACAACCCGGAGGTAATCTTCTTCCTACCTCTAACTTTCCACTCGTCTCGAATCCAATTAAATTATTTTGATGATTCACATTATACCAAGTATGCGGATATAAAAACTCTACCATTCCAACTTCCCATTCTCCTTTCAGTTCAATTTGTATGGGTAAGCGAGTAATAAAATGGGAAATTTTATTTTCAGGAAAATAGGACATGGAACTATCCGAAATGAGTGTTATGTAGAAACTCATGATAGCAAATGAGTCTTGCAACATGTGCTAGTAGTATTTATAGGGCTAGTAAGTTTGAAGTGGGGATCCATTGATTAAACTTGTCGGGGTATCCTCGATATTTCACAAAATATTCCATTTTCTTTTTACGCATGCGTTTTCTTAAAACTTCTTCAACAGGAAATTCGTCTTTCATTGTTACTTTTTGTAACTCTTGTGCGTAAAACGTTCCTTGTATAGGCTCTCCTAATAAATCATTCACTCTATACACTGCAGGTTGTCTCTTGACACACTCTGTTATGACAAACAATTCTTCCGTCCAATTCGTTTCATACCCCTTTTCAAAGGTTAATTTCTTCTTTGAAATGCGAACTACATCATCTACATTAAATACGCATTTGGGTTTAGGTAAATTCTCCATATCTCCATAGAGAGTGAACCAAACATCTTGTTCATTTTCGGCATTCACTTCCACGGGAGCTCTTTTTATACTTGAATGGTAAGTATGATTATAACTTTTCACTAAATCTTGTAATACGTCAATGTATCTCTGCGTATTTTTAGCAGTAAAGTACTTCCACATTTTAGTTTTAATACTTCTATTCCAACGCTCGACTATGTTTGCTTTCGACAAATTATATGTCGTGAAAATCTAATCCCCTTCTTTTTTAACAAGGTCTGAAATAGATTATTCTTAAATTCCGTTCCCTGATCAGTCTGAAGTGATTTCGGAGTTCGTTGATCGAATATTATTTGAAAAACCTCAACAATATCTATACCTCTCTTTCGTTTCAGAGGAATTAGCCATCCAAACTTTGATAGCACATCAATACAACTCAAAATAAAGCGATAACCATCATTAAACTTTTGAAGACTTGACATATCCACCAAATCCGCTTGCCATTGCTGATCAATGTTATAAACAATCACCCGATTCGTAGGAAATTTATGACGAATGGGCTTGTGTAGAGTGTACGCATCCACCCCCTTTAGCCATTTCTGTATCGTTTTCTTGGGAATCTTTCTTCCTGAGGCACGGTATAATGCATCGATACCACCGAAACTAGCTACATGACTCGGATCTTGATACGTCGCATTCATTACAGCAAGAAATTTTATTAACTCTTATCTGTATCCTAAGTCTTAACATTTTCACATTGAAATAGATAAGTTTCCGGTTTCATTGAGACGAAGCGTAAAATCGATAGCGAATCGATCACTACCACTTAAAAAATAAATAAATAATAATGCAACACATAAACAAATACACAAGTATGCAGTATTCACAACCTCACTCGATAGAACCATACTTGCAACTAACACATTCAACTATAAACTTTACCTTATAAAGAACAAAACTTGATAAAATTAATATCCTTAAGATCATACCAATACCTTAAAATTCCTTGAAACTCCGTTTAAATGCAAAATTCCCACTATATCCCCTCTGTGACGTACCATAAATATTTTTCAAGCAAGAACGCTATCTTCAATTCCCACCACGTGGTAATTTTTCTGCAAGTTTTAAAATTAGTTTAAATTATATTTTATAACTATTCATCAACTATTACTTAAATCTTTCCATTTCAACAAGTATCAACGTTAAAAACCCACGTGATAATTTTTCTATAAATAAATATTCATTTAATAAATAAGCGCCAATACCTTATCTGTTTAAATGCTAGATTCCAGGCATATCATCATTATGACGTCATGTGTTAAAAGCCAATGAGTTTATATTTTGCAATCGTTATCAACAACTCAACTCGCAAACGCGTTGAAGCGTGTTGAAACATGCATAGTCTCGCTCCCCACCCGCTCTGATCGGTTAGAACCAAGCAGCGCCCTCTACCGTGAAACCTGATTGGTCGGTGAAGTCACGTGATCACCCCCCATATATATACGCTACCGGTTGCCGTCTCTCCATTTCTACTTAGATTCCTGAGTGCGAAAGACGTTTATTGTGTTTGCTTATCGTATTTGCTGCTACTTTAGCTTTTTACTGATTTCAACTGAATTATTCGGTAAGTGAATTTTTATTATTTGTGAAATGTTAGTATCTTTTAAGTAATATATGTATTCAAATGTTTTAAGTAACGTGTATTTAAATGTTAAATTATTTTACCAAGCATTAAAATACTTAACGCGTGTAAAATTTATTTAGTATTGTTAAGTTTTTAAAAAAAAAAAAATTTAAGTTACTTACTATGCGTGTAAATTTTATTTAGAAGTGTGTTATTGGAATTATTTACCTCTTGTAAATTTCATTTAGCTAGTTTAAGTATCACGTGTAAAAAAAAAATAGGCTTAAGTATCTCGTGTAAAAATAGGATTAAGTATCGCACACTAATGTTAGGGTTAAGTATCGCGTGTATTGAAATGTATATCATGTAATATAAGTAGAGAATTAACAATGCTTTCTAATTCCAGCTACTTGAACATGAATTCTACCATGGATATCGTTATGGATGTTGATGAAGCTATGGAAGTTGATGACGCTATGCCTAATGCCCAAGTAAGTGTTCTTGTATTAGTATAATGTTAATTTATATATGTTTTTGTGTTTTGAGTTAAGATTAAGAAGAGTGTTTAGTTTAGATAATGTTTTACTTGCTTTTTAAGTAAAGGAATTTGTATATACATGGCTTTAAAATTACACAAGATTCTTTAATTAGATGAATTTATTGACATTTTTATTACTTTTGTACTTGGTAATTTTCAATCTTGTAACTATTTAAAGTTGTCCCAAACTCACGCCAAATTTTTTATTACTTTTGTATTTAGTAAGTTTCAATGTTGTAACTATTTAAAGTTGTTCCAAATTCATGCCGAAATTTTTATTACTTTTGTATTTAGTAAGTTTCAATGTTGTAACTGTTTAAAGTCGTCCCAAATTCACGCCAAAATTTTTATTGCTTTTATACTTAGTAATTTTCAATGTTGTAACTATTCAAATTCATGCCGAAATTTTTATTACTTTTGTATTTAGTAAGTTTCAATGTTGTAACTGTTTAAAGTCATCCCAAATTCACGCCAAAATTTTTATTGCTTTTATACTTAGTAATTTTCAATGTTGTAACTATTCAAATTCACGCCAAAATTTTTATTGCTTTTATACTTAGTAATTTTCAATGTTATAACTGTTTAAAGTCGCCCCGAATTCACGCCCGATTTCTTAAAAGTTTATTTCTTAGTGATAGATGATTTAAAAATATTCATTTTACCCAAAATCCATGCCCGATTTTTCTCTGACGTAAAACACTTAGAGTAATTTTTCAATATCTTACTTTAGGAGGTTGTTATTGAACCTACTGCTGCTGAACCTTTTAATGCTGCATCCACCTCACGCGGTTTACATGTAAGTATTATTTCAATCATTTAGGTGAAAGAATATTAACTTTTAAAACATGTTACTCAAAATTTCTATTTTCAACAGGTCTGTACCATCTGTAAGAAGGGTTTCGTACAGAAATGTCATTTGACAAGACATTTGAAAATCCATCAGAAAACTGTAAGTATTACATTCAAAGGACAAACTAGTATTAAGAATATGTTAAAATAGCTTATTTAAATGTTAAATAATTTTTTCAGGTACTTGCTGCTGGACCCTCACAACATGCTGCATCCTCAATTGCTGGACCTTCCAATGCTAGGAATTCCAATGTTGAACCTCATGTAAGTATTAGTTTTTAAATTATATTTTGCAGAGAGAGTTTTTAGATACTTTAATTTAAAATAAAGCGTATTTCACATATATAGATAGTTTATAGAAATAAAGTATTTTTAATAAAAAAATGTTTTCAGATATTTTGCAGATTAAGTAATATTTAGAGAAGGCATATTTTGTAAAATGTTTTCAGTTAATATATTTGAAGATTTTCAATCCATTTTTGTAATAAAGTTTTTAGATATTTCTGCAAATAATGTGTTTTCAGGAGAGCTTTTCAGAAGAAGATATTTTTAAATAAGGTTTTAGAAAGAAAAAAATTAAATAAAGTTTTCTCGATAAAGAAAAATAAATTGTAAATCTGCTTACCCCCCCCCCCCCTTGAAACTCATTAATGTTTTTTAATTTCCAACAGGTATGTCACATCTGCAACAAGTCCTTTGTTCAGAAATTTAATCTAAATAATCATTTAAAGACCCACACTGGGGTAAAAGACTTTGTCTGTGGAATCTGCAGCAAGGTCTTCACTACAAATTCGAATCTAACTCGACATATGATGATTCATCAATCTGCTACTCCCTATGCCTGTCCTGACTGCGGGAAGAGTTTCGGCCGTAAAGATGTCATGATGCAACATCTGCTCACCCACCTTCGAGTTGCCCAAGTAGGAGGAAATCAACCTGCATCCCTTGCGTCCAGAAGGAGAAGAGTTGAGGTGAAGACGTCAGATGTCTTTGCCACCCGCCATTTATTACCGAGTGAAGAGGCAGTTGGAGACCTGCTTCTCTTCATTAGGGAAAGTCATCCTCAAGTAGATGGTGTATTGAAGGAGGAGTTGGGAGAGAAGAGGGCCATCAAGTGGTATGTTGTGTCCAAGATCCGGTTCGTTCGTAAGAGTGATGAGGGAGACGAGGAATATGCCACACCCTATTTCCGAAGTAAGGTGCAGGTGGAGCTGGATGACAGCGTTCTCCCTGAACACATCGAACAAGCCTTCGCCAAAATCAAGTCCTCCTTCGATGAATTCATCGAGCGGGGATCTGGATGGGTCCTTGATGAAATTATTCATTTGGAGGTGAAGACTGCCACGTACCAACCTCTAGCCCCTGCTAGCCACTTCAAGTTACCCAACAAGTTAGCAGCGAAGCAAGCAGTTCTCAACATCCAGAATGAAGACAATAAATGTTTCATCTGGTCTGTCCTGGCTGCCCTCCACCCCATGAGCTATACAGATCATCCATACAGAGTTTCTCACTATGCAGAATACGAGCAGGAGCTCAAAATGGGAAGTGTAAGCTGTCCCGTCCAACCGTGCAAGGTTCGTTTTGTGGAGGCACTGAACAACCTCCGCATTAACGTCTACGGCTATGAAGATGATGAGATATTACCTCTATACATCTCTAAGAGGGAGGATCCTGAGGTTATCAACCTACTTTACATCATAGAAGGAGAGAGGCAGCATTATTGTCTAATTAAGAGTATGTCCAGGCTTCTCACCAAGCATGGGCACAAGACCCACTACTGTTATAGCTGTCTGCATCGTTTTGCCAAGGAGGAGACTCTCAAAGCACATGTCCCGTACTGTAACGAACACTCACCCCAACACATCAAGATGCCGACTCCAAAGGACTGTGTGCTGAAATTCAGTCAGTACAAGTTCACCCAGAAAGTCCCGTATATCATATACGCGGACTTTGAGGCCCTTGTAGAGAAGTTAGACGTCACCACTCCCTCCAGCACTGTGAAGACGGCTACCCACATTCCCTGCGGATACGCCTATGTCATTATAGGTCCAGATAGTAAGCCGACCAAACCCATCTCTGTCTACAGGGGAGAAGATGCAGTGGACCACTTCATCAGTAGTATCATTGCAGAGAAGGAGGAGCTGGCGGTGAAGCTGACCACCATCATTCCCATGAAGATCACTGCACAAGATCAAATTACCATCAACGCAACGACTCATTGCGGCCTCTGCAAAGGCCGACTAGGAACTGATCGGGTGAACGACCACGATCACTTGACTGGTCAGTTCCGTCAAGTGCTCCACAATGAATGCAACCTTGCCTTCAGGTTGCGGAAAATGATTCCCTGCGTTTTCCACAACCTGAAGAATTATGATGCGCATTTGATTATGCAGGGGCTAGGGAAAGTAGCTGATCATGACATTGGAGTCATCCCTACAACGATGGAGAAATACATCTCCTTCTCCATCACCAAGAAACTTGACAAGATCCCGGTGACTCTCCAGTTTATTGACAGTCTCCAGTTTCTGAACGCATCACTTCAGAAACTTGTCGATAATCTGGAGAGAGACAAGTTTCACATTTTGAAGAGTTCTATCGCATCTAACCATGGTACGTAATATAGTCAATGTTAATATTATATAAATGTTCTCTTAACAATATCATTTAATTTTTATTTTTTCCTTAGATCTCTTGCTGAAGAAGGGAGTGTACCCTTATGAGTACATGGACTCGTTCACTAAATTTCAAGAAACATCTCTGCCACCTCAGCAAGCCTTCTATAGCACCCTTACAAACTCCTCCATAACCGATGCAGATTATGACCACGCTCAAGTTGTTTGGGAAGCTTTCGGCATCAAAGACTTTGGCGAATATCACGACCTGTACGTGAAGACGGATGTGCTCCTCCTCTCTGATGTTTTTGAGAATTTCCGCCGCCTAATTCTGGACTTTTACCAGCTAGACGCCGCTCACATGATGACGTCTCCGGGGTTAGCGTGGCAAGCCGCTCTCAAGATGTCAGATGTCGGTTTGGATTTATTCACCGACATTGACATGCACCTCTTCATAGAGAAGGGTATTCGGGGAGGAGTCTCCGTCATCACCCATCGTCATAGCCAGGCAAACCATCCAGGCTGTCCTGAATATAATGCCGTTGAGGAGAACTGTCATTTTTTTTTATTTAGCTTCTATGTTAATATTGAATGATTTAATTGGATTTTTCTTTCAGGTTGGGCCATGTCTCAATATTTACCTGTTGGTGATTTTCAGTGGGTGGACCCTGAAAACATCTCTACTCAAACCATCTTGGACCAAGCAGATGATGCAGATGAGGGTTTCATCCTAGAAGTGGATCTCGACTATCCTGCTGAACTCCACGATCTCCATAATGATTATCCTCTGGCTCCCGAACGCTTCACCATAAAGCCAAATATGCTGTCTCCTACCGCCCTCGAGATTTTGGAAGAAATGCAGATGAAGCCAGCTTCTTCCAGCGAGAAACTCGTTCCGAATCTTCAATCAAAGAAGAATTATGTTATACACTATCGTAATCTGAAGCTATACCTTTCCTTGGGACTGAAACTAACTAAAGTCCATAGAATTCTAAAATTCTACCAACAACCTTGGCTGAAGGACTACATAGCATTTAATACGGAGCAGAGAAAACTGGCCAAAACATCGTTTGAAAAAGATTTCTTCAAACTTCTCAACAATGCAGTGTTCGGGAAAACTATGGAAAATCTGAGGAATAGAGTGGATGTTCAGTTGGTGAACAACCCGCATAAAGCCAAGAAACTGGTCGCGTCTCCTGCCTTCCATGCCTTCACTGAGTTTGATAACAGCTTGGCAGCAGTACAAAGAAAAGTTAAAAGTCTCACACTTAATAGACCCATTTATGCTGGTTTCGCCATCTTAGAACTGAGCAAGGTTTTAATGTATGATTTCCACTATAATGTCATCATGAAGAAGTATGGAAGTAATGCCCGCCTACTATTCACCGACACAGATTCACTCACTTATGGACTCACCACCCCAGATCTGACTGCTGACTTACAGCAATTAAAGGGATTTTTTGACTTTTCTGACTACCCATCAGATCATTCCCTACACGATGTGTCTAACAAGAAGAAGATCGGTTACTTTAAGGATGAACTTAGCGGAAAATCTGCTTTGGAGTTCATAGGGCTTCGTTCCAAAATGTATTCCATTTTAAGCGAGTGTGGTGAGAAACAAACGGCCAAGGGAATCGCAAGAGCAGCTCAAAGACAGCTAAAACATCAGACCTATAGAGACTGTCTTCTCAATCGACAACCTTCGTCTGTGATTCAGCATCGGATCGGTAGTGAAAAACATCACATTTTCTCCATCCAGCAAAGAAAGCGAGCGCTCTCGGCATTTGATGACAAGCGATACCTGTTGGAGGATGGTATAACTAGTTATGCCTATGGTCACTTCAAAATTCCTTAAATCATTCATTTAATCCTTAATTTTTATTTTTTTATTTTTTTTTATCTCTTTAAGCCTTAATTTAACTAAAATATTACTTTAACTAAATTTTTAAAAAGCTCATTTAACGTTAATTTTTTTTTTCAGGATTTTGTTAGTGACCATTAAATTTAATTTTGGGAAATATACGTTCCCACAAGTCTTCTTCAAAAAACTGGACACTCTTAAATTTAATTTTTAATGTAACTCTATTCTAGAAATAGTTTGTGTCCAACATTAATCTTTTAGACTAAAACTTTAAAATTTTTAAGAGGTGATGGTGTCTTCTTAAAGGATATCATCGGTTGGTTGGTTAGTGACCTCATATTTCAAGGAAATATACGTTCTTTGGAATAGGTTGGGTTTTTTTTTGTTGATAGGGTGGAGTGAGGCGGTACCAATTCTTCCTAAAAATGGTATCGGGCTGGAGGTGGGTCCTCACTTTTAAAATTTAACTTCAAAATAATTCATTGTAATTCTAAAGTCTTAACTTATTCAAAATTGGTTAGGGAAGGGGGGTGGGTAGATGAGTTACCATGAAGGCAACGTCCGATAGTCGATATTTTAACAATTGTTTGGTAAAATATTGAAATGTCACGTGTAGCTCGGGGTTAGGGTTCTTTTAGACCCTTAGCAAATGGCCTTCACTTTTATTAAATTTAAAAGTCATGTTAAGATTTTTTTTTATTTGCATGCATCTCTGATCTTAGAAATTTAATGTAAATGACTCTTAAATTCATCCCTAGATGGTGCCACTACCTTAAATTTTGTAGAAAACTATCTTACTAAACTGTATAGCCAATGAAATCACGTGACACATTTCAACCAATGAGAAGAGAGTATTTGGTGATGTGTCTAAAACCGACCAATCGCAAGCAAGTATTTTGCCGATCTCTAACACAAAGCAAGTTATGACGTCATTCCCACTGTGATGTCACTAGTAAAAATATCTATAACTCTAAGTTGTTCGTTTAGAAGCAGCCCTAAAACAACTCAACTCCACCTGAAAGGTAAATCGAAACTAAAAAAAGTGTTGCCACTGCTCAAAACTTTTAACGTTAAGCAAGTTATGACGTCATACTCACTGTGACGTCACTAGTAAAAATATATATCTATAACTCTAACTTATTCGCTAAGA
Source organism: Linyphia triangularis (assembly GCA_963978545.1). Taxonomy (NCBI): domain Eukaryota; kingdom Metazoa; phylum Arthropoda; class Arachnida; order Araneae; family Linyphiidae; genus Linyphia; species Linyphia triangularis. Next base: position 67,124,202 of record OZ021728.1, read on the forward strand.
AGCAGCCCTAGAACAACTCAACTCCAGTTAACTGGAAACAAAAACTAAAAAGTGTTGCCACCGCTCAAAAACTTTGATATAAAACAAATTATGACGTCATACCCACTGTGACATCATGCAATAAAAACCTATCACTCTAACTTATTCACTAAGAAGCAGTCCTAGAACAACTCAACTCCGTCTGCTAGATAAACCGAAACTAAAAAAGTGTTGCCACCACTCAAAACTTTGATATAAAACACATTATGACGTCATTCCCACTGTGACGTCATACACAAACAGCTTATAACGAAACCGAAACTAAAACAGCAGCAGGAGGGGAACAACTCAACTCAACCCCACTTCCGGTCACATGACTTCCGGTGACGTCATATCCGGTGATGTCACTTCCTGTGGCGTCATATCCAGTCACGCCCCCTTCCTTTGACGTCATCATCCCCATCCCATTCCTCCATGGCCCCGGACTGTCCTTTTCTAACTACTAATGGCACCTGAACTTATTTTTAGAACCCTCCCCCCCCCCTTTTTTTTCTTAATTTTAAGTTTTGATACTGCAATTTCAAAATTTTGGATCGTTGACAAACCTTGAAATTTGTAAGTCAAATTCATTTTTTCCTATGGTACACTATCTACTAAATCGTCTGACTGACAGATTTGTCTTGTTGAAAGATGATATATCAAATACTAGGTGATTATCGATTATCCATATTAATTGAAGAAACATCAACGAGTGTAACTATAAACTTGGTTTGAATGTGGGAGTACCTGCATGTTTTTCTAAATTTTAAGTCTTATGCTGCGATGAAACTACGTTAAAAAAAAAGTTATTTTCTTAAATTCACTCATGCCTAAATAGTTTAAAAGCAATTTTATGAAATAAAATAAAACATTACATTGCCTAATACCTTGTTTAATTGTTTGAATACCTGCTTGCAAAAGTCAACAGTTTTATATTATTTGTAAAACAAATAAATGTATTTATACAGTTTTACCCATAATTTTTCTCCATAGCATTTTAAAGTTATAAGTCCTAACTAGGACATCCACATTTATTTGATGAGCCTTTGAGTTTTGCCAATCGCTATGTCAAGCATATTTTACTTTTCATTATATTTTAATTGTATGTCTTAGTTTTTAAATCTTATCTAGGTTATTTTACTTTGACACTTTATCTTTGTAATTTTGCTGTTCTACGTCTTTCGTTGTTATTTTTATATTTAAACCTCTGATTTTAATGTTTAAAATAATTTAAATATTTATATTTACATTGCTTTAATTATTTTGTATTGTTCTTCATATAGGACTCGAAATACGACGACTACTTGCCTTTTATTGTATGCCCCCCCCCCCCCCCCAACAACAACAACAAAAGAATGGGCAAGTGTCCCCAGTCTATTAGATAAGAAGAAAAGAAAGCCGGAAGAGACTTAGGTTTTGAGAGTTTCCATGGCGGGACGGTTGCGTCGCCCGTGGCAAAGTTACTTAAGGCGGGCACACACAGCAACGGTCCGGCGACGGCGCGGACACCAGCCCCCTTTTGACAAATGTCGAAGGGGAAGAAATGCACTGAAATCTTAAGGAGGATGGGAACTTGTAAAAGTGTCACTATTATTACCCCAACACGCCCACAAAACCGTCCCGGTGAAAGGGATGATGCGACAAATTACGGGATTCCCTCTTTCCTAGGGATTCTTTTAACTGCTGGGGAAAAGAAAGCACTGCCGAGGGAAATCTTTTTCAAAAGTAAATACGATAATAAGTGAATTGTATTGCTGGAGGAGCTGAATTGTCCATTTTCCGTTGATCCTTATCACTACCGACCGCGAGGTTGCGGGTTCGAGTCCCGTGTTAGGCATGGGTGTTTGTAAATGTATGTTAGCTTGTCTAATGACGAATGTTTCGGCGCATTATAGCCCTCGTGTTGCTGACGGCGCCAGATAATCTGAAAACAACCAACCAACCTTATCACTACCGTGTTTTATAAGCAGTTGAGTCTGTGGTGTCACATGCCCACCAACTCTTAAGCAACAACTCAACTCGACTCAACCCGGCAGAAAACATGAGATGACTCTGAACTCCCGGATAACTTGCTACGAACTTAACTAGCGAACTAATCAGACAGTCATGACTCAACAACTTTCTAAAGTTTAATTTGCATTGTTAAGAACAATTTTTATTTACCATAAGTACTGTCCTTTATATTTTCAAGTTAGTTATGTGCTTGTCAATGTTCATCACGTGTCTCAAATTAAATAAAACCAATCGATAAGCACCTAACGTAACAGTGGTGACCTGTGTATTAACGAACATTTTAATAACTTATGAGCGAAATGGTGAGCATTACAACTGTGGTGATAAAGGATTATCACATTGCCTGACTTTTAAACTATTTGAAATGATGAAAACCAACTTCCCAAATGGATACACGTCGTTTGAATGAATACACGTGGTGAAACCCGAAGTATCGCTGCATTGAAGTCCACGGCAGAGAGAACAAGGTAGGAATTTGACACTAATTCATTAATTCTTTCGGAGTGGTGATTGCTTTATTTCTTAATTGCATTATTTTATTTTGGTTTCGTTTTGATTTTTCCAACTACTTCTGTTTTTAAGTCAAAATGTCTGTTGCTGATAACACTGCTGAAAATGTGGAAATTAACCGCGTGTATATAAAATTACCAGTATTTCATAAAGGAAATATAAAGTTATTTTTAGCGCAACTCGATGCTGCATTTTCAATTAATCAAATTAGAAGCGAAACTTCTAAATACAACTATTTAATTAACGCGCTAGATAATGAAATTTTGGCTTTAGTTAGTGATTTGGTTCTTGAATGTCCTGATGATAAACCGTTTACTACTTTAAAAACGCGGCTTTTGGATTTGTTTCAACACTCAGCTGCCAAAGAGGCCAAAATTCTGTTGGAGGATTTACAGCTTGGAGACCAAAAACCAAGCATCTTATTACGTCGAATGAAGGAACTTTCACATGGCAAAGTTGGTGACGAATTTTTGAAAAATTTATGGTTGCAACGACTTCCGAAAAACATTCAAACAGTGCTAGCTATAAGTGGGGATGAGTTAGATAAGTTGGCAATTCTTGCCGATAAAGTTGCAGAATTGGCTGAACCTAGCAATTCATACGTAACTGTAGTGTCAGAAAATACTACCCTCTCTGAATTGAAAGGTCAAATCTCTGAATTGAGTCAAAAACTTGAACGACTGAGTACGAATTTTGGATTAAATCGTGAACGCGACCATTCACGCGGGCGTAATAACTACCGTAGAAACGCAACTTCCCGTAATCGTTCCGCAACTCCCCATAGTACACAAAACAATTTAAATGATAGAAGTATGTGCTGGTATCATTATAAGTTTGGAGCAAGGGCTCTTAAGTGCAACTCTCCATGTTCCTTTCAAAATGCGTCGGGAAACGCGCAGGGCCAGTTGCAATAGCGGCTTGCGATGATGGCCCTAACACCAAACATATAAGCCGTCGTTTGTTTATTTTGGATCTTAACAGTGGCATGAAATTTCTGGGTGATTCTGGTGCTGATATTTTCATTATCCCTCAATGCGGAAATAATAAACCTTCGCCCATATATCTCTTTGCCGCCAATGATTCTAAAATCGCTACTTATGGAACAAAAATGATGGAATTAAATTTAAACTTGCGACGTCCATTTAGGTGGGAATTTACTGTTGCCGACGTAACGAAGCCTATAATTGGATCTGATTTCTTAGAACATTTTGGTCTGGTTATTGATTAAAAACAAAAAGCTCATTGATCCTTTAACTTCATTAATGACGTCAGGAAAATCTTATCATGGACCGCCTATATCAATTAAAACTATTGCAAGTGGTTCATGTGTACATGATATTTTAAAAGAATTCCCCAACCTTACTCGACCCCGCCCATTTGCGGAAGTATTTCCTCATAACACGAGGCATTTTATTGAAACAGAAGGTTCGCCTGTATTTTCTCGGCCACGTAGATTACATCCTGCCCAGCTTAAGATAGCAAAGCAGGAATTTCAGTATATGGTGGATCAAGGTATATGCCGCCCTTCAAAGTCAAATTGGGCATCTCCACTGCACCTCGTTCCAAAAGGGGATAATAACTGGAGACCTACCGGCGACTATAGAGCTCTTAACAAAATCACCGTTTCTGATAACTATCCAGTACCGCATATTCAAGATTTTTCTCAGAATTTAGAGGGTTGCAAGGTTTTTTCAAAAATTGACCTCGTCCGCGCTTTTCACCACATTCCAGTTAATCCGGATGACATACCTAAAACTGCAATCACCACACCGTTTGATTTGTTTGAATTTTTGTGTCTTCCTTTTGGTCTTTCTAATGCGGCCCAGAGCTTTCAAAGATTCATCAACGAAGTTCTGCAAGGATTAGACTTCTGCTTTCCTTATATCGATGACATCCTGATTGCCAGTTCTGATATTGAGGAGCATCATCACCACCTCAGATTAGTCTTCAAGCGTCTGGACAAGTACGGTCTGACTATTAACACCTCTAAATGCGTCTTTGCAGCAAAAGAAGTTCCATTCCTGGGATACCTCGTCAACCAGTATGGATCTGAACCTTTGCCAGATCGAGTCCAAGCCATTCAAGATTTCCCTAAGCCTGAGACTAAGAAACAACTTCGGCAATTTCTTGGAACCATCAACTTCTACAGACGTTTCTTGCCTCACACTGCATCAACTCAAGCACCTCTTCATGAGCTTCTCAAGGATAGTCGTAGAAATGACAAAACTCCAATCCCATGGACAATACAGACAGTTCAGGCCTTCATCAAGTGTAAGACTGAGCTGGCACAAGCAACTCTTCTGCATCATCCTTCAGCGAATGCCCCCTTAGCATTGCATGTTGATGCCTCAGACTTTGCAATCGGAGCTGCTCTTCATCAAGTCTCTCCATCAGGCTATCTGCAACCACTAGCATTTTTCTCTAAAAAACTTACATCAACTGAGAGAAATTATTCAACATATGATCGGGAACTTTTAGCAGCATATTCAGCAGTTAAACATTTCAGGTACATGCTTGAAGCCAGAGAATTTCAACTGTACACTGACCATAAACCCCTGACATTCGCCTTTAAGCAGAAGCAAGATAAATGCTCACCACGCCAGATGCGACAATTGGATTTTATAGGGCAATTCACCACCAACATCGTCCACATTAAAGGCTCTGAAAACATCCCAGCTGACACTCTGTCAAGAATTGCTACAGTCACTTTTCCTTCTCCTATCGACTACGAACAAGTTGCTAAGGTCCAAACCATCGACGAAGATCTCAAAGAAATTCTCTTGTCCACATCATCAAGTCTTCAGTTGCAGAAACTTAAACTTCCTGGAACCGATGTTGAGTTACACTGCGACGTTTCTACAAAGAGAATCCGTCCTTTCTTACCAGCTGCACATCGACGACTGGCATTCGACACCCTTCATAATCTCAATCACCCTGGAATACGATCTTCAGCGAAACTCGTAAGCGAACGATTCATTTGGCCTTCCATGCAGAAAGACTGTCGAATGTGGGCTAAAGCCTGTACTTCTTGTCAACGCTCCAAGGTACAAAGACATGTATTTAGTCCCTTAGGAACATTTGCAGTCCCTGACACTAGATTTTCTCACATCCACATCGATTTAGTCGGCCCACTCATACCATCCCAAGGATTTCGATACTGTTTGACAGTGGTCGATCGCTTCACCCGTTGGCCAGAAGCTTTTCCCCTCGCAGATATCACAGCTGAAAGTGTTGCAGAGACCTTGTATTCTGGCTGGATTTCAAGATTCGGTGTTCCGGCCCACATCACCAGTGACCAGGGACGCCAATTTGAGTCGACACTTTTCAAGTCACTAGCCAAGCTTCTTGGAATAAACAAGCTGCGCACCACCGCTTATCATCCTATGTCCAATGGTTTGGTAGAACGTCTTCATCGTCCTCTGAAGAGCGCCATCATGTGTCACAACACAGAGAAATGGAGTGCAGTTCTTCCTACTATCCTCCTCGGCATGCGATCTTCAATTAAGGAAGATATCACCGCCACTTCAGCTGAGCTGGTATACGGCACAGGTTTACGACTTCCAGGTGAATTTTTTGTCTCCAGCGACGCAGATCCAAATCATACCATTTTCGTTGAAACGTTGAGGAACACTATGAACAGGATCAAACCAACTCCAACCTCCCATCACACGCGTCCGAAAATCTTCGTTCATAAAGAGCTGAACACCTGCTCCCATGTGTTCGTCCGAGTTGGACAAGTGAGAGCATCGCTTCAGCCACCCTATGATGGTCCGTATCGAGTACTTTCTCGTGATGCCAAAACCTTCCGTCTGCTGGTCAATGGAAAGGAATCTACTGTCTCCATTGATAGACTCAAGCCAGCGTTCACCATTAGTGATTCGTCTTCGGCAGAGGAACAGCCAAGCGAACCAAGACCTTTGATTCCTCAAGATGTTGTAACAGGACAACACCAGACAACCACAAGGTCTGGAAGACGTGTCAGATTTCCCCAACACCTCCTGACTTAAACTCTGGCAGGGGGGTACTGTGGTGTCACATGCCCACCAACTCTTAAGCAACAACTCAACTCGACTCAACCCGGCAGAAAACATGAGATGACTCTGAACTGCCGGACAACGTGCTACGAACTTAACTAGCGAACTAATCAGACAGTCATGACTCAACCACTTTCTAAAGTTTAATTTGCATTGTTAAGAACAATTTTTATTTACCATACGTAATGTCCTTTATATTTTCAAGTTAGTTATGTGCTTGTCAATGTTCATCACGTATCTCAAATTAAATAAAACCTACCGATAAGCACCTAACGTAACAAGTCTTTGTGTAAGAATCTAAGAATATTTTTAATTGGATAGAAGGAGATCTATAGAAGGGGCCTAGGCATAAAATCTCAATGAATGTGTCTCAGTTATTTCAACACGTTTCTAAAAGGCAGACATATCTCTCGATCCAACAAGCAATGTCCTCATTCGATGCAGATTTTCTTATTTCCCTTGGTGCAGGAGAGACCTGTACTAAGGGATAAGACTAAATAAAATCCGCAACAGATGACGCATGGGACTGTTATTGATTACGTGCCAAAACTTAATTATACTTCATTCTTCTAAAATGAGAGTGAGGAAAATAACTATTTGTTAATATCAACGTGCCAGTGTGATGGTAAATGCTTCTTTTTTTTATTTAAAAATAACATCGCTTTTACTTGCTAATATGTATAAGGATTTTTTCACCCTAATTTATATTTCCTGCGTTTGTTTAACGACTTTAATTTCATTGGAATCTTTTTAAACCTTGTGGCCTACTAAGGCTGTCATACAGATATGTATATATTGGTCTTGCTTTATTATACTTAATTCTTCTAAAACGAGAGGGATGAAAATAATTATTTGTTAATATCAACTAGTTGCTGGCATTAATTGTAGTGATAATTATTAATGTAGTGATTAAAGATCTTCCGTAGTAATAATGCTGAAAGACACTCAACTTTTAACATGATTTTCTAAGGTGATGAACTGGATTTTTCTAAGTTAAATTTAGAGAATAAATATTTTTATACATCAGTATCATCAAAGTTGTTAGAAATTTTTTAACATAAAAAATTATATTAAAAATTTATAACGTTATAAATACTATTGATTTTCACAAAATTTTGAGTGAATTCAATTTTTCTGGGAAATAAAGTTAAAATTTAGGGTTACTGCTTATTAAATACTTAAGTAAAATAAATTTTAGTAAATATTAGAATTATACTAAACATTTAAATGTACGAACTTTACGAATTTAAATAATACTGATATACTTTTTAGAAAATCTTAATTAAAGTTTCAAAAATCTGAATCAAAGTGTGTTTCTAAATAAACTTTAATTGAATAAAAAAGAAATTAACATGATTTGTTCTTAATTTCATTTAATAACATATGTTCCAGAACACCATTATTTATCCCATTGAATACCTCCCTAATTTCCGTAAAAATATTTGTATCATATTTAAATAATTATAAATTTTTGAATGAGCTCAAAACAAATTTAATAAAATTGGAAGGTATTTTTTTCTTTTTTTTTCTTTTCTGCAACCTTAGTTAATAACTTTCACGGCTTTAAAGTAGGCCATTTTAGTAATTGATATAAAAAATTACATACCCTTCAACAGAAAAAGAAATTTTTCTTTCTTTAAATAGGAATCGACATAAATGAAAGAATGATATAAATAATAATACAATACCGAAGCGTAACTGCTATTTTCTCTGTAGGCGATATCAGGGCTCGATTTAGAATTTTTTTTTACTGTAGGCCCAACATTCAGAGAGGGGCCCCTAATAGCAAATATTTATTTCCTTACGTCACAATATTACCAGATCAAGCTACAATCGTTAAGACTAACTTTTTACAATTAAAACTCATAGTTTACTTTCACACGATTTTTTTTTGTTATAATTAGTATGATCTTGATTTCCTCAAAACATTTGAATTAATCAAGACCCCCCATGAGCACTAATTTTAAAGCACCCTTTCCTGTATTTACATTTTACCACAGGAACCACAAATTAATAATAAAGATTACTTAATTTTATAACAATAATTGTAAATAATACAAAGTAACCTTTCCACGATCTCACCAAAAAGGAGGGCCAAAAAAATTAAAAAAATCCACGGTAGAGCCTGCAAACCAACCAATCACAAAGACTCTTTCATTTCATAATATAAGAAGTTGTACATGGTTGGTTGGTTGGTGAACATCTCTTTACAAGAGGGGAGAGAAGGAGAACAACGGCGTAAAGCCCTTGTATCCGTGTACATATGAAGAAGTTGTATATGATTGGCTGAACCGGAAAGATTTGCTTAATTAGGTTTTATTAGGTTAATCTATCTAACTTAACTCTCTGTGACTATAAAAAATATGGAATTTGCGGTTTTGTAACTAAAAATTTTTATTATTTTTGTTCATTACTTCCCATAAAAAGACCATTATATTTAAAATTTTCAGAAAACTTTCAAAATTTGGGGGTCCCTGGGCCCGGGCCTAGTGGGCCTAACGGTAAATCAGGCCCTGGGCGATATATTCCTCCGATAGTTAGTGTCTGGTTTTTGCAGTCTGGAACATAATTTCTCCACCAACTCGTCGAAGCTCTCAATCGACATCCGGAAAAAGTTGAAAATTTTTACTTTGTCTTCCCTTAATTGCGGGTAAAGACAGAAGAACATGCCGAATCTTGGTCGGCTCTGAACAATGAGATGAATCCACATAGTGCGATTAATTCGATTCTTTTTCCTTCGATATCTTATATACAAATATGCTAAGCGCGCTCTTTTTCTTTCCATCTCCATCTCGAACAAACACAAAATCCTCTCTGAGGAAAATTTTGGTCATTTGAGAATGCACCTAATGAGGTAGGGAGAAAAGGGAAAATATCCCGCATATCAAATTACACCCTCTTTCCACCGGATAGCCACCGTGCAACTTTTTGTCCCGTTCGGGGAGAGGCCAAAGGTCATAGTGACCGTGCCGTTCCCGGGCCGTTGCTGTGTGTGCCCGCCTTTAGTGGCCTGTCTAACTCCTCTCCCAGCTCACAAACATATAGTTGTGGTTTCATGATAACCTTGCTTGTGTAGTTTGAAATAAATAAATCGTATAAGTTATTCCATCTTCAAAGATACAGATTAGATCACTTTTCTGAAATCAGGATGTTCCAAAACGTAGAAAAATGAGAAGAAAATAATAATAATTTTTTTTAACCGAATACTATACTTTTATTGTCATATGTTTACAAATGGGTAATTGAAAGTAAACAAATCACATATAATTAATAAAGATCTTCTTCGATTTACAACGGTACTTTCCTTTTTATTTTTATTTGGGTTGGTTGTTTTCAGATTATCTGGCGCCGTCAGCAACACGAGGGCTATAATGCGCCGAAACATTCGTCATTAGACAAGCCAACATACGTTTACAAACACCCATGCCTAACACATAATCGCAATAAATAACTGCCGACCAAACGGTATAGTGGTTAGCGTGCTGGCTTCTAGACCGCGAGGTTGCGGGTTCGAGTCCCGTGTAGGCATGGGTGTTTGTAAATGTATGTTGGTTTGTTAAATGACGAAATGTTTCGGCGCATTATAGCCCTCGTGTTGCTGACGGCGCCAGATAATCTGAATACAACCAACCAATAAATAACTTTTTTTACTCTTATCCGTAACGGTTTATTTTGATTTTTTTTCGATGTTTTGTTTTGATAGCTAATGCTTTGCCTTAGTGCTACTGCACTGACATTACTGACTCCCAACCGTTCATTGTGCTTGTTGTTCTTGTCTTGTCTGTGACTGAATGTTTTTCTATTTGTGTAAAAAATGAACAATAACGTGAGGCAACGAACCAGACCTGTGTTAGTTCCTGGAGTATCGTCCAATAGTTCTATTTTCAGTGACGATGGCTTTATTAAAAAAAGAAGTCCACCACTTATTAACAGTCGAACTTGGATTTTAATTTTTCTCGTTTATTTTTCAGTATTCGTTCTTGTGTTATATGTTGATGTCATAAGGTTTCCATCTCCATTATCAGTAGAATCCATACAAAGATCTGGTCTTCCTAAGGATCTTCAATTTAGTGAGGAAAGAGCCAGAAATTTTGTGGTTGAATTGAGTAGCATTGGGCCTAAACCAACTGGAAGCTATGAAAACGAAGTCATTGCGGTAGATTATATTACACGGCAGCTCAACTATATCAAAAGCCACACGAAATCATTCAATAAAATTGATATTGATTTGCAGAAAACTAGCGGATGCTTCGATTTGACGTTTAAAGAAGGAATGACATCTTGCTACAGCGATGTCAAAAATATCATTGCAAGAATTAGTCCTCAAAAATCCACAAACATTAGCATTGTGATAAATTGCCATTTTGATTCTGTGCCTACTAGTCCAGGTAACCATAATAAGATTTTTTTTAAGAAACATTATACTTATTTTTCAAACTATTCATTCATTTTTATCTTATATTTAATGTAATGGTATATAAGATAAGCCTGTTGTAATAACTTAGAGGACTCTTCTTCTACCTAGCAGAATTGCTTTGTACAATATAATTACATGCAAGGTTTTTTAGATGTTTTAGTTCCCATTCGTGTTAGAAATATTAAATCGGGAACGTAAGATATAATCTACAACATACATCTAGTACGTTAAAGTTTTTTTAAGTTTCTTACTAAGTTAAGAGGACAAATGTAATCATTTGAAATATTGGAATATTTTTTGCCTTCGGAGTTCTGTCTGAATCATAAGTTCTAATCACAACCAAATAACGTAGACACATGTAATTTTTTTAGTGATTGACTAATCATAGACAATATCTTGCTCTTTGGGCTTCCATACTATCAATATTTGTTGGAGCAATCAGAAATTTCTTCCTGGAGGTAGAATGAATGATTTGTTTTCTAATGAAGGTAGTTTGTCCTTACAAATCCAATTTAAAGATTTATACACTTGGTGACCCCTCACGTATTTCTCTCAATCTCTGATAAGTGGCGGCTCGTTGTTGAAAAACATGCGATTTCCCAACAACCCCTCGCACACTCTCCAGAATCATGTACAATCACACTTGAACTTTTTTTTTAAAAATTGTATTTTTTGCACGTAAAAGTACATAATTAGTAATGATATTTAAATGAAAAAATTTCAGTTCTATTAAAAAATTAATTAACATTTAACTCGTAATAATTAGCATATTTTTGAACAGTGACTACTTGAGTTTTATGGGGCCAAGAAAAGAAATTATGGTTGGAAATTGTTCTTAATATTCTTAGTGTTATGAACCTTCATCTAGTTTCTAGAATATATAGTTTTTTTAACACTGAAAGTAGAAAAAAATTGCAATTTTTCTAAAACATTTTGTATTTAAAAATCTAGCAAAATTTATTTTCTTTTTGAATCAATTTGACTGCAAATCATTAACTGTTCAAACATCTCAGTTAATGCAGATTTGAATTCTCAAATCATTTTTCATAAAGATTATTCAAATTTCAGTTATCACTGTTTTAAGGAAGTTTCACGTGCCAAAGCACAGTTTTTTAAATAATGAGTTTAAAATATTCAAATTTATTTTCAGAACAAAATAGTACTTCAAGCTAATAAAATAACTCTCTAGTCTTCAGATGATAGTATTATCTTGCAAAAATTCCATCTAGAGATTATTTTAAAGCAGAAAAACTATAATCATATTTGACCTGTTTTTGCAATATTTTGAGTGCTTTAATGAACGCAAATTCTGTAATACTCAAATCTAAGTTTCGTTTCAATTTGTATAAAATAATAACATAAAATACGAACAATTTATCAAATCATTCAGTATAGTTTTGATTAAAAAAGCGTTATCTCCCATTTTGGCGTTTAAATATAAGTTCTTATTTACTTAAAAACAATACTGCCTTGATGAGTAATTGCATGAAGCGCCTATTCAGAGAGCTACCTTTTTGTTTAATCCACTATATCTAGCATCATTCAAAATGTTCTTTTTTATTCTGACAGTCAAACATGGCCAAGAAAACAATTTTTGTAAACAAACATAGAAAAAGTTCACACCTTGCTGTTGCTTTTATCTAGGGTTCGAACAAGGTGCCGGTGCAAAGGTGGGCAATTATATCTTCATATGAATTATATAATACCTACACTATTTATTATAAAAGGGCTCCACATTTCAAAATGGCATTTGATTTGGAGGGATTTTTAAAAACCGTTCACTTTCCATCTGCTTTTTCTTTTACCCATTTTCAAGCAGAACCATTCAGTTCATCCAATTCTCAAGAGCAGCCAAAGTCGGAAAAGGGCTGATCTGGCTGCCTCGCTACATATTACATGGAGGGAAGGCTCCATTGGTTACCACGGCAACCAACACATGGCTACGTAAAAACACGTTTCTGGAACACACTGCTGCTGTTCAGAGGAAGATCACCTTGATTTGAAGTGTTTTTTTCCTCTCGAGTATTGAGGCAAGAAGCTAGCTGTTAATCAGATTTTTCAATACTTGCCATAGAAATTGGATCTTCATTTTAGAAAATTGTAAAATATATAATTTTAGTTTTGAACTAATAAATTTAAATGCAGCCCGGCTGCACTGGTTGTGTAGTGCACGAGCCACCACTGTCTCTGATAATGTAAATACTGCTGTTGATTATTCAGATACCATATGATAAAAACTATTTGGATGTTGGCTCAGGCTTGAAGAAAGGCTAGGTTGGTTGATAGTTATCTTTTGAAGAAAGCCATTTAAAGAAGTTGGATGTCTAGTGACAGGGTTATGGATTGATTACTGCCTTTTGAGGGGGACAGGGGGGCTCATACAAAAAATTTTACTGCCAAAAAATTTAGAAAGAGTAATCAGCAGATATAAATAAATATATTTTAATATATATGATATGTTCTTTATTCACTATTTATTACTGGTTTTTACAACTGTTTAGAAAAGATGAGTATTTTACATAAAAATTTAGATGGATGGTCATTATTTAATTTACTTTCAAGATGGTTCTAAAATTTAAAACTTTCATACTTGTTTCATCCTTATTCAAGGATGGAGGTGTTTCTCCCCTCCCCTTTTTTATAAAAAAATATTTTGTTTCATCTTCAGGGGCAAGTGATGATGTTGTAAGCTGTGCTGTCATGCTTGAAGTCCTTTTGTCCTTGTCTCAATTGGATGAACCTCTTCCAAATGAAGTTATTTTTCTTTTTAATGGAGCAGAAGAAAACATCCTACAAGTGAGTTGGTTATTGTGCTATTTATGTAGGTAGTAGTTTAAAGTGTCTTTTCATTTGTGTTTTTCAGAAGTTTGAAATATTTTGTTACTTTGTTTCTTAAATTGCTATGTTTGGTAGGTACTACGCTTTATATTTCTTGTTTTTCAATTAAATTTTATGTTCCTTAGCTGATTTTTTTTTTTTTTTTTTAAACATATATTAGAAAACTTCTCCAATGAGTCAATGATCGGTTCTACCCAATGAGTTTTTGTTAAAAATTTGCTACTATCCACAAGTTAAATATTTTGACATTTTCAAGTTTAGTTGATCAAAAATTATTCAGCAATCTATGGTTCACTATCTATTCCTAAATTACTGTTCTTCTTTTGTCAAAATACCTTTATTGAGTTCAATATAAAACTTTAAACTAATAAATAATTGATCTCCTAGAGGAATGAACTTTGAATTGTTATACCACCAAATCGTCTGCTATATGTATACACAAGTTTTTTTTTTGCTATATTATTTTATTTACACAAACTTAGCATACATTCTGCTGTTTAGCTTACCTACTAGTTTTGCTGACCTCTGAAATTTCAGCTGTGTTTTTGTACTGTGTCTAGTATTCTTTTGTGCATTTACTTGTGAATATTGGCACATCTACTAAGAATCGTTTTATAACCTTCTCTATTTATGGAAAATATGAATGATTATAAAATGTAATTTTAATAATTAAGGTATTTTGGATGGCTGCAGGACTCTCAGATGTGTAAGTTTATACCAGTTTTCTTTTAAAGTACATTTATCTTGTCTTGTGTTACTTGATACTTTTTTAGAGCTACAGTATTATATGCAAAAACTAACATAAAAAGATTAGTTGCAAGTTGTGGTGTATTTGATTTGTATATGTTGGAAGCTGTCGTGTATTGACAGTATGCTAATTCTTTGATGTGACGTCAAAGTTGGACGCTAAATATATAACTGACATGGAAATTGCATAACATTTTTCAGAAATTTCGATTGCAATTTCTAATGAATTTTTAATTTACAATTACGCAATAATTTTCACTTTTAATAAAAAAAAGGACAGTATAGATTTATAAAATCCCCTCCTCCATAGGTTTTATTTATTACGCAACATTATGATATCCAAAAAATTCTTGTAAAAGAAAAAAATTTAAGGGTTTTCTTATTTTTCTATGCTTCTTTTCTTTCAAGTATCCAATTCTGGCGGTATTCAAGAGACAGTGTTTGAAACAAAACTGGAAGATTCAAAATATAACCCATAAAATCAAAGTTTTTAATATAAATCCTTTATATTATGCATTCTTTTGAGTGCAATTGAAAGTTATTGAGCTCAGATCAAAATTTTATAGTGCTTGACCACTATGAAGAAAACATCCATTTCGAACTATTTACTAAATTTTTTTGCCCCTATAACTTGATTGAATACATTGTCATCTACAAAGAGTTTATCTGGCAAGTTTCAGCTCGACTGGATGACGACAAGTGGGTCTATGAAGATCTTGACCATATGCAGAAGTTGAACATCGTAAGTCAATCCGTTTTCTAGACCACTTTTTAGAACTCGCACCTACAAAAACGTGGAGAAACACAAAAGGGAAAAAAAATCAAATTTTGTTTTGAGTGAATGCAATACTTTCATTACCCTATCTTAACATATGGTTAATTGAAAGTAACAATTTTAAATTTCATTTACTTACCAGTTAGAAGACCAGTTATCCTTAGACGAAAATGAAAAAAAAATTAATCATTTATAAGTAATCAATATTGAAACCACTGTTTTGAGTCTGTGGGATAGTTCATATTAACTTTGCAAGAAATATTATAATATAGCTTAAAGTAATAAACCGATTCATGTAAACTTGTATAAGTC
Organism: Linyphia triangularis; assembly: GCA_963978545.1. Classification (NCBI taxonomy): domain Eukaryota; kingdom Metazoa; phylum Arthropoda; class Arachnida; order Araneae; family Linyphiidae; genus Linyphia; species Linyphia triangularis. Next base: position 67,139,866 of record OZ021728.1, read on the forward strand.
GACAGAAATTACGGCACCAGAAGTGCGCAATCTCCTTGTGTTAATAAATAAAACAAACATAGGGTAAAAATGTGAAATACAAAAAAATGTTTGATGTTGCAATTATGTATCTTATTTCTGCCTTATGCTGTCTCTTTGAAAAAGAATAATAATTTGTAATTAGTTATCAGAATGATTTGATTTACCATAATTTCCAAAGGAGATATAGCCTAAAGTTAATATTAAGGATTTAAAAGTCCAAAAGAGTAAAATTTTATTTCTTCCAAATTAGAGAAATAATGAGGGGAAAAAAAATCAAAAAATGAATAAAGGCAGTAAAGGAAATGCCCATCGAAATCTAAAAACATATAACAAGCAGGATAGTATTTCTAAATAGGCTAGAGCGGCAAATTTTCAAAGGTCAACAGTTTTGCAATTTATTCAAAAGTTAAAATGAAGTATTTCAGACGTTAATAATATTTTTCCTATGAATTTAAGAATACATGTTACTTAAAAATATGTTTTGGTCCTTGTACATAGCCTACTTTCTAAAACTGTAACATATTACATATTCACAGCATGTAATATTGCATTATAACTTTCTTGTAGTGCAATCTAATTCGATTTGACAACACTGGCACAAGCATAGCGATTCGAACTGACAACACTGTAGCCGATCTAGTAACACTGTTGGTGGAAGGCCTAGTGGCTCCGCTGTCAGTAGTGTAGTGTCAGTCTAGTTTGTCTGTGTCATGACGCTATCATTCATGATCCCGGTGTGCACAACGGGATCGTTGATGATTGTCTTGAGCGAGGCGTGTTCATGTTGTTTGTTACGATTTTGCCTTATAGTTTTAGAGTATTCCAATACATAACATACAGTTTTTAACAAATAGGCTTCTCCCTACTAGCTACTATGAGTGACAGTAGGAAGAGACTCAGTGGCGCTAAATACAAAAAACAAACAAAACTGAAACTTCAAGAACAAGAACGTGTTCTGAAACAAAAAAGAAACAAACTAGATTTGTTTTTTAAAACTAATAGTTTGCCAGTTCAAGAAAAGAACGATAAAGAAGATAAAGGGGAACCTGAAAGTGCTCGTCCTGTTTGTGATGGTACTGTTAGGGATGACGATGCTTTTTCTAGAACGAGTTGTTCCAAAACAGCCATGTTGTTATCAGAACCTACTGAAATACAAGTAAGTTCTCACAATGAGATTGTATCTGATAGAATTGATGTTGAAAGTCAATCTTTAACAGAAAATAAAGATCCGACATGAGTAAACTCTTTAAATAAGGATCCAGCTTTGTAGATCTTAAATCTTACTAGAGATCTAGTAGCAAAAAATAACTTTGACCAAAACATAGGATTAGATTTCACTAACAGCTTAAGAGCATACAAAGATCAAAAGAGATATTTTACTAAATCTCTCTTTGAATGGAGATTAAAAAAATGGATAAGTTCATGAAAGGAAATGGAGGATTTTCTCTAATAGTAAAGGATCAGTTTTATCAGTTTGTCCTTGCTGTTTGATATATTTCAAGTGACAGTGTGCCCTGTGAAAGATCTCTTATCTTCATTCCATCAGCTGGTCATAGTTCAGAAGGAATGTTTTGAGTGTGTTATGAATGAGCTAGATAATCTGAAAATAAACATTGATGACTGCAGAGGCCAATCTTGCGATAACGCTTCCAATATGACCGGCGATTACAATGGTCAGCAAGTAAAAATAAAGTTAAAAAAAACTCCTTTAGCTTTGTTCATTCTTGTGCTGCACACTTCTCAAATCTTGTTGGATCACCTGCTGCAGAATCTTGTGGAAGCGTGCACATTTTTCATGTTGCTCCAAAAAACATATGCATTTTTTACGTGCTCTACAAAACGATGGGAATGTCTAACAAGCGTAATGGAAGAATCTTATCAGACTAAGAAGACAATAAAAAAAGTGTCCTACTTGATGGTCAGCAAGAGTTTTTACATTCAGCAGTTTTTACGGTCAGCATTACTTTGTATTGAGGCAAATGCAATAAAAACACTTTCATATAAGGACATTATTAACGAGTTTGCCATTAAGAAATCTCGTAAGAAAGCTATATAAATTTGAACATGAAGGTTACATGGGGTGAATTATTTTAGAGAAGTTTGTATATTTTTCAACAAATAAACCAGTAATTAACAACATTTTGTGTGATTTCATTTCACTGTGTAGGATAATTTAATTCAAATTGAACACAGTTCTTCAATTACGCAAGACAGTCATTAGCATTAGAATATAAAAATATGCTTAAAATAGTGATCACTGATCTCCAAGAACAAATTAATGAATTAAGTTTGAAACCCATTTAATTTTTTAATAAATCTTAAAAGAAGTTTTTTTTAAAAAAAATGTATAACTAATTTAATTTTATAATTTATTATGTAAACCATTAAAATTGTAGTTTTAGCTAAACTAAATGAACTTTATGTTTAAAAGTGATGAAAACACCAATGAACTCTTTCCTTTAGTTGTATAAATCAAATGTATTAAGCAAATATGAACTTTAGCCTATAGGCAGCATACTCTTAAATCCGGCCCTGATATCAAGATCTCATATCTGATATTCCCAATCTTCATCATATCATCCAATATCCTAAACAACACGTGCCTGAAATCCAATAAATTGCAGCACTGAGTTATAAAATGCAAAATAGGTATTAAACAGTAGACATAAAATAATCGACGAAAAATGTAATTGTAAAAAGGGATTATAGTTTCAAAATGGCATTTGTGCATTCTCCCTCTCTCTGCCCCCCCCCCCTTTTCCCCTCAATTTTATTTTAATTTTCAAAAGCCAGGGTGTTCCTGGCGGCACCCATGGTAACTCATCTGTTTCCATTTCTATGATTTTTGAAGACGAAAATAAAGCTGTTTTTCATGTTCCTTTTCTTACTTCAAACATAACGCAAGTTTTAAATGGCAGCTGAATTTGTATTTCCAGATTTCTAATCTCTTAATACAGATTCAGCTGTCCAACTTAGTTGGACCTAGTTAAGCTGGACCGACTTAGATGGACCGTGTGATTTTAGTTGTTTGCATGTTATATCTATAAAGCTTTTAAGCAGGAAGCATTAATATAAAAGACAAATTACTCCTATTCATAAACAATGCAATTGATATACAGTATTACCTCGATATCTCAAAGTCGAAGGGACACTAAAAAAAATTTGAGATAGCGAGTTTTTGAGATACAAGATCGTAACCAAAACTTAACAATTCAGTTAAAAATTTAATATACTGAATAATTGTCTAAAAATTAGTCATGGTAGATGAGAATAAGTTAGTACTTACACTATAGTAATGCAAAATTCCCCAAAAAAAACAACAACAGAAAGATGGCAATATCTTTTGTTCTAATTGTTGAAATAACAAACAAAAGGTACCGTTGTAAATCGTGAAAGGTTTTTAATAATTGTACGAAGTTTTTTTTTATCATGAGGGGTCATCTACATATTAAAACAGAACCAAACTTTAAAAAGTTCAATTGCAACCTCATAATATTATTCCATATTTAGATTCAGCATTAAAAAAGAATGCGAAATACAAAAATTCGTAATTTTCTAATGAATGGTTTGTAATTTAAATGATAAAAAGAAAATGATAAATTAATGTTAAATAAAAAAGTTGGTTTTTTGGCCATAAATACTTAAATAATTAATATATTTCAGTAATTTTTTTTCAAAAGGTAGTTTGTAAATGGCCAAACATAAATAGCAATCAGCTTTTGAATCAATTTCTTTTTTAATAATTAATTATTAATTAATAAAGCAATTAAATTTTTTTTTAATAGAAATATATATTTTTTTTGCTTTCATTAGATTTACCATGGTCTAAAACCCCCCCATAATTTTTTTCTTTCCATTTTGACTATTAGTTCTCGATTTTTTAGAGAAAATGTAAAAAACGCTCGCTTTAAGGGACCGTATAGTAGACGACTTTTGAAAACTATCAAAGATTAATTCAAGGTAAACCAGAGGTGTGGAAAATCGCATAACGTTCAATTATTGTATAACAAATAGTTTAAAAACTAAGAAACACGCTTTAATAGGAAAGTGAACTAAAAAGTAGAAGATAATTTTAAATAAGTTTGAAATAAGAATAGAGTGATTAACAAGAAATATTTATTTTATCGTAAAAAAGCGTGGGGTGCTTGATGTCAATTTTTGTAAATATTTAATGACAGATATTGGTAAAAGTAGAGCCATTATGAAAATATCTTAAAAAGCACCCCATGCTTTTTTTACGATAAAATAAATATTTCTTGTTAATCACTCTATTCTTATTTCAAACTTATTTAAAATTATCTTCTACTTTTTAGTTCACTTTTCTATTAAAGCGTGTTTCTTAGTTTTTTAATCTATTGATTATTTTCTACTTTTTAGTTTGATTTTCTATTAAAACGTGTTTTTTAGTTTTTTAAATTATTAATTATTTTTTCTGTAAACTATCAATTTTTTTTTTTTTTTTTTTTTTAATTTGCTTTCTTAAATTCCATTTATTTAAAACAACATTTTTTAGTAATTTCAATAAGTTATCCTTTAAAAATTTTACTGAATCATGTGACTTTTTCATTTTATAAATAATTTCAACGATCTAGTTACATTTGTGTTTATAGTGAAATATTTCTGTAAAATATTCATGCTTTGCTAAATACTGTTTACTAATGCCTACATTTAATATTTATTAATTTTCTAATCATCAGTAGTATTCGTTATATTTCTGCAATTACAGTATTCAATATTTTATTTATTTCGTGTGAAGAATGCACATCTTTAATGTTGTAAATAAATTGTTACTTTTGCGTTTACTTGCTATTTTTGTATTAATCTTAAACATGACACTATAAATCCAAGTACTTTCTATGCAATTTTAGACTAATACTTGTTTTTATAATCTTCGTGAAACGCGCCACATTAACCGTTCGATTTCTCCCGCTGTGAAGAACCTTAAAACTAGCTTTCGTTTTATGGAAATTCTCCCTGAAGATCGGTCAAAAAATGGTCGAAATATTTTCGCTCATAAGTGACGTGTTTTTCAACATAATGCTTTGAAATTTAGTATATAGGGTAAATGATGTATTCTGAATCGAATGAAATGATAAAAAATAAGGGTTCGTATTGAAATTTTCGAAGATAGCGTTACTTTTACTTAGTAAACGGTCCCTCAAGAAAAAAAAATTGCATCAGATATATAGAAAATCGTAGGCAAAACATTTTGGTGCAAACCGTAATTTTCTACGATAATTAGAACCGAAGATATAGCCATCGTTCTGTTTTTTTTTTGTGCGTACTGTACATATTAAATAAAATGTACAAGGATGAATTTATTCACTACTAGTTACTTAAAAAAGTCCAGCATCGTGGCCTGGCTACATCTCTTTTGAAATTGTTCTTCAACCAATTTTTCTATTTTAAAAATAGCGGCGAAGTCATCCTTTTCCATGTTTTCAGAGCATTCCATGAAACGTCGAAGTATGTTGACGGCATCTTTAGCTTGGGACGCAGTAACTCTAAGTGAGGTTCTGATGGCGAATCCACTTCTTCCTCATCGTCAGACGGCAGAGAAGAAATTGATTCTGAAATTATTTCTTCGTCGGTCCACAGCCCACAGACTTTAACGTCTGCGTCTAATTCCGCGTAATCTTCAAAGGTTATTTCAGCAAGATTGAGGGATTTTGAAATTTTCCCCCATTCTTCACACTGTCCAATTTCTTTTTCGGGTTCAGCGCTGGTTATCTGTTCCTCGTCCGATTCATTTTCAGTTTCTTTTTCTATCACAAAGCCAGCTTTTCTAAAACAGTTTGCGATAGTCTCTTGCGTCACATTCCTCCAAGCTCGGTCAGCCATCCTCATGGAATCAAGAATATTTAGTGGCGTAATTTCTACTTTCCTATCAATGGCATCTACGATCTTCTTCACTACCCCCATCCTGTATCCAACTTTGAAGCTCCTGATTATCCCTTGATCGAGAGGTTGCAGCTTTGAAGTGGTGTTTGGTGGAAGGAAAACTACTTTTACCGCCTTCATTTTGGGGATGATGCCATGAGCCTTGCAATTGTCGATGAAGAGAATGATTTTCTTCTTCTTTCTGCACATGTTCCTGTTTATTTCTTTCAGCCAGTCGGCAAAAATTTCGCTTGTCACCCAAGCCTTTTTGTTGCCTTTATAATGAAGAAGAACTTCGTTCCTTTGAAACACCTTGGGCTTTTAGATTTTCCAATTATCAAAGGAGTTAACTTATCGGTCCCACTCGTGTTGGCAGCTAACAGTAATGTTACTCGATCTTTACTTTGTTTTCCTCCATGACATGCATCTCCTTTGAAAACTAAAGTTTTGTCCGGCAGAGCTTTAAAGAAAAGCCCTGTCTCATCAGCGTTGTAAATGTTGTCTGGGGAATAGCCTTTCAAAAGATCAGGAAGGTTTTTAATCCATTCAGAACAAAGTTCGTCGCTCACTGATTGGCTTTCGCCGCACAATTTTCTAAAGACGATGTTGTGGCGTTTTTTTAAATTGTCCAGCCATCCATTGCTGCTTTTAAAATCTTTGTGCCCCAGCTTTTCTGCAAACTGTTCTGCTTTTTCTTTTAAAACATTGCCCCCAAGAGGAACATTACGATCTCTGCACTGCTTAAACCATTTCATGAGGCATTCTTCTAAATCTGGATATCCAGCCTTTCCAATTTTCTTTGCTGCTCCTTTATCTTGCTTGAAAACGTTTTCAATTTTGTCTCTGTTTTTCAATATTGTTGACAAAGTTGATGCTGGAATATCAAAATCCTTTGCAATTTGTCCTTTCTTTCCACCTTTATCGACAGCCTCTAAAATCTTGACCTTTTTTTCGATGGTTAGCACGTTCAACTTTCGCTTAACGCCTTTTGAACTTTCCATTTTTAAACAAGCTGGTGATTCATGACGTTTTATCCCTTTAGTAAGGCCACTAACATTACCAGAACAGCAACTGTCGCATATGGACAAGCATATGAACTTTGTCTATTGCTCATTCTCATTCCATTGTAGGACCCTCTCTCCCCCTGTTTACGCCCCTCTGTTCGTGATTGCTATATCTCGTAATTGTATTCTTTTTGTTCTTAAGAATGGCAGAACAGCCGATTTTGTGTGTTCTTTTATTAATAGGCTTTTGCTTCATCGGAATAACCAATAAAAATGAGTTTTTGTGATCTTGGTTCGAATTTTGACTTGTGGCGTTTGTTGAGGACGAAAGCTTTTTGACCGAAGATTTTTAGATACGATGCAGTTGGTTTTCTGCCAAAAAATAACTCGGTGTTTTGCTTTGCATGATGCTTCGTGAAGGACATCTGTTTCTCAAATGAGCGTATTTTATTTGAAAAAGAATTGTGTGTTCTGATTCTGATAAATGATTATAATATTTGCTTCTACATAACCTGAATGGCGATTTTTCTGGAAAACTTCATTTCTTCGAAAAATTTTCGACTCAACAAGGTTTTGAGTGAAAACTCTTCAACATAAGAATTGAAATTAACATTAGATGAATATGCAATATCAAGGGAAAAAATTATTTTTCGACATATCAAGTTTTTCGCGATATCGAAGTACTACTGTAATTGCTTTTAAGCCAGTTAGGAAACGTTTATCTTTTTTGGAATATTGCTACTAGGAAAATATTAGGTACTTATTCTTTGATAAATTTAAATATATTTTTTATGTTATTGTAAAATTAAATATTACTTTCTGCTTATGAAATAAAGTAATTTTCTTTTCTTTGATTAGGCTGCTCATGGATTTATTACTGAACATCCTTGGGCCCAAACTGTTGTTGGATTTGTTAATATGGAAGCATGTGGATCTGGTGGTAAACAAATGCTGTTTCAAGCAGGTAGGGTTTTTTTTTTATCCAATTTTTATTTAATTTTTTTTATGTATGTATTTAGATTAAAGAAATGTATCGAGTCTAATATATGAAAGAGATAGTACATGAAATGCATGCAAATATAATGGTTGCTTTGAAATAAATGTATTTAAAACAATATTTTTCATTTTGTTATGTTTTGTTAAATTTCTGAAATTTCTAAGAAAAAGGAAATTGCTAAAATTGTACTTGCCTACTTTTTGCAGCTACATATTAATTCCACTTCTATTTAAGTGCATTTAGTTAAATAACCATAATAAATATTCGAGAACTACCTGAATAATGACACTATAATTTGTATTGTGTTTTCTTCTCAAAACTGAATGTACCTATTGTTTGTTTTTCTTGCAATGTACAAATAAAAATTGAAAACGGTTTTAATATTTTCATTCAAACTATTGTATATCTTTTTACAAAATTGTGGTATTTCAAAGGAAAAAGAAATACTTCTGTTATCAGAAAGAATACCTTACAATATATTTAACTTTTATTTATATAGTGTGATAGTGAATGAATGATTTCTTCAATTGATATGTACAGCATAAATTGTTATGTGTTGTCTTCAGATAGGGAACATACATGGCTACTTCAAGCTTTTGCAAATGGAGCTCCCTTTCCTCAAGGCTCTGTTGTTGCACAGGACATATTCCAAAATGGACTAATTCCATCTGACACTGATTATCGAATATTTGACCATTTTGGTGATATACCAGGTAACTAAGTTTGGCATTTGATATTTATGTATTTAATTTTTTGTTTAATTATGTACTGCTAATTAGTATGAAACTATAAAAAATTGCATGTTTCTATGTTTATTAGTATTAAGAAAAAAGAGAAAAAAAAAAGTTTAAAAAAATTATGTAAGTTAAATTAAGTACTTACATAAAACTTAATCAGGTAATTTTCTTTTCATGAATTATGTCCTTATGGTATGATTGAATTAATATGATGCCAGAATTATATCTTAGTAGTTGTTAAGTAAGTAGTAATATCCGTAGATTTAAATTCTTTATGATCTACATAACTTTTAAACTAATATTTTTATATTTTTGTGATAATCATTTTCTGTTATACTTTCTGCTTACATAGTAAACTGAATCATAATAGTTTTCTATTTGCCATCAGGATTGGATTTTGCATATGTAAAGAATGGTTATGTCTATCACACAAAGTTTGATGTTCCAGAACAAATTACTGTTGGTGCAATACAACAAGCTGGTGAGGGATTTTTTTAAATGAATTTATATCTTGAGAGTTTGAATATTTATTTATGTAACTTGTATGCTAACTTATGAATAATAACTGATTAAGAGAAAAATATTTTCAATATGTGTGTATTGAATTATGGAAAAAAGATTGAACATGGTTAAGTAACGTATAATCTTTATCCTTAATTTATGTTGGTAGGATTAAAAGAATAATTTATAATTTTTTTAAAGCGGGATAACTAAAAAATTCTCAAACTGCATTTATTTTCTGTATTTGTATTCTCAACTATGTATGCTATATTCTCAAGTGCAATGAAATAATGAAAATAAACTCTTCAAACTCTTTTTTTCCTTTTTTTTTTCCTTGCACTAAAAATATTAAACTCGTATGTAACTTTAGAAATAACTTTTATTTTGTATTTAGCAATAGCATTTATTCTGTTACACAAATAACAACCTTTTACACAATTAACAAACCCCCACCCCCAAAAATTTTTTTACTAATTTCCTTGCAATTTTACAATATCTACAGCTGCCAAGTTGGATGTTAAAAACTGAATGTACTGTAGATGAAGATTTTAAATGATGATGCTATTAAATTCAATTTTACAATTTAAATTTTATCATTATTACATTTTCAAAATAAATTCAAAATAATTCTGTAAAGTTTTTAATCCTAGCCTCTTTGATGTGATTATTTTATTTAACTTGAATACTATATTTCCAGTTGATTTGTTTCCTTGCTTTTTAAATTTCCTGTTTATTTTTCAGGTTTAAATTTGCTTAACCTGATACACAATGCATTAAGATCTCCTGATATGAAGAAAGTAGAAGATCAATCCAAATTGCATCTTGTATTTTTTGATTTTCTTGGACTATTTATGGTTGTCTACCGCATAAGTGTTGCTACTGTTATAAATTTCCTTATAATCGCAATATCTTTCATTGATGTGTATTTTAAGAGCCGGAGATCAGGTATTTATTTTCTAGTCTGCACAAGTTTGAAGTTTTTAGCTTTTAGAAATTATTCCTTAACAAATAACTTTTATTTAAATTTAAAAATTTGTTTTTTAATTTTATATTTTAATTTTATTATTCATTGATTTTAAAAAGGGCTTGATAGTATTAGTTTGTAAAACATTTGCTCAAAAATAATTTTTAAATCTTAAGCATCATGAGGTTTTATTTACTATTTTAACAGCCAAATACTTTTATATTCATTTTATGATTTTTCTTAATATTTCTTTTGAATAATTTTTGTTTGGAAAGGTGATATAGTAATGAATGGGTTATATAATCATTTTATCTTTCATTATTTGCTTCAGTCATCCTGTTTCATGCCCAACCATTTGTAGGGAGAAAGTATTTTGAATTGGTCATTAAGAATTTTTTTGGCTGCACTCCAAGTAGCTTGTAAGTTGCTTGATGGCAGATCTCCAAATGACTTCCTAAAAATAATATACCCATTAGCCAATTTTTAATGAGATTTGCTTTATGAACTAAAGTTTTTTTTCACTTTATTTTGGCAGTAGCCCTTTAATGTTTTTCTTAAACTTCAACTGTATAATAGATTTGAATTTATGCTTCAGTGAATATTTACTTTTCTTCAAATGTTCTATTTCAGTTAATTGACAACTAGATATACTTTAAGAAAATGTTAAAGCTTGAAAATAAAAAAAATGAACCTATTATTATTAAATTTATTTATTGATTCAGTTAGTTACTTTGCCTAAAGAGAATTTATCTACACAAACAATAGAAACATACTGTGTACTTATAAAGAGAAATTTATAAAAGAGACCCCTCCTCTCCCCTTCAAAAAAAATAAATAATAATAATAATAATAATAATAATCAAAAGTTGGTGTATTTTTCAAAACATAAGTATAAAAAAAAATCAAGGAATAAATCCATTTAACCAAAATACTTTAGTCAATAGGTTTGTTTTATCCAAAAATTTTCTTATATAGTTTTGCAAATTTATTTTCTTGTGGGATTTTGTAAGTTCATTTCTACATCTCAGGCATAGTCTCAGTGACTTATTCATTCAGGCATCAGAGCAGCTTGTTTTAAAGCGAAGGTTAAATTGTTAATTTACTTTGTAAAATTAGTTAATTCATGCTAGTTTTATCCTGCACTTTTGTATGAAATAATTAGTTTGATTTTATTCATTGTAGGTTGTATTTTGACCATCTTTTTATTCTTGTGCTTTCTCCTTTAATTGTTATAAAAATGTAAAACCTCCCTCCCCACACAAAAAAGGATCAATATGCAAAGATATTATTGGTAAGCTAACTATATAACACCAAAATAATTAAAGTTAGTTCTCTAGTTTTGGGAAATAAGTGATCTTGCTTGGTAGATTAACTCCCTTTAACATTTTAAATTACTTCATATTGAATATTTTAAATTAATACATATTGAATATTTTAAATTAATACATATTTAATATTGTAAATTAATACATATTTAATTTTTTTAATTAATACATATTTAATATTTTAAATTAATACATATTTTATATTTTAAAAAAAAGTGTATAAATATTTTCTACTTCCAGGTGTGCCTTTTCAAAAGAGGGTTTTATTAACAGGGAAAGCCTTCATAATGCTGATTCTGAGCTTTGTTGCTGCTGTTGCATTTTGCGCAGTAATTGCCTTTTTACTAGATATTTTCAATTCCACAATGTCTTGGTATCGCTCACCTTATTTAGTTGCTGGATTGTATGGTTGTTCATCATTAGCTGCCATTATCATGACTCACTCTTTGACAGTAAGGAAAGATGAGGTATTTAAAATCTGCATTTTTTAGCTGTACTACATATTCAAATATTATTTGTTACACCATTTCAACTTTAAAAGTCATTATAGCTGAAATTGGAAACTCTTGATACAACTTGAATTCACAGTCATAAAAATCTAAAAAGTAATTTTATCATTAATAAAGTATAATTTTAATACTCAAAATGGATGTTAAGTGTTTAACTTAAAAATAACAGTTTATTAACTCACTGACGGTTATGCACGTATATCTACGTCATTTAATTCCCAGTTTTTCCAGCAATACAAAACATTTTTACATTTATAAATAAAATGTAAAATAAAATATTTTTTAAATATTTTTATAACGATGATATTTTATAACCTATATAAAACAAAATAAATAAAAAATAATTAAAAAAAATTATGTATTTGAATTAGAAATATAATTTAAAAACTATTGCAGGGAAAACAACTGTAGAATTTTGCCCACTCCCATGACCGTCAATGGGTTAAAGAATGGTTGGAGGAATTATCTTTTTGGAGATTTTTATCAGAATTAGATACTGCATTCTACTGCTAAGAGATATAATGAAATTCAATTTGGGAAACAGAACTCGGCACAGCTTTTGTGGTTGTTCGGTCTGGTGATAAATTGTGTCCAAGATACTTCCATCATAGGGTATTTTAATATATAATTTTGATTTATCAAGAAATACTAAAGGGAATTGTTTAAAGTCTAGAACTATATCAGTTAAAACAGTAATACCTCTATTGTTGTTTAAAGTATGATGGGGGAAGATGAAATCATTGCCAGGCCGAGTCGACACATTCCCTGTCTAGATTACCCACTCCACAGAGTCCCTTTTTATAAAGTAATAAAATATCCTCTACCTTGAGTCCAGTTTTATTAAGAGTATCAAAATAAAAAGTATAGACTTTGATGTCAAACAATGTGTAATTGTAAATAAATTATTCGTCAGAAATGGTGTACTTACCCTTTAAATTGGTGTATCATTTATCAATTTTTGTGTTGTATAAAGAGAGGAAAAGGGATTGTCACAAAAAGATGCATCGTCCAGAAATAATGAATTGTATGATTTCAAATGATAAATTGTTTCTTATCGAAAACAAAGTACATTTTCTTTTGAATGTTTAAAAAGTTTTTTGAAAAAGCAGGTTGCTTGCAAAGAGCCTCAAATTATTATAATAGTACTTAACTATAATATTTTTTATCCATACATATTTTTATTGTTTGCTATAGGTGTTTTTTCATTTACTTTTGTTTGACTCTATTTATTTTTCAGAGTTTACGTGAAAAGTGGTTAAAAGAAGATGTATACTTTGATGCAGCTCGTTTACTGTGGATTTGCCTATTAGTTGTTTTGGAATTGGCTGAAATCAATTCCTCCTTCATTTGTTGTTGTTGGGTTTTGTTTCCTACAATTATTCGAGGAATCTTGGGACATCTCTTAAATCTTGTTGGTCCAAATGGTAAGACTACCAAGTCACAATTTTCTGGGAAAAAGTTTAATTTACTGATAATGACTGCCATATTCCCACTTGCTTCAGCTCAATTTTGTTAATTTTTCAAGTGTATTAAGTGAGAGTTTGTGTAATTTATAAGATATTTTTTTAAGGATTTAAAAAATACTGTATATATACATTTTCGGGGTTCTCTTAACAAACAGAAAAGTTATGATCAAAGGTTAACTAAATAAATTTTAAAAATCTCTCAAAAATATTATTAAGCTGTCAAAAGTTAAGGAAGAAATAATCAAACTCTTAACATAATTATAATTGAATAACATAAATTAATTACAATTAATGTTTTAGGAAGGCAATTTTGGTTTGGTTTCCTTAAGTATTTTGGTTTGAAATAATATTAACATATATTTTGATAAAGAGTCTTAAATAGACAAAAGGTTGCACTGCTGCATAAACAAATATATCAAACTATTGTAATACAGTCAAACCTCATTAAGACAAACTCCAAGGGACCTTTAAAATTAATTCGTTTTATCCGTAGTTCGATTTATCCGAAAAACAATAAAATAAGTTTTTAAGAACTAAAAGAATTTCATGCGATTTTCCAAAACACAATTTTAGTTCCTTATGCATATTTAAGTAAAAGTGATAAATTTCGAATTTTTTAAAGAAAAATACAATATCTATATCACTAATACAAAAAGTTTCAAAAGTAAAGATTTAAAAGCTAGAATGTTTATTAATTGATTACAAGAGAAATTCTTTTTAAAATATCGTATGGTAAAAGGTATACATAAGGTGATAAGATACATACCTCATTGTTTTTTTAAAAAACTCGGTTATTACACTCTGTTTCCTGCTTTTTTCTGAGCAATTTGTCCAGAAATCTTCAATTAAATCTAAACTGTTCAGGCATTCCGTTGAATTGTCTTTTCCCAAGAGAAATCGGCGGAATGTATTGAGGGCAACGGATTTGTCTTAACTCCATCATCAACTTCAATGAGTAAGGCATATTTTTCTTCCAAAGTTAAGGTTTTTTTACTTTTAGAACTCATTCTAAAATACGCTCTTTAATCTCGATCTATCTTCACAAGAACAAGGACAGTACAGATAACGAATGGCAACTGGAACTGAAGGTGAACCGACGAATCCAGTGAATGGTTTGTCGCGGATTCCAGAATTTTAGCAAAAAGACTTACAAAGAAAGAGACAGCATTTTCCAAGGAAACAATAAAAGGGAGGGTTCGGGACTATCACAGTGTCTCCTGTAGATCCCTCTTTAAACCCCTGGAGATTTCAACAAGATCAAAACCGGTAATTAGATGATGTGAAACATATGGCATATCCATCGTCCTTTTAGCAAAAAGACTTACAAAGAAAGAGACAGCATTTTCCAAGGAAACAATAAAAGGGAGGGTTCGGGACTATCACAGTGTCTCCTGTAGATCCCTCTTTAAACCCCTGGAGATTTCAACAAGATCAAAACCGGTAATTAGATGATGTGAAACATATGGCATATCCATCGTCCTGGTAGCCCTCCCCTTCCCTATCAGCACTTCACCTCAGGGAGTTTCTTCATGTTTGAACTGTCCTAGGGGTCAAATAATTCGAGTGGAAACATACGCCCCTTTTGAAGTCTTTTAATCACTCCAGGAACGTATACGTGAACTTGACAATAGGTTTGGATCTGGTTAGTTGGAGAAGGGGGAGCAGCACAGATCAACCGGTTTTAAGTAGTTGGTGAAAGTAGAAAATTGTCTCAAAAGGGCAAAACAGCCAAATACCTAGAGGCGAACTAGTATACTGGGTCTTTGTTTGAAGACGTTTTGAGAAAACGAAGTTGATAACAAGTGAAAAACGACTTGTTCGTTTTACAGAATGGAAGTTTGAACGTTAGGGACTTCAAATACGAGTTCGACTAATCCGATAGTTCGTAATAAGCGTGTTCGTCTTAAAGAAAATGTTATTTATAAGTACAGTAGGACGGGGATCGTAAATGTAGTTTGTTTTAACAGTAATTCGTTTTAAGCGTGTTCGGATTAATGAGGTTTGACTGTATATTGTTATGAATTTTTTTCAAATGAAATGACAACTACAAAATAAAAGCTATAATTTATTCTCCATTCAGAGGCTCACAAAACTTCTTTAAACAACAAGTCAACAAAACTTCTGTATCAAGCTTTAACAACAACTTCAGTACATACGACTTCATATGCACAGTAATAATTCAGCAAAAGTGAAAAAGCACTTGGCTCTTTTTAAAATAAAACAATTTTTATTTAAATTTTTTACCTTAATATTTTTACTATGCTAGATTTTCTTTGTATTTTAAGCTGTAGTTTGATCTAATTATTTTAATTTTAGGAACACGAGAAACACATATTATGATGCACATTTTTATGCAGCTTATTCCAACGTCTATATTGTTTTACTGTGTCTGGTCTATGTATACTGTGTTCATTCCAATCATGGGAAGAATTGGGGCAAGCATTAATCCAGATTTACTTGTTGGAATCTTTACAACCATGCTGGTGTTTTTGTCTACCGCTTATATGGTAATTGATTCTAGTACACAATATTAATATTTTTAAAAATGTATGTAATTGATGTTATATTTTAACTTAAGTGCAATAAATTAAAGTTGTACTTTATGTGGCCTTACATCGTTAAGTTTAATCTTAAAATAATAGTATATTTTTATTAATTTTTTTATATAATTATTAATCAAAATCTAATTTTATTTGAAGAATTTCTGTTCAAAAATATGCACATGATAATTATAAAAAATTGTCTGTATTTCCTATAAGTTATAATTTTTGTTGATTTTGTATCGTTATAAAATATTGTAGAATATAATAAGATTTATTTGTTTTATTTTCCTTTCGTGACAATATAAATTTAAAACCTTATTGAGTGTATATGTTATGCACATTTATGCCTCATTTGAGAATCATTGAGTTGTTTTGTATTTTATTTATTTGGTTTTTAAGCTTTTCCAATGCTTAATCAGATGAATGCACTTGAACTATTTGGTGCTCAGGACTATCGGAATATAACTAAACGCTTGGAGGTTTATTGTTTGCCTTCAAGTTGTGTACCTATTTACCAGTCTTCAGTTATTTATAATTTAATGAGGAAATAGCTTAAAAATTCAATTACTTATAATATATTTGTAATGTATTTTCTACAAGTACACAAGTACAAATAAGTAAATATATATAAGAGTATATTTCAGGGTGGCTACAGAACCTGGAATTCAAGGAAATCAGAGAAATGTCAGGGAATTTCACTCTTCTGGAAAAATCAGGGAATTTTGTAAAATTACCCTTTAATCAGGGAATTTGGAAATTTTTGAGTTTTCCTTCTCGCATGCCCCATGCTGATGTCTACCTTGGCTCGCGTCACATGAAGTGGATGCTGTGATGTCACCGCATTGAATACAGTTTTTTTTTTCATGTACTTTTTTAAGTCTGTCTAAAACGCCCTCAATTTTTGACTACTTGGCCGATTTGGGAGAATGAGGATTCCGAACTTTTTCTACTCTCGGCAACTAAACCAAACCATCAATATCCCGCCTACAACCGCCTGTTGATGTTCCGCTTTTTTTTTATTATTATCTGGGATCATTATTATGTCTGGAATAATTATTTCTGTTAGATTTCTGATGATCCTATAACTTAGCAACGCAGCTATTATGTTATGAACAGGTAACAGCATGTGACATATATTAAAGAAAATAACGTGTTTTATTTGCATTATTTTTTAAATTAAAAAGAAAAGTATTGTACTGGTTTTGCTTTACCTTGAAGTTAGCAAGTATGGCTGTAGTTGGTGAATTTTGTATTTTTTAATTATTTCCATTCTTTTTCAAATAAAGATGTTTAATTAAATTAGATAATAAAGATGTTAGATTAAATTTACTTATTAAATTTGTGTTTTTTTAAATTTTCCATTATTTGGTTTTTTGAATTATACCGCACATCAGGGAATTTTTGAAGAAATCTTCTGGAAATCAGGGAATATTATTTCTCAAATTCTGCAGCCACCCCCGGTATTTTGATGAAGACCAAAATCTGCATACCAAATACTTATTAAACAAAATATTACCAGGCGTTTCTGACCGCTGTAAAATTTTAACGATTCTTAAGATGATCATGATAAAATAACCTAGTCTAGTAAGTTTGTTTTGAATTTAAATGAAAACTGACAGGTTCTGATAAAAAAGAAACTGAAATGTTTATTTTGCCTAATACTAATATAAATAATTTTAATTTATTGACAGTTCTCCCTCATTCAAGTCATGACATCACCTCGTAAGGTAGTTGCATTCCTGTTGATCATTATTGCCACCACATTTTCTCTAGTCAGCTTTACTTCTCTTGGTTTCCCCTACTCTGGAGACAGTGAAGCTCCAGCTCCAATGCGATTGTACATATTGGTGAGTGCTTGCAGATCGGAAAGTCCTCTACTCTGTAATAATTCAAGGTTCACTTACAATTTATTTCCTTTTTTTTTTCCTCCCTACATGACTAGATAATCAATACAATTAAAAAAATATTTTATTTCTACAGGAAAGATATTTTTACAAAAATAAAAAGTATATTTTTTATGTGAGTTTTAGTTTGGTATTACCTAAATTGAAAATAGTTAGCTTTATGTATTAACTACTTAAACTTTTTGTGTGTTGGTAGAGAAATCCAACAAAAAGTTAAAGAATTTTAACACAGTAATTGAACAAATGTTATACTAAAAGATACAATACTAATTTTGGATTTCAAGTAAATTGAATTATTTCTATTATCAACCAACAATTCGCGTTGGAGGATTATTTATCCGTCTCGTTGAAAGTTTATGAAACTTTGAATTGTCAATTGGGGCAAAAGTTCATTATTTGCATTCTAACTACTAAGCATAATATAATCACTAAAAGGAAAATATTTCAGTTAAATTGAACATTGACATTTAGTCAATTATATGTTGTATTAGGAAGGGGTAAAAGTGAAATGGAAGGTAGAAGCTTTTTAGGCAGTTAGCAGATTTATTTGATCCATCATGTACAAGTAGGTTCTTAAACCTAAATTAGAAGAGGTTGTTTTTACGACCCTTCACATTCGCTCCCTAGATCATACTCCCAGGGGTCCCAGACCTGCGCCCAACTGCGCCAAATACAAAAATCTGCTCCAAATGCTTTATTTTAACCATATTTGCGCCAGAACGCGATTTTTTTTCCCCCCATCGAAATTCGATATTGTTCACCTCTGTAATATCGCTATTGTTGAGAAATATTCCGGTATATTCGGCGCTAACGCTGATATTTACGTTGGTGTGGTATTTATTTTCTCCAAGTGCTACAATGATTTGCGACGCTAATGCTGACATTATTGTCAAGTTTTACGTTGTTATGACGATCATTTTCGTCGAGTCTTTCATCGATATAATAGCTCTGTAGTATTGAGAATTGCTCCAATTAATTCGACGTTAGTGCTGATATTTTCGTTGGTATGATGGTAATTATTGCCGAGTGCTACGATATTGCAATATCCGAAATTTGCCCCGATATTACTTAGAAAATGTCGATGTTACTGCGATGATTTGCTACGCTTATGCAGACATTATTGCTAATTATTGTGATGGCCATTTTCGTCGAGTGTTTCACCAATATATTAGAACTGTTGTTGAGAATTGCTCCGGTTTATTCGGTGCTATTGCTGATATTTTCGTTGGTGTGACGGTCATTTTCGAAGAGTGCTGCTCTTTTGTTAACATCCGATATTACCGAATCTTGCACAAGCATTACCGAGAAAATGTCAATATTTACGACATTTGTGCCAATATGTATGTTTTTACGATGGCCATTTCTGCTGAGTCTTCAACTTACGTAATATCCTCTGTCTAGATTTTCGACGGTATTGTAAGCGCTATCGCTAATATTTGCGCAAGTTTGGTAGTCATTTTCGATGAAGTTTACACTGATGTAATAGCAGCTACTGCCAAGATTTGTAATGCTGTTTGGTGACTTAACCCTCTGAGCGTCAAGGGAATGGGCGAAATTATACAGTTGTTTTCCCTGCAATAATTTTAAAATTTTATTTCTGATCCAAATATATAATTTTCTTAAATTATTTTTTATTTATTTTGTTTTAAGTAGGTTTTAAACTATCATCCTAATAAAAAGATTTTAAAAATATTTTATTTTACATTTTATTTATAAATTTAAAAAGGTTGTGTATTGCTGGAAAAACTGGGAATCAAATGACGGATATATACGCCCGTGACCCTCAGAAGGTTAAAAAAAAATGCGATATTACTGGGATTTTGCCCCGAGATTGCGATGGTATGGTGGGTGCTATCCCCAATATTTACGTTGGTGTTATATTCGTTTTCGCCAAGATCTTTTATAATATAATAACAGCTATTGCCGAGATATGCGACGTTGTTTGGTGACTTAAAAAAGTACGTTATTATTGTTATTTTGCGCCAATATTACCGAGATTGCGATGGTATGGTGGGTGCTATCCCCTATACTTACGTTGGTGTTATAGTCGTTTTCGCCAAGGTCTATGGTAATGTTACAGCAGATATTGCCGAGATTTGCGACGCTGTTTGGTGACCAAAAAAAAAAAACGATATTACTGAGATTTTGATCCGGTATTACCGAGATTGCAATGGTATGGTGGGTGTTATCATTTACGTTGTTATATTTGTTTTCGCTAAGGTCTATGGTAATGTAATAGCAGCTATTGCCGAGATTTGCGACGCCGATTTGGTGACATTCGTATCGGTATTTCTGCTTCAAAAAATTGTTTTTCTACTGCAAAATTTACTTTTCTGCTCCGATTTTTTTTTTTTTTGTGTGTGTGTGCTACAAAAGTTGCTTTTACATGCTACTATGGGCTTTTTTTTTCCTGCTACTAAACTACTAAACCTGCTCCGAAAGTAATTTTTTCTGCTCCAAAACTTAATTTTACCTGCTCCGAAATGCATTTTTCCTTCTCCAAAACTTGATTTTACCTGCTCCAAAACTTGATTTTACCTGCTCCAAAAACTGCTCCAAATTTTTCTGAGTGAGTGGGAGCCCTGTACTCCTTCTCTCTCCTCTCAGCTTTCCTGTCAGAAATGAAGTCGTCGCTAGGGGTTTACGTTAAAGGCGCCCTCTATATCTTCTAGGATGCCACACTCTGCCTATCCTGACTAGGAGGACCACCGACTTATTGATATATATACTAAGCCTGTAAATAAAGATATTAAAAAAGACAGCGCAATAATAATAAAGTTTGAACAACATTAATGTCTTGAAGATCACAATAAGTCTTCTCAAAATATGAAAGTCTGCAACAAGTTCTTGCATAGTAAAAAGTTAAAAAGCTCGTATAAAAGAAAAAAGTCTCTTCAAAAAGTTTGTATGAAAGAAAATAGAAAAAAGTATCTTCCCAGCATTTCATCATATCAGCTGATGTGGATGTGAGAAGTGGTCTTTCAGTTGTCCCCAGTTTACAGACATCATATCAGTCATTTGGTCAAATCTTTACCACTTCGTATGGACCGAAAAACTTCTGACGAAGTTTTAAACCAGTATTAAACTGTGTTCTTTTGATGGCTACCTTGTCATAGAGTTTGTACTTGTTTACTCTCTTGCATCGAGTAATATAATTGTGTTTGCTTCCTTCTTGCAGCTGTTGTATGTTGGTTCTTGCTTGTTCCCGCATTTATTGTTTATTTTGGACGAAAATATGTATGTGTTCTTCCTCGAGGATTTTCTTGATGTTGAGGTCTTCCTTGATTTTCATTTTAATTTCTATTAAGTGCTCGAAAGGTGTCCTTTGTTGCTGACGAAACGTTGCTGTTGATTGCGCGTTGGACTGCTGACACATGTTAAAACAATTAATTGGGGTCATTGAGGGATAACTTTGTGATGACAGGGATAAGTATTTCATGAAACTTCTCTACTTGTCCATTTCCACGAGGTTAACCTGTAGTGATTGTGACATGTTCCACTTCCTCATTTTCGCAGTATTTCTTAAATTCTATTGCTGTAAAGGCTGATCCGCAGTCTGATATTATTCATTTAGGATTTCCAAAGGTAGTTTGCTAGAGTTGAAGTTTATCCAAAGCATCTTTTGTTGATGTCGATTTAAGAGGATATATCCGCATGAATTTGCTAAAGGCACATACCACAGTAAAGATGCATTTGTAATTTTTATTTGTACTTGGAAGTGAGCTGAGAAAACCTTTATGGTAGGTGTCCAACAGGACGTCGCCTTTTGGGATTGGGTGTAGAAATACTTCTTGTTTTCCAGCTTTACGTGAAGAAAGTATGCCTGGAATTCAGTTGGATATTACGCTTTTAACAGTTTTTCTTATGTACAGGAACTAAAATTGTTGTTTCACCAATGCTTCAGTTTTATTGATCCTGAAATGGCCTTTATTGTGTTCTATTTGCACTATTTGTTTTTGCATGTCTTGTGGTATAACTATCAGTTCTTGGTCATTTACCAGTTTGTAAAGAATGTTGTTTTTGTACTTGTATTCTGTAGTTGAAGAGTGATCGATTAGATGTTTAATGCCTAGTGTGAATTCGTCTTTTGACTGAGTATCTCAGATTTTTTGGTTTGTTTCATTAACTTGAATTGACATGACTGCATAACGACTGAGTGCATCAACATGTCTCATCTACTTGCCTGGTCTGTGTATTGACTCGTAGTCAAAGTCTTCTAACAACATTGTCCAACTGGCAATTTTTGGTGGCAATTCTTTCTTTGACATGGTCTTTCGGAAGGCTTGGCAATCTGTAATAATTTTGAACTTGGTACCTACAATGTAGTGTCTAAATTTCCTCAGTGCTTGAACTGTGGTGAGAACTTCTAAATCGTACGATGAATATTTCTCTTCTTGTGGTGATGTCTTATGGTTCATATAATGTATGGGATGCAAGATGCTATCTAAGTCTGCTTGAAGAAGAATAGCACCAAATCCTTTTGAGGATGCATCACAGTGTAATCGTAAAGGAGAGCTTTGGTTATATAGGTGAAGCACAGGTTCTGTTGACAGTGCCTGTTCTAGTGTTAGAAAAGCTTGTTTTTGGTCTGTACCAAAATGAAAAGGAATATTGTCTCTTAAAAGATTACTTAAGAGTCTTACAATGGCAGCATAATCTGTTATAAATTTCCTAAAAAATCCACTTGGACCCAAGAATTATTGAACATTTATTGTTGTTTTGGGCTGTGGAAAACTTAAAACAGCATTTGTTTTGGCTGTTGAGGGATGAATTGTACCCTTTTCTAAAATGTGTCTGAGAAAGTTTATTTTTCTTAGTAGAAAATTGCATTTTTTAAAGTTAACTCAAGTCCGTATTTGGAAGTTATTTTGAAGACTTGCTTCAGTTTTTCAACACCCTCTATATTAGTATATTAGCTTCTAAAAGTTCACAAAAACAATCTGTATAAGTTTTTGAAAAGTAGACGGTGAGTTGCAAAGTCTAAACGGGATTTTATTAAATTGATACTGATTATCCGGTGTAATAAAGCTAGCATACTTGCGGCTTGCAAGGTCTACATCTACTTGGTAAAACGAATTTTTGAGATTTAAACTTTTATACACAGTAGCCCCTTGTAGCCTGTCAAAGATGTCATCTATTATCGGAATTGGAAATCCTTCTTTGATTACCACTTTATTTAAACATCTATAATCAATACACATGCGTGTTGAGTAGGGCGTATCGAAAAAAACTTTTTTTGGAAATTCAAAATTTCAAGTTGATAATACTCACATATTTACCAAAAATTTTTTAGTTCAATTGAATAATATTTAGGTTTCCCGGAATGGACCTGAAGTTTGATGTAATTTGACAAAAACAAAGATTTTAAAAAATTTTTTTATAACAAAAATAAAAAGCAAATTTTTATTTTCAAGAATAAAAATGTAAAGTTTATAATATTAATTAACAGCAATAAAAAAATTATATCGGCAATTTATTATTTAGGTCTCACTGAATCTACATGAAAACCTTATTTTTTTACAAAATACGGATATTTTTCAATTTTCAACCCATTCTTTTGGTTAGTTTAAATTATTTTATTCATAGTCTAGGTATAGTAGTACAGCATTTTGATATATCAGGAATATTATTTTATGAAATGGCGTTTACTAAACTCAAGTATTAATTCATATAATTTCTGCACCACTCCACGTTAGTTGGAGTCTCCAACCAGCAACGACTCTAGGTTTGAGACATGAAGGTAACGTTATCGATAATGATTCAATGTGGTTCGAATGATGAAAGTGTACATGATAGTAAAATGCTTCTACCAGGGAAAAGTCAGAAAGTTGAATTATTTCAGTGAAATAAGAACTGCCTGAAAATCTACTCTCTTTTTCTAGCGAATGTGACCGTAGAGTCAATCTCTATTAGAGTAGAAGCTCAATTAGCAAGTGCTCTTTTTTTTAGATTTAAATGTTGTAACATTAGAAAACCAGGTAGTGGTAATAGATAAATCGAAAGTTTTTCATGAGAGGGTAAAATATCATAAAAGTATTAATTCAACTTTTTTTCACTCTATTTATATAATCGAAAGGATGAAGCAATAAGTATAAAAATTGTAAGTTGTAAATGTGGTCGCATAAATAAACGAGAAGAACATGTATCTTTGGTATAAGAACTATATTCAATAGATTTTGGACACGCAACTGCAGACAGTGGCTCTGGGTGAAACGTAGTATCATCATCATTACAATTTATGAAAGAAAGCTGCATTGATAAGAAAACTATTCAGGGTCTTGGTTATGATGGTACTGCATGAAGTACTGAAGTCACTAATTGATCAATTTCATTCTTCGTAAATACTTTAAAATAACCAGTACAAGCAGTTTATTTCATTTAAACGAATTGCCTCTTAGGAAAGTTATGTTTACTCTCAATGGTCTAATTTATTGACTTACTTCTTTTACTGTCCATTAAGAAAACGTTTAACAAGTTGTCGAGATTTGCCAGTTGTTGAATACAATAACACTGATAGTGTTTTTCCAAAAGTTGATTCTTAAAAGTTGAACACCTACCAGAAATATTGGAAAGTAAGTCAGGCTGTACTAACAAGCAAATGATCCCAAGGTTTAGCAAGCAGAAACCCTGAAAACATTTCCCATTCAAGGTGACTGAAAATGGCAAATCGAATTTCACGTATATGTGTTGTATCACTTGATCCAACCTCGAAATTGAAAAAAATAGCCGAGTTTGTAATGAAAATTTATACTCCCTTATGGTTTACAATATAATGTCATGTAATGATGATATTACGTTTCGTACAGAGCCACTGTCTGGAGTTGCGTGTCCAAAATATGTTGAATATAGTTCTTAAACCAAAGATACATGTTTTTCTAGTTTATTGCTTCATCCTTTCGATTATATAAATTGAGTGAAAAATAGTTGAACTAATACCTTGATGATATTTTACCCTTTCACGAAAAACATTCGATTTATCTATTACCACTGCCTGGTTTTCTAATGTTACAACATTTGAATCCCACAAAAAAGCACTTGCTGATTGAGCTTGTACTCTAGAAGAGATTGGCTCTACCGTCACATTCTCTAGAAAAAGAGAGTAGATTTTCTGACAGTTCTTATTTCACTGAAATAATTAAACTTTCCGGCTTTTCCCGGGTAGAAGCATTTTATTATCATGTATACTTTTATCATTCGAACCCAGTGACATTGAATCATTTTCGATAACGTTACCTTCATGTCTCAAACCTAGAATCGGTGCTGGTTGGAGACTCCAACCAACGTGGAGTCGTGCAGAAATTATATGAATTAATACTTGAGTTTAGTAAACACAGGGTTTCCGCGCATATGGAAAGTCAGGGAAAATCATGGAAAGTCATGAATTTAGACATTGGGTAAATTTTGTCATGGAAACTCGTGGATTTTGAACAAAAAAGCCTATAAGTCATGGAAAAACAGTGAATTGCATGGATTCCTAAAAATCTTACGCAAAATCACGTTACTATGACGTCATAAATGCCATGATCGCGATTCGTTGTTACTTCGACGATTCATAGATTCATCTTCGTTTTTATCTACTTTATTGATAGAAACAATGGTTACAGTTAAAAACTCCGGCCAATGAAAAATATTTCTGAACTCCAAACTTGTGACATCACACAAGTAGGTCTCGGTGAAAAAAAATTCATAATGTAAGAACTGAAATAAATTAATTTGATAAATCTTTACTTTTGGTTTGACTCCGTATGCTACTGGTTTACATTGTTGATACCAAAACATTTGATTTTTGATTATTTAACTTACTTATATTTTCTTATTCCTTCTTCAAATATTTACTTATTATTAAAGATTGATGAGCCTTTTTAACACCTGAAATATCAAAGAATGGAAAATTATTTTTAGCTGTTTCTTCTGGTTTCGACGTATCTTCGTTACTGATTATAAGGTGAGTTCCTCTGCATTTATTGGCAAAGTCTCTTGTAGATATCTAGGGTGGCGACAGAACAGGGAATTTCACTATTCTGGAAAAATAAAGGAATTGAGTACAATTTGAACTAGCTACGCGCTTCATTTTAAGTGATTATCATCTACAAGATGATATATCTAAAACCAAAATTCTCAAATTATACGTCCAAATAAAACATTTTTGAATTAATGTAAAATCAAAACAATATTTTTAAAATCATTCTATTTGTTATTCCATAAACATGGAATGTATTGAACTTCTGAAATCAAAGCCACAGTGGTCTATGTTCTTCTCTGCTATTTTTATCGGACGAGGACTACGGAACAGAAAAGACTGGACGGTGAACGAAAATTAAAAGTTTGGGGTTAGCAGTAAGATGAAGCGGCAAAATGTTTCACCCAGATGTTCATGTTCATCATTGCCGGTCAGACTCAAACTTCCGTTGTAATCAATGTACACATTAAAGCAAGCGGTGCCGCTCTATTGTTCTGCCGACAGTCGCTTACGCTTGCCGTTTGTATAACTTCAATCTGACTGAATCCTTTACTAGCATGATTATTTTGAAACTTGTTTTTTGTCAACAGAATGTATGAGAACCCTAATTATTTACATATTATTTCTGTTAGATTTTTAGTTATTCTATAACTTAGCAGCTCGCATCCTTATTGTTAAAAAGAAATTCTTCAACTTCAATCTAACTGCATCCTTTACAAACATGAATATTTTTCTTCTTGCCTTGTGTTTTCTGTTAACAGAATATATTAGAAGCCTAAATTCCTTAATATTTCAAATTTATTCCATCAGATTTTTTTTTTGGTTTTATTTACCTTTAATAGCTCTGTTACACACCTCGTTCTGTTTTAAACACCTTTACTGTATTATTTTTCTATGCTTAGTTTACTTACATGAAACGAGGATTTTTTACTCAATATAAAACTTATAGTAATTATTTTGCAATCATGTACAATAATTTATTTACTATATTACATTAGTAAAATAATAACATTCTTGAGTCAGGTTCAATGTTTTTAGAGTGATTTCTTGAGTCATGGAAAATCATTTGCTTCAGTCATGGAAAGTCAGGGATTTGGGACATTTAAGATTGGCAGAAACCCTGTAAACACCATTTCATAAAATGATATTCCCGATATTTCAAAATGCTGTACTACTATACCTAGACTATGAATTAAATAATTGAAACTAACCAAAAGAATGGGTTAAAAATTGAAAAATATCCATATTTTGTAAAAAAAAAATAAGGTTTTCATGTAGATTCAGTGAGACCTAAATATTAAACGGCAGATATAATTTTTTTATTACTGTTAATTAATATTATAAACTTTACATTTTTATTCTTGAAAATAAAAATTTGCTTTATATTTTTGATTTAAAAAAAAATTAAAAATCTTTGTTTTTGTCAAAATACATCAAACTTCAGGTCCATTCCGGGAGACCTAAATATTATTCAATTGAACTAAAAAAAATTTTTGGTAAATATGCGAGCATAGTGACAACTTTTTATCAACTTGAAATTTTGAATTTTTGAAAAAAGTATTTTTCGATACGCCCTAGTGTTGAGCCATCTTATTTTCTGCACAAAACTATTGGTGAGCAATTGGTGGAAATAATTCCTTCGCCCAATAGTTGTTTAATTTGCCTGTTAACTTCTAATTTTTTGATGATTGCTAAACAGTATGCTCGCTGAAAGATTGGCGTTTCATCTGATAGAAAAAGCTTCATTTGAAAATTTGTAGTTTTTATTTTATTTGGTTTATAAAGTTTGACCATAATTGTAACAGTATTCCGTAAATTAGCGTCGTTAATGTGCAAAAAATCCACTCCGTTTAAACTCACGCTATCTCCAATTATAAACAAAAAAGAATTCTCTGTTGTTAAACAAAAGCCGCATAATGTATTTGTGTTGATAATGCATCCTTGAAAAGTGCTTAAAATGTCCTTGAGTTTTTTTCTCCTTCAAGTGTATGAATCATGCATTAATTTACAGTGTTTCGTAGTCAGTGGCATTGCGTACATTACAGTAATATGCGATGATTGAGATAACCTTGACCCAAATTGCGTGTATGACTCGTTCGGCATATGTTGGCCCCTTCAGAAACTAAGAAGACATTCTTTTGGTGTGGTTTGAAATTGACCCTGGACAATACTTTTGACTTGTTTTGGCTCAGCCAAGTTGTCATTCTCCGAAATATTTAGTAAAATATAACTAGTCTGTTCGACCAGTATACCCCAGAAGCAGAATAATATATAATGTTCTGCAACGGGACTTTTGACAGTTACAAATGTTCTGCAGACATTTTTTCAAAATTTCCATTATGACATAAAAGAAAAAACCCATAAAATTAATACTACATATTTATTGCAAAATGACAATGACGAAAAAAATTATTTTTCAAACCAAGGCATACATTTAAAATTTGTAACTTTATCAATGACTTTCAGCAAGAAAAGCGCTCCAGAACGGGAAACGGACACGTGATTGATCCCCCTATGAACTCGGGGAGTTTTTCTTTAAGAAACTGAAGCTCGGGGAAATGTTGTTCTGAGAAAATTGAGGGGGGGAGGGGAAGGGTGGACAATAAAGTCGTTTTGTTCTGCAGAACATGTCATCCCGTAGGTGAAATTCTTTTTCTCACTCGCGGGCATTTGTTCCAAACTTAAAATTGTTCTGCAAGGACTCCGATTGTTCTGCGATGTACGTCGCAGTTTTAGGCGCTTTCTACTTTCGGGTAGTATACTAATAAAAATTTCTTATCTTGCATCATCTGGGACGTTTTTTGTTGTAAACGCCCGTTCTAGTGATTGAAAGAATAAATTGTAGTTTTCTGGTCTCAATAGAACTGGCATGCTTAGTGTTCGAATATTCCGAATAAAACTTCTAATATTTGGACTTGCTTCGGTTGTAGTGGTACTTCTAGTACTAGTTTGGCTTGAAGCAGAAGTATTTTGAATAGTTGTGAGCTTGAGTTCTCATTCTATCTGTGCGAGTTTAAGTTTCTTGAATTCTAATTTATCATGTTCGATTCGTTCTACTTGTTCTAATTCATTAGTTTCATTGGCCTCTTGGGCTTTTCTTATCTCTACAACACATGTAAATAAGATCTTTAACGAAAATTTCACTTTTTTCATTTAAGTCTTTTAATTTAGAATTGTGGTACCGTACGTTACAATGATTTCTAACTTGATAGCGACATATACAAGATCTTCCTTTTTTTGTATTTTTGAACATAATTATTAATACGATGGATCCTACCTGCGTTTCTTGGATTTTACTTCACTTTTGGAGGGGTATCTGTTTTATGTTGTAGCTCTTTCGAAGAGTACTTGTTGCTGCTGGATGCTGGTGCGCTCTTTTCTGGCTTTGTTGGTCGATGTGGAATAACGATGCTGGCTTTGTGGATTTTCTGCTTGACGGCTGAAGTGGGATTTGTTCGGCGAAGCGAGTACGTTATAGTTGCAGATTTGATTTGGCTCAGGATGCTGGTTTCTTGCTGGCTAGTCTGGCTGGTTTCTTGGTGGAATAACAATGCTGGCTTTGTTGAACTTCTGGTTGACGGCTGAAGTGGGACTTGTTCAACGAAACAAGTGTGGTTCAGTTGTAGAATGGCAATGCTGACTTCATTGGTGAGCCTTCTTTTGTAGATTCCATTAGTGGTCGCTGATTGCTGCTGTAATTCATGAAGAGGATTTTGGTTTGATCTCTGATTGTATGAAAATTCAGCTTTTATTTGCTGCTGTAAATCGCGAAGAGGATTTTGGTTCGACCTCTGAATGGGCGTTAATGTGCAGTTTTTATTTGCTGCTGTAAATCGTGAAGTTTCGTTTCGGCTTAGACCGGGTTCCCTCAGTCATTAAAAGTGCTTAATATTTTTGAACTTGTTTTCAAGGCCTTGAAAATGCTTAGAGGTGCTTAAAAGTCCTTGAAAATGCTTAGAGGTGCTTAAAAGTCCTTGAAAATGCTTAGAGGTCCTTAAAAGTCCTTAATTTTTTAAGATGTTTTCCAACTGCAAAATTTATAAAAATTCCAAGTCGGACTTGCTATTTCTGCGTGACCGCCACTTATCTGCACCGTATCGGAATTTTCCGACGTATTTGTATTATGCATCCACCAATTTGTAACTCTTTTGGTAGAATGTACTTTATTAAAAATTTATATATCGACATAATGCCTGAAAACAAATTTTCAAATGTCCTTTAAAACATTAATTAGGTCCTTAAAAGTCATTGATTTTCATTCTGCGATTTGAGTGGGAACCCTGTTAGAAAACTGATTTTTTCGTCGTAAAAAGCACGGCGAGCCCCCATGTTGTATGAGGAAGGGGTAAAAGTGAAATGGAAGGTAGAGACTTTTTAGGCAGTTAGCAGATTATTCGATCCATCGTGTAGGTTCTTACTCCTAAACTAGAAGAGGTTATTTTCAAGTTTTTTATTTTTTGCATTTGTCCACGTTTTGGAACATCCTGATTTCAAAAAGTGATTTAGAAAAAATGTCTATCTGTGGTCAGCATAACTCACGAATAAATTGACCTACGATGTTCAAATTTGGTGTGCGGGTTGGTAATATCACAGGGGCTATCATTAAGGTTTTTGTCAAAATTGTTCATGCTCATAAGGTAGCTGCCATTGGAAAAATCATGTTTTTCAGTAATTGCTGAAAAACGGCTCTAACGTTTTTGTCTAAAATCAGTGTAGTAATGCCTCTTAAGGTTTTCTAAACATCCCCACCTTCAAAATTCCTGTAAAAATGTTTTAATAGCGTAAAAAGTTGAAAAATGAATGCCTTTAAAACAGTTATATTTCCTTGAGCGTACCTCATCAACGATAATTTTTTCTCCTCCCCTCAGTTTCACTTATAAGAAAGGATAATATAAGAATTATTAAAAAGTATATTCCCAAAATTATCTATTTCGTAAAGTTTTTTTTTTTCTTCTTTAGACACAGACATGAACTTTTTGTAAAAAATATCGCCAAACTGGCAATTTTTTCTTAATGAATGATGAAAATATAAAAACGGTAAATGACACAAATTGACATCAGTATTAAATTGTAATTGAAAGTTGTGCAATGTTCCACACCCCTAATATATCTCTCCAAGTTATGAAGCATCAAAAGTCATAAATTTGCGACCAGGAGGTATTGAAAAAGTTTCTGTCTCCTGCAAATTCACTCAAACTATCCATAGCTGATTTTTCTATTGGACTAGTTATTTATTTCATTTGTCAGGGTTTCAACGGTCATTAAATGTAATTAAAAGTGCCTAATATATTTAACCAGTTTTCCAGGCCTTAAAAGTACTTGAAAATGCCTAAAGGTCCTTAAAAGTACTTGAAAATGCTTAAAGGTCCTTAAAAGTACTTGAAAATGCTTAGAGTTCCTTAAAAGACGTTAATTTGTGTCACTTATCTGCATCCTATAATTTTTTTTTTTTTTATATTTGTATTCAGCATGCATCAACTTGCACATCTTTTGGTTTGTATTTGTTTGCTGATTGGTGAAGTAGAAATTAAATGGTTTTAGTTACACACTGTTCTCTGCGAGACAAACATGTGAGATTAGTGTTTACTTTTTGCAGCCCAAAAAATCAGACCATCATCAAAGTCTGTTTATAAGGCAAAATGCAAACTGTGCATGATAGATTTTGATATTATTAATGCACTGGCCAAAGCAAATGTAGAGTCATTAAAGATCTGATGCATGCAAACAAATGTTTGAAGGTCCTTAAAAAATATTATTTATGTCCTTAAAAAGTCATTGATTTTCAATCTATGATTTCAGCGGGAACCCTGTTAGTATTGTAATATTGTACATTACATTTATTATGTATACAACATATTTTGCAGCATACCTCTCGTTCATTTCATAATAAAAATGGGAGTTCAGTAGCAGAAGACTCTGGATATTGGATTGTGCCTTTAGATTACAATGGACCAAAGTTGATTAAAAAATTCATTCCTGAAATGAAGGATATTGAACCGGTGGATTGTGATGCAGAATTAGCTTGTGGAATGCCTTTTTACATGCCTGTTATTTCATTGCTCAGGTATTCTAATTCATATGATGCTCAATTTTACCATTTAGAACTTGTGTAATGTTTGTAATCATTTTAAAATGATACATCTTGTAAAACATTTAAGTTTGGCAAATTCCCTTATCTGCTTGTTTTAGTAATTTATTATTTGTGGCAATGTTATGATTCTACATGTATGTTTATTAATTATAACAATATAGTAGAATGTAGTCAAACCCTGTTAACACGAAGTCTTGGGGCTGCTGAAGTTGTTCGCGTTAACCCAATTTCGTATTAAACGAATACATTAACATTAAGTTTTAAGTATGAGGAACTGCTTTTACTTTGCTTTAAACGTGATTTGAAGTTAATCGATTTTGCGTTAATAAGGTTTGACTGTATAAAAATAAATAAAAAGATTTGTCAATTTTTAAAGATATTTTATTATTAAAATTTTTTTTCATGAAACATGTACTTTGTTTCAGAACCAGTTTCTACATGCCTGCATCCAAACCAAAAATCCACGCTAGTCACAAATTTGAAATGGTTTCAAAGATTCCTTTGAACTCTAATGCTTTTCGACTATCCTTTGTTGCCCGAGGTATTTTATTGATGTTACCTTTTTCTTTTATCAAACAGGGTGGCTGAGAAGTTTCTTAGCTTTTAGCAAAAATTTAATGGATAAGGATGTATACGTATAAAGTTGTTAACATTAATACCGCAGCACAAAAATTAATAATAATCAGCACAATTATTAATAATAATAAAATTAATACTCAGCAGAAAATTTAATTAAATACTCTGAATCATTGCAGTTTACTTAGGTATCAATCATCTGAGTTTTCAGGGATATAGAAAAGTATTTTTAAGGTATTTGTGTAATAAAATGTTTGTTAACTGTCATCCTACACTTAGTATTTGTGTGGAACACTTATTGCATAAATACTTACACTTTTTTAAGAGTGATTATTTTCCATTATCTGCCTCATGGACCTAATGAAGCATTTTCTAGCACACAAGGATGTTTAAAATATTTCATTTAAATATTTTTTCTAACCTAATAATAGGAATGCATTTTATTTTAACACTAATTTAATGACAGTTTAAATGTTGAATTAAAAAAAAATTGAATTA
This sequence comes from Linyphia triangularis, assembly GCA_963978545.1. NCBI lineage: Eukaryota > Metazoa > Arthropoda > Arachnida > Araneae > Linyphiidae > Linyphia > Linyphia triangularis. The sequence continues at coordinate 67,172,842 of OZ021728.1, forward strand.
TGTATTGGCAGTTTTTGGTGAGTAAAAAACCTTTTGAACTTAATTTTAATATACTAGTAGTAGAAATTCTTCACTTTATTATACCTTCAAACTTTCTTAATAATCTATTGTTGATAGATATGGTGTGACATTTTATAAAAGTTTGAAAGCAATATTTCATAAAAGTATTTGGGACAGAAAAATACCATCAATCCCATGCATATTTAAAGAAACTTCTCGAGCATTTTGCTTTTCTGCAAAGTAAAAAAAGTTACACTTTTTTAGTTTGTAAGTGTATTTTATTTTTAGGACCAGATCATATAACTATTGTGATGTCCCCTCGTCCTGGAGTAGTGTTGTCCAAGTGGTCATTTACAGATAATACTCCTCTTCGAAGTTTGGATTGGGTTGATAGGCCTACTTATTTCCTTTATTATTCTTACGGCGAGTACACAGAGCCATGGACATTTTCGATTGATTTAACGGTAATATAAATCCTTATCCAGTGTTTCACCAAATTTTAAATAATTCTTTTTAACTTTTATTTAAAAGAAATATTCAATCAGAAACCTATTTACCCTATTTTCTTTTACGAGTATTTTTCTAATTTTATTTTTCACAACATTTGTTCTCTCAGTCGTTTATTTTCTTGTTTAAATAGATCACAACACAAGCTTTCACTTATAACCACAAGTGATGTTCAAATGAGAAGGGGGGGGGGGGGGAGGGAGAGACTAAGTTCCATGTATACCAACAAAAATAATTTTTTTTAATAAATTGAGAAAAACTTTAAAGAAATAACAATTGAAAACATGTTCTCATTGTAGTACATCAAACAGCAAACCTTTTCAATTATTTTATCTGAGCTTATTTTTTTTTTTTACTAAATCATGTATAGCAATTATTCAAATTAAAACCGCCATATAGTGTTTTGAAACATAATACTTGAAAAAATTAGTAGTGAGTGATCATAAGTGTAGTATTAGGGCATTGATTAATTATTTTATTGCATTGATTAAGTTTTTTGTTGCATTGATTAATTAAGTTTTTTGTTGCATTGATTTGAGTAATTTGATTGGGATTTTTTTAGGTCATCGATTTTAATGTTGCAATATTATCCTTATCTTAAGTTAAACTCTTAATTCTTAGAAATATTGCACTACTCTACATGAGCATTATTTTGTGGTTACTTTTGTTCAATGTATTTTACAGTCTTCATTGTAATTTTCTCAGTATTTTTCCCATAGGTTGATAAGGATTACAGAAAAGACTCTCCTCTTATTGATATGAGTTTTATTACACATTATCTTCATGGTCATGATTTAATCTCTGGAGATTTCCAATCCCTGTTGAACCAAGTACCTGAATGGGTTCATGTTACACCCTGGACTTGCACACTTGACATGTTTGTCTTTTGATAAGTACTCACTTAGGGGGCACTTTATTCTTCTAGAACTCTAGATTTATGTTAAATTATTATATCGATTACTTAAAAAAGGCATTTTAAATAATCAGACAGTTTTGTAAATATTTATATTTATAAGGTGGTGTTGCGTGAATTTATTTGCACACTTATGTTAATTATTTTGAATAGATCAGTCATTTTTTTTAGTATACAATTTTTCCTTTTGTGACACTTTAAACCAAAGATATGATATTCCTGTTTTGGAAAGCTATGAAAATAAGCGACAGTTTTTCTTTTGGAAAAGCTGGTTGAAACTGCAACTAAAGAACTTTGTAGACATTGTTCTTAAATTTTTCAATGTCGTATGAATTGATTTTTTTATGCCAAACTACGTATCTAATTTTGATTACTGTTTTTTTAGTTTTGATTAGTAATACTCTTTATAAATTGTGATTATTTTGCCTTGTATGAATGCTGATGAAACAAAGTAAAAATGTGTAAAGATTACATTAATAAGTGGGAACTTGATAAAGCTACTGATTGTATTATTAAATATGCTCTCTAAAGAGGAATCACTCTCTATAATATACATTTCTAATATATTCTTCCAATATATATCATATCCATACACATTGTTATAGTTTTACCATAGTCACAACTTGTAGTGTTACTTATAATGAACTCATTGCCTAAATCTGTCATGTTTGAAAAGATTTTATACCTTATAAATTCCAATATATGCACCAAGTTTAATAACTTGTGTCTTATATGAAGCTCATCTAACTTCTCATTGAAATTTAAATATTGCATTTACAAAAATATGTATTTTTAGTATTTTATTCATAACATTCTATATTGTAGTTTAATTTAGATTAATAATTCACGAACTAATATGCTCTTAGAGTAGCCAAAGAAGTCATGCCAACAAAAAAAGTGTGTTCATTACTAATTTGCATTATTTTTATCTTTAAATCTTTATTTGAGTAATTAAAAGTAGTGTGTAGAGGGATGACTAATGGTGATATTTTTCATTTGTGATGAGAAAAAACAATAAATTTGAATGTCCCTGTTCTGTCAATCTGCTTTTCCTCAGTAATTCTTGTAAAAGCAAATCTATATTTTGAGTTGCCACCAAGTCTGTTATAGACTAACAACACAACTTAAGTGGTAAATAACCTCACTGTTAACTTTATGCATCGAATATGGAATGATGTCTTTTATAAAATTGCATTTCTATCACTACTATATACATTACTAAAACTTTGTAGAGATAAGTAATGTTGTATGATTTCAGAAATTATTTGTTTAAAGTGCTAAAAGAATTCTTGAGTTCTGTTTAGTGGGCATTTTTTTCTATTTCTTTTGTTTTTATCATGAGAAGCACGAGAAACTTAATTTTTATTTGAAGTTTTTTTGGGATTAGTGTTTGGAATTTTTTAAAGTTAATATTGATATTGACTTTTTAACAAGATTTCAGGAACATAACATTGTTTTCATTTATAATTTTATTGTTAAATGTGTTATACCAAATTCAACTAATTTTGTTCAGTTTACTAAAATTTAATGTTGTTTAATTTCATTCATTGGAAGTTTTTACTTATTTCTCTCGTATCTTTTCAATAATGTTGTGCCATTCTAGTTTAGTTATTTGTGTTCTAAGCTATCTTAGTGAATTATTTTGTATTTAAACTACTCACAACCTTTGTTATTTTTTACATTATCCATTTCTTTTTATTTGCTTTCTTTTTAATATGAGGAAATTCTCTAAGATTGAACAGGGATCTCGTGTAGTTATACATGTTTTATAAAAGTCAAACCAGTTCATATTTTTGTTTTACTTTTTTTTATTAACTAGGGAATATTTTTCAATTTTTGTTTTTATATGCAAATTTTTTAATTGATGAAAAAGTTATAAACTTCTTTTTAAAACGTTGGTCATGCTCTGAATATGCATAATAATAATAAAAAAGAATGTTGTGTTTATATGTAATTTGATTGCATAGCTTAGGTTTATAAAAATTGTATTATTGAATTTTACTTAAATATACAATGCTCATGAAAATTAAGGTTACAAAAGACATGGATGTAATGCTCAATAAATACAAAGATCTTAAAACCAAAAATCTAACATAGTTTATTCCATTTATTTTGTTAGCATTCATGTTTAACTTAAACACATTTGCAACCATTTTAATACATGAGTATATTATTGTTATGCTCATGATAGAGGTAAAATATGTAATTTTTAATTTAGCTTGTAGTTTTCATTTCAAATATATATATATAGTATATACATAAAGTTTACAGTAACACCATAAACAGGGTTTCCACGTACATGGAAAGTCAGGAAATGTCATAGAAAGTCAGGAATTTGGACATTGGGTAAATTTTGTCATGGAAAGTCATGATTTTGAGCAAAAAAAAGGCCATAAGTCATGGAAATACAGTGAATTTCATGGATTTCTAAACATTTTAAGTAAAACTGTGACTTCATAAACAACATGATCGTTATTCATCTCATCAAAAATTCATCTGTTTTCTTTTACATTTTGACGGAAACAACGGTCACAGTTAAAAATGAATGGCCAATGAAAACATTTCTGAGCTCCAAATTTGTGACAGAACACAAGTAATGTCTTATAGGTGAAAAAAAATTTCAGAATATGAGAACTGAAATGCATAATTTTGATAAGCTTAGGTTAAAAAAAAATTCCGTCTTCTTCCTTCTGTTATTCATTGTTGATATCAAAACATTTGATTTTTAATGAAATAATTTATTATTAATGACTTATTCTTTCTTCAAATATTTCTTTATTATTGCAGATTAATTACCTTTTTTGACTCTGAAATATCAAAGAATGGAAAATTATTTTCCCCTTTTTCTTCTGTTTTGGAAGTTACTGAAACAAGGATGTTTTTACTTAATTTAAAATAAAACTTTATAAAAATCATTTTATGGTACATTGATTTACTTACTATGTTCATGTTAGAAAAATTCATATAGGTTGTTATTATTATTATTTGTTTTTTTTATTTGAATTTTTGAGTCATGGAAAATTATTTATTTCAATCTTGAAAAGTCATGTATTTGTGTCATTTTATTTTGGTAGAAACCCTGTATAAAGGAAAAAAATCTTCTTAGTACTCAATTAACTTTTTGTAACTAGGATTCAATGAACTACTTTTGGAAATCTTTTCATTAAAAAAAGTAACTGAATGAATCATAATTGTCTTTAGCAACCATTGAAACTTGCATAACATTATGAGAAAGAATTTTAATGATGATTCCTTTGGGTGCAGTAAAACACTTCAAACTAATTTTTTTAATGTAATGTGGTAATTTAACTGATTGCTATTCATAACTCAAAATATAATTTGAAATTACATACATTTTGATACTAAAAAAATATCAGTTTTTACAATTTTAAATTTGTTGTTGTAAACATTCTATTATTTTGCACATTAAATAAATTAATTCTTGTAATAAACTCAATATTTTATTGTATTTATCATTAACATATTTAAAATGTAAGGAACTTTGTTATAGTCTCATCCAACTAAGAATGTTCTATTTTAAAATGAAAAAATTTCCAACATGATTAGCAGTAGCTCTCTTAATAATCGCTAGTTTAGAATGAATAATGTATTTCTGCTCTATCAATTGCTCTATAACTAAAAGTATTGTAGAATTTTTTATAATATATTTTTGAGCTTAGCTTTGCCTATAACAATTTATCATACCATTGCCATTACATAAGTAAATTTTCTTTGCTGTGTTTCTTTTGTTACTTTACAAAGACAATCATTAATTTATTTCATCTAGTTGTAACAATTTTCAATGGAAGTTATTTTATTGGCAGTTTTCTGAATATTACCTTTGGAAGGATTGTTTTATAAGAATTATGTGCTTTTTACATTTTTATTTCGGTATCAACCTGTTATCTATTGTTTAAATATATTATATAAAATATCAATGTTATTACTTTATTAGTTTATTATATACTGAATATAATTAAAAAATACTTGAATTTTGATTTCTGTGGTTGTTTTGCTTTTTAGTGTTCAGTGCCTGTTAAAGCAAAAATAGAACACTTATTAACCCTTTGGGTACATTTGACGGCTGAGATTCGTCATGCACTTGTTTTGCTTGTTAATAATGACGAACCTATTTCGTCATTCAAACTAGGTTGATTGAATGGATTTTAATGTCACAAGAGCCGTGATTGGTTAAGTCAAACATCGGTTGGTTTACCTATACTTTAAAAAAATAATTTGTTTGGCTGTGTTCCTTTAAAGTTCCTTTATTGTTTTGAACCAAACGTTCAAAACGCAAGAATTTTCCCAAATAAATCTGTACCCAAGGTGTTAAATCTCTTCTATATAGGTCTGTCTGAAACATTAAAACTTAATAACTTGGAAATTGGGTGGATGATTAGTAAAATTTCAAAAATATAACTATATTGTATACTAGTGTTTCTAATTTGAGAAAAACTATTTGTTAATTATATTTTATTTGGTTTCACACGGAAGCTAGAAACAAGAGGATGTCAAAAATATGCATTTATCATTTGCTATAAATTTCATGAATCGGAAAATTGCTCCTCTGCACTCTTATTCCTTGATTTTATAAAGCAAGATTATAGAAAATACACAGGAAAGTTAGTTTAGTTTATCAAAGTATCTTTCTTGGATTCAAAGAAATAAATTTAAATGTTTATTTTCAAACTGATTTTTTAATCTAATCTCTATGAACTGACAACAAGCACAGTCTACTACAATCTGTCTCAAACACAGACAACAAAAAATTGCAATTCTAAAAGCAATATAGTAAATTTAACAATGAAAGACAATCTGTATTTTATATTTACGTAAGTTCTACTGAAAAAATTACAATATTGGAATGAAGTTTTAGTGTCTCATAACTAAAGACATTTTTATTCACGTATTGTTAAAATACGATTTATATATTGCAGTATACAAATTTGATTAGCTATTTTTATATCAATATTATGCTGGCTTGATTCCTTATTTACTGGCATTACGACCCATCATGTTACAGTATTTCTTGTGGTATTGTATTATTTTAAACGCTTTAAGATCCATCGGGACACTTAGTTGTATGAAGTTTGTTATTCAATTTTTGGATAGCAGCACAAGCCGATTTCTTTTTGGAAAAATTAAATGTTTTAAAAAGTTAGCACACATTTAAAAAATTTAATAAATTAAAGTTTAACGTTGTCTACCTTTGTATTTTCTATGTCCAATTATTTTGAGACTTCTTATCGGTTAGTTCTTTTTAAATTCGTAGTCACAAAAGATATTTCCAATTTTGAAATAATAAAAATTTATAATAATCAAAAGCTGATGGAAAGTTAAAGAAGTTACAAAGATTATGACAAGATTCGTTCTCGGTATTTACAGAGTTTTGTCGCCCAAAGCTGAATAGTTAGGGGGGGGGGGGACATACTGGAAGAGCTGAGAACCGGAAGAACTTCAAATCGAGATTATCGTAGTAGGTATACGTTCTAAAACATGTAGAAATACAAAAAAAAATAATAATTTTTTTACCCAATGTCAGTATTTAACCCTTGGTTAGGCGCGCGAACGTTTGTCTCGCGGTTATTGGTGTGGGAAATTCAAATTTTCGTGCATGTCATTAAAGTCGTAACACAATATCAAAGTGGGTATTTTAATTAAAAACACATTCTTGAACAGAATAAAGTAAAAAAAAAAAAAAAATTTTAAAAATAACTTGGAAAAACTGTAAGAAGGCTTTGATCATGTACTGCGATCTATTGAGATAGTGGGGGACATTAGTGAATCTCGCGACTAACCAAGGGTTAAACTGTGGTACAAAATTTGTTTAGCGAGAAAGCTAGAACCACAATTTTCATTTTAGCAAAGTGCTAAAATGAGCAAGATTTCTATAACTTGGATGTTTAGTTTAAAACTTTTTTTTTGCTGTTTTAAAGCTGTTTTATTCCAAATATCAGCTTTAAAAATATTTTCAGCTTACTTGTTCTCTTTTGGGTTGATGACTAAAATTCCTTGGGATAGTAAAAAATAGCTATTTTTCAAATTTTGTGTCAAAATGTTTTAGCAAAAGAATTAGAAAAGAAGAGTTTAGCTTAATCCCTACCCAGTGTCAACATATAGGTAATTGAAAGTAATAAGCTGTATATTAAATTCCTGGTTGTGGTCAGTATTATTCAGTTACTATAATGTACAAATTTTCTATAGCGAAAAAGCTAAAGTCAATTTTCTTTTTAGCAAAATGTTAAAATGGATATAAGTTTCATCACTCTATTTTTAATCTGAAATAATCAGGCATCTTTTTAGTATCAATTCATTATGAGATGTAATCATAACACCACTTAATATCAAATCAAATAACGCTCTTCAACTAATTTTCGGATAACAATAACGGAAATTTTACTAATTTCTTACTGTTTTGGCAAAAGTGCTAGATCAATTTTTCTAATTTTAGCATTTTTATAAAAAATAATCAATAGCTTAATCCTTGTGCTGGTTTATAAGTCAAGCGAACTGTAACCGAATTAAAGTTACGGCACTGCTGATTAACGCTGAAAAAACTTTGTAAATGGCTGGTCTCTCTGAAGGTACTTTGAAAACAGTTAACAGCGAGTACTCATATGCATATTTTTTCGGTTGCGGAACTCTTGGCGTGCAAGTATTCCTATTTCTTCAGCCTATGATCTGCAAGGAGCTTCAATGTGAACAGTAGAAATGAGTTTTTAGTTTTAAGAAATCATTAATGTCGCATATATTCAAATTTAAAGTTTGATTAAACTTGAGACTTTGTTCTAATTGAACGTGATATAGAATCGCCAAAACTTTGGCCAAACAGAAATCTCGATTCATATAAAGGAACTGGTATGCGAGAGGTCTGGCGATCGATTTCGTCAAAGCATTGTAGTCTTTCTTCAAATTAAGTAGATACTGCGGCGTTTGTGACAATTAGCAACTAGTCTCCTGTCGGTTGTTGAGCTGCAGTTTTCTGGGTTTTCTTCTAATGTCTGGTAGTTTCTCCTTGAAAATATGTCCGGATGACATTCCACCTTCAGACAAATTGTGACCTGACAATGTTTACACTACATAAAATATGTCTTTTCACACCATTTTTATAGAGAAATGGTGTTCGCCTTTGATGTTATCTCGAACATGTGAAGGAAATACAATGGGTTGGCACCTAAGCTTTCAGCAAAAATTCCTAATCATATTCATACTCCCAAAATCAACCAGGCGTTGTAAAAAAAAAAAAAAAAAAAGGCCAGCCAGGAAAAGTTATAAAATCTAATGTTTGCCTCCAAGCCGGGACTCAGCCGCGTTTATAGATTTGGTGTTACTCTCATGAGCTCAAATTAGACATTTTCCAGTACGTTTCAAGTACTATATTTTTCTTTAATACTTTCACTAAAACCTACGAGATATCTCGTAGGTTGTTTACTTGGCCTGAACGTCTACTACGAGTTATCTCGTCCCTTCAATACTTGCCATACTTGTACAACTAAGAGAAAACTCGTAGCATAACAGTGCAAATATGAATAGATGGCCTCGCGAAAGAGAATAAAAAATCAGGTTTGGCTTAAATGAACAGAAAATACAATTATACTAAGTTTATTCAAAAAGAAAAAGTTTGTACAAGGCAATAAATTTCAATACAGCTTGGCAGTCAACGTGTTTATTTACTCTTAGACATACAAGTACTTGTGAAGGAATCTATTAAGCCATTGCAATTGTTCCTGGGACAAAAGCCTTATTTTATTGAAGTTACAAGATAGCAAAGCAGAAGTGGACGATATTGTAAATTTTTTTGAATGATTGATAACTGAGTTGAAGTTCATCTATCTGAAACTTATTTAAATGTACCTTAAGTTCTGTTTTTAGATGTCGCATTATTCAAAATCACTTTAAGTACAAAATGAGGCATTAGTCCTTTTAATCAAGTTTTTATCATTTAAAACAGATATTGTTACGAAGATGTTTCTCTCGATTTTATTTTTAAAACAACAACGCCTCTATTAGAGTACTTACAAAAAGAACTTTAATTATATTTAAGCTTTTAAGTTAATAGAGTGTTCTTCGTTAAGTCAAAATGTTTTAGCGATCAGTTTGCTACTATTTTGAATGCTACAAGTATATTTGTAAGAAATATGTCAAGTGCACTAGAATAAAGAGTGCTGTATTTAATAGCTCTCTTGGAAAAAATCACAATAGAAACTAAAGAAAAGAATAAAAACATTTTTAAAAATACCAGGGGAGGATGCAAGATATGAAAATGTTGCTTCAACTTTTAAAGATACTATTTGCAAATCAGAATTAGGTATTATACAAGATAATTTAAACAATAAATGGTCAGAAGATTTTTAGATAATAAAGCCTGGTACTTGGATATTTTATGGTTGAATCCAAAACTGAATCACTACCTATGTATGCCTTGGATAGAAAATCTATGAAATTATTCCTTCAGTTGATAAGGGGGAGTTAAAAAAAATTACTCTCATTTACAGGAATGTGGCATAAGATTGGCAATCGATCTACAGTTGATTAAGCTAGACTAAATATGAGTAAAAAAATCGAGTAAGATTGATGATGATGGAGAAGAAGAGAAGGACGAATTTGTCAAGTGTACTTATGTAAAGTAACTCACATATTAAATGCGTTTTTCCGCGTTGATAGATAATATATACTCGAATATTCGGAATTATTTAGAAGGGGGGGAGAGAGAAGAGATAGTTTTCGAAAGGAGATAGAGAGTTTTAAGAGAGAGTTTTCGAAACTGAAAATAGCAAAAATTTGTGCTCGGGTCTAATTAACTCAAATCTAATTAACTCATATTTCAAAACTTTTGTGAACATGACCGCTTTGGCGGATGTTCTTAACTCAGTGAATAGTGAAGTTATCATAAACAGGTTGTGTGAAGGTGTCTCTAAAATGAGGTTGTTGCTTGCTCTTTAAAATGATTGCCATAATCTGCTAAAATTTAATCAACCATTTTTGTGTATCAATTGTGTTTTGTAATGTAGCTGCACATTTATTCGCAGCTAGTTGCGGAGACCTGTCATTGTGTATAGATCCCAGCCTTTGACGGTTGGCCAACCAAACTCGCTTCCCTCGCTGAAAGGTTCATCGCAACACAAATAAATTATTTAGAGTAATGATTTTTAAAAAATTAATATAAAAAAGAACTAATAAAATTTGTAACATTCTTGTATTAAGTGCGTCAAAAGTCAAAACTACTTATATTGAAAATTTGAGAGCACTACGTCTATTGGAAGAAGCTTTATAAAAAAATCTTAAAAAAAAAAAAAAAAAAAAAAAACATATTAAAATTTTTCTATTTAGTTCATCAAATCATAATTATAAGGCCCAAACTACTTATGTTTAATATTTTACGCATATTAGAAGTCACTTTCTATAAAGCTTCATGGAAAAAGCCACAGACTTAGTATTATAGAAAAATCAAGCTATTTAAAAAAAAACGTTACTTTTCATAAAAACTAATTATGATGAAAGGCAATATTTTTCTAATCTCCTGGATTTCTCATAACTAGAGGTCTGCATAGCCCTTTAAAATCAAGGTATCTGAAAAGCCATGCCTCGGAGTATGCAGTAATAAAATAACAAACAGGGCAAAAGGTGGGAAAACTACTTTGCGGTCGCGCAGATTCTCACTAATGGCAAAAAACTTCACTAGCCTTCGACGAACCTCACACATCGAGGCGTCAGTTTGATCGATGGCATGCTACTGCGCGTCATCAATATCCAGCAAAGTGCATCCTACAATTTTCTTCTTTTCCTCCAGAAGTGATAGTCATTAAAATCTGAAAGACATAATCATGCTGGAACCGCCATTTTTTCGTCTTTCAGTTTCTTTCGTCGTAGAGATTTAGTAGCCGATGGCCACGTGAAAGAAATATCACGGTAATTACACTATTGTACTTTGAATCGGAGCACAGCGATCGGAGCTAGATAAATTGCCATTGCTGTTAAGGTAAATTTGTCATTCCTGAAGGTAGCCTATATTGTGATTTTAATCAAGCATTGGATTGGAATTAATTACAAAATTACCACACAAAAAAAAAAAAAAAAAAATCCCAATTTTTCTGTGATTGGAGCTAGATAAATTGCCATCGCTGTTAAGGTAAATTTGTCATTGCTGAAGGTATCCGATATTGTGATTTTAATCAAGCATTGGAATGGAATGAATTACAAAACTAACACAAAAACTAGGGGTGTGGAACACGTACAAATTTCAATTACAGGCCAGTATGGCGATATAATTATTATTATTATTATTATTTTTTTTTTGCGATAATTCTTGTACGGTTCTTTAGAACGAAGGAACGAAGGGGAAAAAAAAAAAAAAAAAAAATCTCAAAATTGTTATTTTGGCGATGAACTTTTCGATAATCCTTATATTATCCTTTTTTATAAGTGAAACTGAGGGAAGAAGAAAAACCGATCGTTGAGGAGGTATGCTCAAGGAAAGAGAACTCTGGGCTGAAAGCATTCGTTTTTCAACCTTTTACGCCATTAAAGCATTTTTACGTGAATTTTGGAGGTGGGGATGTTTAGAACACCTTAAGAGGCATTAGCACAACGATTTTTATCAAAATCGTTGGAGCCGTTTTTTAGCAATCATTGAAAAACATGATTTTTTTCAAAGGCAGCTACCTTATGCGCATGCACGATTTTGACGAAAACCCTAATGGTAGGTCCCATGGCCAAAAGCAACCTGCATACCAAATTTGAACATCGTAGGTCAATTTGTTTGGAAGTTATGCTGACCACAGACAGACATTTTTTCTATATCACTTTTTTGAAATCAGGGAGTTCCAAAACGTGGAGAAATGCGAGAAATTTGACCGAATATGCTATACTTTCATTACCCTATGTATATACATATGGGTAATTGAAAGTAAAAAATATCTCAATTTTTCTGTTTATAGTGTACTAGCTCTGTTCTTTTGCATTTCGGAGTCCTTTCATTATGTATTCTTAGAACCACCGACGGACTTTTTGTTTCATTATTATAGACCAGCGTTAGCCACTACTCGGCCCGCAGTCCTCATTTGGCCCGCGACAGATTTTTCTGCGGCCCGCCGCCACCACAGAAGATTTTTAAAAAAAAAAAAAAAAAAAAAAAAAATTCACGATACTGACTTCTCTTTTTACATAATTGTAATTTATCCGAAACAGTATGTGTTAACTAAGTAGAATAAAGTTCTCCACTACGCGCTCGAAGAAACTATACGAAGAAGCTTTCAGCAAGGTGGTTTTCACCAAGAATAAATACAGGAAAAATTTAATTGAATCTCATTTGGACAATTTATTAAGATTGGCTGCAATACATACTACGACATACTACGGCTTTATCATAAAATAAATTTAACGACTTCGAACACCATCGTCTCACAAATTATATCGACGAAACCGGAGTAATCTGAAAGTACAGTTTAATTACTTTTATTAAAAGTTAAGTCAAGTCGCATTAACACGTTGAAACTATGGATTTACTTCTTTGTTAGACCTTAAATTTACTACTGATAAAAATTATTATTTTTTAATTATTTGGTAAAAAATAACCAAATAATGATTGTAATTTTATAAAGATAAACAAAATTAATATTTTTTTCAGTTTAATAATAATTAAAGATACGTATTTAATTGTATCCGGCCCGCGAAAAGCTCCAACGTAAGTGATACGGCCCGCCTCTAAAAGTTAGTGGCGAATGCTGTTATAGACGGACTGGGTCTATATCTTGTATAAAGTTGTTTAATCGCAGCTGATTTTTAATCATAGCAAATGGTGTATGGTGGTGGAGATGGGCTAAGGGATTGTTTATTTCCACTTCTTAGGTATAAAATTGCAAACTAGTTTGACGAGATTAATATTTTTCTCTCCAAAATTATCACACATTAAAAAACAATCATAATGAAACAAAAAGAATATTTAGTTTTCTAATTTTTTAGGATTTTTTACGACTGCGTAATTAGTTTTTTAAAATGCCAAGAAGAGAAATCTTTCAAACTCGTTTTTGAATTACTTTATTTACGGAATATATTTTGATTTAACAACAATACACGATTTGATTCAACCTCTAGACCAAACAACTGCTCTTTTCATCTAAAAGTTCGTGGTTTTGATGCGAAAACCACAGTAAGTTAAGGTATGTGCAAATATTCAATCATATAAAACTCTAAAATGACTCCGCCGACCAAACGGTATAGTGGTTAGCGTGCTAGCTTCTAGACCGCGAGGTTGCGGGTTCGAGTCCCGTGTTGGCATGGGTGTTTGTAAATGTATGTTGGCTTGTCTAATGACGAAATGTTTCGGCGCATTATAGCCCTCGTGTTGCTGACGGCGCCAGATAATCTGAATACAACCAACCAACCAACTAAAATGACTCCAGATACCAATGTGAAACTATAAATGCAGATTCAATTCTGTCCTGTGCTTATTCTACTAAGCCAATATTCTCAAAAAAAGATGGCAGCCATTCAAGAATTAAAAGTGGTCAAACATAAATTACTGACAAATATTATTTCTGCACACCAAATGTAAAGGCAACTATCGTAATTTTTATTTTCGGGATATGACTGTAAATTATTTAAAATTCTAAAAGTTAGTCATTTTCGTCATATTCATTATGCGCAAATATTTAATGCTGTTTTTTTTAAAGAGTTTAAAGGTGGGAAGATAACGCATCACTTACGATACTAATAGACTGAGTTGGTTGGTTGGTTGTATTCAGATTATCTGGCACCGTCAGCAACACGAGGGCTATAATGCGCCGAAATATTCATCATTAGACAAGCCAACATACATTTACAAACACCCATGCCAACACGGGACTCGAACCCGCAACCTCGCGGTCTAGAAGCTAGCACGCTAACCACTATACCGTTTGGTCGGCACTAATAGACTGAGAGGCGACTTCAAGTATAGGTACCCAATTCTAATCCAATATGAAATTTTTATACATCGTAGAGATGCACTAGTATATTAAGAATGTATTGGTCTACCAGGACAAAAATGGCCGAAACTGGTCAAAAATCGACTTTGCATGAATTGAAATAAATCTGATTGCCAAATATGTCATAACTTACCAAATAATGAGTATTATTTTTTTTATGTGGTAATCCACTGCTCTTTAATTTTAAATTAAAAAGGTTGCAGAGGATTTGTCTTTCCTGGCACCGCGATCTTTCATCTTTTAAAAGTCAGCCAAGCTGGCAATAAATATTACGTCCTCAGCGACGTTATATTTATTGCCATCAAATTGACTCACTTTTAAAAGATGGAAGTAATTTTCGCCAGCGAAACAATATAGTCCACACACACAATATAGAAATTCAAAGATCAGTGGGTTACCACACACAAAAATGTTCATTATTTGGTAAGTTACGACATATTTAAAGGGCTATACGAGAAAGAACGATCAGAGTCCGTTTTTCTCAATTCTCTAGAAAATCTGATTTAAAATGTCAAGTCTCAGAGCTTGTATCAGGGTTGAGGTAAATGGTTGCTTAAAATCTTACGTACCATGATATTTATTTGCCAGAGGGCTCCGTGTAATTGAACTATTTTCTATAATAGATAGCGGGACTAGCAAATAGTGGATAGCGGGAAAACCTCGATTTCGAAAAAATTGGACTAGGGTCGTTCTTTGCCATGGCCCACTCATTCAAAGTCTACTATTGAATAGTTTCAGGGCTTTTTGCTTTAGCAGATCAGTGGATTCATTATCTACTAATATTTCCCTACATTTCATAACAAATTCAGAATGATGTTCGATGGAGTACTTAAACTTGCTGTCGCCTCTCGTACTAAAAGTAGAATTGAGATTCCGATAACGAAATCGATTCAAACTGGATAAGTATTTGAATTTTTCCTTCGTAATTCCTTCACTTTAGACTCAATTGCTTTATTATTGGACTTTAAACTTTAAAATTACGCTAATTTTTTTTTTACTTACTTACTGGTTTGTCAGTGACAAAAATGACAAAAAAATGTAATGACAAAAATGACAAATTGATTAAGGTAACAAAATAAATTCATCATTCTGTTGATATAAAATTCCAGTAGTGTCGAACTCATTAAATACATATAAGTGACTACGAACCTCCCCATAGCCGTCATCATATATTGTAATCACGCCTCGAGAAGTTTTTTAATTACCCTCTTGCTAAGATGGCTGGAGAATTTGCTTCCTCCAAAGGTCATGGGTCAAAAAATTAGGTTTTTATTAGATTACAAATTCCCCGCCTCTTCAGCCGTATACACGCCAAAGGCGTCAGCACCTCCCCCTTTCTCAAAGCCTGTCTTCAGATAATACATTAATAGATTTTCTTTTAGTGAATGGTTAACTCAAGGACATTGTCAGCCAATTGTGCCTAAAAAAATTGGTGGTATTGATAAGTAAGACTATATATTTCGCGATTTTACTTTACATTGTGCTTTTTTAATCAAGTTTGCAAACATTTAAGATTTATTTTGCAAGAGAAAAACTGACCCCAAGAGGGTTATTTTTACAATATTTGGTTTTGTGCAATAACCACTAGTCGCCTATGCTATCCAGACTCTCCCCACTCCCCTTTACAATCCCCGAAAAAAATAGACATCGGAAATTCATATCCTTGCAGGGATAGAGGTCTCGAACTCTATAGTTCGACTTGAAATATCGAGATATGCTAATAGATGGGATTTGTATTATATTTCGTTTATATCATGGGTTAGGCATAATACAAATGAAGTAAATATGCGTTAAAAATGATTACACATTTTTAGTAGAACAGTAGAGATTTACAACACAACACGCTAACTTCTGGAACAATAAATAAACATCAACCACATGGATGTATAGAAGAAAAAAAAAGTGTATAGGTCCCAGGAGTGTATTACAATGTTTATAATACAGCTGTAGAGTATTTAACACAGTTTTAATAGTGTTTTATATTGGTAATATTGTCAATCCTACCTTCCTCACCTCTTTGCACATAATTGTTTGCATTGCTTGCCATGGTTTCTGCCTCACATTTCAAAAGTTTTCATTCACACGTTGTATGATTTTTTGGGTTTAAACTAATATAAAAATAACACAATATATAACAGTTAGCAGTTGTTTTTTTCTATAGTTTTTAGTCTAGAAGTCAATAATTGCTTTAATATATTCAAACTATAAAAATTACAACAAATATATTCATATACATTATTAGAGATTCACCATCTTATCTGATTCTATATAAATTACTCATTTTTAAATTAACGCCTTTTTTATGCAATACGAATTTTTCAGCGGTCTCTTTGATAATAAATTCAAACGACCACAAAATAATAAAGATACAAATTATACGACATAGGTAATTAATAAAGTGAAGTAAAAAACCTAATGTTTATATAACGCTGATATAAATCTTGCTAAAGTCGCAAAACGAAGAGCTTTTTAGCATAAATCGTGTAGCAGAGAACTTTCAAACCGCCTCAAACTCTAATTACATCCTTGATCAATTTGTTCAAAGGTTCTCGGAATAATATGAGTACAAGCCATTACTCTTTAATGCTAATACTTGTCAACATAGCACTTTTTCATAAGCTTGTCTTTTATGCCGAGGGTGATTGGTATTTGTTATTTAAAGTTTAAGAACAAACACATGAGAAAATATCAATGTACCAGTACCATTTCAGAGCAAATATGTTAAACTCATGTGTAACGACAACGACGCAAAATAATTAATAAACAAAATCTGAAAAATTGATTTAAAATTTAAAAAGAATTGGCATAATGTACCACTTGAGCTTTCATGCATTGATTGGAATTGTTTCAAAAACTCGCTAATACCATTTTTTTACTTGCCAATCTGGCAGGCGATTCGACATTTTTGGTAACAAACGTCATGGCCAATTTATAATATTGCCTGAGAAATTGGAACTCGATAAGATAGACATTAAAACACAGCCTTTGGAAAAGCTTTTCAGTAAATGTAGTGCAGAAGCTACTTTTAGAGCTATATATTTTTCATTTTAAAAGTGGTCTAAATGCATGCAACGATTTTGAGCATTTAGCAACCCATCTCTTATAAAGCTACCCAATCACAATAGTTTTTTCGATGAAACTTTTGCACGAAATCATTTGTTCAGCTAATCACAAATGCATAATTCTCTTTTACTTAGTATAGTGAACTGGACGTCACCTTGCATAGGCTCCATATTAATTAAATTTTATTTGAAGAGTTCTTCTCTTCATTTATTTCAGTTTAAGTACCTTGACCATTTCATTTGATTGTTGACTATTGAGAAACCCTACTTCAATTGTTGAATACGTTCGTTTTCCAAGTTTTCATGCCTTTGATTGAATTATTCCCCCATCTATACCATGCTATAATTTGCCATGGCCATTGTTACAAATAGATTGATTCTAACTTGTTTGCGGGGAAGTTGCTTATATAGATCTTTATGGTTGCTTCAAGTTAGTAACCAAGCATGCACTATCCAAAAGTTGTAGTTAGACATCACTGGTTAAGAACTCCTTAAAAGACATTACCAAAACGGTTTTTATTAAAATCGTCAAAGTCATTTTTGCTGTAAACCTATATTTTTCATGAAATTTTCAGTGCATGTCCGAATACTTTATTTTTACGTATCATTGTACTAGTGACATTGCGTGTTCCCTTTCTTAAAGATATTCTAACCACACACTGACAGACATAGCTCATTATTCAGAAACCACTTTTTGGGGCTCATCACTATTAGCTTCTAAAAACTGAAAATAAGCAAAAAAATCTATTTAGTTGTTGTTTTTTTACCTTATATTAGGGTCAAACATTCGAAACTTTTCAAATGTATAAGTTGGTTGGTTGTTTTCAGATTATCTGGCGACTGGCGACGTCAGCAACACGAGGGCTATAATAATGCTCCGAAACAGTCGTCATTAGACAAGCCAACATACATTTACAAACGCCTATGCCTAACACGGGACTCGAACCCTCAACCTCGCGGTCTAGAAGCTAGAATGCTAACCACTATACCTTTTGGTCGGCTCAAATAGTATAAAAAATATTTAATACAAAAGCAATTTTAATCATTTTAAGACTTTCAGTATAACGAATAAAATTTATAACTTTATTAATGGCTATTGCTTCAATAACTATCATTCATCGCGTGTTTATAAAGATATTTTGTTAAAAAAATTACTATAGCATTCTAATAAAGGAAAGTCTTTGTAACTTTAAATTTCTGGCGATATCTCATTTTTAATGTTACGTTTTTAGTTTTGCCCTATAATGGCTACTCAAATTCCAAATTTTCCACCTATAGCTTTCAATCCAAAAGCCGTTATAATAGAAATACTTACGATTTGTTTTAAAATAAAAAAAAAAGTAAAGCCTTCGTATCTTTAGAAACATAGTCGAGACTAGGAACAGTCAAATCATCGAACCCAGTAAATTTGCTGGGAAAAAATGTAACTGTTCGGGGTGCATTAGCTAGTAACTTTTGATTGAAACTATTACAAATCTTTTCTTCAAAGAGACTTATAGCCGACCAAACGGTAAAGTGGTTAGCGTGCTGGCTTCTAGACCGCGAGGTTGCGGGTTCGAGTCCCGTGTTAGGCATGGGTGTTTGTAAATGTATGTTGGCTTGTCTAATGACGAAAGTTTCGGCGCATTATAGCCCACGTGTTGCTGACGACGCCAGATAATCTGAATACAACCAACCAAACAAAGAGACTTATAGGCTACCTATTTACTTAATGGCCGTTATGCAAATTTGTTTTCAATGCTTATCTCACAATCATCTGTTTCGTGGTTGGTAATCATGTGTTAATTTCGTCAGATACTTGTTCCATTTTCACACTTGGAACCTTTTTACATTTTTGGCACGAGGCATGCATTACTAAGCAACTCAATGCATGTATCGGCTTGAAACAGACAAAGATAACGCATCTTACAAATTAGATGGTACGTAATGGTACATCCGCCGCTGGCCCGGAACGTGACACGACGATGCAATCATGTCATGATTCTCAAATATCTATTAGTGCCAGGCGTAATGTCGCAGTCCCTTTTGAAAAACATTTAATGTAAAAGAAAGGTCCCCTCAACACCTGCAACCTTTGTTGAAGACAGAGGCAAGGAGTGAATTTAAATAAATTTCCGATTTTCACCAAATTGCTACCTCAGTCGCTAATTATGGAAGTCCATCTTCAAGTACAGTGTTACTTCTACCTGGAAGGTTTTCTAAATCAATTCTTTCCAGCAAAGAGCGATAATAGGGATCGCGGCAATTACGAAATATTAGTCCGGAACGAATCCCTATTAATTGACAAATCGGTCTGGTGAGACTTATCACCTAATCGACATTTTGATGTGCTGTTAAAACAATTTCGCGGTCCCTGCCCGAGGCTTGAGAGACACTGGACTATAATTTTCGTTCTTCGGCTGCCGCTGAATTAAAATTTATTCCGACCTCCTGGTAATGAACAGTATTTTAATTGCTAGTGCTCGATCTGTTTTCGACTTTTTTTTAATTTTTTTTTTTTTGCTTGCAAAAACTGACAGAAATGTTTGCAATGCATAGAAAGTGTTTTTCTTTGTTTTGATAAAAATCAGACGGGGAAGTGACGTTTTCCAATTAAATTATTTAAATAATTTCCCGGAATTTTCAAATTCAGTAGTTCATCTTTCAATACGTGGAAAAATATATTTTTAATAATTATAAAAAAATATTGCTGTAATTTTATAAATTTAGCAACTATTATAGTTACGCATTCAGTCACCAGGTCGATTTCATACTATAACAAGTGACATAATCTGTGCCAAACTTGTTTATAATTTGATTCCTTCTGATTTTTAAGGAAAATTTATCTTTAAACTGTCAATTATTGATATATATATAATCAATTGTATCATCAATTTTGCATAACGTTCTTCATTATTCATTCTTCATTCATTCATTCATTCTTTTGCATACCATCTTCAAGCCCGAATAAACTTGTAGGTATATTTGATGCCATAATAATTATACTAAATGTTGCATAAAATGAAATAGCCTTCAGTACTTAGGCCACTTTTTGTAGTGAGCCTCGGCAAAAATTTCTTTCCGAAATTATCGGGAAGGAAATAGTGGGTGAGTACATGTTTCTTTAACAGCAAATGGAATTTCCTACATTTTCTCTTAATCTTAGGGAAGAAATTTTTTTGCGCCAACGAGCTGAATTATTTATAATATTGGGGCCTCTTTGTAATGAATAAAGGGATTTGTAACCCCCCAGTGTAATAAAAGGTAAATATTTAATAATAAAGATCGTATAGTAATCCGTTTTACGTGAAGGCTTTCGGAGGCTTAAGGGCTTTAGGGAAAAAAATGAACTTCTCGGTGTTTATTAGAAAATATTTGAAATACCAATCGTGAAAGTAATCAGTTCTTGAAATGGAAAAACCAGTTTGTCCTAAAAATCTAAACTACACAAAAATTAGGAAGCTCACTAATTGAAAACCATTTATTAAAATTTGTATTATCTCATACGTTCAGTCAGATTTTTATTTAAAGGATTTTTTTTTTTCTTTCTAAAATCCGCTTTTGATTTATCGTAAATTCGTAAATTAAAGAATCGTTTAAAAAGCCTGGTACTTCCCATATACATAATGCTTCCTTTTTTGGCCCATTATCTGCCGAAGTATTGCGTTAATGAATTTGTATAGTAACAGTAGTAATAAAAGATAATTAACAAAATTTAAAGGGAAAATAATAGGATTTTTTTTCTATCACGCTATAGAAAGTTTTTATTAATCAGCTAATAAAAATTAACAATAAAGATAACCAGTTATTTTCCCTTCAAAGTGTGTTAATAATCGTTTATTAATGTTGTTAAATTCGGTATAAAAAGTCTTGTTTTAGTAATATTTCAGTAGATATTGTGGGAAAAATAAATGAAATGTTAGTTCTATGGGAACGGATTGTAGTTTTATTTGGTCCACAAATTTATATAAAACTGGGGACACAGTAGCATTCTTAGCACCAATAAATAGAATCAGTCGAAATACATTGAAATTAAAGATTGTTGTATTATCTATGAATCTATTTTGTAGATACATACGGAATTTCTGAGAATAAAAATAGACCATTAGCCATCATGCTTATTTTTCAGAAAATGACCTAAATAGAGTGTCCCAATAATCAAAATATTGGACTTTTAATGATTTTTTTGTTTTTGCAATTTATCGAAAATTTCGCTTTTATTGCCTTATCAACACAGCAGTATTGATCAATTTCAAAAACAGGGATTCTAAACGATTGGCAAATTCAGGCCGATCGTTCCAAATACATGATTTAAAAAAAATGAACTCGTCAAAATATCACAATTATTTCCAAGCGAGATAGTCTAATATCAGTATCCAACGGCCGATTTACAGCCTTCCTCATATTGGGCAAAGTTGTGCTACTGGGGATATTGTGATAAATATCGTCGAGCTGTGTCCGGTCTATAACATTGATAACTAAGAAATATTTTTAGTTTTGTATTTTCAGTCGTTCATTTTAATAATTAATATAACAACTTCCACTAAAATAGAAGGCACCATTATACCAAATGCGAGTTAGTTATAAGTTATGGGAAAAAGCTACTCTTCTATTTTATGGACTAAATCATGTGCTTAAGAGAGTAGGTAAATTTTTCCCGAACACATTTTATTCCATCATTACTATTCATGGCTTACGAAACTGGCAACATCGTAACTCATAGGTAGCTTCTCCGATAACGATCTAAATCCCTTGAATTATTCCCTCAAACACGATATATTTAGGCAATGATTTTGGCATCAGGAGGTGTGAAAGATTGCGCCCCCGGGAAACATTTTGACACTTTACGCGAAGATTGGAATCTACTTCGGCTACTGGATATTTACTCACCTTTTAGAAGGGGGAGGGGGGGGGGGGGGAATCACCGCCTGATCTTCCTTGCTTGTAGTGCAAAACTTTAGTGACATTCAAAAAGATTATGTTTTACTAGCTAAATACCCGTGCTTCGCTACGAAATTTTAACATGTGCAATATTTTAGCTAGCTGTGAGGCCTCGCGTTGCGGAAATCTGTCATTCGTGCACAGGACCTAGTTTTTGGCGCTTGGCTCGCAGGAAGGTTCCTCGCTACGCAAAATCGAGCTCGCTTTGTTCGCTGAAAAGTTCATTGACACATAAACGCAGGCTTATTTCACTCGTTAAAAGGTTCATTGCTATGATCGCTGAAAGATTAATTACTGCGTAAGCAAAAGCTCGCTTCACTCACTAAAATCTAATTGCTACGTAAAGACTTAATATTGGAAGCCTCTCCCTTGTCGAGAAAAAAACATTCCCCGTTAATACAACAATACAACACCCCTTTAAGATTATTTTAACATGTGTTTGTGGAAAGTAAAATTAGAGGCTAAAACTACTTATGGTGAAATTTTCAGAGATCTAAGCCTATTCGAAGTCGCTTTTTGTGAAAAATTAATTGGAAAACAAATTAAAATTCTAACGTTCTTTTTGTCAGTCCAATTAGAAGGCCAAAACTACTTGTGTTGAAAATTTCAGAAATGTAGCCCAATTACAAATCGTTTTGTAAAATATTTGTTGATTAATTTAAAAAAAAAAAAAAAAAAAAAAAAAAAAAAAAAATGCAAATTCGGTTTTTCAAAAATCCAATTAAAAGGCCACAACTATTTATGTTGAAAATTTCAAAGCTGTAGCCCTATTTGAAATCGTTTTCTAATGTATATTAATTAAAAAATTAATTAATAACGAACTAAACAAAAATTTAAAATTCTGTTTTTCTAAAGTTCAATTAGAAGGCCAAAAGTACTTATGTTGAAAATTTCAGAGCTCTAACTCTAATCGATATAGTTTTGTAACATATATTTATTAATTAATTAAAAAACTAATTATAAAATAACTAATTAAAATTTTAACGTTCTGTTTGTGATGTGTACATTAGAAGGCCAAAACTACTTATGTTGAAAATTTCAGAGCTGTAGTCCTATTAGTAGTCGTTTTGTAAAATGTTTATTAATTAATTAAAAAAAAAAATTAAAAAAAAACAAAATAAAAATTTAAAATTCTATTTTTTTAAAAGTCCAATTAAAAGGCCAAAACTACTTATGTTGAAAATTCCAAAGCTGTAGCCCTGTTAGATATCGTTTTGTAACATATTTATTAATTAATTAAAAAATAACTAGTTAAAATTTTAACATTCTGTTTGTGATGTATACAATTAGAAGGCCAAAACTACTTATGCTGAAAATTTCAGAGCTCTACTCCAATTTTAAGTAGGTTTCTATAGATCCACAGAGCCACAGACAGACACACAGCTTATTATTATAGATATGAAAGTGTCTTTTGATAATTAAAGATTGATGCTACTATAGCGGTGCTGGTTTAGCACAATTTCACTTACGATGCATTTTTTGTTAGTGTTTGTAATTTTAAGTCTTGCCTCTCAAATTTGAGATATATTTCGACACGGGACTGACACGATCGACGTTGTTTCGACTCATTTTTGAAATAAATTTCTGAGATCTCAAGCGAGCAGAATTGAATTACAAATATTAACGGTGGGTTTTCTTACGCTTTCGAACTACACGTATCTATAACAGTAAAATATTTGGAACGTTAAAGATGTTTTACTTTAGAAAATTTATAAATTTCAGAAACACATTACCAAGACTAATACTAGTTTATAGCCAGGATGGAGCAGTGGGTATAAAGCGTCTCGATTATATGCCATGGTGCTATATTGGAGAAGGAATTGCAACTTCTGGATTATGAATAATTGTTTATTAACTTGAAGCAATGCTTGAAGCTGGAATAGCCTTAGTAACCACTTTGCTACTAAGTTCTCATAGTTAGATTCTGTCAGTAATTAAGGACGACCAGAATATTAGATGAGACTGCATACAATTGGTTTTATTTGCTTGCAGAGCAGAAACCCCTTATGAATTATCTAAAAGTTAGTTGGAAATGAGTGTGACAAAGATGCTGCCGGCCCGCGATCCGGGCTCAATCATGGACAACTATGCACGGTTGATTAATCCTATTTGCACATGGTCGGTAAAGCAATGATAAAAATGCGTTTGGGATTTAAATTTAAGTCTAGTGAGAAACTAACCACAAATATTAGGCACCCAAATATAATAAAAATTCATTTCTTCAGCCTAATTGTATAGAAACGGGAATGACAGCTATCATGATAATGAAACTGACCCGGACAGATGAAAATACTTAATTACTTTATATATTACATTGTATAAAAGCGACATAAGAGTTAATTGCATTTACTAAACAACTGATCCTCCAAAATCTAGTAGATCTTCCATAGGTTAATAAATAACAAAATACTTAAAATTAAATCACCTCCATAATTTTTGAATGAATTTTTCTCTTAGATACGTTTATTGTTACATAAGTAGAGCTCTTTTTTTTTCGTTCGCGTGGTGTTCTAAGTACAAAAGAATTCTAACGGGCAGCAGACGTTCAAGAGCGTAAAGGTCAAGCGCCAGAGGTCACTAAATACAAAGGAGTGAGGAATTTCTAATGAGGACCTACCTTTCTTTTGTGCGGGAGTGGAGATTCGAGATCACTCGTTGAAAGTAGGAGGCGACGGGGTGTCCGCAAAGTTGGCGTCAAAAATTGCGGGGGCCAATGCTTTTCGTTTGTTCTTTTGTTCCTATTTTAGGAGCTGACGACGAAAGAGCAAACTTCAGTCTTTTTCTTACTGGAAAAAAATCCCTTTTGTTTTGTTACAATATTGCAATCATTGTGCCTGCTTGTTCCAAATGTTGTTTAACTAAATATTTAACTGCCGGTGGAAAAGCGACCCCAACTGCCATGGAATTTCCAGACAGCAACAGAGATTTAATTCTGACACTAATCTAATGGTAGATACATTTTTTTATTAAAAAAGTGATTATAAAGTACATTTTAAATTTTGAACATAAAGATACATACTCCTGATTATGGTGATAAAATCGAAGGAAAAAAAGGGGGAGGGGAAGGATTTTATATATCGAAATATTTTTTATTATATATAGTCGAATCATAAATTGGCTCAGTAAAGATGAGATTTATTGAGGCAATTTTTAAGCTATTTTTCTTTTAAGTATAATGACTTAACCAGATTATCGCTTACGTATACCATTTTTGTAACTATCATTAAAGCCGCATTTACCATATTTTATATTTTAAAATTATGTCTCCATCTAATTGACACCGACTACTGAGCAACGTCAGTAAGGGGGTAATTTTATATAGCAGAGGAGACGCAATGAACGTAAAAAAAAAAAAAAATTAAAAAAAAAAAAAAATGACTGAAATTCCCCTTGATTTATTCATTTCCCAGATGATAAGAGATATTAGAGAACTCACTTTATTGATGGTTGATTAGGCCATATCTATAAAAGGCTACATCTGCATCTACATTGTGTTCAGTGTAGAGCAACAAAAATAATACAGGAAACTCGACATTGGACAATGGAGCTAGATTGAGGAACCTTAATATATATACTTAGGAAGAAAAAAAATATAGAGGATTTGATTCAGTTGTTTAAATTTATCAAACATGTTGATTTCAAGAATTTAGAGTTTAATATGGGGGACAGGACAAGATGCATATAAGTTATTTAAATCACGTATTAACTTGGAGAATAGGAAGCATTACTTTTACAAAATAGTGATTTAATTGTTAAGTGGAACAATTTTCTCTACTTCATCATCGGCAAGTTTAATTAGACCAACCTAGATGCGCTTTGTGCTTGTAGTGGTTTTTCATTTTTGCATTTATAATTGAAATTCGACACTCTCTCGAAAAAAGTAGTGGAACGCCGTTTCACTCCCTCCCCTTTCTACTGTACCTCTAAAAAAAATTGTTTTTTAAAACTAATTTTGTTATATTTAACAAATATTTATTCAACACTGGCGCGCGCCTGTTAGTTTTATATTCGTATACGGTAATATTCTAAAAAATTTCTTAATGTTAAAAAAGATTAGTTGATGAAAAGCACAACGTTCAGTCTCGCTACTTTATCCATTTCCATATTTACTTCTTATTTAAAAAATATCCGCAGTAAGATATCTTACCCACGTTTTCACACTGAACAAATTCATTAAGGGTAGGGGGATGGAGAAGGGGGGGGGGGTAATGACAAACGACTGCATGTTTAGTTTCTTCTTCTGCCTCCTCTGATCTACAATCTGGTTGGTCAAAGCGATGTGGCACGCGTTACACCCGCCCACTTTTGAAACAGGTAGGGTTTGTTGAAAAAAGGACAAACTAACCAGCTTCTATCACTCCAAGGTTTATTTTCTTAGGGTTCTGCTAAATTTTTGCTCTAGAAACATCCATTTATAAGTTTCATTTGTCTTATTATTGATTCTAAAGAAAATATAAATTGCAAAAACTTTACATTCACACAAGCATAGGTTATAATTGATTCTGGGTCGAAATTTAATTTTAGTTTCAGGTTTTCCTTTTCTTGAAGTACTATTCTCTATTATTTCTTATGATTATGGAAACTCACACCGAAAGTATTTCGAACGAAAATGTTTTATTTGAGAGGAGAAATAAAATGGCCACGCTTGATTTTCAAGAGGTAAGTTTATTTTTAGTGATTACTTACATTTTTGCATCAATACTTAAATAGTGAACGCTGTTTCATTTTCGAGGGTACAGAGGCAAAAGGCGCAATACTAACTAACGTGAAGGTTTCATAAAAAAAGGTTGCTTCGCTTAACGACGCGTCTTCTCTCGAATGCATTAACAATTTTCTTAATATTTTTTCTTGATTTAAAACCTATTCTATCCCCCCCACTATAACACATACACACACACTGGAAATTTTTAATCTCTAGTGTGTGTATGCTATTTGATTGCATGGAGAATATAAGTTTTAGCAAATGCTTCGCACTGAGCTTTTTTACTCCTGTATCTTTTACTTGAATTTCTAACTAAAAAAGTAAAACATAAAAAATATTAATGTAAAATTTCATTTAAATTATAAAAAAAATAAAATATAACTAGTCTTTCATCAATTTTCCATCGAATCATATTAAATTGATTGAAAATTATTCAATATAGTTAGGATTTTTTTTTTTTTTAACTAAAAGAATTTTTTTTTTTTCTTCAGATTTTGAACTTTGCATAGAATTTTAGTTAAATTTTGAATTTGTTTAAATTTTTTGGGGAATTTTAAATTATTTTTAACCATTTTTCATGGTATTTCCACTACCGGAGTATATTTCTTCATCGTTTTAAAAGTGGTGTCCACTTTTAAAACGATGTACACACTTCTGATCATTAACAAAACTTTGCGCACCAGAAGTGTACAAGATAGAAAGTATTATGTAAATAATCTTTAATGAGAAAACTCACGAAAGTCAACGAAAGTAAATTTGGTTTATTCTTTAACATTCTAATAGTTTTTACTATTTTAGAAACATTAAAAATAAATTAAAAATTATTATAATCTTGTATTACTGTTTTTATTACTGATATTTCGCATGAAGATGTTTTATTTAATTAAAAATAATTAAAAATCAGTCATGTGCAAATACTCACACGTCGAGTATTCCGTACTCTAATCGCTCTGTAAAAGCACTCTCACGTGACCTTTTTTGGAACATAACCTCAAATTCACAAGTACTTCATGGACAAACTAATTTTCGGAGTTGACCCGATCAGCCATAATATTTTTAATTGAACCTAACTACCTTTAATAATTGATACAACTATCTGACTAAAAAAAACTATTTCGTATATGAAATAAAAAATTTGTAAAATTTTTGAATAATGTAAATACCATAAATATATCACATTTTTTAAAACTACTTAAAATACCATTTATGAAAAAAAGGAGGAATATACATGTATACTTCGCTGGCTACTCCTGACGAATTTTAACCAATCGGAGCACACCTTTGAGAGGATTTAGTACCCCTTGTTTTGATATATTTATAAACTTAGAAACCTCCTACTTGTTCTGCAATTTTTTTAACTGAACCAATAACTAAAATTGCATACAAATTATGTTTTCTATGGCATCATAGCTGCAACGGCCCCTTCGATGTTTCGAAAGCAATTTTCACAGTTCGCGTTTTTTGGAATTAACACCCTGATCAAAATGCTAAAACTCCAGCAAATACAAATAAAATTACTTGAATTTTGTATATGTCATCCTAAAAAATCTATTTGACAAACTAGGCATATATTTTTTAATAAAATATAAACATAAAAAAAATATCAAAATGTCGAAAACTGTTTTTACTTATAGGAAGGTGTAGTCTTTATTATTTTTCTCCATAACTATTTACGTATCAATACCTAAAGTTTTAGAGTATATATAACTAGGAACATTTTTTAGTAAAAATCAGGAAAAAATACTGCAAAATTGAAAAAGACGATAGAATTTGAAATTTTATGAATTTTTTTTTTTAAATTTAAATTTTGAAAATTTATACTATGTGAACTTTTTTTTAAAATAAACTTTAGTTATTCTCTAGTAATATTTCCAACTATGTAAAAATTATAATTTTAAAGGCTTAAACTAAAACAATAGTTTTAAGGGTTCCAATACCCTTTAAAAACACCTTTGCATTTTTTGATTGGTCACAAGTCCTCTAAGTTAGTCTTAATAAGTTCCCAGTGACGTTGCCTTGCATAGTCGTCATATTCCGTAGAGTTCAAAATATGCATCTTAACGAACTTAAATTAGTCAAATCTCTATTTTAATAATCTGAGCTAATTATTTCATTGAATCCTGATAATTTTTAGTATGCTATGATATAAATGATTAAAAGAAATTAATCTTTTATCGATACTTTTCCCACTTTTTGTATTATGAAAAAAAAATCCATCGCGCCTACTTAAAATTGAAATTTTCCAAATTTAGGTAATTACTAATTCTAAAATTACATCGAAATTTTAAAAAAAAATATGCCGTTAATGTTTTAGCAAGACATATACTTTTGTGCCTGTAAAAATTAGATTAAGCGATTAGTTTTCCCTGGAGAGGGTGGCCCGTACAAAAAAAAAAAAAAAAAAAAAAAAAAAAAAAAAAAAAAGTTCGCATCTCTAAAATCTTTTTCTCAGCATATTTCCCAAACATTTCTCTACAAATGAGCAATACTTCATAGTTTTTGCGTTGGGAGATAGCGAAGTACACACGGCGGAAATATTCTGAAACAGCGGTGACTCTTTTTAAATCCTTAAGGCCTCTTTCACACGGTGCGGACGCGGCGGCCCCGCAAAAAGTTTCACCAATGTATATTTTGAATGGGTGCATATCATACGGTATACGGAAAGCGGTCCTCAACTTTGAAACTTTCGTGCGAGCCCGCAGAAGTCAGAATTTCGTGCGGGCAGCTGCCTCCTCATCAACAGGTTTTGTACATAAGGTTCAATGTGGCTATTCACACGATGCGTGTGCGGATGGTAAATTTCCGCAATTTCCAAAGAAAACTACAGTTTGAATCAACAATTTTTTTGTCCTTTTTTTTCCTTCTTTTTCTTTTGTAGTTTTAAACGTATAATGCAGGACAGAATACCTACTAGGCTATAACTCATCCGTGCAATAATTGAATTTTAACACAATTTTTAATCTTTACGTTTTTATAACAAGTTGGTAGTTTTAAATACTTTCAAAACAAAATTATAATAAAAAAATATTTAAGTTCAATTCACAATTCTAGTATGTTCCCCGATTCAAATCATTGTGTATTGTTTGCAGTTAAATTTAAAGTTTTAAGTAAATTAAAAATTGAGTTATGATAGGTACAATTATACCCTAATTAGGTAATTAAATTTGAATTAATCTTTTAAATATTATTGAATGAATATTTTTTGTGCAGATATGTCAATTTTCTAACACTTGTTTAGGGCGAAAAAAACTTAGAGTCTAATTAAAAAATTAAGGAAACATCATTCCAATGCATACTAGTATCTAAACTTTTGTTTGAGGCATATCGTCCGCTTAGAGTAAAAAGGCCCTTAGGGTGCTTACAC
Source organism: Linyphia triangularis (assembly GCA_963978545.1). NCBI lineage: Eukaryota > Metazoa > Arthropoda > Arachnida > Araneae > Linyphiidae > Linyphia > Linyphia triangularis. Next base: position 67,203,275 of record OZ021728.1, read on the forward strand.
AGTGGAGCCGGGATGGGTGCTTACTCGCATACTCGCACAGTGCGAGGTAAAATAAAACCATGCTTCTCTATGGGGACGTTCACAGTGGAGACTGGTCGGTTTACCTGGGATACTCGCATGAATCCAGGTAGGTTTTTATCGGATGGATGCTTACTGGCATAGTGCGGGGGTACTCAGTGCGCATGTGCAACTTTGATCCGTTGCTGCTTTATATCGAGGATTTTTCTAAAATTGAGGTTATTAGTGTTAATAATTATGTGCATTGCATATAGATAGCTGCATATATAAAAATACACATGTGTACTGCAAATAGGTACTGTAAGTGTATATTGCAAATGCTTGTTGCAATTAGGTATTGCACATGAGTATTGCGAATAGGTATTGCCCATATATATTGCGAATAGTTATTGTACATGTGTATGCTATGAATTAGGGATTGCATATGAGTATTGCCCATAAGAATTGCAAGTAGATATTGCACATGAGTATAGCAAATAGGTATTGCACATGGGTGTATTGCAAGTAGATATTGCACATGAGTATTGCAAATAGGTATTACATATGAGTATTGTGAATGCGTATTGCACATGAGAATTCCAAAAAGGTATTGCACATGAGTATTGCATATGTGTATTGCACATTAGTATTTTTTATTGGCATTGAACATGAGTATTGCAAATCGGTATTGCGTATGAGTATTGTGTATATGTATTGCACATGAGTATTCCAAATGGGTATTGAACATAAGTATTGCAAGTAGATATTGCACATAAGTATAGAAAATAGGTATTGCACTTGAGTATTGCACATGGGTATTGCAAGTAGATTTTGCACATGAGTATTGCAAATACGTATTGCATATGAGTATTGTGTATGTGTATTGCACATGAGTATTCCAAATAGGTATTACACATAAGTATAGCAAGTAGATATTGCACATAAGTATAGCAAATAGGTATTGCACATGAGTATTGCAAATAGGTATTGCATATGAGTATTGTGTATGTGTATTGCACATGAGTATTCGAAATAGGTATTGCATATGTGTATTGCAAATTGGTATTGCACATGAGCTAGTATTTCAAAAAGGTATTGCACATGGGTATTGCAAATAGATATTACAGTTCCTATCCTGATATTTTTTCGAATATTTTTTATTCCATTTGTCACTTCTTAAAGAAAAACAACAATTCCATGCATTGACTAACTTTTTATTTTACCTCAGAAACTTGACAGAAGGCATTGTCATCGACAACTAGTCTATCTGCCAAGTTTTAGTTCGATTGGATGACCGCAAGTGGGTTAATTTGTCCCCCACAGCAGTAATATAGTATCACGTGTTAAAGTGGTATTTTAGTGATAGCCACAAAACCTCGATGAAATGCGTTCATATCGACAACGAATCTACCTGCCAAGTTTCAATTCTATTGGATGACCGTTAGTAGATTATGTAGTCCTCATATACTGAATTGGAAGCCCCCACCTGATATCTGTGTGGTTAGTGCTCTAGTCTCACATGCCAAAAGTGCCGGGTTTGAATCCTGGGTTTAGCATAGATGCTTGTTGTGGTTCGGAATCCACGTTAAGCCATAAGTCTCTGTTTGATTAGCCGTCATTTTGCATAAATAAGTCATTGAGCGTACAAACAAACCGAAATGGAAGCTTGTGTAAAAGAGACCCTTTAGTGACAGCTCAAAAACTTGATAGGCTGCATCTCATCGACAACTAATCTATCTGTCAAATTTCAATTCGATTGAATGACGGCAAGTGGGTTAATTAGTCCTCAGAAGCCGAAATGGAAGCCTGTGTAAAAGCTGCCTTTTAGTGACAGCCCCCAAACCTCGATAGAATGTGTACTCATCGACACCGAATTTACATGCCAAGTTTCAGCCCGATCGGATGACGGCAAGTTGGTTAATTAGGTATCAGCAGATTTGCCCGGCATCAGGCATACACACACAAAATCGAAGTTAATATAAAATATATAAAAATAACCCCTAAAAAACTAAAATTTTAATATCAACCTTTTATATGCATATATAATTTTCAGGCTCCAATTGCAACTTATTGAACTGAGATAATTTTGATAGAGTTTGACAACTACTAAAAAACATCCACTCCGAAATATTTACTAATTATCTTATTTTTTTTACACCAATACTTGATTGAATGCATCGTCATATAGAACAAGTTTATTTGCCAAGGTTTTTGCTGTGTCTCGTGTTTTGTCTTGCTCGTCTAATTTAATAGGGGAAGGTTTCCTTCATTAAAAATCGCCAAATTGAGCATGTTTGAATTCAGATTAGTATCTGGATAATAGAACGTGAGTAAAAGCTTACAGGTCTGAAGAAATGCAATAAAAAGTGCATAAAAGCGGCATTTATGTGACAGTAACAAAACTTAGCAAGAAAAAAAAATTATCATAGACAACGAGTGTACCATCCAAGTTTCAGTTCGATTGGATGACGGGAAGTAAATTTATTAGTAATACAAGCCCCAATTAAATCGCGTGTAAAAGCGGCCTGTTAGTGACAGTGGTAGCCCCCAAAATTTGATGGAATGCAATCTTTATCTACAAAAATGTATTTCTCAAATTTCAGTACAATTGCTTCCCTAACACTTGGTTTATTCATATTTCAAAACGGTTTTAAGAAGTGTGTGCAAAAGCGGCCTTTTAGTGACAGTGGCACTCACCAAAACTTGATATAGTGCAACCGTATCGATAACGAATCTACCCATCACATTTCAGCGTAATTGGATAACGGCAAGTTGGTTTATTCGTATTCCGAAGCAATAATAGAAAGCGCGTGTAAAAGTTGTCTTCTAGTGACAGTGACAACTCCAAAACTTGATAGATTGCAGCCTTATCGGCAATGAATAAATTTGTCAAATTCCAGAGTGATTGGATGACAGCAAGTTGGTTTATTAGTATCCCAAAGATAGAAGCGTGGGTAAAAGTGACTATTTAGTGACAACCCCTAAAACTTGACATTTGCCCCCCTAAAACTCCTAAAACTTGCCCAACCCCTAAAACTTGACAAACCCCTAAAACTTGATACATTTGCTGTTGATTAGATTGCATACCATCTGTAAAATGTTGGAGTGATTGGATGACGGCAAGTTTATTTATTAATATCAAGATAGAAAAAAGAGTGTAAAAGCAATCTTTTAGTAACAGTGATCGACATCAAATCTATCTGTCAAGTTTCAAAGCGATTGGATTTTATTTAATTAGGCCCCAGCAGATTTTCCTGGTAGGCACAACACGCACACCCCTCCCCACACACACAAAATCGAAGTTAACATAAAGGATTTAATAAAAAGATGATGATTAAACTTTATCTTTTGACTTTTTTTCTATATTAGCCAAACAAAATGCACAACTGCATTCTTTAATAAAAGTTCCATGACCTAAAATTTGTGAATATACACTTTTCACTGTATCTAAAAACCAATTTCATAGCAAAATTCTTTATTTAATTTCCGATTCTATTATTTTTTCGAAACTTGGCTCTTTTGTTTTCTTCAGAGATTGTTGCTACGCGTGGTTGCTAAGAAAATCACGTGGTTTACATAGGAGTGATCCAGGGTCTATGCGAGTATAACCTTCCAGGTAAACCGTCCTGTATGCGAGTATGCGAGTAAGCACCCATCCCGGCTCCACTGTGTAAGCACCCTTACTCCACTTTTGGTCTACACTCATTTTTTCTCATTTTTTGGTATTCTGGAAACTGGAAGAGATGCTCATCGATAAGTGAAAGCTGCAACTTGATCACTAAAATAAATTTATGGTACATGAGTGAAAGGCAAAAGTGCAAAAGTTTTTGTTGAATTACAATTTTAGAAGGTTTTATTACTAGCCTGAAAACTTTGACAGAGCTATCACATTTTCAATATATGCCAACGTTAAATTAATACTGCTAATCAGTAGTGCTATTCTCTTGCTTGTATGATCAACTGCTACTATTCACTCATTATTATTCTAAACAATAAATAGTTTTTTTTATTGTATTTTCAGGGTTTCATATTTTGTACTTATTACTTACATTTTCAAATAAATTTTGCCCGTATAACAAATTAGAACACTAGGAAAATAGGCTTCCAGTTTATACGACGTAACGGCTAGCCTTTCCAATAGTTGTATGTAATCGTAAATATTTTTTGAAGTCTTATTCAAATACGTTTCAGTTTTTCTAACAGTGTGTCAAATGTGTAAACTGAAATGTAAAAAGGAGTTGAAAAAACTTGCCAAGGTCCTCCCCAAACTTGCCCTTAAAAACTACGTATGAAGGTCCCTGTTAAGTATTAAAATGCACTCGCATATACACCCTATCTTTCCGTTTCCTTCTTACATAAAAGAAATATATCAACCGTCAATTTCTTTTGTCCATACTTCAAAATTATATTCTTATATTAAAAAATAAATCTCCAAAAATAACTAAATACTTTAAAACAACACCATCCACGTATTGGGTTCACTGAGTGAAAATAATTTTCACTGTTTAAAGATGCGGGCGAAACGTCCGCAGATATGGGCTCGTGTGAAAGGCGTTGTGAAGGATATCCAATTAAAACACGTCGCTATAACAACAAACAACGTTTATTTACAATTCATTCGAATTTTACAAAATGTTAGGCCTGTGCCTAAACATTTCTCAAGCTAGTAGGCTATAATACAACGTCGCAGCTCTAAGGCATGCGTCTTTCCTATCATAGGAACCGATGGCGAGTCCTTCTCCCTCTTCCACTAAGGTTGGTTGGTTGTTTTCAGATTATCTGGCGCCGTCAGCAACACGAGGGCTATAATGCGCCGAAACATTCGTCATTAGACAAGCCAACATACATTTACAAACACCCATGCCTAACACGGGACTCGAACCCGCAACCTCGCGGTCCAGAAGCTAGCACGCTAACCACTACACCGTTTGGTCGGCCTTCCACTAAGGCAAGGCAGTGAAGCGCTGTTCAAGTGGTCTGGTCATCTGGTAAACATCCATGACATGCGTTTGCGGCTCCGTGTCCGCACCGTGTGAAAGAGGTCTTATATTAACTTCGATTTTGCTTGTTTGTGGCTGCCGGGCAAATCTGCGGGGGCCTAATTAACCCACTTGCCGTCTTCTAATTGGGATGATTTTGGCAGATAGATTCGATATCAATGCATTTTATCAAATTTTGGGACTATAATTGTCACTAAAGGGTCGTTTTTACTGAATACTAATAAACCAACTTTCCGTCATCCAATCGCGCTGAAATAGCATTTAACCGATCATTGAAGAAAACCTTTCCTGTTTGCCAAAATTTTTTTAATATATAAATAATAACATTGCTTTAATTAGAATAAATAAAAGATATTTGGACGTGAGTGCATAAACTCTCGTCCATTTTTAATAAATAAATTTTGAAACGTAGTATGCCGTACATTTTGCTGATAGAAATGTTTTTGATATTTAAAATTAGATGCAAGCACCAAGCATACGCTGCTTAAAAAATCTGAGCTGTGTTAATGAATAAAAAATGGGCAATGCATGCATACGAAGGATTTATATTGAAAACTTTGTTTTTATGGATTATATTATTAATCCTTACATTTATTTATCATTGCGGGAAAAAAAAAATCTAACTATTAATGAACATTTCATTAGGAAATGGGAACTATATTCGTGAAATATAAGGATTTGAACTAAAACTCTAGCCACATTGCATATTCGATTCCCGCCTGGACCTTACATCCTCTACAAGAATCAGTTGATGAGTGTTTTGGTGCGAGAGATAGACGGTCGGTCACACATCTAAAATCGCCATGTCATCCGAGAACGATAAAAGACCGACCTTCGGCCGAGGAGTATTTGTTACCAGGGTTAGTCCTCGTGAGCTATTTCCATTTCATCTAAGGAAATATTTTTTATCTTTTGAAGACGAAAAAGATGGTGAATTCTAGCTTCTAAAAAGTAAATGCTGAAATGGCAAATGTATTCAAAACCGACATAAGTTGAAACAAACATTTTCCTGTGCGAAATATATAAATATTCAAGATTACATATGACTGTATGCAAATATATCATTTCACGCATTTATTTATTGTGTGTTTAGTAATAAAAGTTCGTGAACCTTTGCAATGAACTCAGCTGCTTTTTTTATTGACTTTAGGGAATTAAAAAGAGTAGAAGTATGTAAAGAAATCCATTACTAAACTTTAATATCCTAAATGTCAAAATTATGAAAACTTGGATAATCGATTTGAATGCTCTTCACTTCAGATACCCCAGTACCTTGAAATGTAAGAATTCAGAAAACTTGGATAATCGTTTTCAATGCTATCCACTTCAGTTTCCCTGGAACATAATTTCCGCACAATAGATAGGTCACCTGCTCACTTACAATGTTTTGTTATTAAAAAGAAATTTCTTTATTTAAATCAATGTTATGGCCATATTATCATTGTAAACTGTAATAATAGCAATGTAATATCATCAATTGTGGCATCATCAATTGTATCATCATCGCGACATTTGTACAGCAGTGTGCCATTGACATTTGACAAGTTATTAAAAGCATAGAATTTCACCTGCTTTATATATCATGCACATTGGTAATAAATCTCGGTTTTCAGTAGTGTTGGAGAAAGAATGTTGGGCCCACTACAGCATTTGTTTAAAGATTTTTTTTTGTCCAATGTGATTTTTTTTTGTGTGTGTCAAGGAATCACCATGGATGCTCAGTGCATAATTCTTCAACATCACGTGATTAAGATCTTTCGCGTGAAACGCATTTATGTCCATCAATTTCATTAAATCCGGCGACATTTGTTCCCTATTTTGGAAATGAAAGGAAATGTAGTAAGCAGTTAAAACTTCTATCTATGACTTATGACTGAGTGAGAATATACTCAGGCGGCGTGCTTTGAATTGCCGATCTAGAATGTAATATGTCTTTTCATATATTAGTAATCATGAAATTTTTTTTAAAAGATTAAATACTAGCATTTGTTTCTTTTTGTATTGTTCAAAGCTGCGGGCAGGAAAAGTCATTGCAAAAAAAGATTAAAAAAAAAAAAAAATCACGTGTCTTAATTTGCCGCTATTGATGTTTTGAAGGTCGCTGAGTTATTTCTTTAAGTTCCGTTAAAGGTTTTATATTTTAATTAAGAAATTCCATGCTTTCGGTTAAAACTTTTTACTTTATGAATCAAGTTCTGAAATTGTGTTTGAAAAAATGATTTTATTTCCTTGTCGCGTGTATTGCATTTCTATTATATTTTTGCTTTATTATTTTCATGCGTATTTTAGTGTATTTTAAGATATGGTCACTTTTCTCCGTACATAAAATTAATTAGGTCCATGCAGAATTTTATTTTCATTGAGGACAGCCCAGTGGAGTATTTTCATTGCTAGCTCCATCTTCAAATGTAATTTTTATCGCTTGCTATAATCATAAAAAAAATTCATGCATTTTATCACATATATGGTCTTTTAGAGACTGATGTCGTTTAGAGAATTTTATTGGCAATTTAATCAGTCTTCTGAAATGACACTCTACACTCTGAGTATGGCCATCACTGTAGTCACGTTTTTTTCCAATTAAAAAAAAAATAATAAGATTAGAGATAAAACCTGGGATACATGAGTGAAAAGAAAATAGGTTAAAGGAAACAGATTCCTCCACGAAACTATCATTTTAAATATGCTTTTAAACACTAGGGTCTCAACGTTGTTCTGTATTCGTAAGTTCATAAAACAACTAGGCAAAAACCACACCGCACTTTCCCAAATTAAAGCTAGTGTAAATCTATAGTTGATTAATATAATCCAAATAACACTTTTAAAAATTTTAGTAATCAACTTATTTAACATTGAAATCCTTCGGTTACAGATTAATTAATGCACAGCAATGAAATACACATGGTTGAAAACTCTTTTACAGATAAACCTACTTTAAAACTACTACCTACTTTCAAAAGAACTTTTCAGAGCCAAAAAATGCATTGAAAATCTCTTTAGAATTTTTACTTTAGGATGTCACATAATGAATGTTTAGAAGGAAGCTAGAACTTGTAGGTTGGTTGGTTGTTTTCAGATTATCTGGTGCCGTCAGCAACACGAGGGCTGTAATGCGCCGAAACATTCGTCATTTGACAAGCCAAAATACATTTACAAACACCCATGCCTAACACGGGACTTGAACCCGCAACTAGCACGCTAATCATTATACCGTTTGTTCGGCTATGAACATGTAGGAAAGACGAATAACCGTCGAGTCTAATTTTGAGGGTTTCAATATAATACATTTTACGCTATTTTTCCAGTATTGCAGATACCGTTACAGAAATAAAATTCTACATCTTCTCTTTAAATTATTGACAAGATATTGAAACATACTATATAACATTAGTATTTGTATAATTAATTCCTAAAGACCCATTTTCAATGCTGAGAAGTTAACCCAATAAAACCCTAAATGAATATTATATTATGTAGTTCTAAAAGGTGAACAGAAAGTATAAATGTATTAAGAAAAATTATTGCGCAAAAACTATTATATTGATTGACATATATATTTTTATCTTCATAGAAATGGTAGTTGCAATTCTTAAGTTACTTATGAAAATTAATAATAACTTTAGTCAAATTTAACAGGCACCCCCTTTGTAATTAATGGAAAGTTAAGCGGGTAATGCTGTTCTCGTTACGCCTTTTTCAATATTTGTTCCAGAAAAACTTGTCACAGCCTTTGTTTGTCTAGCATTTAAGCATTTTTCTGACCAACGTGTGGCGAGAACTGGATTATTGCATTTACATAAAACACTTTTTTTATACTTAGGCTGGGTGAGCAATATAGTTAAATTGAGTAACAGTTGTCGACTATACCTAGTTTCTACCAAACTTTTAATTAGACTAAAAAATGATGTTCATCAAAAACTTAAGCACTACACTAAAAAATTTCTAAAACATATTTCAATTAGTAAAATGATTTAAGCACAATTAATATTTTAATCCGGTAAAGTATTTCTGTTCACCTTAAATATCGATATATCATATGAATGTCAACATTGAAAATCTTTAACTTCCGATTTTCTTTTTAGATTTGGCAAGAAATCGAGACTGTCCTGCTTTCAGCCGAAACTGACATTGAGTTTGATGATGCACACAGGCATTTAGGACTTGGTAATTTGATCAACAAAGAGTCCAGGGGAAACTACTCAATGCTTTACCACCAAGCAAAAATCAACCCCTATCTGCCAAGCGAGTATTCATTTAATAACCTGGAATCTACAATTAAATCGGTAAATGATATGTCTTTTATAATGTCAGAAAATAAAAGTGCTAGTTGTGAGTGGAAGCTCATTTAGAAGAAAATATTAAATTATTTATGACGAAATCAGGATATTAAGATGAATATGATATTTAAAGTTTAAAAATAATAACCGGATGCATATACATATCATACAATTATGTCACCACTTTGTAGACGCCGACCAAACGGTATAGTGGTTAGCGTGCTGGCTTCTAGACCGCGAGGTTGCGGGTTCGAGTCCCGCATTAGGCATGGGTGTTTGTAAATGTATGTTGGCTTGTCTAATGACGAATGTTTCGGCGCATTATAGCCCTCGTGTTGCTGACGGCGCCAGATAATCTGAAAACAACCAACCAACCACTTTGTAGATAACATAAACTAAAAATGTGGCCAACTACACTCGAGTGGCACGATACGTATCAGTACAAATTACAAGAACATCCTTAACAAATAATAATGAAATAAAAATTTTATCCTTACTCAGATATTTAAGAAGTCCTCGTAAGGATAATTCCCTATACACGGTATATGTTACAATCTTGTACCCAGGTGCATTTAGAAACTGCTTAGTATTAACCCTTTGCACTCCAGTGACGCCTCTCAGGCGCCACACGATTGGATGCCAAACCACGAGAGGACCATTAGGTGTGATGCGGAAATTCGATGCAAGGCCAATGACTGTGTTTAGTTTCTATGAAGCAAATCCATAAACACCAGCCGAACCTAAAATGTCTAGAGTTGCTGATTCCTCCGCGCGAAAAAGGCCTGGAGTGCAAAGGATTAAACCTTGACATTTGGTGAGTAGATATGAAAAAGATCACTTAACCAGTTAACTGAGTTTAACGAGTATGCTCGTCATGGAGAAGTAAGTGCAAGAATTTTTTTGTCATGACGAGTATACTCGTCATGCGTAAAAAGTAGTGACAATTGGCTATTTAAATTGTAATTATTATGAAAAACGAAACATATTCTCAAATTTCAAGATGTTTAGAATGTTTTGAGGACAGTCCGAAATAAAACAAAAAATTATAAAATATGAAAAATTTGAGATAAGAGCATGCGTCCCCGCATGCACCGGCTGAAACAGCTTTGGTTTGGTTGTGGGTTTACTGCTGCAAGAGCAACTGGTGTTCTATTTGCAAAGTCCCATTGTGTGTAGTACCCTGTTTCGGAGAATACCACTCCACAACAGGAATTTAAATTTTTAACTTTAGATATATTATTCTTGCGTTTTTCGTTAATTATGTAATACAAGTTAAATAAATAAATATTAGTTATAAAATTAGCAATTTTATAAAATAAACCTATCTTTTTGATGCAATATTTTAACAGCGACATTTACTCTGTGCTTGACGACTATACTTGTCATTGATCGAATTTTTGTGACACACAGAAATTCGCACTTTCGAAACGGAAAGACACAGTTAACTGGTTAATGAAATGACACAAATTAAAAACTCGAAAATAGCGTCTGATATATTTAATTTGATATTTGAAATCTTTTCGTCAATGCATTTGTAGTGGCTCCACCTGGTTTTGTTTTTCGCTATTTTAATTTTCATTTATAATAGACAGATATTAAATGAAAACCATATATGGTCATTTCATTAAGGGTTGGTTGGTTGTTTTCAGATTATCTGGCGCCGTCAGCAACACGAGGGCTATAATGCGCCGAAACATTCGTCATTAGACAAGCCAATATACATTTACAAACACCCATGCCAACACGGGACTCGAACCCGCAACCTCGCGGTCTGGAAGCTAGCACGCTAATCATTTCATTAAGGGATCTTTTTCGAAACTACTCACCAAATTTTAAGGTTTTAGGGCAATTAGTTTCTAAATGTACTGGGCTAGAAGATTGTAACATAGAAAGTATAAAGAATGATCATTATTAGGACTTTCTATTAAAAGAAATGTTTCCGATAAAGAACCCCCCAAAGAAATTTTAGTACATGTGTGGTGTTGCGGTTCGAATTCAACCAATTTCTTACCTCTTCGAATATTGTAATTGTTAATTGTGCAATTGTTGTTACCATTTCCCGTAAATTAATTATAAATTTTTAAATAAATGCAGAAATTTCGTTAAATAGAAGCTTTGTTTTACCCTTCAATTTCGCAATCGGGAAATTATAAGTTGCGTATAATATTTTACCGTTACTAGGGAATAACTATGGCGAAGTTCTAAGAGTCAATAGAGCTTCGTGAAGGCTGCATTTTTTTACGTAGCGACACTTAATGAGAGAGAGTGAATGCAAGACTAAATCCAGGCAATACTAAAATTAAGTAAACTCATTTAATTTAGTTTTGTTCTCAACAGAGTTTGTGAAATTCATCCCGGAAAAGTAATTAATATATAGTTTTTCAATAATTGTGGAGGCATATTTAAGATTGTACTTGATATTTAATTTTAAATAGAAACAAATGCGAAGCATTTTTTATGTTGGTCAATTTTTTATCTGAACACTCCTTTTTTATGGTGATTTTAAGGGTTTTCTTTCCCTTTTTTTTTTTTTTTTTTTTAGAAATCATCTAATGATATTTAAAAAATTGTATTTTTATTGTATTACCTAATGAAAGACCAGAAAAAATAGAATGAAAGCAGGTTACTTCTGCCATTTTTATTGATTGGTTCATTAATAGAAATGCTTGAATTTTTTTTTTTTTTTAATTAAAACTTTTTATTCTGAAAGCCTACGGAATGGATAATCTCCTAAATTTTAAGGCATTACCAATTTTCTTTTTAAATCAAAACTTTTCATTCTGTAAGCCTAAAGAACAGATAATCTCCAAAATTTTAAGGCATTAACCACATTTTTTAATGTGCATGAAAAAAGGCTTTCATGTACTTTAAGAATTGCTTTGAAATACACATTACTACTGTTCAACTAGTTTTATTATGATATAGCGGGTAAGGTTGCTGACAATAAATTTATTTGATCTCAGTTCGATTCTGTGATAAAATATCATTGTCTGAAGGCCATATGTGGTCAGTAAGGATCATATGATTGCAAAATTTCTCACTATGTGTTTACCTTCTATTGCTGGGTTCTTGTCAGTATGTATTGGGTGAGCCAATAAGTCATACCCGCTGAACCTAGAATGTCCACAACTGTTGTGGAGAATGGTTGGTTGGTTGGTTGAACTCCCGGCTGGGAGTGGAAAGGAAGGACTTTGTGAACTAGCATCTGCCTCCGCATATATATGTGAGAGAACCACCTCTCTGGAACAGGTTGAAGTAAAAAAAAAAAAAAGAACTAATAAAAAAAAGGGGGAGGGGGGATATCAAATCATTTTGGTGCAGAAGGAATTTTGTGAAGTTGCCATTTCAATGTTTTCTTCGGGTGAGGACGTGGACACACCGACACGAGTCCCACAAACTTTAAACCTTTAATTGTGGAGTATTTGAGCATGATGTTAACAATGAGCAAAGTCCTATTTTTGAAATAAGTGGGTCAGGTGTATTAGAAGAAATATTTGTACATGAGAATAGTAATTTATATCGGCACGAACTTGCATTCAGTCATTCTCTTTGAAATTCATAAAATAGTTGTACTTTTTCCCACACCTTTAATATAAGTTTGGTAGATAATAAGAGTATAAAACATCTGCACTTTAAATTAGTATTGTAAACTTATTTTCAAGTCTTTTAATTTAATTTTATTTATCTTTTGATATTTTTAGTACGAGCTCAATCCAACCTGGAAACCACTTCCAGCACCCTTCCATCTCAACAACACACAAACCAACTTATCTCCAACCCACTTCCAGATTCCCTCCATTATCCCATCTCATTCTTACTTCAACAACAACGATATTGTCAGCCCTGGCATCAGTCCATCAGTCGTAGCCAAACTAAGAAGGCGAGGTCGCCGTCCTACCACCAAAGGACGCAGGATTACCTTCCACAGGTGCACCCATGAAGGGTGCACCAAAACTTACACCAAGAGTTCGCACCTGAAGGCTCACGTGAGGACTCACACTGGTGAGAAGCCGTACGCCTGCTCATGGTGCGGCTGCGGATGGAAGTTCGCCAGGTCAGACGAGCTGACTAGGCACTTCAGAAAACACACCGGAGATAGGCCTTTCCAGTGCAGATGCTGCGACAGGACGTTCGCCAGGTCGGATCACTTGGCTTTGCATATGAAAAGACATGCGGATTTACTGTGAAGTCACTTTGAACACATGAGAAATTAAGCCTGGATTTCTTCCAGGTGCTGAGACTATATGTTTACCCACGTATTTTGAATGATCTTTTGCACATGTCCGTCAAAAATGTCACACAGGGTCAACCTTTACAGAAATAATAAGGAGAAAAGCTGATAGGACGTGAAAAAGGCCACGAGCCTACCTCTCTTCACATGAAGAGCTATGTGGATCATTAAAGATGCTTCCTTAAAAAGCCCAAGGGAGATTATGCTTCTAAAACTGATACTATGACAGGACATTTACCGGACCCTCATTCAAGGTGCTTCAAGAAATGCACGAAAGATTGACGCTTCCAATGAAGATAATACGACTGATGCTCGGTCGGATTTTGAATCAAATAACCTAATTACTTAGTTTAATTTTACGCTTGTGGTAATTCAAAATGTATCACCAGTTAAGTCAGTGCAGTTCAACAGTACATTTTCTAGATCTTACACTTAGAAAAGGACCTAGAGGCACGCAACAGACGCACCACACAGATCTGCAATATGTCAGGATTGGGTAGTTTTTTTTTTTTTTTTTTTTTTTTTTTTGTCCAATAAACTTTAGAATGCTATCATATTTATTATCTTGTGCTGAGTTTGAGCTATATGTTTAAAAGATGTATTTTATCAATTGGTTCAGTGGTATAGAATTATTTGTTCGAATAGGATGCGATCTCCGTATAGAGTAGAATGACAAGTATTTTTTTATTAAAGATCTCTTTCAAAGTTGCCTGCTATCTTACTTGTGAAGTTACCTGATTAATGGACTGTATTTTGCAAACATTATCAGTGTTATAAAATAGATGTTGGATCATTGTTCGATCATTTAAATGGAGTGCTGAATGATATATCTCTTCTTAGGAAGAAATGTTATGAAATATCTTTGATCTTTTAATTTGGCTTTTTGTGCTAAATTTCTAAAATGTTAGAAACATTATTTTACTTTAAGTTTGAAAACAAATTACTTTCTCCATTAAATAAGATATGTCGTAATTTGATCCTGCAGTCCTTCAAGTAGAGTGTTATACTTGATTTGCAGAAGGGTGATACGATGATTTGAATAGTCTAATAGTGTTGAACTAGGTTCTATATAACTTGACTCTCATTTGGATCAGGACCAAATGTTTGTTGGAAAGGGATTTATGGAAGTGGTTCTTCCCATACTGTGGTATAAAAGAAATGTTAGGATGTGATGCGATCTTATGGAACAGATTTTATTGTCTTCAGTTTGACAAATAAAAAGCCACAGCTTTAAAGAACGACGACTTATAAAGTACCCGTGAATTTTACCATTATATTTTTTTAGACTTTTATAACTAATAAATGGACTGTATTTTGTAAACAACTTATAAATTGCTATAAATTAAATGAAATATTTTGATCTACCCGTCTTGTTTAATTGAAAACTGGATTTTAATGCAACAAATTCAAACAGATTTATCTCCAGAATTTTACACGATGAGTCAAAAGGGTTTAAGCATTTCTCAAACTCAAATTTTTAAACTGAGTTTAATATTAAATTCACTGAGCTCTTGATTCTCATTTACTCAACTAGGTATGCATTTGTTCAGTAAAACACTATATATGAGAAATTTATAAAAATATTAACTAATCTTCTTTACTACTTATATGAAAGAGAAAAACATTTGTAACTATAACATAGCGACTATAACTCAACTATAACATAGCGACTATAACTCAACTATAACATAGCGACTATAACTCAACTATAACATAGCGACTATAACTGAACTATAACATAGCGAATAAGGTTACACTTTTTTTATGTCTGAATTCTGATCACCTGAAATGCGTAAACGTGGAAACTCCATCTTTAGTTGGAGATATTTTTTAGGATAATTAAAATGGTCTGAATATTTTTGAACTTTATAGATAATTTTTTCTATCATTTTATGTTCATAAAAATGGATGAAAAATGGAAAATAAAAAAATAAAATTTCAATGTTTTTTGTTGGGGAAAGATTAAAAAGTTTGATTTCTCTTTCTAAATTTGAGTGGCATATGCATAACATAATGTAAAAACATATCCGAACCCAGATAACAAATAACTTAAATGCATAACCGTCCATAGTATTTAAAATGATCAAAGGACAAAGTTCCCTATTATTGAATAAAGTACCCATATTCTTCAATAAGAAAGTTCACCATGTACTTTTTTAGCAATCAAAAGACATTTATCCTATCCACATTTGGAAAAATCGATCCCTGAAAGTTGGTTCATCAAAATCGGAATTCGATTTTTCAATGAGTGGTCTTGTTGAAATTTGTACCAAATTTCAAAGGTGTGACTACACTGGAAGTGAATCATTTGAATATTCCTCGTTTCGAATGTTTAACCTCTTTTCGACCTCTTAAAGTTGGCTATTCGAGATCAACTTTTCTGTGCTTGTCCTTGATGATATTTGGGACAAATTTTGGAGTTGGGACTATATTAGAAATATTGGACGTGGGGTTGGTTGTTGGTTGGTTGTATTCAGATTATCTGGCACCGTCAGCAACACGAGGGCTATAATGCGCCGAAACATTCGTCATTAGACAAGCCAACATACACTTACAAACACCCATGCCAACACGGGACTCGAACCCGCAACCTCGCGGTCTAGAAGCTAGCACGCTAACAACTATACCGTTTGGTCGGCATTGGACGTGGGGATATTCCAAGTTTAGAACCCTTAGAATTGGATAATCGAGATTGGAATAAACCACAACTTTTTAATCACTTAAAATTAGTTTATCAAGATCGGAATAGCTTACTCCTCTTTCTATATTTGTCTTTGTTGACATTTGTACAAAATTTCAGTTGTCGCTATGTGGGAAGTGGTTGAATCAGTGATTAGTCAAAGAACGAGTGAGTCATTCAGTGACTGCTTTAGAATTTAAATATAGGAAAGATAAACAGTTCACCGTCGGGTAGACAAAAACATTGACCGACCAGTTTCTCTAATTGAACGGTCACCAATCGACAATCGGAACCGCTCTGTCACGCAACGCCACAGTAACTACCAAACATTGCTATGTTTTTGTGACGTCATTTCCCGTCAAAATACTATGCCTCTCTCCTATAAAAATAGAAGAAAACGCATCTTCCCCCTCTCAAATACATTGTGATTCTTGACTTGGTTGACAGCAGGAAGACACATCAGAAGTTATGCCAGATTTGATTGAAAAGGTACTGCTCTTCAATTTGGCGAAAAAGTATCGTAATGTAATTCTCATAATTTGTTTAAATTTAGTACTTAAAATTTATATATTTTGCTTGGAATATGGTTTTATTGAAATTATATTGTACAGCAAACTATTCTTTAAACATTGTAGTAATTTTGTTTAAGGAAATAAATTTTTGTAAATTGTTTTCGATCGTGAAGTCGCATAATAATTGCAAAAAATACAAAATACTAATAATAAAGAAAACTTATTTGAAACAACAATAAAAAAAAAAATTATATAAATTTATGAAATCGCATGAAATTTCAAAATAAAGGAAATTTAAGTTTATATTTTGACATTGAATCATTCCTGTGATGTTCCTGGTACAGATGTAGATAATCCCTGGTATCCATATTTTTGACTTCCTTGCGGCGTAAGCGAACATGTCCCAATACATATTAAACGTTGCGATATTACTGGAAATTTATAATTGTAACACAAATAAACTTAAAACTTTAGTTGATAAACTTTAAAGAAGAGCACAGAAAAAAGGTTAGGATAGATCTTTCACCTGTACTCTCAAGGAAATCAGATACTGAGTATGGTTTTGAATCTTTTTTACTGCAATAGTCATTGCTTTTATTCATTATAAGACTGGAAATCAATAGTTTTTTTACCACTGCACTATCACTGAATGTTTCAAACATTCATCAAATGTATTAAATATTTCCACATTGGAAAAAATAGTACTTGTAACTTATTTGAGATTTAGTATTTCTCAATGCTGTGTTGTAGAAATGAAAATGCAACAGAAGTTCAGGTATAGAACGTTTGATGATGATCATTAGGTGGGATTAGTAGTAGGAGGGATGGGGTAACTTAAACGCGCAGTCCTATCTTGCTTTTCAAGGGTAGATGAGCGATAGCAAGGGTGCTTAAATTCATTTAGATGCTTGGATCGGCATTGCCCGGTATCCAATAGGTGATAAATTTTAGAAACAGAAATTTGAAGATAGTTAAGTATTTAATTCTAAATGAGACATCTAATTAGCTTGGAGAAGTAACAAAAGTTTATAACTGGGGACACCTGAATTAAGTGGTAAGAATCTATATGCAAACACTCTCATTAAAAAGCATAATAGTGTTCCTGATTATCCCATTATAAAATGTAATTAAATATTTCTATGCCCTATCTTTTGTCGTTGTGGAGGTATATTCCCGTTTCAAAATATGTTCTAGCCAATGCATTACCTATAGCTGATCTGAATTTCAAATGCAACTTTCAACGTCATCTGTTTTATATATTTTAGTGCATCCAACCTAAACTTTACCTGAATTTAAAATTCCCTTAAATTTACACAAGTGATTTGAAAGATAATTTCCTGAATAAATATAAAAATATATAAGTGGCATCTAGGTAACATTTCAATCATTTTCTGTCCCTATTGTTTTTATCGCGATGATTTATAGGGGTCTTAAGCATTTCTATTATAATTCAATAGATGGCAGCACTAGACTACAACAAATTTTGCAAGTTTATCGCAAATCGCGCCAACCGGATAGGAATATAGAAACTCTCCCAAAATGGGAATAGGGATTCCTTACAAATTGCAACCCAAGTTGTTTAACAGTGAAACTAATAAGGCTTAAACCCTAGAGTCATCTTACCAGCTTACCACGTCCTCTCAATCGCATTTGCATTTCTGTTTTTCCCGTCACGGCGGTTTTCTGTATTTCCTTAAACAATAACACTTTTTTGGAAGTTTTAGTAAGATTTTATCTCAAAAACTACGAGAGATATAGAAATAAAGTTATTTTCAAATGTGTAAAACACCTTCTATTTAATTTGAACTGAATGTAAACAACTTCTTTTCATAAGCTGTAAAAAAAAAAAAAAAAAAAAAAAAAAAAAAATCCATGAAAATGTACTGTGAAATTAAACAAATTAAAATATTACAGTCTTTGACTATAAAAGGTTGCTTTTACCCACAGTTGCATTAAGTCCAGAAAGCAATTATGAGCAATTTGGTGACATTGTATGATAGAAATTCCCATCTGATAATGTTCAAGACATCCCTGACTATTCAGAGAGCCATAAGTAGGTGAGAAAATTTGTCACCAACAGTGCTAGAAGTGTGGGTAGACGCGGGGTGACCAGTGGTGTAGTGTAAAATTAAAAGGTGTGGGAACGCTATGTCGCGTCGTTACAAATGTTTTTTTTTTTCTGCGCGTGTGGGAGAAGGGTAGGGGGAGAAGAGAGTGAAAATGACAACTTTAAATAATTTTATTAATATTACTTTAATAATCTCAAAACAGCAAATGAGCGCCCCAAAAATTTAAAAAAAAATGTGTGTTTTGACTTATTCTTTCATTATATATACTTTTTATAACTGTTATACAATTTGTTTTGCACAACTCATTTTAAATTTTTTTTTAATACTTTATAAATGGATTATAAGACATTTGCAAACATATTATTGACACAGATTTTTTACAACAATTTTCCAAAATTTCGGAGATGCCTTACATGCAATGGGTTCGGATAAATTCCCAGATTCTATAGCTCCTCGAAATCTGTTTTCAAAATGAATTAAAAAGATTGCGACTGTTGCAGATGTCGATTGAGAGTTTTATGGCTTTTCTCCTTCGCAAAAAAGAAGGGAAAAAAATGTAGAGAAGTTCCTTTTGCTTGATTGACCCTTCCTTTCCTTTTCCAAATTTGCTCCATTAATAAAATAATTGATAAATTAAAATCCATCAGTCGATTTAAAATTTCTTGAGAAAATATTAATTTATGTTCCATTTCCAATCACATCCAATTTTAAGCGGGATATTTCAATGTAGACTGATTACTTGCCAGACGTATAGATTTGTTTGGAACATTTCTGATTTTTTTTTTAATCTTATCCAGTTCGATTTTGTCATTTCGACAGTGGTGAGGATTAGGTGACAATAATAGTCAAAAGTGGGTATGAATCGAAGGAGAAAGCAAACTACAAAATATACATGATATAGCCATCAAAATCACTAGATTTTAAAAAAGATCGAGGGAAATTTCCTCCCCTTATCGCCGCCACTGAATTTGGTTATTTTTTTTATTTTTTTTTAAAGGAAAATATTTTTTTTTTAAGAACTACTGCAACACTTTTGGGATAAACTCTGAAATAAATGTAAATGTAATAGCTTTCCCATTCTTAAACAGAAAAGCAATTTAATTTTGAATTTTAAACTACATCTTAATTGCTTTCCTACTTCTTCTCAGCCCAATTTCGATGTATTATACCCATCATTTACAAAACCATTAGCAATTTCATATTAAGGAAAATCAAACATGCAGAACCGGCCTAAGAGTAAAATGTTCTGTGTGCAAAAAAGAGTTTTGGCCCCCCTTACAATGAAAATGGGCGTAGAAAACCCTCCAAAAATGGTTTGAGTGCTCTATATGGTATGGGTGCAAATTATTAAAATCGTAGCATTTTCTGCACTAAATAACATTATTTTAAGTCAGGTTTTATTAAGGAACCCACGGGATACAATTTTTTTTTTACAAAATGTAAAAATTGTAATAAAATTAATTTCATAAGAATTTAATAAAATGCATGTTATTAAAATTACTGATTTTTGCTACACATTACATTTTTTAGTAGTCCTCAGCTCTTAGCGCAAGCCTTGGTTCCCCTTCGTAACCCTGGGTTGTGAAAGGCTGCAATTCGGCTAATGTAGCATTAACAGTACGGCCAAGTTAAAGTGATACAAAATTAACAACTGTTCAATTATGTCAAAACAACGTAGCGGAGCGCTTGAAGCCAGTCTCTTTACTGTACTTACAAGCAACATTTTATCTATTGAACTAAACATATTCAAATTCACAAACAAACTAATATATACAAAAGCGAAGTTAATATAAAGGATTTAAAAATCAATACTGTTTTGTGAGCATATTTTTTCATGTTCAAACAAGTTATCAGTTTGATTTTCCCAATATCTGTATATAAAATAAATATTTTTCAATTTCTGACAAAATATAAATGTATAATTCCGCGATTTCAAAACACCTTAAAAGCTAATACAAAATATCAACATTCTGCTCTTACCTATCTGGAATTTTAGCACCAACCAATTTATTCCGTCAGAATCTCAGGTTTGCTTCACTTTTTTGGATTGTCAAAAAAAAAATAAAATACTGTCGTTTGTTTTTTCCTTTCGAACGAATTCATTTCTTAGGTACGGTGAGAGGTTTACAATTAATTTATGAAGAAATCTGTGATATAAAATTTAAAAAAAAAGGAACTCTTCCGTTATCCGGTCGCAAATGTCGCAAAGCGAAGCGAATGACAAAGCATCAGTCAACAGAATAAAAGTCGAAAGCGTTCAATTATAAACAAATATAAAAATATTATTTATTAGTAAGCAAAACAAGTTTACTACTGAATTGAAAACAAATTTAAAACAAAAATTAAGATGGAAGAAAGGAAGGAAAATGTGCTTTGTTTTGAAAATGAATTCAAAGAATAGAGCACCTAGACCCAAACGAACTTTCCCCTTATGGTTGTAAGAAGAAATTTGCAAAATTTAAAAAAAAAAGAACAAAAAAAAACCATAACTTTTGTTATGAAAAAAACATATCTATATGTGACAGACCACAGTTTTGTTCTTTAAAAATGTAGATAGTGGCGTTAATTTGAGTATGGAAGTTTCAGTCATTATGAACCATACAAATTTGACGTCTGGAATTCATCTACAAAAACAGATCATTCCTTGAAGTGGATAATTGCCATTGAATGAATCATAGCTAGATATAAGCATACATGTCAGTTCATTTCTAATGAAGGAGAAATGGTCATGTGTGGGGTGCCGCGCCTCTTTGGAGTGTTTTACAAAACTAAAACTTGCTTGCTCAGCTCTGCAGTTATGTAGACGAAAGCAAAGTTCTCACGAAATGACTATTTCGTTTGCTTACTTGGCTTTGTGTCTAGTATCACGAAAAAGAAAAGAAGAAAAAAATGCAAATTAAAAAATATATATATATATATTAGATGAGGGAACGTCGTTCCGCCTTCTAAAAAGGTAAAGGATCGCCGTTCCTACGCGTTCCCGCTCCACTACACCCCTGGGGGTGACGCGTCCCCCCACTTGTCCAGAAAATACCCATGCGTCCCCCCACTTCTTAAAACACTGAAATCCATCCCCCCCACTTCTAAAACCACTGAAATCCATCCCCCTACTTCTAAAACTACCGAAATCTATTCCCCCAATTTCAAAAAACATTCAATCCGTCTAAAAACTAAAAGGGGAGGGGGGAAAAATAGAATTAACCATTTTCATTACTTCTGCTTTTTCTGGCTGTTTGTTAATTTTTATACTTTCATTTTTCTTTTGTTTAAAGCAGATTCAGTCAATTTTTCTTGGAAATGCGCGGCGAGTTTCGGTACCCGTTGTCTGGGATTATTGAGGAGTGGATAGAAAAAGACACATTTACACTCTATCATTTCCTGTTTTGTCCTCGACCATTTACTTTAAAATGTTTTGCGTTTTGTTGATTATTAGTAGAAAACAATGTATTATTCCTCCAGCTTAACCATTAACTCTTACTTCTGATTCTAAACGGCATTTATATTTGCAATCCATCTAGTACAAAACAAGATGAGATTGATATATTTGGCTTCAAAACTGTAAGAAAAATGACTCCGATACACTACAGAACGTTGAGGAAGGAGCAGTGGAAAATGTGCAAGTGCATCAAGTTGAAGAGACCACGTGGAGAGAGAATCTAGCACGTGGCAGCAATAGTAAGCAAAAACGCACTGCATTAATGATTATCCAAAGTATTGGACACAAAATGATACGCACCTTCAGAAATACAACGAGTATCCATGGCTTATTTGTGAAGAACAAAAACTTGGATGCAACACATACAAAAGGCTGCTAAAAAGCTTGAAACTAGAAAATAACAAGGTTTGAAACTTTCTAACGAATGGGTTGGGTGTAACATTTTACCACATGGAGACAAGAAATTTGACTAACGAATCCTTAAGAAAGCAGATTTTTAAACACAAAACCAGTAAAACTTATAAATGTGCAGGAAAAATTATCCTTGCAATTTTTTTACTTTCAATTTTTGAATGCACGATACAATACTTGTATATACTGGGTGGCCCAGCGGGTAATGTTTGAAACAAATAAAAAATTAAAAACAAATAAGAGACATGAGAAGAATTTAATGACGTTTATTGAATGGACATATTGGGCAATTAATGATAAAGAGGTTCGAAGTGCCCGCCATCTTTAACAAGGACAGCAGTTAGGCGGTTCTGGAATCCAACCATTACTCGTGAGCAGGCCTTACTGTCAATCGTGTCGACAGCAGTTGTAATGGCGGTTTTCAGTTCTGGAAGGTTCGTAGGACTTGTCTGCCACACTTTGCTCTTCAAATAACCCCATAGGTAGTAATCGCAGGGGTTCAGATCTGGTGAATATGGGGGCCATTCGATATCACCTTGGAAGTGCGATGGGTAATCTAACCCAATGATTCGATCGCTAAAATGCTCATTGAGCACCTCGAAAACATCCGCCGTACGATGTGGTCTTGCTCCATCCTGCATAAACCAATGACTTTGGACCAAGTCATGACCATGAAGAAAAGGGAGGAACTCCTCGTCCAGGAACTTTCTATAATTCGCCGCGCTTAGAGTTCCATTGATGAAAATAGGGCCAAACACACCATGCGAGGATATTGCACACCACACAAGAAATTTTTTCGGGTGGAGGCTTCGGACAACAGTGATCTCAGGCCTTTCTCTGCCCCAGTAGCGATAATTCTGTTTGTTCAGATGGCCATCCAAACTGAAGTAGGCCTCATCTGAAAACCAAATTTTCTTTACATCAATTTCACCTGTTTGAAGTTTTTCAAGCATAAGCTGTGCAAACTCAGATCGTCTTTGTGTATGGTCTTCGGTGAGAGGTTGGGTTACTTGAATTTTGTAAGGCGACAATTCGAGCTCTTTCATTATTCGCTGAAGTGATGTACGCTTTATTCCCAGCATTTCTGCTGCTCTCCTTACAGATCGGGTCTGATCGGCAGCGAAAAAGTCGTCGACGACCTGTTTTGCACCGTCTGTGACCACAGTAGCAGTGGCTGTAGCCATAGCTTTTTTATCGTCTTCCACCGATCCAGTACGTTTGAACTTGGCATACAGTCTACAAGGAAGAGGATTGAAACACATTTTTCAGAACAAACATGGAAGCAAAAAGGAAAACATTTGTACCGTAAAACGCACAAAATGACTCACCTTGCCATAGTCCTTTTGTTTGACCAAATCTTGTTGTGGAACTTCTCCTGCCATGCTCGTTGAACTGCCTTCACATTTTCATCACATCTGGCCATTTGTAGCACAATAAAGACGCGAACATCCGTCGAATATTCACTAAAACCAATTAAGCATAGATTTTCTTCTTAAAAAATATACCAAGCATGTAGGGAAATGCGAAATGTAATGACACTGAGAAAAAGTTTTAAGTCACTGAAAAAAAAAACTTTTTTATGTCATAGTGTTATAAAAATGTATTATACTACTTTGTATAAAGATATAGGTATTTTCACTTGGTCAAATTTTAACTTGGGAAGAACTAAAAAAAAATAAAAAGACAAAGTATTTAAAAAAAAAAATTCCTTATTAATTTAATTTTATGAAAGTATGCTTATTTAGAGGCAATTTTTAAATCTAAATAAACAGTTATGTATATAATGTTGAATTATTACTTCACTTCATCTCTTATTTCCTAATAAAAAAACTAAGTCGCAGAATATTCACTAAAATAACAATAAATTTTGGACCCTTGTTCGTGTTGAAAATTGTTTCCTTTCTACTAGTTAATTGTTATTTATTTAATTGTTATAAATTTATTGTTATTAGAAACGAAATTATAAAATTTATCGTTGAGAGGGTGCACTTGTCACCAACTTTTGGCCGTCCCCCCACCTTTTTTTTCCCCACTTCTACCACTGGTCACCAAATATAATAGTTCTTATCCAAGTTATGATAAAAGGAAAGGAATATAACAAATGTGTATCTCTATACAAGGAATCAAAATATTAATTTAAGTAAGCCTGATGTTGAGAATAAAAAGTTTTTTCTTGAAGTGCCTTGAGCGAAATTACGAAATTACATCATTATCGAAAATCCTTCCCTACGTAGTTTTAGTATTTACTCTTTAAAATTTATAAAAAAGTTTTTTATTACTGTTTTTTTTCTGTTAACAATGCAACAAATACTATAGGTGTGAAAAATAGGCACAATAAACTGTTTGCGTAAACTGTATTTTAATAAAATTGGGGAAAAAGATACTAATTTGGGTAAGTTTGCTGAAATTTTTTACGATTGCTATTTTCCCCCATATCTCCTAGTTGTTGAAAAAATTGGTTGTTCTAGTTTTGGTCATGAAATATAAATGTTATTAGATGCACGTGCATCTTTTTACTTATTCTGTTCATATGACGTGACAACGGAAACGAACATTTAACTCCTTTCGAGTTCTTAAAATTAGTTAATTAAGATTTAAATAGCTCACTTTATTGTCATTTGTAGTAAATTCCAAAATTATGGTTCTATAGGAAGTGGGAGAATTAGTGAAGAGTCAGTGAAGATTCTGACTGTTATATATGAGATAAAAATGTAGTCAATAATATAACCAATAAAAAAGTTTTTAATATAAATCATTCATAGTCATTGCTAATTTGCGTGTGCAATTGCTACTTATTGAGCTCAAATCGAGTTTTCTTACTGTTTGATCGCTACAAACAATACATCCATTTTGAACTATTTGCTAGCTTGTTATTTGAACCTCAAAACTTGATTGAATACATTGTCATCCACAACGAGTTTATCTGCCAAGATTCAGTTCGGTTGGATGACTGTTTCAGCACATGAAACAAAACGCTTCGCTTCTTCGAAACGCCGGCCAAAGAACACAACTAGTTCGGCCAAAATTCAACTACTTTATTCTAATTCAGGGCTGCCACTGACTGTAAGCTTTGAAAATAGTTGCTTTAGTAGCCTCAGACGTTAAAAATAGTAGCCAAAATAGTAGTCTCACACATTGAAAATAGTAGTCTCAGACGTTGAAAATAGTAGCCTCACTTTTCATAAGATCGGAATAAAACTGTTGATTTACATGAAACACGAAAACCCAGAAACACTCTTCTTCCAATTCAAAATAGTGTCTAAAAGATTACATTCCATACGGTAAAAGGCATGTGTCTTGGGGGAGGCGCTATCATATTCATATAATGCGATGGAAGTTGGCAACTCAACCTTACTCCCAGACAGCACCTAAGCAAAAAAAAAAGCTAAACTTCACGCAAAAGCAAAGATAAAAATGGATTGAAAAAACAAGATAACTTTTTTTAACTTCCAAAGTCAAACAACTTTTTTTAGAACCATGTTATAACAACTATACTATATATTGGCAATGGCAATCGAATTTCTTTAGGGCCAGTTTTTAAATTTTTAACAGAATGGCTACAAAATTTGCGAAACAAAATTCCCTGATTTCCAGAAAATTCCCTGATGTGTATCTCTGTCGATGATATCATTTAAAAAAAAACAAAGAAAATAATGGGCAATTTAAAAATATATACATTTGACTATATAAAATTACATTTACATATCAAAGTATAATTGCAACAAAATATAAGTTTAGGCTAAAAATCAAAATAAGCATCTTTAGAGCATGAAAAAGGATGGAAAACATCAACAAAAAAAACAACAAAAAAAAAAAAAAAACAACAAAATTACAAAATTCACATAAACCAATTTACAAACTACACCCATACTTGCTAACTTCAAGAAAAGCAAAAGTAATACAATATTTTTCTTTTTAATTAAAAAAAAGAAAAATTTTTACTTTCTTTAATATATGTTATAAGCTGCATACTGTTTTTAACATAAATTTTAAACAGTGTCCTAAATATTTACTAAACTTGGTCATGCATGAGCATGAAACTTAAATAATCAGCATTTTGCTATTCAGTGACAAATTTCACTAGGTACATATATTTCATGAAAAATTATGTGTTTTGGATTTTGAAGTTGAGAAAAGATCAATAACACATAATGCATGAAAGAAAGTCTTGAAATTAACAGCTTCTCATAAAAATTCATTACTCATAGATATATAGAAATAAAATTTTGTACAACAAAAATACTATCTTAAACCACAAAAGTACATATTAAATGAGGCACAGATTCTTTTTTAATTTTTTGGAGGGGGAGGAGGATACTTCAATTCTTTGTTTGATTTATATTAAACATATAAATCAAAAACACATATCACTTTCAATTAAGTTAAATAAAATGTCAAAATTAAAGTACAAAAAAAAAAAAAAAAAATCAAGTACAAGATCTAACCCATTTTGCTTATGAATGCCTGTAGATTTGTTGCACATGTATAACACAGTGCTGTAAAGTGTTAATAAAAACGAAAAAATATGATGGAATCAATTTGAAATATTAAGTAATTTAGGGTTCCAATATATTCCC
Organism: Linyphia triangularis; assembly: GCA_963978545.1. Taxonomy (NCBI): domain Eukaryota; kingdom Metazoa; phylum Arthropoda; class Arachnida; order Araneae; family Linyphiidae; genus Linyphia; species Linyphia triangularis. The sequence continues at coordinate 67,230,465 of OZ021728.1, forward strand.
ATGACAAAAAAACACAAGACAAGAAGAAAAATAATCATGTCTGTAAAGGATGCAGTCAGATTTAAGTTAGAGGATATTTTTAAACAATAAATCTACTGGTGGTCGCGCTTCTAAATAATAGGATTACTAAAAATCTAACCGAAATAATACGTAAATAATTAGGGTTCTAATATATTCTAATGATAAAAAGCGCAAGGCAAGAAAAAAAATCATGTCTGTAAAGGATGCAAGTAGATTGAAGTTTGCAGATTTTTTTAATAATAAGATACCGGCGGACGCGAAGTTATAGGCAGGGCCGTCACTAAGAATTTTGGTTGGGGGGCGTAGACATCCTTTTGCCGACTGAAATCAAGGCATGTCCGGTGTAAATGTAGAAAATATAAATTAAGGTGCTAATAAATTTTTACCTAATTTTTATTAATGTAAAATTAACGTATAAATAATTTTTAATTAATATATGAATAATTCCTGCATAATTAATTATTAATTAATGTAAAACTAAATGTTAATGCATTTTTTTTTATTTAATTGTGAATTGTTTTATTTAATGTGAAATTAGTTTGAATTATTTTTAAATTACCGTCTAAACAATTTTTAATATTTTATGGCATTTTATTAATACTTACTTAATGTCAAATTTCAAGTAAATTCCCATCACATTATAGTTAAAGTTCCTTCAAATTCATTTAATTTTTCATTTCTTTTTAGTAAATTAACACTTCCTCTCCAAACAAAGGAGATTATTTTTGGAAGCGTTCTTATTTGGGGGCAGGGGGGGGGGGATACATTTATACCTTGCAGATAGATAGAATTCCCCCCCACAATCTTAAACCAATTCAGTAAACTGATTCTCGATCATTTCGATACAAGTTGCATTGCAAAAGACAATTATTATTAAAAACGATTTGTTAATTATTTAATTTTTAAATACTTTTTAACACATTTTCCTAACTAAAAAAGAAAAGATTTTGATTTTTCTTGAAATGTGTATTAATAGTAAAACTTAATTTTTTTGTAATAATTCAATCCAGGAACCTACTTCTTAAAAGTAGTTACTTCGAGTATATATTTTTATCAAAATTGCTCGATTTAATTTAATGATTTTTTTGTGGTGTTTCACTGATGTTGTATGGTTTTTCAGCAATAATTTCTGCAAATATTACTTATTTTTTTAACAATAATCATTTGTTCAAGAAGGAAAGTATACTTGAAAATGCTAGTTTTTTTTTCCCTAAGCGGGATTAAAAATAAAATGGATTACTTTAGCATTAAACCAAACTATAATATTTATGTGCAAAAAGGTAAGTTATTTGCAACTAATTGAACTTCGAATTTTGTGACAAAATACTTTATAAAAAAAGCATTCCGTAATTTTTAGCACAACATACCAAACTGTATAAGGAATAGTACGTGTGGGGTTTTTTTGGGAAAGGTGTGGGGAGGGGGAAAGGTATTCAAATCTACAATGTTAATCCAACCTTGAGGAAGAACAAGTTTCACATTTGATCTTCAAAGCAAGAGAAACATCACTGTCAACATGAAATTTCCAAAAAACCCACCCCCATTTCCCTTACCCACATGTAATGGTTATGATCCTAATTTGATTGATCCTAATTTGAGATTTATTGATCCAATTTGAAATATTTTTAAAGGTATTTAGACTAAAAATCAAGGATAGGTTGGTTGGTTGGTTGTTTTTCAAATTTATTAGGTGCAAGGGCAACACAAAGGCCAAATTGCGTCAGAAATCGAGGATAGGAGTGAAAGGATACTCACAATTTGCAATGCACTGATGGTTGTATTGGACAATGTCGGTCCACAGCTATTTGAGCACGGGGAACATTAAGAATTTTAGATAGTATTATAATAAACCTTTCAATACTTTACCAAAGATTATTTTGTTAGAATAAATTCGATATCGCCTTCCAGTTTACAAGTGGCATGCATTATTTTGGGAATGCATTTTCAATATATGAAGTACAAGGTGGTCATAAAGAAACTTTTCCGATATATGGGCCTCTAGCTTCCGTTCCGTTTAACAGATCGAGATGAGATTCTGAGCTCGAGATTCTGTGAATTTCAACAAATGGCGCTCAAGGTTATGGTTATAGTTACATGCACGAAATTTTCAAATGACAACGTCTACTTTTTCCTGTCGCGAAATGCTCAGCGCATAAGGAAACCCTAAAGAGAGATGGAACGGTACGTGTATCACAAAAAACGGACGCATTATGCTCGCACAAAAAAAAAAAGCTCTGCGAACGGCCAACAAAAACGCGATTGAGGTGCACGATGGAAATTTGCATTTGACAGAGGCCAAAGTTCACATGAGTACCATCACAGGCAATTTAATCGGTTTTCCAAGCTGAATATTTGGTGAGAGGCCTCCATTGCTCCGATCGTGTTTTTGTTGGAAGTTTGCAGATCTGTATTTTGTGCGTCCGTTTTTTGTGATACACGTACCATTCCAACTCTCTTTAGGGTTTTCGCATGCGATGATCATTTCTCGATTGGAAAAAGTAGGCGTTGCTATTCGTAACTATAACCAGGGTAATCGTGAGCGCCATTTTGCCGAAATTCACAGAACTCCGACATCATATCTCTGAATAACTATACCTGAAATCTCATCTCGATCTGTCGAACGAGACTGCCTTTAGAGATCCATATATCGGCAAAGTTTCTTTATGACCATCCTGTACATAACATCATTTATGGAGTTCTACTTGACATTAATTGCAATAACTTTGTAAAATGCGGGTCAATTTTCGCATACAAAATTTTGGTGTTTTGAAATTTTGTATAAAACCTTTAACTCATATGATGTACATTACATATTTTATGTAAATGACGTTTGATGTGTATGTCGTGGTTTTTGAGGCGTTGTCTGACGCACCACAAATAAAAGTATATCATCAACTGTAACACATCAAAGTTATCTAATGTCAGTGAAGATATTAATGATTAGATTATTTTAATGTTCCTTTCAAAAAGGATATACTTACTCCAATTCAAAATTGCCGACCGTCAACTTAGGCTGCATTGTGATCACAATTTTGTAATACTAATAATGATTTTAATTATTTGTACTTTTTCCATTCAATATGTTTTGAAACATCCGTCAGTAGGCATTTTTAAAAGAAGAGATGAAATTTCAGAAATTTGCCGACTACCAGCCTTTCTAAAAACTTATGGTAATATTTATATGGTAATATTTGCGTTCGCAGTCCATCATTGTAGCCGGAAAAAAAGACACCGACTCCCCTATAATAGACTTCTATTGTAAAAATGTCGATTCGTCAAACTCGGGTCACGCTGCATTAAGATATTTTTAATATTTTTGTTCCATTTTTTTTCTCCCCATTTTAATTCGATTTTATTGTGGATCGACTTAAGAAAAAGAAAAATCTCGATAAATTTTTGAAAATTTGCCGACTGTCCAACTTTCTAAAACTTTGGGGGGGCGAGTCGCCCCCTACGTCCCCCGTTCCCGTCGTCCCTGGTTATAGGATAACCAAAAATAACAGAAATAATTTGTAAATCATTGCTCCAAACATAAAAATGATTTCAGAAAGTAAAAAAAAAAAAAAAAAAAGCGGAACATGAACATGTGATTGTGGGCCGAGGGGGGATTTGCTGGTTTGGCTTAGCTGCTGAGAGTAGAAAAAGTTCGGAAACTTCGTAAACACAAATCGATTGGCCAACCATATATATATATCGTGTGACGCAAGTCGGGACAGATGTCCGTACCCACACGGGGTACGCTAGAAGAGAAACTCGAAAATTTCAAAATTCCCTGATTAAAGAGTAATTTTACGAAATTCCTTGACATTTCCCTGAATTCCCGGTTCTGTCGCCACCCTGTTTAAGCTACATTCAAAGTAATTAAATAAATTGCTTAAAAATTTAAATTATTTAATAATTCATAAATTTAGCAACAACAGTGAAATTCTAATCATTCTGCATTGATTGACCTACACGGCGAAATCGTTCATCACACCGGCGCAAATCTTGGACATAACGTCTAATAACATCAATAACGTCCATACTATGGCACTTTCTTCCGGCGTTTAGGGCAAATTCCACAGATTCATTTTGTTTAGAGTAAATAAAGCGAAATAATTTGATATTTGAGAATATAATTGTGTATGTTGTTGCCTTGCACGGCGAAAGATAAAACATTGATATCTAACAGGTAGGCGAAAATGACAGCGGTTGCCGCCAAAAACAACAATCTTGAGTGATGTTACTATCGTCGGACTAAAGTGACCACTCAACCAGCGAATATGAACAGTTTCGCTGGTAGAGAGGTAACTCCCTTAAAAAAAATCACCATTTTGATAAAATTGTTAGTACCTTAGTGCCGTTTTTTTCCCGTCCTGCTATCGAACAGTAATCAATTTTTAAAAAAATAGTAGCTTGAGCCCAAAAATAGTTGAAGGTTTTGCTCAAAATAGTCGCTTTGGAAACTTTTTTCATTGAAATAGTTGCCATAGTCGCCTGGCCACAAAAATAGTCGCTTTAGTAGCCTTTTTAGTCGCCTGTGGCAGCCCTGCTAATTCTAATTTCCAACTGACAGAAAACATATATATATAACATTACATCACATAAAGCAACCTAGACGGCGCCACCCAACCCAACGATTGGTGGAACAAAAAATCAGGCGGCAATCCGCAGAGGCGCCGGAAATCAAAAACAAAAATGAAATATATAACAGAACACATTTTCTCACAGACTGTAAGTGGGTTTATTAGCTCTTTAAAGATTTTGCCTCGTGAACCTTAATGTGTTAAGTAGTCCAGGGAATAGAGACATTTTGCCTTGCAAAAGGTTATGTAGTTCTGATTTTTTTAATATGTTATAAATGTTGCTCTCGTGGTTTATAAACCAAGTTTTCGACCTCCCAACCCTTGTGCGTTCTCCGTGGTGCACCAAAAACTGAAACGTTTTTCAGTTTATATGTCATAACTCCTTGCCAATGCACCTTTGAAATACACATTATATTCAAAAGTTGTAGAATATTAAATTTTTTACAACTTTTGTACACAAAGTTTTTTTGTAGACCTATTATGTAAATAGTTATGTAGCATCAAAGTCAAAACTTTTTCGTAAAAATGCTACTTTTTTAAGATTTGTGTCAAGTTTTTTGATTATATAATGGTACGTCTTGTATAAAAAGTTTGTGAATAAAAATTGTAGAGCAATCAATTTCCTACAAGTTTTATGTGTTAACTTATATTCTAGGACTAATAACAAAGGAGTTACTCTGCTTTGTGTATTTTCCCATGATGTACCAAAAAAAAAATACGTTTTTCAGTTTATAGATCATAACTCTTTTGCAATGCATTTTAAAAACAAATATGAAATTTAAAAGTTGTAGAATATTAAATTTTCTACATTTTTTGTGTACAATTTGCTTTTGTAAAGCTATTATGTAAAGAGTTACGTAACATCAAAATAAAAACTGTTTCGCAAAAATGCTGATTTTTTAAGTTTTTTGCCGAATTTTTCAATTATATCTTCATAAAAATAAGTCGTAGGGAAAAATATATTATACAAAAGTTATAGATCTATAAATTTTCTAAAAGTTTTATACCAAAAGTTACTATCTAGGACTAATAACTAAGGAGCTACTCTTCTTTGAAGATTTACGAGATGATAACCTATAATATTTTATGTATAGGTAGAGGTTTAAAAATAGATTCTTACTGCATAGAAAATAAAACTATATATATATATATATATATATATATATATATATATATACACAGTGGAGGTGAGTCAGTATCGACTGCAGCGCCACTGGGTTTAAAACAGCGAGACTTGAGAGGAGCGAGAGGATTCTGCCCTAGGCCACCATCACGATCTTCTAGTGAAGGCTTAACAGTCTTCTTTTGTAATTTAACCAAGATGAAATAATAAATTTAAATAACTTTAAGCAAGAAAACTGCATCGTTCCTAATTTCCCCTAGACTACCGACCACAACATGGGGGCTCAGCAGGTTCTGAATCATATCACTTGTCGCTACATTTGCTAGTTGAGTTCAAATCAAACACTCAACTTGTCAAAACTTTTCATTAACCAACGGGCAAACAAAACCCAGTAGGCCCATAACAGCGCCTCTCAAACTTCTCCACTACAAGAAAAATTGGGCAAACAAAACACAGCAGGCCCATAACAGTGCCTCTCACGCCATTTCTACTAAACGAGAAAACGACCTTCCACAACGTTGCCTTTCCAACACCAGCGGAGCCAATCTCACCGCTCCAGAAAATCATCCCTACAGCGCCCCGAAAGAAAGCCGTCCAGCAAAGAGTTCACCTCACAGGAAAGCCATCCCGAGTTTTCTCGTCCCCTTCGATCTTCAACCCTTCTGAAATACCGGAGTTTGTTCCCTCCTCATCCTCTTCGACTGCAAACCAGTTCCAGCCTTTCCTGTCACACACTGGGAGATTCAACGGGGACCAACACAACGTCCCCTTCCCAACAAGCAACGCAGCAAAACCAACATCACAAGTGTTTCATCACATTTGTGCCATCGATTGTGCTCTAAAAAGTGTCATCGCGTGTGTGCAAAATAATGAAAGTAATCTACAAGTTTACGAGCACGTAAGTGTCTTCCTACTACAATGTGCGCGATTTTGTGCCAGTGTTAAAAAGTTCTTTAAGCGTCATCAATGTCAGAGCAAAAAGAAAAAAATTAAATGTAAATCTTGTCCTTGTTCAACTTGTAGCAGATATCCAGGTAGGATTTAAAATTACCTTTGTTTACAAAAATGTACAAAAATTCTCGGAAGGACGATTTACTCAAAATTTCTAAGTAAATAGGTATCACTATTCCAGAAAACGCAACGTTATTAGTGATTAAACAAAATATCGAGTCATGTCCTGTATTTAAAGATGATCCACAGTTCGTTATAGATTTAATTTCGGATACAATCGCAGAACGCAAAGCGAAAGAGCAAGCAAATTTCGTGAAAGAGCAGGCAAATTTAGCTAAAGAACAGGCAAATTTAGCGAAAGAACAAGTAAATTTAGCACAAGAGCAACTTGCTCAAGAATTAGAGCTGGAAAAATTAAAATTATCACGCGCCGAGAAAGAATTAGAAGTTGCGGCTCTTAGAAGAAATATTTCGGAAAATCCGACAAACACAATTACAAATAATGTCGCCCCCGACACTTCCGACATCCAGCCTCGAAAATCTTTTACGAAGCGTTAAAACTTTATCTATGCCAGTTCTTTCACGAGCAGAAAATTTAAATTTATTTTTTCATTCTTTGGAGCGTGCATTTGCTACCAAACAGGTACCACAAGAATTTAAGGCAGAGATTTTGATAAATATTCTTGGAGAGCGTGCAAATAGCGTATTATTGTACATTTCGGAGACTGACCTAACTAATTATGAAAGGGTTAAAAGTATCGTTTTGCAACAATTCCAACCTACAGCCCCGGAAACTCTTATTAATTTTCGAAGGGCTCAAAGGTTCCCGAACGAAACTCGCATTCAGTTTTCAAGCCGTTTAATTGTAGCTTTCAAGTACTATTTAGAATTAAGAAACGCTAGCACGGTAGAGGAAATATGTCAATTAATGGTTAGTGATAAATTATTTAGCACCCTTGATCAAGACACCCAATCTCACATTGCTATCCTTCAAGCGGATACGTGGTTTAAACCGTCTCAACTAGCATTGGAATGCGACAACTATTTTAATTCCAAGCGAAAGTCACTAGCTGAAGTACATTCGCGACTCCCTTATGCTAACAATAAAACTGGGTATCAGAATCGTCAAACAACCCAGGAAAATTTCCGAAAACAATTCCCTAAAAATGAAAATACTATTTGTACAATTGAAGCTGTAACGCCTCTTATTTCTAATAATTTTACTAATGAACTCCAATATGAAACACTTTTGGTAAATGATAAAATGGTAGATGCTTTGATAGATTCTGGAAGCTCTATTATCTGTATTAACAGTGCATATGTAAACCCAAATATTATTTGTGAAAAAGAAATTCTGTTACAAGGCGCATTTTCTGAAGAAACTGCTAAATTAGCACATATTAAAATATCCCTTTCCAAAACGCCACAAAATTCCTTCAATGTTCCTGCAGCTGTGTGCGATAAAATTAATCGACCATTAATTATCCCACCAAGTACTCTTTTGAAACTGTACACTTGCCATGGACATAACTTCGATTCAGCATTCCTCACCCCACAGACACTTGAGAAGGAAGCACTTGAGAATCCTTCCCAACTCGAAACAAAATTCCATTCCCACACTGATGAAATTCAGACTGACCCTGATAACTCGAGATCAATTTATAATGATGTATCTTTCCACGCTTGTAGCCACCTCCACCCACTTAGAAATGAATCTGAAGACTTCGCGAGAATTAATGGCGACTCTGATTCAAGCCAGACTTTATTTATGGAATTCACTGAAGTTGTGGATAGTAATGAAATGAACGATTTTATTTACACTTGTAACGTTAAAAAATAACTAAACTGAATTTGTTACACATAACAAATTTATCTCAGCGAAAGGAAATTGAATCTTTAATTAATTCTTATCGGCCACATAAAATTAAAGAAACGCTTTTACCTATGAAACTTATTTTATCCGACGAAACGCCTATTTATCAATCGCCAAGAAGATTCGCTTTTTCGAAAAATTACAAACATAATTTTAGTATCTTCTGTGCTTTTTTTTAAAAATTCTATGGCTGTATTCCGTTCGTTCCACAACGGCGAAAGACGCTATTGATAAACTGATACAACACCAAACAACATTCGGAAACCCCGTTCGAATTATTAGCAACAGAGCCAGTGCATTCACTTCTATCGAATTTCAAAACTACTGTCTTGATGAAAAAATAGAACACATTACTATCACCACAGGTGTTTCACGAGGTAACGGACAAGCCGAAAAATTCTATTCAATCCTCATCCCTGTATTAACAAAATTATCTCTAGAAGAACCCACTAAATGGTTTAAATACGTCCCTTCTGTGCAAAGAATAATTAACAGCACCGTATCACTCGTTACAAAATATACCCCGTTCCAACTCCTCACCGGTGTTAAAATGCGGAATACAGATGGACATTCGTATTAAGGAAATTTTAGAAGAAGTCCAAATTCAGGCGACAGTTACCGATCGAGAAAACATTCGAACAACCGCTAAAGAAAATATCCTTCAATATCAACAGCGCAGCAAAGTTCAGTACGATAAACATCGAAAACCAGCTGCTGTGTATCAAATTGGTGACAATGTTGCGATCAAGCGAACCCAGTTCGGGCCGGTTATAATTACGTGTTAAATTTTTTGGCCCGTACGAAGTTATTAAGATTCGACCAAATGATCGTTATGATGTGAGAAAATTGGGTAGTCAGGAAGGCCGAAATTTGACATCTACAGCCGCCGATTTTATGAAAAAATGGGAAGACAATTGAACCATAAACTGTGTTTTTTTTCTTAACGAACACTCATAAACTTACAGTGAACTTATTATATAAGTGATTTTTTTTCTTTCAGCATTTTCATGAGTTGAACATTTTCTTATAACTATATGTTACTTATCATATTGTTTGATTCCTACTTGATAATCATTATTTACATTTTAATAATCTTTTGTTTACATTTTAGTATTCCTTTAACTTTTGTGATTCACATTTTTCTGCATTTTTAAACGTTTTCTTATCAATAACATTTATTTTGAAAACTTGTTTTGTTAAATTGATATGTACTGTTTATCAGTTATATTTGTATGTTTATTTTTCTATCAATTTATCCTCCAAATTTTTGAATAGTCAAAATTTTCTTGTGAATTAGGAAGTTTAGAATATACATTTGTTTTCTTTCTTGTACTCAGGTATTCTACTTTGCTCGCATTTTACGTTTTATTATTTACAGAGTTTTTTCCATTCAATTTGAAGAGAAAGAATTGTAGTTTTCGAATTTTATTTCTTTACTTTTGTAGTTTGTTTCTTTCTATTGTAAGTGTCTTTTTAGAAATATAGTTACATTCAGAGGACTGAATGGATATCAGAATGCCCGAGTGTCGTATACACAGTGGAGGTGAGTCAGTATAGACTGCAGCGCCACTGGGTCTAAAACAGCGAGACTTGAGAGGAGCGAGAGGATTCTGCCCTAGGCCACCATCACGATCTTCTAGTGAAGGCTTAACAGTCTTCTTTTGTAATTTAACCAAGATGAAATAATAAAATTAAATAACTTCAATCAACAAAACTGCATCGTTCCTAATTTTACCTAGACTACCTACCATAACATATATATATTATACTCATGATAATGTAAAATAAAAAGTGGAAATATATTAAATAATGTATATATCTATATACAATAACGATAATATCAATTTACCAATTTCGCCATGGTGCACCAATAACCTTCCGAATTCTGAAATTTTGGATTTTTTTTTCAGTATACCGATCATATCCTTTTCCCACTGCATTTTATAGGGAAAAAAATATATTTTAGGTTGTAGAGTATTAAATTTTCTACATTTTATGTATGTGCAAAGTTTGTTTTGTAGAACTATTATATGAAAAACAAATTGTATGAAAAGCATCAAAGCAACAACTCTTTCGTAAAAATACCAATTTAAGAATCTTGTCAAGTTTTTAGATGATATCCATAAAAGTATATCATAAAAATTGTCGAACCTTAAATTTGCTATGTTTTATATACAAAGTTATTTTATAGGACTAATAACAAAAGAGCTACTTGATAAGTTCTAATATTAAAAACAGTTTCTTACTGCAAAGCCTGACAAGTTTGATAAAAAATAAAACAATATAGGTATTAAAATAATAGTGTTATAAAGCAAAAAATATAAATATTATAAAAATGTATATATCTATATATAACAATAGTAATATCAATAAAACTTACAATTTAGAAAACTTATAAATTTTTAAATTTAGTTTCGTTTAGCCATGAAGGCTCGGCTAGTTCCTTCGCTACTCCTTCAGATTCTGTTGGGTCGCCTTCATCGTTGTCATCAATTATGATGTCCGCTATATTGTCACAGCTTTGTCCATGACAGTTTTTACTTATTATGAAGCACTTGAGACCGGCCTTTCTACAACGGCAGGCATTAGTGCATCCTATATTGCACTGGCAGAATATGTAGGTGAGAATTGATTGAGGAGCTGAATCCCTGGAGGTTGTAATAGGAAGAAGTCCTTTACTGTACTTCTTCCACACCCAGACGATAGGATTTTTCATTTGGCCCATCCATGTCTTTACTTGATGGTATGTGCGAAAGGCATGGTGCGTAGCAGCTTCTTGGGTCGGTTGTAGCTTTGACATATTTAACTTGCTGTCAGTTGTTGATTTGGAAAATTTCTTATAACGCAAATCATTTAAAGTTGTTGCCCTGTCACCACCATAGAGAGCAACAAGAATGCTTGATACTGCTTCAGTGATGCTTGAAACACTGGCATTAGTATCTAGAAAGATCTTTGTAAATTCCTGTAATATTGGATACGACGATGCAGCCATCATTACAACACATGTAATCCAATACTAAGTAACTACACTGAGTGGTTGATATTCTGTCGGGATGGTTAGTGATGGGGAGGGGTCAGAAAGAAAGCATTAGATACTTTTTTTTGGTTCTTCTAATCTTCTTCCTTGAATTCAGCTGTGGCAAATCTCAATCAACAGTATATGGTGTTTTCGCGGAAACTGAGATTTTAAAAGAATTCAATTTTATGTCACTTATGCCACCCGACTTGAGATTTTTCTATTCCATCTCAAAAGATCTGTACCCCACGTAGTTTAGAATTATCCACTTGAATGCAGTCTATTTCTCATTTTTATTTCCGAATGCAGAAATTTTTATATATTTTATATATTTCCACTTTACATTATCATCAGTATTATATATATATATATATATATATATATATATATATATATATATATATATATATATATATATATATATATATATATTAGTTTTATTTTTTTAAAGTAAGTAATTTAGTTTGTTTTTAGTTTATTTTTTTAAAGTAAGCAGTAAGAAGCTATTTTTAAACCCCTACCTATACATAAAATATTATAGGTTATCAACTCGTAAACCTTCAAAGAAGAGTAGCTCTTTAGTTATTAGTCCTAGATAGTAATTTTTGGTATAAAACTTTTAGCAAATTTATAGATCTACAACTTTTGTATAGTATATTTTTCCCTACGACTTATTTTTATGAAGATATAATTGAAAAACTCGGCAAAAAACTTAAGAAAGCAGCATTTTTACTAAACAGTTTTTATTGTGATGCTACGTAACTCTTTACATAATAGCTTTACAAAAGCAAATTGTGCATAAAAGTTGTAGAAAATGTAATATTATACAACTTTTAAATTTAATGTTTGTTTTTAAAATGCATTACAAAAGAGTTATGATCTATAAACTGAAAAACGTATTTTTTTTTGTGCACCACGGGAAAATACACAAAGCAGAGTAACTTCTTTGTTATTAGTCCCAGAAAATAAGTTAATATATAAAACTTGTAGGAAATCGATTGTTCTACAACTCTTATTCACAAACTTTTTCTATAAGACGTACCATTATGGAGATACAATAAAAAAACTTGACACAAATCTTTAAAAAGTAGCATTTTTACGAAAATGTTTTGACTTTGATGCGACATAACTAGTTACATAATTAGTCTAAAAAAATACTTTGTATACAAAAACTTTAGAAAATTTAATATTCTACAACTTTTGAACATAATGTTTGTTTCTAAGATGCATTGACAAAGAGTTATGACGAATAAACTGAAAAACGGCTCAGTTTTTGGTGCACCACGGAGAACGCACAAGGGTTAGGAGGTCGAAAACTTGGTTTATAAACCACGGGACCAGACCTTTAGAACATATTAAAAAATCAGAAATACATAACCTTTTGCAAGGTAAGACCCCTTTTTCAGTCTATATTCCCCGTACTAAAGGACTTAAATAATTGAGTTTGGATTAAGGTATTGTTATGAATTTTTTCCTCTGAGGCAATGATGGCACAGTTTTTAAAATAAAAACTACTATTTATTCACTCTTGAAAGGCATAAAATTTATTCACAGACAGCAATTTAATCAACCGCAAGCTTCAACACAAGCTTCAATAAGAACAACTTCGAATACAGTGATTATACAAGTTCACTCTAGTAGGTAAACAAAGCGATCAACTCACATCGGAGTCCGAAATCAATCTGAAAATTTTCCCGATCTTCGGTCTTTATATACCAGGCGCGAGAGAACATTCGCGAAATTTCCAGCCAATTCGTCGGAAAAGAAACATCTCGAAATTTCTCGATTGCTTTAGGTGTTGCCACCTTTTTCTAACCTGTATAATCGCTGTTAATAAAGAAAATAAGATAAAATAAATTACAATAGAATTTTAAAATAATACGTCACTATTTACACTATATACAGACAATTTGTGCAACATTTCCCCCTTCTTAAAGACTGCACGTCCCGGGCAGTGAAGTCCTTAAGAGGAAAGGTCATTCAATCACTTCTACCATAATATGGGGCTAGTCTATTGTAATGTACAACTCTAGGTTTACAGGAGGATATCCGTTGAATCCTTACCACGACGTCGTTGATCTTTTTAAGGACCACATACGGCCCTTCCCAGTTCGTCTGGAGCTTAGGGGAGAGTCCTTTCCGACGTTTAGGATTCCATAACCACACCTTGTCACCTTCCTGGAATGAACGTTCCATGGCCTTGGCATCGTAGCATACCTTCATGCGCTCCGTCATGATGTTGATTCTTTCTCTGGCGAACCGATGCACGGCTTCCAAACGAGCCTGGAGATCATCTAGATACTGGACAGGCGAGGAAGGAGTGTCCGGTGGTCGTCCAAAGAGGAGGTCGCGGGGTAGTCTAAGATCTTTTCCAAAAATCATTTGAGAAGGTGTAAATCCGGTAGTCTCGTGAGTAGCACTTCTGTAGGCCAAAAGGAACAGTGGAAGTTTGCTGGTTCTTGGAAACAAACAAGGAGAGATGATTCAGAATCGTTCTATTAAACCGTTCGACCATTCCAATTTGATTAAAAAATAACTAATTAAAATTTTAATATTCTGTTTTTCAAAATTCTAATTAGAAGGCTAAAACTACTTATGTTGAAAATTTCAGAACTGTATGTCTATTTAAAGTCCCTTTGTAAAAAATACATTAATTAAAAAAATTAATTAAAAAATAATTAATTAAAATTTTAACATTCTGTTTGACATATGTAAAATTAGAGGGCCAAAACTTCTTATGTTGAAAATTTCAGAGCTTTTCTCCAATTTTAAGTAGGTTTCTATAGAGCCACAGACAGACAGACACACACAGCTTGTTTTATTATTATAGATTAGAGATAAACTTATGCTAAGATCAGATTTTAAGTGGTTTCTTTTTCTTTTTCCAAAAGTGTGATCCATTATAGCTTAATGGTAAATTCTACTTCTGGTCTACATATATGATATCGAGTTAAATCTTTAGTGGCACCTTGATACAAAATGTTTTCCTAAATATCGATAAATTGGAGCATTTTTTTGCCAACCTACATTACCCTGCAGAGTAATAGACATTTTCCTCTGTGAATAGAAATGGAATTGTGTAGGTAGCGCATTGATTACTTATTGGTAATTGTAAAATATAGCAATAATTATTAATTGTATCTTTTTCGAGCCATCTACAGCTACAAACATCTATAGCTACATCTACCGCTACAAACTTAGCCATCTACAGCTACGTTAATTAAAACAGGCGGTAACCACAACCTGTTCTAATAAATGCATTTTTGTATAATTTATCAAGCGCATTATAGAGATCACGAGTAATAGATATCTCAAGGATAAATGCTAAGCAACAGTACATTTTTGCAATCAAATAAAAATATGTCATTTTTCGCTTTATAGTGGTTAACTTTCTGAATCTTTTTTAACAGTCGGAATTACTATTTTGAAATTTAATGATATTGAATATTACTATATATATATATATATATATATATATATATATATATATATATATATATATATATATATATATATATGTATGTATGTATGTATGTATGTATGTATGTATGTATGTATGTATGTATGTATGTATGTATGTATGTATGTATGTATGTATGTATGTATGTATGTATGTATGTATGTATGTATGTATGTATGTATGTATGTATGTATGTATGTATGTATGTATGTATGTATGTATGTATGTATGTATGTATGTATGTATGTATGTATGTATGTATGTATGTATGTATGTATGTATGTATGTATGTATGTATGTATGTATGTATGTATGTATGTATGTATGTATGTATGTATGTATGTATGTATGTATGTATGTATGTATGTATGTATGTATGTATGTATATATATATATATATATATATATATATATATATATATATATATATATATATATATATATATATACAGGGTGTCCCAAAAGGTCATGTTCAAAAATTGCATCGTAACCGTCACGCAAAGAAAAGATAACAAACGGTGTAAAAAATCTTTATTTTACAATAAAACAGTACCAAATAAAAAAGAAAAATGCTACAACTCACAGTAAGTGTTTAAAATTGACTCTATCAGCTGCGATTCATGCTTCACATCGGCGCCGCATTGCATCGCGAACTCGTTCGAATTGGCCAGTAGTCTCCCGGACACGTGCTAACGCTTCAACGATACGTGCGATGAGGTCCATGTTCGATGGAACGGGTGTCTCGTACACCAGACACTTCAGGTATCTCCAGAGGTAAAAATCGAGGGCGGTTAGGTCCGGGGATCGTTGTGGGCCGGCTCTGCCAATCCAGCGATATGGGTACGTCAAGTCTAGGAACTGACGTACATTCCTGTCTAAATGTGCGGGAGCCCCATCATGCTGGAACCACATGTTGAGGCGTGTCGTTGCGGGAACATCCACTAACAATGTGGGCAATACTTCTTCCAAAAAAAAAAAAAAAAATGGCGTACAAAACCCCGTCTAGGCGTCCAGGCATTACGTATGGACCAATCAGCATGTCACCAATAATTCCAGCCCAGACGTTAACGCTGAAACGGTATTGGTGGTTGTGAGACCGTGTGACATGGGGATTTACAATCGACCACACATGCATATTGTGCTGGTTGAGGACACCATCCCGGGAAAAGGTAGCTTCATAGGT